>CM070104.1:8205889-8885889 GCA_036178185.1 Liparis tanakae | reverse complement strand
ACCCGCCACCGAGTCGGATCAACGCGCTCCAGCATCCCGGTCGTGCTCTTCAAACGGAAAAGGAAGAGGATGGAGATTTAGGGAACCGGAGTCGAGACAGATTTTGCATTCAGCACATATCCCACCCCAGCCCCCGTAGCTCATCACAGGCCACAAAAAAGTCCACTCCCGTCCCCAGCAGGACCCCCAACACTCGGTTCCCCCAAAGTGTCGCTCCACCAGCACACGATGAACGCCACAAACAGCACGGAAAATAATTAATTAAGTAAATCTCAGCCAGCTGGCTAATGTATTTTCGATAACATCACAGGAAAACAACTTCACGTCGGACGGACTCATGCCCATGTAGAGAAAAACATATACAGGCTTGTTCTGTGACCTTGCGGACAAAAGCGACAGCCCCCTACCTCTGTTTTATTGTCCGACCCCCCAGAGAACAGGACCGGAGTCTCATTTCCAACGCGATGCTCCACACAGTTTGCAGAGGTTTACAGTTATTCTGGGCGCTGTCCCTCTCCTTGATTTCGCAGTTTTTTGTGTCCACAATCAAGCTAACGGCAGCTACCACAACTAACTTCCGGTTCATGGTTTTCACGATAAAAGCTCACAAAAGTGAAGTGAAATATGCAGCTGTTATGATGTATTTTGGTGCACAAGGTTTAGGACACGTTGAACATTTATTCAAGGATAGTATATATACTATATATATATATATGTATAATATATTATATATTTTTAACTTTTAATAAAAGCAAAAAAAAAGTTGTTTAGTCTATAAATAGTCACCAAAAAAAGGTATAAAATATGTCCACAATTAAAAAATATATATACAATGGTATAAATCAGATACATTTCTGACGTATATTCTACAATGTAGAAGCTGGAATGAGTAGACATGTGATTCATTATATATATATATATATATATATATATATATATATATATATATATATATATATATATATATATATATATATATATATATGACTTTTACCTGACTTTACCCTGTACCTCTCAATGATAGTATATACAGGACTGTCTCAGAAAATTAGAATATTGTGATAAAGTTACCCCCCCACAAATTCTCTATGGGGTTCAGGTCAGGGGAATTGGCAGGCCAATCGAGGACAGTAATGCCATGGTCAGTACACCAGTTACTGGTGGTTCTGGCACTGTGGGCAGGTGCCAGATCATGCTGGAAAATGAAATCCTCATCTCCATAGAGCTTTTCAGCAGACGGAAGCATGTAGTGCTCTAAAATCTCTGCAAAACAGCTGCATTTACTCTGGACTTGATGAAACACAGTGGACCAACACCAGCAGCTGACATGGCTCCCCAAACCATCACTGACTGGGAACTTCACACTGGATTTCAAGCAACTTGGATTTTGCTCCTCTCCAGCCTTTCTCTAGACTCTGGCGCCTTGACTTCCAAATGAAATACAACACTTGCTTTCGTCTGAAAAGAGGACTTTGGACCACTCTGCAACCTTCCGGTGTTTTTCAAGGCCCAGGAGACCCTTGCAGGTGTTTCGAGTAAATTAAACGATTCAAGTGATTAGTTGAATACCCTACTAGTATACTTTTTCATGATATTCTAATATTTAGAGTTTGAGTTTTCTTAAGCTGTAATCCATAATCAGCAATATTAAAAGAATAAAAGGCTTGCAATATTTCAGTTGATTTGTAATGAATCCAGAATGCATGACATTTTTGTTCCCTGACCTGAACCCCATAGAGAATTTGTGGGGGGGTAACTTTATCACAATATTCTAATTTTCTGAGACAGTCCTGTATATACTATCATTGAGAGGTACAGGGTAAAGTCAGTTTCATTTATTCATTGAATCACAAGTTTTTCTCAGAATATTATTAATTTGTAGAAAACCAATGCCCTCTTTAGAACCTCAATGTGGAAAAATAAAGGTTTTTCCAAAAGCCTTTAAGGGAACAAAGGGAGATAAACAGAGAGCAACCTTGGGATGAGAAACAGTGGAGTTCATTTCATACTAATATATAAATAAATTGCTGTAGATACATGATGCAATTATAAAACGGTCTGACGGTAACACAAGTCAATTCTTAGTATAACAAGTTAAAAAGCAAAATACAAGAAGTATAAAAGCCCAAGCCATGTGAACACATTTAGATATCCACCTTCTAGAATCAACAAAGATGAGCATAGTACATTTGTCAACACAGTATCAAATGACACCGACTGAAAACTAAATATTTGACTATCATAGACACTGGCTACACAGGATTGTAATAGTCTATTGTTGTTCTATAATGATTCATTTCAAAACAAACATTTGCTTTTCAGTATATCTGTAGCTTTCATTGTGAACAGCTGCACATAAATCAGAAGAAATGTTTTTCCCAATGTTATAATGACTCTAATTATCCCCAATTAAACCCCTTATTTCACAATTTTACTGTAAACATCAAGAGGGAGCCAGCCATAAATCCCTTCCAATTGTCGATGTTCAGACTTGATCTCTCATGGGTTAAATGTTGCTCCACACCTCGTTGGATACAGTATTGATGAAAGGTGAGATCGAACTCATGAAAGCGTTGCATAACTCTGCTTACATGTAACACGATGTGTATGTTTAATCTCACTTTGGACCGCGAACCTTTCATGTCAATTCATACCAACGATTTACATAAAGTAATCGCACACGTTTTATTTTGAACGTTTGCTCCAGCAGCCGGAAACCGTGTTTCGGCTAGTTGCTGTGGCAACAAGGATGTCCTATAGCCTGTCACCGTTTGCTGCTCGCACTTCGCAATCGCTAACGGAAAGAGAGAAAAAACAGACACGGAGTTTCCGAAGGAGACAAAGTGCCAACGTCTCCCTCAGTAATAGTTGACACCCAAGGGTGGCCCAGTGAAACGTGTAAATTCAACTCGAGCGGTTCAAACAACCAGATGCAGCAGCGGGGGGAGGCCGCCCGAGCCGGGGGCGGCTGGTGGAGGACAACATGTGGCGCTTTTTTCCTCCAGATTTCCTACCAAACAGGACGTAGCAGCTGACCAAACCAAGTGTTGCAATAACTCTTCGAGATGGAATTGTTATTCAATAAATAACGCCGATATTTATCATTTTAAAATATTCATCCAACAATAATTCAGAGTGAGTTATAACGTTCACTAGATACCTCCACCGACGTGTAAACAAAGTTTAATCAAGTTATTGCGACACAATTATCCAGACACAATCACCAAGTAACTGATTCTAATCTAATTAACATATCTAGTTACCAATGTTAGATCTAATTAACATATCTACCTAACTAGATCTAACTTTAGGTAGATATGCTAATTGTATCATATAATTAACATTATATTATATTATTAACATCTACATAGATTTATATATATATATATATATATATATATATATATATATATATATATATATATATATATATATATATATATATATAATGACGCTTTTTGAGTTTTTGCTGCTTCGAGCCTGAAGCTTCACACGTCATAGCTGTAATAATAATGATCATCTGGAGCCAAGATTACAGAGACTTCTCCACTATTGCATGACTGAGGTTCACAAACCACAGAAAGCCCGGAGACACAAAATAAGTGTCGGAAGCAACACAACTATAAGTTATAACTATTTCACAGGGAAATAACATAAAAAAAGACATCGCTGTTTAATTAAATACCTTGAATAGTGTCCACATCTCACGCCATGTTGCATTGTGGGATTACCCAGCCACCATGTCAACAGTACCATCGGAAAACAATCACTGGGCTCAATGCGTTGATTCACTCACTGGGAACTAGGACGTTTGTAAAAAATAGACTAGTTTAACAGCTTCTGCAATAAAGTAGACTTTAAATCCAATATCATTTAGGGTACATACATTTTTACAGATAGCATTTATAAAAGTAACAGCACTACTGGAGAAGAGGAAACTAAAGACATATTGAATAGTACAAAGGAATACCAGTGAAGGACTTAATTATCCCCAACAGGATGTTCTCACATGATGCTAAAGCATGCGGCATGTCACATGGAAAGCTAGTCAGTATTTCTATAACCTACCAGAACAATTAGAGTTAATATGCACCAATGAAAACAGAGCATTTCCTCAGGAAAAAAACCCACAACATTTCTGTGTGCTTAAATTGAATCAGTTGAATCGGTTTTGTATGAATTCATAGAAAAGAGCTGCTGAACTTTTGATTAATCACAGCGACCATCAGTCCTGGAGAAGACCGAGTGCTCGACTGCCGACAGACGTTCAATCCTCAGGAGAAATTTGAACATTCTGAAAGTTGGTAAAATCCCCAAGTTACACTGGAACGGACATTCAATCTGGTGTCTTGTTAGTTCATAAAAAAGAGAGGAGATCTTGATATCAAGTAGTCCATTTAATAAAATAGATCTGCAAGCAAAATACAGACATTTGTTAGCACTCCCGTTGTTTCTCTGCATATTTTGATAAACAATGTTCCAGCCATAATTTAATGGGGCTTTAACTGTACTTCAAACTGATGTTAACTTCTTCAAAAGACTGATTTGAAAATCCATTATTGAAGTTATTACAGCTGCAGAAGCATATCTACTTTTCTTTAAAACGTGGTTGTAAAGACATACATCTGTTCATCTGCCAGTTATTAAAATGTCATTCAAGCTGCTACGCCGCATTGCCAATGATACAAAAGAAAAACATCAACCCAAAGTGGAATGGCTACAAAAGGAAGCAAAACAATGTTCATCGCTTGAACTGATCAGAGACTATGTTTAGTAATACATGTCATCTAAGGGTGGTACAGTAGCATGAAAGGATAATAAGATAAGCAGGCTATTGAGCTTTTAAAAACTAGAAGTGGCTTTAATTAAAAAAAGAAATTTAGAGAAAAAAAAAGAGGAAATACTAAAAAAAACACAGAAAAGCAACACAAAAATAAACCTCATCCTGAAAGTGGCTGTGATAAACAGCAGTATCATCTTCCTGAAAGTTGCCTCCGTTTCTGCAATCGCATGACATTTGTTACGTCGTCAGGGACTTTGAGTGTACTTTTCTCCAAAACATCAAACCCAAAAAGGCCAGTTTCTCTTTTATCTCATCTATTGTCAGAGTAGTTTGTAGTTTTCTGTCCAAACTGAGAGGTGCACGGAGCTCTTCAGTGAGGATACAGAATATTGCCTGTAGTTACAGCAAAAAACAAATTTAAGCAAAGTCCACATTATGGGTGCGACTGCTACCTACGTACAACTTTTACTCACACGGTGTATAAAGTAAAACATAAAAAAGAAGTTTCACCCAGAACTTTCATAATTATATATATATATATATATATATATATATATATATATATATATATATATATATATATATATATATATATATAAAAATAAGACCAGAACGTAGAAGAGATCTTGTAATGTAGAAGTGTTCTACCACATCACAGCTAGGAGGCTAAAGGTACTGCTGTCAATTACAGCCATCCAAAACTCAAATGTACTGAAATGAATTAGTTGGAACTAAATCCATGTTAATACAACTCTCATACAGAACATCTTAAAATTACAACAGTGATGTGCAGGATGCAAGTAATCCTACATGACGAGAAAGAAAAATGAAGACGTGATCATGGAATTATACGCGTTTACATGTTGGCCTTCCACACCCATCACCGGTCCATCATGCTGAGGATCATCTCAGGGGTGAGGTCTCCGTTCGGTGCGATGTCAGAAAGCTGCAGCCCTGGATCCGTCCCTTCTACTCGGGGCAAGTCCTCCAGCTGAATGGTCGACTTCCCTCCGCCGACCACCACCTGCTCCACGGTCTCATCGTGGACATTCTCCTGGTCATCATGATCGACCTCCTTCTTCACAATGATGTCAGCTACCTCTCCAGTCACTTCATCCTCCACGCGGATGATGGCAGCCGCTGCAAAGAGTCTCGGGTCAGATTCTGGTACTATAAGCTATGAACATGTAGAAGTGCATTTTTTTGCCATTCTATTCTGTTGTTTTAAAATCAGACTTGGTGCATTCGCATCAAGTCTCACTATGAGACAGGACAACGCGCCCAAATGCATTGCAGTCCCGACACTTACTGTTTGGCTTGTTCTTTGGTGGCCGTCCACGTTTCCTCTTGACCGGTGGCTCCACAGGGGTCGGGACAGGGACGACTGGTGGGTCCTGTTCCACTTCAAGCTCGCTCAGCTCCTCTTCCTCCTCCTCCTCCTCAGGCTCATCCATTTCATCATCTACAGATCAAAGCGTAGGGGAATTCGAAAATGAACTCTAGATACAAGCAGATTTGACTGTAAAAAAAACAAAGACCATAACAACTTTTTAGAACACGGTTAAATTTAACCCATGTTGAACAAACTTTATTGCATATTCTGAAATAAAATTGGGGGACCGGCACACACAAAAACAAGACGGGTTAAGTTTACAATACCTGTGTCCCCCTCGTCCCTCCTGGCCTGCATCTTCCTCTTCCTGCCACGGCGAGCCTTTTTGGGTGCAGGAGTTCCATTTTCGTCTTCTTCAACTTCACCCGTGCAGTTATCAGTGTGACGCAGCATGGTGTTCTGTGGAGCACACACACAACCATCACAACCCTGTCACACACTGTAATGACAGGTACAGGCATGTGATAGAACTCAGACGTACCCTGCGGGTGAACGTCTTGTTGCACTTGCTGCAGACGAAGGCCGTGGGCACAAAGTTGGGATCATGGTAGCGCCTGAAGTGCATGTCCAGAAGCTGCTTCTGACGAAAGGTTTTCTCACACTGGCTGCAGGCAAACGGCTTCTCCCCGGTGTGTGTACGCTTGTGCATTACCATGTGGCGTTCCTAAGAGGCAATAGGTCAAAGTCATTAAGCATGAAAATAAAAATACCATAATCATATTCCACGTGAGACACACACCCACACACACCTGTCTGCAGCAGTAGTCACACTGTTCACACTTGAAGCGTTTCTCGTTCTTGTGAGTCTTCTGGTGTTGGATGAGAGCATAACGCTCATGAAACACAGCATCACAGTAACGACATTTCTTTCCCTTCTCAAGGAAGGAGTGCTGCTTCCGCAAGTGAACACCTGGAATAGAAAATAAGATATGGAAATCTGTTACGAATGTTACTTAATGCATGGGGAGAAAAAAAGTCATGTGGAGATGAAATATAATTCATTTTAACAACTAAATTACATAGAAACAAAAAATGTTTTTGATCGTCTTTCTAATATATGCAGTTGCATTACGTTAAAAAAAAGGCAACACATAACTAACCTAGGTCACTTTTGCGGGCTATGACCGTATCACAGTGTGGGCAGTGGAACTTGGCCACGTTCTCTGTGTGCTTCTGCAGAATATGCATCTTCATGGTGCCACTCTGGGTGAACCGGGCGTGGCAGATGTAGCACTCGTACGGCTTTTCACCTGCACAAAAGAGGATGGAATTTAGTTAGTGTGGTACTCTTCTGCAACTAGGAATAACACTTCTTTGGGGGCAATGATGCAAGTATGTTACCTGAATGTGTCCTCATGTGTCTCTTCAGCTTGTACGTGTCTCTGCTAGCATAGCTGCACAGACTGCACTGGAAGGGCCGCTCCCCAGTGTGAGAGCGAATGTGCCTCTTCAACTTACTCACCTATAGAAAAATAAAAAAGGGAGTAAATAGGATTTAATCCCTGGGAGTAAATTAACTATTAAATGAGTACTTAAAAGAGAAAGATGTGGACACGTACCTCCACGCTGCAATAGTCACACATGGAGCACTTGAAGGGCTTCTCGTGTGTGTGTTTGTAGCGACGATGACGCACCAACTCACCACTGGTGACAAATGCCATGTCACAATCTGTGCACTTATGTGGGCGGGTGCCTAAAGAAATAGAAGTGAGAATGAAAAAGCACCGTTTATTAATAATATTTAAAAGTAACATTCCATCAAACACAAAAGCGTGACAACTAGTCAAAAGGGTAAACTCCTAACACAGATCAGAATTATTATAAACTGTTGCAGTCGTATAAATATCATTTTCTGCATTACCTGTGTGTGTATTGAGGTGGTTTCTCAGTAGTGTGACAGTTCGAAATGCCCGTCCACACAAGTGACATTTATGCGGCCTCTCGTCTGTGTGGCTCTTCATATGTCGGTCCAGGTTGGAGCGCCTTGGACAGGTGTAGCTACACAACTCGCACTGGAACGTCTTCTTTACACCTGGACACAACAGAGCAGGGTTATGAAAAGAGGAACGTCACACAGACAAACTGCAATCCAACATGCGTCTTTTCTGCATCCTGTCGATACATTTACAGAAACGGTATGAAGGACAAACCTTTTTTCTTGATTTTCGTAGGCTTTGGTGGCTTCATGTTGCCCACAACTTTCTCAGCATTCACTTCTGACAGCATCCCCTCTTGCTGCTCTTCTTCAAAGTCGTACACAGAGACATCCATGTCACGATTGCCCTCTCCATAGCGCAGGCGGCTCTTCTTTGGTTTCTTCCCTTTATTCCGTAGACCGGAGATGGGCTGGTAGTCCGGGTCCTTGGTCCATTCGGGGTCATCTAGTGGCACAGCGGTTTCCATTTCTGCTGGCGCTTCCGCCTCCTCCCTCTCCTCTTGAAGCTCCTCATGCACAGAGTGCAGCTCCCCTTGCTCTACAGTCTCCACCTCCCCATTGGCACCCACTTTTACCACCTAAAAGAAAACATTTCATAATCATCGTATTGTGACAAAGCAGTCCATAGTTAAGGACATCACTAAAGTAGAGCTGTTTCTCACCTGGAAGCCCTCAGGCAGGGGAAGAGTGTGACAGATGACAGGCTCTACGTCCTTGTTACCTCCTGACACGTTAACATAGGTGGCTTGGAGACCGTCAACATTGGCTGCTGTGACGGGTACCTGCACCAGCTGAAGCTGACCAAGACCCAATGCACCCCCTGCCTGCTCCTCCATATTCACCACCTATATTAAAAAAAACATTGCTTACACATCAATAAACATTTCACAACAAGGACAGTAACAGATAATCAAACTGTAGACACTGAACTTTATCACTTGACTTGTGTTCTCTACCAACCTGGAGCGTGATGATCTGCCCCTCATCGCTAACCGTCACTGTACTTCCGCCCTCCAGCACCTCCGTCTTCATTTGCAGCAGAGTTGGATCAAGAGCGTCCATCACAATCATCTCCATGTTTTCAGCCGCTTGCGCGGCTAGAACGGCTCCTTGTATCAAAGCATCTCCACCCTCTGGCAGGACCTTTCCATCAGGGGCGAGGGCAGCGGCCTGGGTGGTCTCCATGGAAACAACCTCTCCCTCCATGAAAACGGGCCAAGTAACACCTTTTATAAGTAAGACAGAAACCAAAATTACAGTACAATAAAATGATTTAAAAGCAATTGCTTTTCCTTTTGTATGTATCCAGATGGTTGTGGTAGCAGCAGCGATGGGCTCCACTAGGGGCACATGTGTGGTTCTTATTTTGATGACCCAGTTCAAATAGTACTTCAATTGTGTGCATTTCCCTTTATAAGCATACAGTCGAACATATTCAACTACAGGTCCTAAATATACATTTCAGCGTATGAAGGAGCCTGAAAGTTCAAACTGGGGATTGATTGCTTGTAATGACATAATATACACTCAATATAACTGGATTATGAGGCATTAAATAATGCACCCAGACACAAATCAGAGATATTCTCTGCCTTAGATAACCGTAATAGCATGTCCCACAATAAGCCAGTGAGGAGACCCCCTTCTCACCGCTCACCTGGCTGAGAGCGAGTCAGCCAAAGTTAACTCGGGTGATAAAAGTATCGCGAAGAAGCAAACTGTCCGAAACGATTATGTGTAGTTTCACAACAGCGAGGCTAGACTCAACTTTTGAAAAGTGACGGTTTAGCGCTTCGCCTCCCCGTGTTGATCAGACAATGATACCACTCAATCGATCAATGGATACTTTGGAGCCACTCGTTCGACAACGAGAACGTTTAAATTACTTTTTTAAGATATTGTCGACAGTTTACAGTGGAAATAAATGGTGCATTGTTAAATATGCAAACTATTCCAACATCAACTCGTGTTAGTCAACTCGGAAGGCGCGAGTAGGATCTGAAAACAGGAAACAAAGGGCACGATAAGATGGACGTCAGGCCTGAACAAACTTATAGCAGAAATACTCATAAATAGAAGTATCCCTGAGCACATACCCCGAAATATCAGGCCCAAAGCCCCAAACAGCTCAACCGAGACATGGAGTTACAGTTTATAGACAGATTTAGTGCGTTTTGGATTACGATAGAGGGAGACAAACACCCCCCGCCAGCCGCCTGGTCGGTAAGCCCTACCGTGACACCTAGAGGCCGACGACGGCTCCTACAAAAACGTTTCCGTGTTTGAAGGAAAACCAACGACTTCACTTACTCGCAACTTCGTCTATCCGCCGATATATTCAGTTTGCTGCTCGCTGCAACGGGCTGTTCTCCTCGGTGCCACTGTAATCGTCCGTGCGTGCTGAGCGCCGGACTAATAGTTTTCTCCCGCTTAAGAAGAGTGGGCCTCACACAAAATGGCGGTTCTTAAGTGTAAACGCGTCTGCGCAAACACAGAAGCCGAGGGAGAAAAGGGGCGTGGTCGAGCGGTGGTTGAGGGGAAGAGGCGCCAGATTTGAATCCAGGCGTGGGCGTGGCGTCCGGAAATACGACGAAGGTTATTGGTAACGTGGAAAGGACTATTGATTAGTTGTCTGGCATATCACTGTTGTCCGGTCGTGACTTTTGGACCATCGTCAATTTACAGTTACATTTAAATCGAGTTTACATGTAATTTTGTGAATTAAAGCAATTCACAAAACCGTCACAAGAGGGCAGTGTGTGTGTTTAGGTGTAGGGCGGGCCTCATATACTCAATGGCTTTTATAATTGTGTCATACTGTAGAATATTAAGGAGACCATTTTACATGCAAGTACTCACTTGAACTAGTGATAATGTGACGCTAGCCGCATTTTGAAAAATAAGATCTTGGGCTATAGTTTTTATTGGTACTTCCTGGTTCCAGATATGCTGATGTTGTTTTTCTTCTTTTTTTCTTCTCTACTAGAGGTCTGTTATACATCTGCAACCTAAGCACTTAACTAGCTGATGGCATATTACTCCACGTGAAAAAAAACCTGACATGTTCAAAGGTGGAAAATATGGTATTTCCTGGTTGTTTAGTAAGAGTCAACCTCTCAGAACAGAAACACTACTTACAGAAACTTAGAAAATAAATATGATACCCAGGGAAATTGTGCAGATTTGGCAAGTTCATTCTAGAGTCACAAATCAAAGTGGTATCATATTCATCTTATTATAATCTGCCACTGAAGTGTGTGTAAATTATACATTTGAACCCAAAGAGTTTCAAACTTGAGTTGCCTGTTTTCATTACATTACATTTAGCTAATGCTTTTGACCAAAGGGACTTGCAATCATGTTACAGTCATACACAGCTACAGGGAGCAATTCAGGGTAAAGTGTCTCGCTCAAGGACACATCAACTAGGGCCGGGATTGAACCATCAACCCCCTTATTGAAAGACAGACCCTCTTACCACTGACCCACAATTTTCCCTTTCAATATATAAAATGTATACAATCTCAAACTTTCTTTATATGCACCATGGGGATTTAGTAGTATGATTAAGATACATAAAGATGTGTGCTTGTGTGTGTTTTATTTTAGCATGTTTGAGCAAGTCTTACAGCTCATTATCCAGGCATTTAACACTCCTCTGTATGGGCTATTTTTTCTATTACTGGTGAGACATCTATTTTTGAATTACAGCATGTCTTTTCCGCATATAAAATAAATTATTAATTTCTTGCATAACCCAACACAACGTTTTGTTCATTGCAGTATCCTCACTTGTCATATATCAGGATGCAGGGTTGAAGACCCATGTCTTTGTGGTCACTCTATTCTTCCATCTCTTGGCCTCTTGTTATTTCATCACCATATTTTTCTCATGGTTCTCCTCCTGGAGGGGAGGGGTCTGAGAAAGGAGCGATTCATGGTGTCAAATCTGTCAGTCTAGCCAGCCTGGCCCCTCCCTTCTCGGTGGAGGCATTACATACTGCTCCAGCTCTTAGCAACGGTGCCTCAGCAACAGAGCTCCACGGCAACAGCGTGCCGTGTCTCCCCAATGGAGCTGCCGTTGGGCGGACCAGCGCTTAGGCACTACACCCAGAGCAGACCGAGACCTCACCGACAAAAACTGAACTATCGTCCCAGCAGACCACAGGTACCGTGAAGGAGGATGAGAGGATGGTAAAGATGGAGTGTGAGGGAAAAGGTGCTGTGTGTGAGGAGAGAAAATGGAAGGGAGGGAGAGGGGAGAGATGTAATAGGGTACAGAGGGGAGAGGCAGGGGGAAGGGAAGGATGGAGGAGGAGTGCCGTAAAAGATGCCTGGTCCCTTGAATAAGGGAGTCCCATTGTACCGGTCACCGGCTGTTTGATGAACACACACTTGGCATTTTCCGTGTGTAAGAGCAGGATGACAATGGATGAAAGACCAAGCTGTGGCTTGGTCTGAATGTCTTCTTTTTCTCGCACTGAAAAAAAGCCGCTGCCTTTTTTTTGGTAATATAATTGTATGAAAATGGGTGTGATCATCTCTCATTTTCCACTGAGCTGATCCTGTTGTCACAGAGCCATTAGGCTGGAGACACATAGTCACTCCCTTGGAGCCTGTGGCCGGGGAGACTAAATTCAAGCAATTCCCCCGACAGGATATCATGTAACGGAGACTCCTGCAAAATGTGTGTTCTGCCGTCAACCTCCTGGTATTAATATGATAATGCAACACCGGCTGCTGCTGCGTTGATATCACATTACCTACATCGTCAAAAATGAGTTATCTTGCTTTCATTCTGCATGTAAAATCCAGTGACGCCCCCCAATTGTACGTTACTGAGCAACTGATGCCCGGGAGGCTGGTTTTCAGCATCTTCGATGAAAGGTTCCAGCCAAAATAAACCCGTAGATGCAGAAGAAATACTAGTGCCAGAATGTGGGGGTTTTCATAGTTTATCGTTACGTAATGTGAAGTTTGTTTGATCGTTGGAGTGAAATGTTTTTCTGTGTATGTGTGTGGTGATTAGGAGACAATAATTGAGAGTGACAATGAAGTCCTTGAGCTCATGGGGAGAGTGGATGAAGGAGTTGAAGAGTTCTTTACCAAGAGAGTACTTCCTACTGATTCACCGTGAGTATCAACAGCTGTCCATTTACTTCTTTATAGTGCCTTGATATTTAGCCAATCTAGACACTAACTGCTTTAATACACGAGAATTTAATGCACACAGTATTTTAGTTTGATATATACTATATGATCCTTAATAAAGGGAAAAGCAAGATGAGGAATCCATCACAGTGCACGAAGTGGCCCCTGCCAGCTCTGTGCCGTGTCCACCGCCGACGAAAACACTCAGGAGGAAACTCGGCGATTTCTTTACACTCAAAAGGAGACGAGGTCTGAAATCAGAACCAAGCCAGGAGGGTCGACCCAAAAAGACCTCCATCGCTGATCTCATCCGCCCGCTCCGAGCTGAGAAAGAAAAGGATAAGGACAGAGTCAAGGAACAGGGAAAGGAAAATGAAAAGGAGAAAGCAAAAGACCCTCCCGGTGCTGTTACTGGAGAGTCGGCGGCTCAGGAGACACCTGGTGCTCAGCTGCGGGGGGAAGTGGGGCCTCCCCGTCGGGCACTCAGAGAAGGGAAGTCCCAGTCTCTCATTTTGCTGTCTGGATCAGCAGCAGCAGGGACTACTAATGGCAGGAACACTTCAAAGGTGGGTGCGAGTTTTTAAGTCATATATACATTTATATCAGTAGATTTGATTTGAAAAGCACTCACTATGCTACCGTGGCTCATTTCAGAAACAGCTGGAAGGCCAACATAGCTTTGAACAGAAACTCCATCTCATGCTTCAACGTATTGGAGTTTCCAAAGCCCAGCCAGGAGAGGCACAGGTGTGTGAAAGTGTATGTCTACATTCACAGGTGTATACTGCATGTAGGAGTCTGCAAACATGTTTAAATGCTTCTTTTATTCTTGTAGAATCCGGAGGGAGAGATGAAAAAAGCAGAGTCTGAAGGTATGTCCCTTTGTTTATTTTATGTTTAGTATGACTGAACTCAAATTAGAATTTGTCTTTGAAGTTGAGGGATTTGTATCAAAAGGAGAGAAACCCACATTACAATATATTTAATGTCTCTTTGGGCAGATACGACTGCTCTCCATCTGTTATAAAGACATATTAGTGAATTAATTCCTCTGGTAAATGATCTTTGTTTCATAGGTACTATCATTGACAGCAAACCTGAGCCACCGCCTACTTTCACGAAACCTCGGACGATGTCTGCATCATCAGGTAGAGCACCAACATGGACTGACTCTCTCACACAGTATGTGCATGACAGGCTGAATCATTTGCACATGACTTTTTTGTTTTTCTGTAGATACAAGACATCAAATCCGCTCAAGCGTGTCAGCGCACGAGTCCGCTGGGAAACCCGCTTTGCTTCCAAAGCCTGTTATCAAACCGGGTCCACCCCGCTCAACATCTGGCCGCAACACACCTGAGAATGAGTTGGCCCAAATACAGGAAGGGGAGTCCAACACACCCACTAGGGCTCCATCTGCCCCTGCTGCTCCGGCACTCACCGATACCACCACTCCTACTGGACTGACACTCTCTAACTCAGTCCCGGAATCTACCAGTTTTACAAGTCCTCCCTCTGACACAGATATATGCACCGACTCCGTTAGCCCGACTGCAGCAGCTACAACACCCACCAGTGTTACAGAGCCCACCAGCGGACCTTCCGTCCTTGAAGCTAATGCCACTACCCCTGAACTACCCGCCTCCACCTTTCCGACAATCCTTACAAGCAGTACTACACCCGCCGAGCCCCCCGCCACTGTTTCAGTTACTTCCGCTTCCTCTGACTCCATCACTCCGAGCCTCTCCGACACTTCCAACTCGATAACACTAACTACGCCTTCCATTACCACCTCGGAAACGGTTTCTGCTGCCAGCAACGAAAGCTCCGTTTCCACAACATCAACCATTCTGTCAACTAAATCAACTTTCCCAGAGACAAATGGTGTGCTCTCGGTCGATGTTATTCCTGCTGTTGGTGATGATGCAGCTATTTCTGTCATCACCACTACTCCGTCACCATCCATCAGCATACCAGAGATGCCCCCAGGCTTGTCTGCCACCATAAATTCAGTTACTGAAGAAGCGTCAGTCAACTCCAAGAGCTCCGTAACTTTGGTTTCATCAGTCACTAAATCAACATCTCCTCCTCCTAACTCAAGTCATAACATTACAACTGCAGTTCCTCCATCACCTGTCGCCTCCATTACCTCCCCCTCCCTGATCTCTTCTGCTCTTCCTCCCACCATCTCTACCTCGTCCAACTCCATGAAAAGCCCAACATCCACCGACTGCATGAACTCCATCTCTACCCCCACCGCTACTTCCACAGCCACTCCTAGCCCTGCTGAAAGCTCTGTTCCTTCCACTTCTTCCAGTGAAACAAACGCCACAGACACCACCTCCTCCACCACCACGTTAAACCCTGCAGATAGCACTTCCACTACCAGTTCAGCTACCGCTGCTGCAATTGTCTCCCCTCTTATGATTGACTCAGACCCACCTTACACTTACGACGTTAGCACTACACCAACTACTGATAACTCAAGTGCTACTACTCAACATGTGACCAGTCCAGCCCCCTCTAGTGATAAACCCGGTCAAGATGTACAGACATCTCCTGAAGAAAGATCCGATGTAGAGCCTGCAGAAAAGGGCACAGGTAAGTTTTGATATGTCTTGTTTGTAATTCTCAGCTTGATATGTGTGTAAATGTATGTTAAATACTGTTTTTCGCAATTTCCGTCTCTCAACAGCAAATGAAAAGCTTGAGATGGTTCAAAAGAACAAGCAGACTGAGATGGATGAGAACAAGAAAGTCGTTGACGGTGGGAAGGAGAGCAAGAATGAAAACAAGGAACCAGCTCTCACTTCCAGCAGTGAAGTTATGATGAAAGAAGTGCAGGAAGAAAGTGTGAAGCCGGATGAAGACGCAATGAAATCAGAATTGGGGGGAATGGCTGAACCTGCATCGGGAAAAGATGGTGAGCTGTGCAGGAACAAGGTGGAGAAAGAAGGTCAAAAACAAGAAGAAGGTGAGGAGTAACTGGAAAATAAAGAATGTGCTAAACACAGGACCAACTACTGTGACAGGGGCAGGAGAGGCCACAGTAAAGGGTAACGGAGGAGGGGGAGACGATCCATGGCACTTCCAACAGAGGGCCACCACATTACAGCAGCACACCACCCAGGGTGGGCCACCGGACCAAAGAACTGAGATCCCCTTGGTGTGATTTAATCAACAAATCCAGCAGTGTCTTTGTCCTTTTTTAACTTATGTTTGAATTTTTTGCATTGCACGTATGATTATGTACCATAAGACAACTACTGTGGTAAAATACACCATGTTTACAATAGATGGATAAGAGACATAGTTATGAATATTAAATGGGATATTAAATTAACTGAGTTGCTTTCTTATTTCTAACAAATTAATGTTACTCAAGGTATAATTGCTAGCTAGTTAAGGAGTCAATGGTCTTCCTCGGTTGCCATGGAGATAGCTCACTTGTTGCAGTTATATCATTGTCTCGGTTCAATAATGGCATTTGGTGCCAGAACAACAGACGAGGACAAAACAAGACCGTTCATGCTGAATTGTATCCCAGCCTTCTTGACTCAAAACACATATATCTATCATATAACACATATTTGTAATGGACCAGGCACTTTTATACATATCATATTGTTTTAATAACACAACTGGGGGAAGTATACAACACTTTTGATGCCATAGAATACTTTAAAACCAGTGTAAGGAAGTTCTCAAATTGATTAAAAGTCATATTTTGTTTTACATTACAGCACTGCTGTATATTATGTGTGCACACAGTGCAGTCACATAACTAAATTCTAAAATATAGGTAACTTTTTTTATCCAAACCAAATGCACTATTATTACAGTTGTATATATCAGCAGTTAAAATACGTTCAAAAAGTCCCAATATACTTCCTGTGTCTAATATTGCCAAAAGAATGCTGGTCAAAGCCTGTAGAACAGGATGTAATGAAGGGGCCTGTCACACCAGCTGGAGGAGTAATAACGAGTATTGTGGGCCTCATTCACAAAATGTGTAAATCATAGTAATGTTCTACCTCTTGATCTTGAACAAATGCTTGTGTGTAGTTGAACATGCAGAATGTGTTTTGTAGGCCTTATTGTATAAACAGACGTACCTGTTGATGACACCCTACTACTTAATGAGTGTAAACAGTTGAAGCACAGGGAGCTTTCTTTAGGTGTCTTTAATATACAAAGAAAAACACAGATTACCTTTCCTTCTTTAACGGTACATTCACACACAACGCGTGCCTGTTCCTTGTTTGTATGTCCATGTTTGTTTAGGCCGTTTGATTCAGATTTAGAAGTAGAAGAAGAAAAATAAAAGAGTTCATCATCCACGCCAGCAGGGGTCGCTAGCGGGGACATCGCCCAGAAAGCCGCACTTCACCCGGAAAAGGAGGACCGAGGGAAGCGACGGCAGAGGAATTGTTGTCGAGTCTCCACCAAAGAGTTTATTTCGCTATTTAGATAATCCAGCGAGTTGCGAAACAACTACTACCCGAGCTACATTCGCAGGAGGATTCCGCCTCGTCGTGCACACGGTAGAGATGTCGGTCGCGCCTCCCAGTCGCTCGGCCGCCGGCTGGCCGCGCGGTGGTGCCGTTCAGTTTGGGAACAAATACATCAGCGGGCCTGCTAAGGCGCTCTCGCTGGAGAGGACCATCAACCTGTGAGTGCATGTGCAGCAGACATTTGCAGCTCGTATCGGTAGCGAAAGGTGCTCGATAGTTGAATGTCACTAGATTATTTAGTTTTTGTCAATCATTTGGTGACAAATATTTGTGATTTAATCAAATACAACTGTGTTTGACGCAATACACCAGTGTCCATGTTGTGGTTATTTATTGCACTCAGACTTGGTTGCTTTTCAAGAATTAAAATACTGGTCTAAATTGTATTAACAAATCTATAATGTTCCCAAAACAATCCCACACGTTTCAGCTTCTCTCGTGGTATTTTTGCTAGTTTCCTTTGTCTAATATATATCAAACGAAATATGTTTGGCTTCTGGGCCGCTGGATTGGAAAAAAAGAGGCACTTTAATTGCCAGCCGTGAATTTGTGATACTTTTTTTAATGAGTATCTACTTTAATTATACGCATTTTGTTATCCCGACGATGAATTCAGAATACAAGCCACAACTCGTCCATTCAAACTCAGGTCAATACCATTAATCAGTCATCAAATGCTTGGGGACTCAATTTATAATAAAGCATGTGGAGGATTTGCTCCTTTTTTAGGTTTTATTTGAATTTCGATTAAATTAGGGTCTGTGTAAAAAATAAATATAAATGTATATAATTACATTGTGCACATTTCACTTTATTTTGACACAATTTGATTAGAAAAACAACCAGTTCACTTAAAAATTGCAATATGTGGTTTAATTAAATTGTTCCAGCCCAAGATTACAATTTTAGTATTAAATACCAAATTCCTAGTTTTACTTTTTTTTAGCATATAGGTATGAACCACACTCTATCGATCTCTGGTCATGCTTAATTACTTTTCTTGTGTACTTCAGATACCCTCTAACCAACTACACGTTCGGCACCAAGGAGCCTCTGTATGAGAAGGACAGCTCAGTGGCTGCCCGGTTCCAGCGGATGCGGGAGGAGTTTGATAAAATGGGGATGCGGAGGACAGTGGAGGGTGTTCTCATTGTCCATGAACACAGGCTGCCTCATGTGTTACTGCTGCAGCTGGGCACCACTTTCTTCAAACTGTGAGTAGTTGATGTTCAGAGCATGCAGCAGTAGAAACTGCTTCTAAAGTTTTTATGGAACTGACAGTCTGCGTCTCTCCTGCAGACCCGGGGGAGAGTTGACTGCTGGAGAAGATGAGGTGGAGGGTCTGAAACGCCTGATGACGGAGGTAGCTACAACACTGCAGTTTTTTAAAGATTTAAAGCGTTGATTGTGGAGTTCACACATTAACTTTTGTTTTGATGTCAGATCCTTGGAAGGCAAGATGGCGTGAAGCAGGAATGGGTGATTGACGACTGTATCGGCAACTGGTATCGTCCAAACTTTGAGCCTCCACAGGTTAGTGCACAGATATACATTAACAAGTTTGATTGAAAGAACAATTTAATAGATGCTATTTTCAATATAGCATTGGAAACCGTTGTAGCATTAACCAATCGGTGCTGATTTAGTTTGTATCCAAGGCCCAATGTGAGCTGATCACAGTAGTTTGTCTTTCAGTATCCGTATATTCCCGCCCACATCACCAAACCCAAGGAGCATAAGAAGCTATTCCTGGTGCAGTTGCAGGAAAAAGGTCAGTATATCACAACATAACTTATGAAACTATTGCATGTTAGTGTTGATGTTTAGTAGAGCAATAAAATAGACGAGACTCATGGATAAAAGTTCCATTGTACCTTTGCTTGTTTGGAAACCTGTGATCCATGTTTCTGCAGCGCTGTTCGCCGTCCCCAAGAACTATAAACTGGTGGCAGCACCTTTGTTTGAACTGTATGACAACGCTCCTGGATATGGACCAATCATTTCCAGTCTACCACAGCTATTGAGCAGGTATAGTTTATGTCATTGTGGAACTAGCCTGAATTGAACTGATACCCTTGGTTTTTCTGTTATTTTCTTTTCTTAACTGTCACTGGCTAAATTTAAACGTGGCCCTGGAATAAAATGTCAACACATAAACTGTCTGAATCAAGGATTTTCTCTGTGCAACTGCTGATGACCTGTATACTCTGTAACTTTTCTTACTACTCAATCGGCTTGTATCGTTCATGTTTTGAAATGTAACATAATAAACATTTTATCGACACAGTGAAAGCACAATGAGTATAGACTACTAAAGAGTTATTTAGATAGGATCCATCTTTCTGAAGTATCTGAATATAACACCGAAGACTGCACCACAGCTTATCTATCAAAGCCAGGAGAAGTAATGCAAGATGTATACATTAACACACTATTTGCAGATAAAGAGTCTAGTTAAAAAATAACATATGCACTTCAGTGTGCAGGAGTGTTTTTATCCAAGTTGCACATACTTTTGGCTTTAAATTTAACCTGAAAATGTTTTTATGTAAAGAGATGAATTGATACTGCAAGAGGGATATGTTAGTGCTGGAGAAGTCCTTCAGAGCAGGAATTGACTCTTCCATGATCTCTAAAACTTAAAGGGTCAGTGTGTAGCATTTCAGTGGACCACCGTGGTTCTCTGAGACGCTCTTGAAACAGCAAAACGGTGAGCCAGGGGGTGTAAAACCAGGTTCCACCAGCAGCCGTCTGACTTGCGTTGCTCCCAAAGCCGAGTCATGATGGTAAGGATGGCCTCCCAGTAAGGGGAGCAGCAATTGGCTTTTCCGTAACTCCAGTCTTGGAAAGGGAGGAGTTAGCGGAGGGATATTCAGTTGGTAACAATCTGCTGCCAGACCTGTTCGATGCCACTAAATCCTACACACTGTCCTTTTAAAGGTTCCCTGTGGGCTTTGCTTGTATGTTTACACTCACTTTTGTTCACAAACACATTGTGTATCTTTGAGATACAACTAATGTGTTGAATGCAGGATTTGATTTTCACCCCAACAAAAGAAAAACTACTCAAACTCCACAGGTTACCATAGTTTGAACATAAAAAATAAGAGAATACTTAATGTTGCATTGCCATTATTGTGAAAATCATTAACTGGATCTTGAATAATTATCTTTTTATAGGTTCAACATCATTTACAACTAACTAGAAGTACGTCTGGCTGTCTCCGTGAGTGCAGTCGTGTGTGAGTGAAGATACTTCTCATCTTTAGCTCAACTTTCACAAAAGAAAAGCATGTCATGTTATACAGGGGTGTTTTTACTATTCGAAGAAGAAAATTTAAAATGTCATGCGCCTTTTATACATTGAGAAACTGTTTGTTTTGTAGTTTGCAAGTCTCTATTCCAGTGCGTGTCAATCAGATTTTATGTTCAGAAAAGGCCAATGTTGGATTAAACAAACCACATCATTGCGTTTCATGTTTTAACCTGTGACAATGCTGTTTTTTTCCTTCTTTTTAATAAAGCAGTCTGTTTTTTTTATAATGCTTTTGCTTATTTCCTCATATTGTCCTCTGGTGAACGTGTACACACACATTTCAGCATTAATTACCGGAGCTCATGAGGCTCAAATGTTATTATCCTAATCGATTAGCCAAAATGAATGTTTGACTTATAAGACCATTATTCTTCTCAGCAGTTATTTTAAAATGCAGCATGCAAAGTAGCATTTCATAATTGCACATTTGTACTGGGAACAAATATATTACTTTGGAAACCAGTATTCTCCTAAATCAATCCAAATCTAACATTTTCTGTTAAACACGATGACGTAAGATGGTGGTACCAAAATATTACACAAACGGAACACAGAATATGTGGTCTCTACTTCTGTAATGCATACATGTTCTTAGAAATGAGGTTTATTTGTTCACCTATAAGAAATTTGCCTGAATGTTTGGGGGATACACACAATAAACAAGAGGCAATAAAAAATACATGCCAAGTACTACAAAATTCAAGAATCTAAATATAGAATATTAAATCAAGAATCTGAAAAAAACACTGTATATATGTATTAATTGTAATACGAATATTAACAATTTATATGGAGTAGTATCTAAAATATGTTAATTTGTAATTAAGGAGCAATTATATATTTGATAGTTAATCTGACCTGGTTGCTTGGAAAATAAACAAGTACATATTCATTAATCCTCTTATAGCTAAAGAGGGTTTGTTCAAACATTTGATTTAACAAATAAAGTATTTTCTGTCAAAGCTGCCTGACAGTCTGTGCTCAGGGCAAAGTACTCGGTCTTTCTCTGACGTCATTTTCCCGCGTCACACGAGCCATCTCACACACACGCGTCTGTAGTGTGAACGGACTGTCAAAGCTATTCGCAACCGGCGCGATAGTGTCTGTAATGGCGTCCAGACGACGTCCCGCTGACAGCGTGAAAACAGACAAGAAAAAGAAGAAGAAGAAGACGACGACGAGTGAGGAAACCGCTGAACTCTGTTCACTTGTAGGCGACGAGCAGGTGAAGAAGAGTGTGCAGGAGGCGTGGAGCCAGAGGACTGCTCACACACAGGGTGGGTGAAGCAGGAAAGCAACAACTTTTATAAAAGCTCGTTGACACTTTGTAACGCTGCCATGTCACAAATATACACAAGACATTAACTCTTAACAGCTGTATGCAGCTTGACTGTCAGGATACTATTTACTACCATGTACCCCTTGAACCAACGCAGGCGAACTATCCAGTAGTGACTTGACTCGCTGCTGTTTTGGTATTAATGATTGTCGTTGGCTAAATTATTGATATGTCATGTTATGTTATCATGGCTATTATGTTGTTTTGTTTTTTCTTTAAAAATAATTGAGACACTGTTTATGAATAACATAACCGGAAAGAGGTATATCTTTTCTCGGCCATAATAAAGACATTGGTGCTCATTGATTTGCAGTATGCTGCTCAAATATCTAAGAGGTCTAAATATGAATGGTATAAACGGTTTGACAAAACACTGAGACCAGTTTATATTCTCTAATGGTACATTTACATATTGCCCAACCTTCTGACATGTCTTGACTCTATGAGTGGAGGATAATTATGTTCTCAATATATTTTGATCTAATTTAACCTGCCCTACTTGAATAAATATGGACATTATTTAGTAACTATCTTTGCCAGGTGCAAATATGACTTAACTTTTCTTATTAGTGCAGTTAAGTTAATGTCTTCTGTCTGTAGTCCAGAGTCTTTCCATAAGCAGCAGGGAGTTATTTTTTCCACATTATACATTGAGACACGGATTATTTTGTGTTTATTATGTGCAGGAGATCTGGAGTTGGACTGCCACCCTTTCCCTCACTGCATCATCAAGAACTTCCTCGGTAGCGAGACATTTGTGGAGAACTTGCAGAAAGAACTGATGGAGCTCAACTTCCACGAGAAGTCAAATGATCTGTACAAATTCAAACAGGTGTCTATAAACGGACCGTCTCTCAGATTTATTCCTGTTGGTTTGTGTCGTTTTCTTATGATCTTCACTTTGTTGATGTTCCCACACAGTCAGACGACTTGAAAAAGAGAACAGAGCCACATATCTCGGGACTGAGGTAAAAGAACAACTTGTGTTTGTGTACTTTATGATTAATAGAAGTTGGTCTGAGTTTCATTCGTCAGTAGAAAAGGATAGATTGTTAAAGTGTGGATAATGTTGGTCTCAGAAGTAACATTTTTAAAACAAAGGGGGAAGTTCATTCTGTCAGGTGGGAAATGCTCACAACTTGCTTTAATGCCTATTTTTATTACAGGTGATTTGTTCTAATAGACATCAAATTTACTCAATCAATTTGCAAGTTGGTGTCTTATAGTCTTTTTAAGGATCATTTATTGTCATTATGCAAAACTGGAATGCACAACAACATTTAGTTGTAGCTTAATTGAAAACGCAACAAACACGGGACAAATAAAACAAAAACAGATGTACATTCCTGTATATTTATTTTATGAATTTGCATCATAAGGAACAAACAATTCTCTGATAATATGGTGGACACATTCAACATGGGGAACACGTTGTCCATCAACGTTGACTGTTTGAGCATTATGTATAAACTATAGTCCAGCTCCTCTCGTCCCTCCTGAGTCCTGCACTCTGTCCTCCTGTCCGCCCGTCAAGTGCAGCTTCATCTGGGATGGAGCCAATTAATCGTGATCAAGAGCCCAAATTAAACCAACAATTAATGGCTAATCATGCTGTATCGCCTGAGCGATAGCTGTTTTTAAAGCATAGTCCCTACTGGTAGTCCAGTGTAATTATTCCCAGCCTAACAGAAGGGATGACCTTTTTCTAAAGCTAGGTCATTTTATTATTCATCCTGATTTTGACTTTGTTTGTTTTCTTTTCATGCTAAAGTAGTTTTGTTTCTCTAGTATTACCCTGCATTGCTAAGTGTAAAGTTTAATAGAGGTTGTTTTAGTCGGCAGTGAATGAATCTCAAGGCATTAATGAATCTCAAGGCATTAATGCTGGTGGAGATGAGTTCATCAGCTCCACCAGGTGGAGCCAGACGTCACACCGGTCTCCTACTTAGTGCATCCTGTTCTTTTAGTGGTTGATTCTGACAGCATTAACTGAGGCATGAGCTCAGTGGGAAATGCACTCAGCTGCAGTGGCTCAGCTGTGATCATTGTTAAAGCGAAAGGGACGCTTCTTATTCAGTCTGGTTCCAGTGCTGCACTTTGCAGTGAACACAAGGGTAGCACAAGTGATTACAGCAGTGTACATGTTGTGGCTTTCAAACAAATGACTAGAAAAAAATATGTAATTGTAGAATTATAGAGCAGCAAACCTGCCAATATGCTCAGTGTTTTAAACAAGTAAAAGAAAAAACAAGGTCTTAGTGGATAAATCAAGACGATATGAGCTGGGTGTCAATTTGAATCCTATTACCCAGTAAAATATATATTTTTTCCTTTTTTTAAATGATTGTGCAGTTATTTTTTTATGATTGTGACTAGCAGTGTTTAGAGTGAGACTGCAGCATGTACTTTCTTGCAAATATGTATTTGTGACTCTATACACTGGGCTACACCGACTGAAATGCCGCCCTGGAATAAATACCATAATTAAACACACAATAACGACCTCCTCTCGTGATCATCTATTATTTATGTCACAACAAAATGTCACGGTAGGTTTGAGCACACCAACAATCTGTCTGTGTGGTGAGGCTTTCAAAAGGTCTTTACAGTTTATACAAGGTTAAAGGTTCATCCACATTGTTATTTTCAATACAAAACAGGATTGCACCATAAAATCTATTTCTTGTGTCACTGTTGTCAGGGCAGCACTGTTTGGGCGTTTCCGCTCTTGGCTTGGAGAGGTGTTGCAGGTTGAACTGGAGCCCGTGGTGGATATCTCTTGTGCCAAATATGAATACACAGGTGGGCTTTGTTTCAGGTTTTTGAGGAAGAAACTTCTGTGCATTTTCCTTTTTTTCCCCCAAATGTAAAGTCCCTTCTTCCTTCTAGATGTTCTTCTGTGTCACGATGATGAATTGGAGGGGAGGCGCGTTGCTTTCATCTTGTATCTCGTGCCTCCGTGGCAGAGCAGCGACGGAGGAACCCTCGATCTCTACACAACAGACAGTGAGCGTCTTACTTTGTGTGTGTGTGTGAATTTCTGTGCTTTTCTAGATGAGTCTTGTGTAATTTCTATCTCTGTCATCAGGTAGTTTCCAGCCACAGAGTATAGTGAAGTCGCTCGTACCGTCTTTGAACACGCTCGTCCTCTTTGAAGTTTCTCCAGTCTCCTTCCACCAAGTAAGAAAAGTTGCTCCTGCCTTTTCATCTTCAATGTTGCACCAAGGAATCGGCTTTAATTGCAGAGGATGAGATGTGTTGTGTTTTTCCAGGTGTCAGAAGTTTTGACGCGGGATAAGTGCCGTTTGTCTCTGAGCGGCTGGTTTCACGGGCCGTCATTGGAGCGCCCTCCTCGCCACAGAGGGCCACCTATCCCACGGAGCCCACACTTACCAAGAGATGTGAGTTTGGTCAAACGTTCACATTACCTTTACAGGAACTGTTTAAAATACATTTTAGGAAATACGCTCATAACTTGTGTTTGTTTAGCAAAAGATTTCCGCTTCAGACGTTTAGTTTAGCTGAGCATGATGACTGGAAACAGGGTGACAGCTGGCCTGGCTCGGTCCACAGGGAAACCAAATACCAAACCAAATGCAATCTAAACCTCACTAATCAAAATGTTGAAAGTTTGTTTAGCAAGCTTGATTTGAATCTTCTTGTCTGACTTTCAGTAAGAAAGTGAATGTCTATTTCCCAAAATGACAAACCATTCCTTTCACAGACATGTTAAAAACAATCCTACTGACATGTGTTTGTTGTGTTTTTGTGTTCATAACAGGAAACATTGCTGCTGGAGTGGGTCAATCCAGTGTACTTGGACATCTCTTACCAAGAGCAGATTCAGGAGGAATTTGAGGACAGCTCGGAAATCCAGCTGAAAGGTTTTCTCAAGGTAACTTCTCACTCGTGTTGTATGTTTCTTCCGTTGCACGTGTCTATTCCTTTCTGTCGGTTGATAGTGTTTATCTTCAGGAGGAGAAGTTCAAGGAGGTGAAAGAAGCACTGCACCTCGCTCAGATCCAGTGGACAAAGAGAGGACCGCCTAATAAGAGGTATGGCATGTTCCAGAGGTTATTTTAGAGCGTGATCTAGGACTGTGACTGGAGGTTCTGCATTTGTGTCCATTTAGATGCTATGAAGCGGCCTCTATGAACACTTTACCTCAGTGTGTGAGTGCGTGTTGGGAGCTGCTTAGTTCAGAGGCATTCTTCCTGCTTCTCTCCAACTTCACCGGCCTTCGATTGCACTACCTGTGTCCTGCCGATGATGATGATGATGATGAGAATAAAGATGAAGAGAAAAAAGATGAAGAGAAGAAGGATGTACGGGACGCTGAAGCCACAGGGTCTTCGACCAAATCACCATCAGCAAATGCGAGCGGAGAGAAAGGTGTGTGTGTGTGTGTGTGTGTGTGTGTGTGTGTGTGTGTGTGTGTGTGTGTGTGTGTGTGTGTGTGTGTGTGTGTGTGTGTGTGTGTGTGTGTGTGTGTGTGTGTGTGTGTGTGTGTGTGTGTGTGTGTGTGTGTGTGTGTGTGTGTGTGTGTGTGTGTGTGTGTGTGTGTGTGTGTGTGTGTGTGTGTTTCAGTTTCCTCCTCAGCCTCAAGTCTTTGCCGCTGTTTGTTTTGACCTTTGTCGTTCGCTTTAGAGCTGAGCACACCCATGTGTTGTGGGGAACTACGTCGATGGTCTAATGGCGGCTACACTCTGCTGCATGATACAGAAGCATCACGTGCAGAGTACGCTCTGGACCTTGTTTTACCTTTTTGCGGAGCAGGTGAGTCGACACACGCACACACACACCCTGAAATCTTGTGACTGTTACAAAACCTTCTTCCATAGACTGGCAGTCGGAGTTCGGGGGCTTCACTTGTTATGTTGCTAATGAAGAGGATGAGGAGGTTAGTGTTGATTAAACTATAAAGTGAAATTGGTTTCTGTTGGCAATACTTCATTATCATCATCATCGCTTTGGTTTCTTCCTCATCGCAGCTGCTGACAGTGTATCCAGAGGATAATTCCCTCGCCCTCGTCTACAGAGACAAAGAAACCCTCAAATTTGTCAAACATGTCAACCACAAAAGCTTGTCTGATTCTGAGAACAGTTTGACCTGCAGATCCTTTTATGACTTCTCATTTGTGTACTATGAATAAATATATGTCTGTCCATCTTGTGTGTCTTCTTCACCTCTTTGTTTCATCTTTCTATAAAGGTGGTGCTTACTGCTTACCTTTTAGGACATACCACGTACACATTAGGATTAGGAGATACTGCCCTGGTCTTTGGGAGCTATTTGAGTTTCAGTATTTTGTTTAAGGACTCTTGAGCTAGGCATTAAGCCACAGACACTTTGTTTACTGGACCGCACCAGTTATTTTTTAAACCTAATTATACTTCTGTTTAAAACTATATTGTTCAGGGATACCCATTTGCAAAATATCAGTCCCCTAAAGGTATGTTGACTTTCAGTCAGATTAGATAGCTCCTTTCAGTATGTCTTCATTTCATGAAGAATACAGATTGATGATTTTCGCGACACTGTTATTTTGATTAAAGTAGACATCTGGCAAGTGTGTGAGATGAGAATTGAGCAAAGCTTGGATGAGACAGTTCTGTCCCCTCTTGTCTTAATTTAAACTGACTCATTAAATATTACAGGTTTTCTTGTTATAAGTGTCGGTGTTAAAAGGTTTAAGTGAGAAACACAAGACAAGTCAATGGATGTAAAATAAAAATCGGAATAGTTTTGTTAAGAAATCTTAAATAGTGTTCACTTAATAGTATTATCTGAAAAGTTGCTTGTTCATTTTCAATCGGTAATCTATTAATTGATAAATTATTTCGGTTCATATAACAAACGTTTCCTTTTAATTCAATGTCACACTTATGACAATGCTTTGCATTGTTGTTTTTTAGCAGCTGTTCACACAAATAAAAGCAGAAAATATTGCCACAGTAAAAAGTAATACATTATAGAAACCCAAGACAAATATTGGATCATAGAGAAAAACGGTGAAGCTTTTAAAATTGACAAAATTGTTTATTCGTGTTGTCATGAATTACAGAACTACTGATACAGTAACTTAATTAACCCAAGCAGTCTGCCGTCCTCAGCCACTTCCTTTTCTTATTTCACAAATTATTTAAACTCATCAGTTTACCATTACAATAATGTTTATATTTCAGTCATAAGGAATAATAACGAGGGAATTTTCATGTTAAAGATAAAGCGAATGAGATGTTTTCGATTCCTACATTGAATATGAAAAAAAAATCACTTCCTTCCTGTCATGATTCCTCCATTCAGGCGGCATGTTGATTTCCACCAATCAGCGTCTTCTTTTATCCAAGCTCAGCCAATGGGAGGCGACGAATTTATGACGTGCAGTGGGTGTGATCCCGCAGGAGGAAGCGTCAAGCCACTGAACAATATACAAAAGTTTTAAGGTAAGTTTGTACTCACTTTAACAACGACTTACTGTACAGTAACTATTCAGGATAGTGATTTAGAAACCACATCTACCTGACACAGAGCCTTATCTGTGACGTAAACACGTCAACACTTTATTTGTTGCGCCGTGGCCGACGTTTTACGGCAGTTGTGTCCAGTTACGCCGTGAGTGTACGTGAGGTTTATCAACACGATCTCCTTTTACTTCTACTATTGAAAACACAACTTTTGCCATTACAAATCATACGGTTCATGTCTGTAACGTACCTGTACAGTTATTGATCAACGATTCACGCCAGCGGGACGTAACGAGCTAACTTCACGTCAGAAAGTCACGTGTGACGTTACTACAGCAACCACTTTATTTAGCTGTCGGCCTGATAACTCAATACATGTATAACTTTGACATTATAGTTGCATCTGGATCTGGATTCAGACCATCAATATCTCTCCATATTGGTATCAATAATTGGATTAGTTTAGGAAGCTATACATACCAGTTAGATGCTAAACACAATTGAGCGACATTAGTTTAAGAGCTATCCTCATTTAAAGGAGAGGTTAAATGTTGTTTTTAAGTCCCAAAACAATACACAAACCTATGCATGTTAAAAGCTTTAATACTCTGTGTAATTGTTTTTTGTGTCCATTCATACTAATTGTAGCGAAATCCCTTAAATGCTCAGTTTAATCCCTGCCACCGAGCAGCTGAGGCCTATCTGACCCGTGAGCACGAAACCTCTGTGAAACAAAAGAAAACTTAAAATACTGTTACTTTGGAAATCCAGTTTTGATTTTTTTTTTCTCTTTCCTGTCAATCGATTGATTGACTAATTAATTCAGCTAACATCGCTCACAGAAGTAATATACATTGTTACCACTTACCTTTTCTATTTATTTACAAAACAGAGGCTTCTGGTCTCTCTGGTTGGTGGATCACACTGCAACGCTTTACAGAAAGCATCTCACTGTCGCCATTATGGGGAGGGGGACTGATTACGCCGATCAATAACTGTTGCTATGACTATATATACCCCTGTGGGTATTGTCCTGTGACAGATTGGAAACATTTGAACCTTCTCTTCATGCCCCTACACAACCACGATACACCAACACAGGGGTTTTTCCGTTTATTCCGCCTGGTTAGTAAATAATCGTACCCCTCTCTTTCACCGTAGTGCTGTAATTCCCAGAGTAGCCAGGGTCCAGACATTCATATGATTACATAGTTGGTTTAGTGAGAGTTACAAATGCTGTACATTTGAAATATGACATTTAATTTATTAAATGTAGTTTATTACCTTGAACGAGGGACTGGCGGATGTGTGGCATCCATGTTTGAGATAAACACGGCATGAGCAGATCCCTCAACAAAGACCTAACCAAAAGCACCTGTGCAGCAGGACTTGTATATATTTATAAATATTTGTATTTAGTGTACTTATAGACACAAATTGTATTCATCAGAAAATGTAATGCTTTACCGGTCCTGATGACGTGTTTTGATTCATATGAATTGACTTGCCTCTAAGTTGCATGGATATCGTTAAATCAAAGGGCTAAGTTAACAATTTGTTATAGCTGAAAGTCTATAACTGGTTTTAATGTGTGATTGTGTTCCTTTTTAGTTAGTTTCATTGTATAGCTTCGAGGATGTTTTAATTATGTGATGTAAAGTGTCTTTGAGTACTTAGAAAAGCGCTATTCAAATTGAATGTATTATTATTATTATTATTATTATTATTATTATAAGTCTATATTCATCTATTAGTTGAATAATTAGCCAGTTGACAGAAAATGAATCACCAATTACATTTTAATGATGTATTAACAGTTTAAATCATTTATCAATCAAAATATCCATTCTCTGTTTCATATTTTGTTAAATTGATGGTTTTGGGGGTTTGGACTGCTGCTTAGATAAATCCAGCAACATGAACATTGGGATCTGTAAAATTGTGAAAGGCATTTTCTCATCCAGTGACTAAATGATTCATCAAAAGATTATCAACCGACCGTCTGGTTCGCTATAAGCACTGAAGACGCAGAACAGACACAGGCTTCAACTCCCATCCTCACATGAAGGTGACGTTAGTAACATCCTTGTGTGAATCAATACATTTCACCTAAATGTCAGCCAAGCTGTCAAGGGAATACTAGAGGTTGCCTTTTGACTGCAAAAGCTAAATGATATATTTTAAGCTCCTGATGATCACTTAATCCTCATACAGCTGTTGAACAAATCTCACAGTATACTTGCAGAGTATCGGTAGATGGGATAGCATAATTATATGGCGGCTAAGTTGTGGAGATTCCTGTCGAGCCGGCAGCCAAGTGTACTGTGTATTAGTGAAATGTGAGGACATGCATATAATCCAGATCAGAGGGTGCTCTTTCCATGCAGAGCGCTCTGCATCCCGGACATGGAAACAGCACCAAGAGGGCTAACGGGCGTGTGCAGCAGTTAGGCGCTCGCCGGGGGAGGGGAGGACTGAGATTAAACATGTTTTTATGTAATGAGGGTTTCAAAAGGAGGCTGGAGTGAAAAAGGTTAAAGTGGAGTGAAGCCGAGTCAACCAGAGGACATAAGTTGGTTTAACTCTATGAGGAAACATATTTAGAGAGGTTATGCGATTTATTTTCCTCTTCACTTGGATTGGAAATGATTTCATCGGCTTTAGTTGAAAGGAAAAGCATTTTGAACATTTTATCAATTTCAAATTGAAAAATTTGATGGAAGATTCAGTACAGCTGAGACAATATCAACTGTTTTTGTCTTTACATATTTGTCTAATTTAATAACGTATTCAGTTTTAACAATTGATAAATGCTTCTCACAATATATAATAATAATAATAATAATAATAATAATAATAATAATAATAATGTATACTTTATTGATCCCACAATGGGGAAATATAACGAAGCCAACGGTGAATATATATTCAATGTACAATCATAGGAAACGACCCATCCTCACGTTTAAGTAGTTGAACCGGTGAACGTTTGGGGACGATTGTACTCTCACATATTGTTTGTCCACTAGAAACCACCGGAAACCACTCTACCTGATTCCTTCGAAGCTCAACTATCAGCTGCAGCTAAATTGCGTATTAAACTTGACTACTTATTTTTGTTTACCTATAAATAAATAAATAAGTTGTCACACAACAGCAATATTGTGAATGTAATCATGTATATTGTGAATTTCTACCTCACTAATCCTTTGACAGTGTTGACCTCTGTGGGTTTTTAGTTTTATTCAGGTCTCATGATGTTATCATATGAAATGGTTGTAGTATTATGTAATAGCAAATAAAATCTGTCAATTATTTTAAAGTAAATTATATTTATTGATTCGTGACATTTTATAGGATGTATAGAAAAGGATTATGCAGCAGTCATACAGATGTTACAAATACACACATAGACTGCTGGATACACAATCAAAATCAAACAACTGCACTTATTAATTGACACACTAATGGAAGCAATGTGAGGACAATCTATGCATTTCACAGGGTGGAAAGCATCATGAAGGCAATAAAATACACTTTTTATACAACGTTTTCTTTCTTCTGATTCACATAATTTTCCGTATAATTAACACATATATTGGGGAGAGCTGTGGACACATGGCAAATAACTTTATACCCAGTCAGTGTTATGTCGGTATGAAGAAGAACGTGGACAAAAAACAGGGAGATATTGATTCCTCCTCGGCGATATTTCAAATCAACTCGACACACAATTGAATGAAATGACTCGACACCTTTCGTGACTTGTGTTGCCTTCATGTTGTGTTCAGAAGATGGCAGACAAGACAGTGGACCGTGGACCGTGGACCGGATGCGCCGTCATGTTCCTGCAGTCGCTCTGCCCCGGTGTGAACCTGCTCTCTCTCTTCAAAGACAGAGATCAGGGAAAGTTCATCGTTTTCAAAGTCATCAAGCTGACTCTTATAGGTGAGCCCTCGCATCCGAGTTCAGAAGAAAGATGAATTCGTCGTGACACGTTTATTTTCTTGGATGTAACATTTTTTAATCTGTATTTCACGTGGTCAGATTCTGCAGGAGGCCTGAGCGGTTATGAGATACTTAAGGTCCATGACGCCGACCCCTTCCTGGGGGTGGAGGTGAAGTTTGAGGATGTGTCGGCGTGTCAGCAGTTCCTGGAGAGCTACAGCTCTGGAGCGGTGCGCCAGTCCCTCTCGCAACACGCCTGTCGGCTTCTTACTCTCCCCCAAGAGTTCACAGTGGAAACTCAGCTCAAGGCCAGCGCACACATCCTGGATCTGTGTCTGGACAAGCTGGAGCTCTGCCTACAGCACATCCACTTGTCACAGGTACAGCGGGCTTTCCTGTCCGTCTATTCTTTGGCAATTTGAGATGGAGCTGCAGTATCAAGTCAGTCTGAGCTATTCCTTCAGCCTGACATTGTGTTCTGCTGCGGTTTTCACGTTGTGGCTTAACCAAACACTAGAGGTTGATATACTTCATTTTCTGTTGACGATGACACTTTGCTCAACAACTTTTTTCACATTGCTAAAAAATAAGAAGGTACATCTTAGTTGTTACTTCTGCACTATTTAGCATTTTTGGGAACTCATTAAGTTTGTCATCTATTAAAGACAACATGTCGATGTTACTCATCTCCTCCACAGGGTATTTATCATAATTCTCTCAACAATCATACATAAACAAAAAACAAATGTCATTTTAAAACTGCAGTTTGACGTTTTCATATTCAGAAATGAATCTTCAATGAGGCCATATTCTAACATACAAAAGATGAAGAACATCTTTGGACAAACTTCTGTGTAGTTTAATTGGCATCGGTCACCAGATGTGTTGTATTATTTCCGGTTGGTATAAAATGTATTTAAAAAGATTTCCCCAACCCTTTCTAATGTGTCATAATCTGCTCATAGCATTGTACAATCATAGTGATAATAATAGTGATCAAAGCATGTTATAAGGATTTAAAAGGGGAACTATACTTAATTTTGCTGGTCCCTCTCTGACTATAATTACCCTTGTTTTATCATCTTATTCTAACATTACCCTGTTATAATGCTTTATAATGGTTTTATTATCATAAGATCCTCTAAGTGGCCATTGTTTGCATAAAGTAAAGTAAGTTTTGGGTGTGGTTGATGATTTATTTTTCTTAACGTTTTATTACGCGAGCCCTGTGGTGGCAGGATGTACACTAACAAAAAACAGAGAAAAAGAGGGTGAGTTCACCTCAATGTTTCCCTTCCTTTTATTCAGTGCGCGTGAACTTTGTCATTTGGTTTCAGCCGGAGCGCCTGCGCGATGAGGAGATTGATCACCTGGAGGAGCAGCTGCAGACTCAGGCCCGTGGCCCCGCCCCTCAGCCGACCCCCAACATACAGGAAGAGTCTCCCGTCCCCGGCAACTGCTTCAAGTTTCAGAATAAAGTGTTTGGTGAGTTGAGACGATCATTTCCACTTGTGAGTCTTGTGTAATGCGTCCTTCACAGACTCTGTGCCAGACTTTTGGTCGAGTGAGGTCACGATAGAGATTATAAAAGCATTTCTTATAATTTCAATCCCAAAGCATACCATGAGTTTTTAATTGATTACCTGTCTTCCAGAACGCAATTTGTTTCACTTCAACGGAAGTTGAGATACAAAATTTACGGGCAAAATATAATCCATAGAGTATCAGCTGGTATTTATTGTTTACAACGTCTGTGTCAAAACTGCATGTCTGTACAGTCTGAATATTTTAACCTTTTTAATCTTTGTTCGTGTCCTCATCTGAAGCCTCAGCATCGGAGATTTATTGGTCTGCTGACAAAAAGTTTATGATCCGAGACGCAGACAAATGCATGTTAGCCGTGTTGCTATCACAACATCTGACTGACAGAATTCACTGCTGTTTGTCATCTGACTCTAATCCAACCTTTTACAAATTATATCAGTCTATGGGAAGAGATTAGTGCCAGCAGATAATGTATTTGGATTGCATTGATTTGAATTTGTCGACCTCATACTGAACTGTTAAATTAACATTAACTGATGAGGCATTAGAATGTCTTGCAAGTTAATTTGATTTTCTATTTTTGTTAATTAAAGATTTGATTTCAGTTCATGTAAATGTAGTTTCAGCTTCCTCAGAAACACAACTGTGTCTGGGCATCAGGGACTTGTGTTCCCAGAGTGCCTCCTCCGAGGCTCCAGCGGCCCAGACTGACCTGGTTTCTGGTTGGCTCTGATAATGAAAAATGATTATGTAGTGGGGAAGCCACATTTGAAATAAAGAAATGTAATACATGTATTAATTAGACATTGGCTTCTGTTAATACAAGATAAGATCAAATGTATGCAATTAAATGCACTTCCTGATTGCACTAATCTCTATTATCTTCAATCAGATGCTTGGTGGCCACAAGCTATTGTCTAAGCTCGCCGCTGCTGTATAAAAGCAACGTGGTGGCTTTTTCTTTGTAATTGCTTAAAGCATCAAGCTATGAAACTTGTCAAACTCCCTCCATGTTGTAGCAAAATAAGAAATACAGTTCAATTCAGATGGACGCTTTAATTGGATTTGTTAATTGATGTTGGTACTTTTGATATTCGCCAATGATATTTAATTAAACTAACTACAAATGTTGGTATTGACTTGCGCATATTTCTAACCATGAAGGTGCACAGGTAAATGTTTGTATCGGCAATGGATTCAATCACTTTAAATAATGTGAAAGATGTCGCTTGTTGTGGAAAAACTCAGAGAATATCTTCATCCCCTCTCAGCATTAAGGAGCATTTTAGCATGTTTCAGGTCATTGTTTTGGTTTTATGACCTGCAACTAAACAGTTTTAGACCTCAGCACCAAACAGCAGACATACACTGTCATCAGCTGCATTGGAGCATTTAGCAGATAGAGACTGTAACAGGTTGGTGGCTGTCACCAGTAGGTTTCTCCCCCAAGCATCGAAGGACGAGCATACATGACGGATATTTGGTAATATCTTTTAAAGATTGCAGACTGTGCCTCTGCTCACCTGCTCCTCAGTCTCTATGGCTTTTTTATGGAGACAAACGCGCACGCACACACACACACACACACACACACACACACACACACACACACACACACACACACACACACACACACACACACACACACACACAGACAGATAGGCCTCAGCTGTGCTGATTAACAATCAGCCACCAGCTGAGACCAATTAGACACCGTTCCTTGAACCCCACCCCCGCTCCACAGAGACCATATCAGACTTTAAAGGCAGTTAATATTGGACTTACATTTGTCAGGTCAAGAACACAACTCCTAAGTAGTGCTAACTCTTTTTCCTTCATCCTTTGGCCCATCAGAGGACCGAATGCTGACCGCGGGAGATGTCCAGAGCTTTTCTAACGGAGTGGGCCGTCAGTGGAAGCATGTCGGGAGGGCCCTGGGGAAGAGCTGCCGGGCTCTGAAGAGTCTGGACATAGACAACCTGGCCTACGAGTATGAGAGGGAAGGGCTGTATGAGCAAGCCTATCAGCTGCTCAGTCGCTTCATCCAGGCAGAGGGCCGAGCAGCCAAGCTGAGCCGGCTGGTCAAAGCACTGGAGGACTGCAAACTCACCAGCCTGGCGGAAAATATTCTGGAGCCACGAGAATAACTCTGTGTGCTTTTGTTTTACGTGTACGAGTTTTAAAAACTGAGGGGTGACGGATGCTCTCTGCATGAGGGGCGGTTGTGTGTGTGTGTGTGTGTGTGTGTGTGTGTGTGTGTGTGTGTGTGTGTGTGTGTGTGTGTGTGTGTGTGTGTGTGTGTGTGTGTGTGTGTGTGTGTGTGTGTGTGTGTGTGTGTGTGTGTGTGTGTGTGTGTGTGCCTGCGTGCATGTTTCAGACAGGTTGTGTTAACACATCTGCGAAAATTGATATTCATATCATGATCTGCTTTTCAATTATTAGCGGTATTGTCTCATTTAGAGGAAATTATCTGTCATCACTGTTTAAAGGACATGCTGTCTCGAGTTTAATGCACTGTTTGAACCTTTTATTTGTGCTTGATGTCATTTTACAGATGAAACCTTCAACAACTGAAGGTTATTGATTTTTTTTTTCTACAAAATGGTTGCATACAAATTAAATGGTTGTATAAAAAAATCGTCATGTTTGTGTTTAATGCATTAGTGTAATTAAATCTGGTATTTTCTGAAAATTCCCTCAGGTATAATTTAGTGTTAATCCTCCCTCCCTAACACTCACACACACGTGCACATGCTCATATGATTAAACTGGGCTGCTTATGTTGCTGAATGTGTGGATGGACCTGCATGTGTCACGTTGTGGGGGCTTCAGGGCGGAGAGGTGGAGGGGGAAGCTGTGGTGTGTGGTTTTCAGAGGTGTTATCTCTGCTTGGCTGATGGACACAGTCTCCTCAGGTTGAGCTCCTCTGCTGGTTTCCATTCAGGGTCCAGTGTAAAGCTGCCGCCCCCCCCCCCCCCCCCTCTGTTTTACTCTACTTGACCATCCATCCAGATGTGATGTGTGGATTAGAAGCTTTTATCACACACACATACAAACATTTATTATTGCTATATGGTACAGCCACAACCCCCAACATAGACATACACATTTTAAGTCATGATTAATAATCGCATCTCTCTTTACTTCTGCTGTAACCGGGAAACTGAGGTTATGCCCGAAGTACAATTTCTGGGAATGTTGAGGGTTTGTGAAATGATGAGTTGATGTTCTACCTGGACCAAAACATCACAGATGTTGGGGTTTCAAAGACAATTTATTGTATTATGATAAACAGAAGTGTAAAGTAAATATGTACAATAACTCAAGCAACAGACACAATTTGATTTTATTCTATTTTCTTCATGGATGTTTAGACATTGGGACTAATAAAGGACTTAAGGAGCCTATAACTTCCTTTTCCGTCTGACTACTTCCATACATTCATTAAAAACATGTCATCTGTATGTAGACCTATGCTGTTTTACAAATCAAGTTATTATCAAATGTATTTGATAATCTTCTGAAATATAATATTATACCATTTTGAATGCAGGACCTTTACTTGTATAATGGTGTGTGAGTGTGTGTGTGTGTGTGTGTGTGTGTGTGTGTGTGTGTGTGTGTGTGTGTGTGTGTGTGTGTGTGTGTGTGTGTGTGTAGCCTACAGTGATATATTTGTACGTAACCGGATCTGAAGGGCTGCCTCCTCCACCGTCTGTTTTTACTTCATTCTAAACTAAACAAACAATTAATGAACCGGCTGCATTTTTTTATTTCGGCTAATTAAAATAAACCGTTAATCGTGTGCTCCTTGAACGCCACCATGCATGTGTGTTTGTGTGTGTGTGCGCGCGCGCGCGCGCGTGTGTGTGTGTGTGTGTGTGTGTGTGTGTGTGTGGCCTGTTTGCGTTGTTACACGTCCGCGCAGTGCTTGTAGAGCAGAATAATATTAGTGTTTAGGGCGTTTTAATTTCAACTACAGGACCATTTCCATTAATGCCAAGAGACAAGAGGGCAACATTTGGCATTTAAACGGCTCTTTCGTTTGAATAATCTTCCGTAGGACGTGATTAAAGCCCTGGCTGCTGTGACGTAAGCGAGATTTTCCGCGTTATGTGAATCTCGCGCAGCTCTGCTTCGCTCCGCGTCCTCTCGCGCGCCCCTCCTGCGCGAACACATACGATGAAATCTCCGGCGCTCGCAGTCATCATCATCACCACCAGCACCGCCCTGTAGAGAGAGAGAGAGAGAGAGAGAGAGAGAGAGAGAGAGAGAGAGAGAGAGAGAGAGAGAGAGAGAGAGAGCGAGAGAGAGAGAGAGAGAGCGAGAGAGCGAGAGAGAGAGAGCGATAGCGAGAGAGATAGAGCCCCCCCTCCCAATCTAACAACAACCCCAACCCCGCAGGCTCGAGCACAACGACCCCACCCCCCAACCCCCTCTGAGAGAGGAGACGGAGCGAACGAGGCGCACATACAGAGTCACGGAGAAAACACCGTTTCGGGATCCCGGCTCCGTTTCGCCCTCAACCCGGGCCTAATGCTGTAGCAGACAGCGCAGGAGGAGAGCTCGAGCGAGAGACCGCGCACTGATTGAGAGTCGGTGAGGGACAGGGCGCACCGGAGAGAAGACGGGATTGCTCACTCGCCTGGAAACATGGGATGTACGCTGAGTGCCGAGGAGCGCGCTGCTCTGGACCGGAGCAAGGCCATCGAGAGGAACCTGAAGGAGGACGGGGTGGTCGCCGCCAAGGACGTCAAGCTGCTTCTGCTCGGTAAGAGAAGAGGCTCTCCGGCCGCGGGGCTGCCGCTGCGCCTGGGCGGCGCGGCGCGGCTCGGGCTGTGGTCGGGACTGCATGGGGCGGAGGTGCTCTCCGTGGTACTGATTTCCCTGCCGGGTCTCACTCTGCCCTCCCGTTCTTTACAGGCGGCGGGGAGTCCGGTAAAAGCACCATCGTCAAACAGATGAAGTAAGTGTGTCTTGTTCTGCTTCGTGTAGCCCTCTGCGACTTCGCCAGAGCAAAAGGCCCGAGATTGCGCCTCCCATATCTGTGCTAAGGCAGGTTGAGCCGCCATGTTTCGAGAGGCCGTATAGCACCGGAGGAGTGCCGGTGGCTCGAGCACCTCCCGCAGACGGACAGCGCGGCCGCGGAGGCCGGCCCGGTGCCTCCCGGGGTGCTGTTCACTGCCCGGGTGCTGAAACGTAGTTAACAACGGTTTTACTTGACTATAGGGAGTGTGCGACTGGGGATACGTGGGTGTTGTTCCTCTATGTGTGTGTGTGTGTGTGTGTGTGTGCGCGCGAGCGTGTTATGCCCGTGTGCGCGCGCGCGCGTGTGTGTGTGCGTGTGTGTGAGAGTGTGTATTTGTTTTGTGTGAATTACATCGAGGTCACTCCAGCTCCATTAGTGAATACCTCTGCTTTTAATCTTAATGGCTTTAAGTGCCCGATATCGCCGGGAGTACTTTGCTTATAAAGCGGATTTACGCAGAAATATGGCTTCTAAAACCGCATCTAAACCTTCCCCTGTCTAAGCTAAATCATCTTTTGATGTTTTAAATCACTGTTGTGGTTTTTCTCTAACCCTTTTAGTTCGGTTTCTAGATATTCTACTGCGGAAAAGGCTCGGTCCGTTGTGGGTTCTACGTGTTGTCTGCTCGTGCTGTGGCAGTGTTTCTCTCTGCCTCCGTCCTCCTCAGCGCATCCCGGCCTGCAATGCACTGACTGCGCCCTCCCTCCCTCCCTCGCTCCCTCCCTCCCTCCCTCCTTCTTTCCTTCTCTCTGTGCCCTGCTTCCTCCTATTCCCTTCACCTCATTACCCTCCCCGTGCATGGTCTCTAGTCGTCCATAAATCACGGCTGTGCCCTGAACACAACACACTGGCTCCAAATAGTGTTTACAAATAGTGCTCCGGGTTTGATTGAGCCTGTGGCAGCAGATGGATGGGTGTCACCAGGCTACACAGTGTGGGCCGTGAAGTTTAGATGTGTGTGTGTGTGTGTGTGTGTGGGGGGGGGGGGGGGGGGGGGGTCTGCTCTCCTGTATTATGACCACTCATCACCATCATCTTCATCACTTGATGTGCAGGTTAGTATAAACGTTTCATATTGTGTCACCCCGGCCTATGGGTGGTGGAGGTTTTAATTGCTGTGTGTGTGTGTGTGTGTGTGTGTGTGTGTGTGTGTGTGTGTTTGTGTTTGAGAGAAACAAAGATGGAGCGAGTCAAACATTTTTGGAGAAAAATGATTAATTTTTTTTTTGAAATGGTCAGAAAATGTAATAATCGAGTATCAAAGTGAGAAAGATGAACACATGAAGTATATTTGATGTTTGATGAATGAAACAAAGAAGCCTTCATTGAGGGTGATGGACAGCACTCATGTCAGGTGTGTCTATTTTTAGCCTTTTTTGGAGACTGAGATTGAGCAGTTAAGTTTGTATCACTTGCGCATATACTGAACGCGACACCGATTAGTCAAATAAATAATCTGCAGTTTGATAACCTCTTAATGGTTTAGGTCATTTGTAAAAGAAAAAAATATTAAAATCATTGTTTCTGTCTTTATCAAATGTGAATATTTACTTGAATTTTGGACTGCTGGTTGGACAAAATTACAGATTTGAAGATGAGCCTCCGCGGCCGGATGTGCATTTCCAACTACTTTAATACAAATATTTTTCACCAATTAATTAACGAATCAAGAACATAATTAGCCAGTTAATGAATGCAGTATATGTAATCGTTAGTTTCTGTAATTGTAACTTCTTTGGCCCGTGAGGCCCTTAAGTATCTCATTGAATGCACAACATTCATTAAATGCACCTCTTAGTGTTTCAAGCACCGTGCACCTAAAGAATAGTCACAAATACTTTAGCGTTGGCGCGATACATTGATTAATCAATTAGTTTATTGACATAAAATGATTCTGCAACTATCCTCATGATCGAATAATCCCTTCAGTTTGTGTCAAATCCCAAACATCCACTGGTTCCTGTTACTTAAATGTGAGGGTTTGATGCGTTACAGTAAATGTAATATGTTGGCTTTTGGACGAAGCGATTAATCAACACATTATTTGATAATAACAAAGTAATTGTAGCTTCTAGCCCTAAACTATCTAATGGCCTTTGCTTTGTGAAACTGCTCCTCGGCTCCTTCATCCTGACGGCTCTTGTTTCATTTCACAAAACTATTCATTTTTATGACGTTACTGGAGGTGGCCAGTTGGCACTGCTATAAAGCACATTTTCATAACGGGCACTGCTGGAATGAATGTAGGTGAAAACCCATCATCCCTAATTTATATTCCTCCTCAAACATCGTTCACGGATCAAGTTTCAATGTGTCGAGAAGTTATGACTGATATAGGTTATAGACTCAGTGTACACGAGGTCAGGGTGAAGAGGGTGCGCTAATGGACAATTTAATGATGACCAGACTTCAAGCAGTTTAACTGTGCCGCACTAAATGTAACATACTGTGTGGTGTGATTGATTAGTGCTCTGGCTGATTCTACTCCATCGCCCATCATAAATTATAAATGGCTTGAATATCACATTCTTGTCCAATTACAGAGCGCAGATTGAGCATGTGATCAATTCCCATCCCATTACACACTGACGATGTTTTAGGGAGAGATGGTTGGAAAAACAGAGACGGGAAAATAATATGTGTTGTGTTTGATGCCAAGAAACACCTGGCACACACACACACACACACACACACACACACACACACACACACACACACACACACACACACACACACACACACACACACACACACACACACACACACACACACATACTAATCTTGGTCTCTATGGTCGTATGGATATGTGATGGTTATTCTTTTAAGTCCATACTTGTGTCTTTGTATTAATATCTGTGTCTGCCTGCAGGATTATCCATGAAGATGGCTTTTCTGGGGATGATGTGAAGCAGTATAAGCCTGTGGTCTACAGCAACACCATCCAGAGCTTGGCGGCCGTCCTCCGAGCCATGGACTCACTGGGCATCGAGTTTGCAGACAAGGATAGAAAAGTTAGTCCCCCAGTCCGGCTCAAATGCTCACCTACCGAGTGCTGAGCCACTGATGTTTGATTTATATGTAAGGGTTGAAATGCTGTATGTATCTATTTGGATTAAGACACGTAGTTGACATCTCTCATATTGACTGGAGGTCTTTTGAAGAAACCAGAAAGTGCATATGGATAGTTGACCACGACAACATTAAACCACAGACATAAGTTTGCTCCTCATCCTCTGACCTTCCGACACGTGTTCGTCCAGGCCGATGCCAAGCTGGTGTGCGATGTGGTCACCCGTATGGAGGACACGGAGCCGTACTCCGCAGAGCTTCTCACCGCCATGCAGCGCGTATGGGCCGACGCCGGGCTGCAGGAGTGCTTCAGCCGCGCTCGGGAATACCAACTCAACGACTCTGCTCAATAGTGAGTGGAGCGAGAAGCACCGGGAGAACCCCCATGTGCAAAAGAGAGCCCGGCTAACTCACATTGTTGTCCATCTTTATTATCTCAGCTACCTGGACAGTCTAGACCGCATCGGGGCAGCAGACTACCAGCCCACAGAGCAGGACATCCTGAGAACCCGAGTGAAGACCACTGGTATCGTCGAAACCCACTTCACCTTCAAAAACCTCCATTTTAGGTAGAGTGCACACACAGCGCCAGAGGACTTGGTCTTTGTCGTTGGCACGTTGTGTACGATTATAAATTCAGGGATTACAGCTCGACCACTGAACTGACTTCTTGCTCCTTTTCCAGGCTGTTCGACGTTGGGGGTCAGAGGTCAGAGAGGAAGAAGTGGATCCACTGCTTTGAAGATGTGACTGCCATTATCTTCTGCGTTGCTATGAGTGGATACGACCAGGTGCTCCATGAAGATGAGACAACTGTAAGTGTGACTCAATTAATTCAGTCTGAGTCCCTCTGGTGCCCAATTCTCTGAGGGGTTCTGATTTCCCGGCTTCCTGATTGGTTTAGAGGCGTACGACTGCAACATCACCTCTGTGAGTCTGGATGGGGATGCTTTCATATCCTCACTTCGGACCTTTGACTCTCTGCGTCTCCATTTCCCATCTGCTATCCCATCACTATCGTTTTATATCTATTAAATGCAAAATGCTCAATAAAGGAATCCTTAAGAGTTACAGTTTGACAATTTTATTATAGATTTGAATTTTCACTCAAGTCAAACATAGTTATAGAGCATATTTTCTTATTTTAGTATCCAAAATATGTCCCAGAGGGTGTCAGAAATTATATAAATGATATCCTTAGACCCTTAATTTGAGTAAATCTAAATGTCCTGGGGGGGCAGAAACCCCAACAGACAGAGAAACAAATAATAAACAGTGACACACTTTATTTAGTCGTCCTTTAATAAATGATTGTTTTACTTTCTTCCTCTGAGGTCAGCCTGGGGTCAGTGGTTGGGATAGCAGGAAAGACTTTAACATTTAAATGTTTATTTGTTCTGTTCCTTTTTGATAATTGATGAACATGTTATTAAATCAGTTATTTTTCATGTGTCGGTGACACATTAAGCAATGGGGTGTTGAAGCTGATGTAAAGTTGGTAAACTGGCATTGTGTCATTGATTTAAGTTATTCTACTCTACTTCCTGCAGAACCGCATGCATGAGTCACTCATGCTCTTTGACTCCATCTGTAACAACAAGTTCTTCATCGACACCTCAATCATCCTCTTCCTCAACAAGAAGGATCTGTTCGGGGACAAGATCAAGAAGTCACCGCTGACGATCTGTTTTCCAGAATACACGGGTGAGTTTCCTCTTCCGGCGGAGCGTCGTCATGAGCGACGTGGTAAACCCTGGTGCTTCATGCTGTCTGCTCTTCTCTCTCTGTCTTGTCTCCAGGTGCTAATACTTACGACGATGCGACTGCATATATTCAGGTTCAGTTTGAGAGTAAGAACCGCTCTCCTAATAAGGAGATCTACTGTCACCTGACCTGCGCCACAGACACAGGAAACATCCAGGTAGTGTTTGATGCCGTCACCGACATCATTATTGCAAACAACCTTAGAGGGTGTGGCTTATACTGAGGCCTGGCCAAGCACAGAGGTTGTTATGGAGAGTATGAGGTGTTAATAATGATAATTTTGATGATACTTAAACACATTAATATGTAATTCTACACGTCCAAATGGACCCAAAGAGCTGCCGTCTGACACCACACTGGATTATTGCCATGATTTTTTCCCTTCCTCTCATTTTGATTTCAGTATACAACCCCAGTTTTGTCCTATAAAAATGTGTTTCCGAGCTGAATGTTTCATGTTTTCTGATGACTGTGTCAACAACTGGGAAGGTCAGAAGGGGCAGCGCCAGGCTTCGGTTCAGCCGGAGCCTCGTTTAGCTAAACTGAGAAATGCAACGCGAGGAGAGTGCAGTGTCATTTCTAACCACAGCGCGGACTACTGTTCCCTTCTTTAAGTGACGTTTTTATGTGCAAGTCTCGAGGCATTTATATCTGTACTGAAAATAGCCTGTTGTGCTGCGCTGGAAGAGCTACTGTGTGTATGAAGGTGGACATGATGATGATGATGATGATGATGATGATGATGATGATGATGATGAGGCTAGGGAGGTGCTGTACTCGTGGCTGAGGGTCATGGTTGGGAAGGAGGCTATTTTAACTTTCAGAAGGGACAAAGCTTCCCTCTCCTTCAGACCCACACATGACTGAGTAGCCTGCAGGTCTTTTCCACTCTCTGTTTTCTCTTTTACTTTAAAACATAATGAGAGGATTATTCTGTTCAGAGTGGCTACCCATTTCCATTGGCCTCCTGTAGCGTGAGGAGAAAATGCCTAGCAGCCAATGATAGCTTAAAAAAACACTAAAAACACATCATATTGGTGCCAACCATCTGAGGACAGATTAGAATCAGAAATTATAGTTCATGTTCATACTATCACTTACTATTATTTCAATAACAGATTATTATCATCAAATGATTTATTTATTCAAGCCTCATGCCCTCCATGCCTCCTACCTCCTGAAATCCCGTGCCACATATTTATTTCCCGACATGACGAACTGGGGGTACGACACAGACACCTGTCCGGGGTTCCGAGGGCAGAAAGCAGCCCTCCGATGACACCTTGTTCTCTGTGTGGTGCTTTACCCTTCGATGTGAATCTGTGTAGAAGTAGAAGACTGCACAAGAACAATATCATTTGAGGCGGCCGCTGTCTGGGGGAGTCGTGGTCCCCCCCCCCCCCCCCCCAACCCTCTCCTTCCCCGATCAGTAAACAGGGAACCATTACCCCCCCCATCCCCCCTCCTCCCTCCCTCCCTCCCTCCCTCCCCACACACACACCTCCTCCCCCCGTTTCTCTTTTCACAGAGAAAAAAAGTACAGCTCTCCATTTTCACCTGTGCATCCAGAAGTTTCTCCCATCTCTCTCTATACTCTTATCTATCACATATCAGTCCCTATATCCATTTTCACCTTAAAAGCACCGTACTGTATATATATTATGATTATACCAGATTTTTTTTTTACTGTGAATGTTTTTGTGCTGCACCCCATCCTATTTGGTAGTTTATTGGTTGCTCTCATGTGGAATGTTTGTGCTGAGCCAATCGAATGTTGTGTTTACATTAAAGCCACACTTTTCCTAACTATTCCTGCCGTTTGTGCTCCGAGTCTCATTTCACTGACAGAAGTAAGAGGTTTAAATGCACACCGACCGGCGTTAATCTATGCAGAGAATTGAGGTTAGACCAGGAAATTAGGCTGACAATTATGAGAATGGACCACTTTTAATGCTTCAATGCCCAGTGAACACAGCTTTGTATTTAGTGTCAGAAATATGTATAAAAGATTGGGATCAGGTCTTACATAGCAACAGAGCAGCACTTCGTGAATTGTGGAGGATGGCAGGGATCAGGGGCGTTGCAGAGCAGCTCTCAATTTATTAGGTTAAAAGTGTTCCACCATAACAGACAAGGAGCTATTCATATATTGAATGACTAGGCTGGATCAGCTGTCTGACCTGCTTCTGTCAGTTTAATGGGTATGATGTTCATTACTGCTCCATTTCACCGACGGCTCCGCTCCTCGGTCCCAGTGTGCCCTCGTTTCTCAGAGCCAGCTACAGGTTAACAAGTCGGGACTCCCGGTGTGACACAATTATGCTTTTTAATTACACATTTAAAGGAATATTCTCATACATTACAGATCATTCATATCAAATAGTTCACCATTAACCATAAAAGCTGAGCTGTAGCTATGATACAGACCGCCATGAGCCGTGTGGAGCAGAAGGCAGAGGCTGAAAAACCTGTATGAAATCTCCAGGATGAGCGTTTTGGTTTCAGACAAAAAGAAAATCCCTGGACCATTTGGCCCGCCCACCTCCATTTACAGAAACATGGATTAAACCTGGATTGTGCAGAGCTCTTTAGTGCAAAGCGTCACAAGGTGGTTACTGCACGGCTCCCACCGAGGACCAGCGGAGGGGTTCGTGAGCTACAATCGCAGCCTCTTGATGTCTTCACTTCTGAAGTCGATACGAAGTGCTAGAACCTGACGCACCTCCGCCGGGGTCAGCCGCCACGTCAGCGGGCCCGAGTTTGGGCCCCAATAATCCAGGATCTCAGTTACCTGCAGGACAAACAGGTATATGTGAGTGAACCAGGAGGAAGTGTTGGTAAATGTTATCTTTAATCTTCAGCTAAATGTAAAATAGCTCAATATTATGCATTACTATTCATAATGCATAATCATGCCCCAGTAAGTATTTAATCAGCATTTCACTGCCAGTTTTGCAGCACAGGTGCTTCAGCTTCATGGTTTGCATCTATAAACCCCAAATTCAACTGGATGCCCCATTTTACTGTTGAATTGGCTCCAGCTCAACAAGTACAACTCCTTTATATATTGTCAGTAATAACAATAATACTAATAGTGGGAGTCAAGTTGAGTAGAAATATTAAGTAGCATAAAATGGAAATACTCAAGTATAAATAACTCAAACATGTACATAATCTGTACTGAAGTAAATGTACGTCGTTACATTCCCCCACTGCCATAAACATTATTATTATTAACAATTATTCGGTGCACGTCTGTAATATGATCTAAATTACCCGCTCCAGGTTGAGGATGGTGGCCATTTGTGTGAGGCGAGCAAATTTATCCCTGATGGTCCAGGTGGTCACGGTGGTGAGGTACGCCACAAGAGACCGGAGCTCTTTATCGAACTGCAGCCCTCCGAGCTGCGACGGAAACAGTCAGGATCAGTGAATGGACTTCATGTTGCACAAAGTATTAACATTCAATCGGCGGCTCACTGTAAACACGCTCAAAATAGGAAGATGCTATCGTGACAAAAGGAGGCACCCTCCCCTCCAGGCCTTTCTGAACTCATTAATAAATCATTGCTCAGGCTTATCATCATGTGTCAGTGATGTAATGCGATGTGATGCAGAGGGCGCCCCACGCCACCTTGTGGCCGAGCCCGGACGCTCACCCTGCTGAATGAGCATTTGAGGACAGTTTTCTCCATTTCAATAGAAATCAAGCTCGTCATCAGGCTGGTCAGCGTGTCGTAGATGATAGGAGACATGGCAGTCTGGTGAGGAGACATAGGGAAGTTCAAATGACAAGTACGAAGGATGCATTCAGGTGTTGTTGTCGTAGCTGCACAGATGATACCTTGAACTCCCCCATGAGCTGCTCCAAGTTAACGATGAGCTGCTGCACCCAGGGATCATTAGCTTCGTAATCATTAAACTCCTCCTGTGAGGAACACCAGCTGTTACAGCAACATGTTTTCGTGACCTTGAGTTTATTTCCGTTCACTATTCCGAGTGCGTTACCTCTTCTATGTTGTGTGTGATGGACAGGAAACTGCTGATCCAGGGTTTGATCTGAGACTTTATGGCTGTTGTGTTTAACTCAGTTAGGCCCTCCTGTGAAGTAGAACCACATCAGAGGATACAACAGTTACTTGTTTACACACACACCTCCAATACAAGACCTCAGACACATGTCCTGCATTAGCTTTCGATAAAACCTATTAAAATAGTTTTCATCCTTCTTCTGTGAAATTACACCAATAATTCAGCTATCTCCTTAAAATGTTTTAAAATTTATTTATGAACAATATTCGAAGATCTCAAGATCTGTGGAATGGACTTCTTATATTTATCAGTAACTTTTAAATATAAGAGAATGGTCTGTAACACTAACCATTTAAAGACTTATAAGATATGTGTCCCACAGCCCCTACTGTAAATCAGTAAATACACAACACTAAGCGGACAGGCACTGATCAATATGTGTCTGTGTATGTGTGTGTGTATGTGTGTGTGTGTGTGTGTGTGTGTGTGTGTGTGCGCACAAGTGCGTGTGTGTGTGAGAGAAAGACAACAACCTGTAAGAGATCCTTGAACTTGGTGGATGTGTTGACGAGGTCGGACAAACAGCTTTCAATCTTAGCTTGTTCTCCAGAGCCGGGGACCTGAGTGAACAACTTGGAGCAGTCGTTCTGTGAGGAAAGAAAAGAAAAGAGGTAAATCTTCAAGTAATGAGGTCAAGTATAAATGACAAGACAAATAGATGCAGAGTCCTCGCACAGGTGATCAACTTACCTCAAGGTTCCTCTTTAAAGTTGTGATGTTCTCACTACACACCTCAACGTTATTCAGAGTCACCTGAAATAGAAAGAGAGAAAAAAGCCAATATCGTTAAAATCTGCTGAACTATTTGGGTAGTTGTGAACCTTCAAGTGTTTCTTGATTCTAATTGATCTTTTGACAAATAGGTTGAAATGTTCTTTGGGGGGGTAGCGCTTCTTTTAAATATGATTTTACTTAAATTAGGTAGAGGTTATTCATGCATTTGATTTCTCACTTAAATTAAATAGCGAGGTAGGGGCATACACATGTATGTGTTTGTCTATGCATCTTACCAGAAATGCCGCCTTGGCGTCTTCAGCGCTCTCGATGCCCATCGTGTTGAACTTCCCCTGCTGCAAGCTGCTCTGCATGAGGCTGACCGCACTGCTGACGCCACGCTGGATGTCCTGAAGCGTCGTAGCCGGGAAGCCCTGCCGCAGCTTATTATACAACACCTCCCTGACATGTGCAAGGAAGAGGCGACATCAATGAGACGTGAAGAAGTGTAGAAAAGTATTGAACGCGTCAAATGTGACGTGAAAGAGGGAGCACCTGAAGTCAGACTCCAGCGTAGAGTTGGCGTGGTTGATCATGGCGCAGAGGCAGTCGATGCTGGAGCTGGATAAAGCTCGACTGATGCACTTCTTCACAATGTAGAAACAGTCGTCCACCATACTGGAGTTGAGTTGGCCCTTTTCATATGTATCCATAGTTACAGCCTGCGGAGGAAAATACACTGTTATTATCATAACTGTTCAACATTTTCACAACATATTATCTTATGTTCAAATGTCGAGGTTGATCAGATAATTTATCTCAGTTAGTTGGAAAGAATAAGCTTTAAAATATTAACAAGAATCTGAATCCACTTCCCAATAACACTTAGAATATAGATAGATGTGAGGAATTATCAATGTATAGTTATTTAATTTGATGACTCAAATTGGTTAGTTTTTTGTGTTTTTTTATTTATTTTTCTGGTTATTATCATTATTAGATATGTTATGTACTTAGGCAAAACTGAGCTGGATAATAAGATTTCATTAAGAGTACAAAAATGAAAGAAAGAAAGAATTAGAATCAGAATCGATGCAGCAGAAACCAGATGCATCATCGGATTTTTATTCTTTTATTAAATTTTTCCTTGTGACAATCTGGTGCCTACAATACCAACAATGCAACTCTGAGTGCCTACAGCTGGTCACAGATTCAGGTGTGTTATGGTAGTAGTGGCTAATGTAGCCTCAAGCTTCTAGCCTCAAGCAGAGATGAGCAGCAGGTCACTTTAAGATACATTTTCAAATATAGGTATAAAACTAATGTACCTTGTTGACGGACTCCCTCATGTAGTACTCTTCCATTGGAACGTAGTAGCCAATCAGCTCCTGCATCGTCCTGCTCAGCACGCAGTGTTTCAGGAGCTTCTCCACGTTCTGCTGATGCTCTGGATGTCCAAATATGTGCAAAGAAATAGCATTTTAGATCATAGATAACTTGTTAGCTCCACCTCGCCAAAAGGAATCTGTGCATGCATCTCCACACGCTAAAGTTAAACTACCCTGTGTGACGCTCTGAGCATCCCCAACTTCAAAGTCGGCCAACATGCGGCGGCGTAAAAAGCGCAGGTAGAGCTCGGCCCTGGCGTTCATTAGGGTCACTTCACTCAGCACAGGGTCCAGCTCCCTGTTGGGGTGAGACAGACGGGTAAACAACAACACCACGCAGACAACAACAGAGCAGAGCAGGATGTTGCTGAGACAAACATACTTGGGCTCGATCCCCTCCCCCGGCACGCTCTTCATCATACTGTTCTGGACGACCTGAAACTAGAGGAGGGATTCAAGTCCACAGTAGCTCAAAGCCACAGACTTTGACATGAGCCGCTTTAGTGTTATATGATCGGTCTATGTGTCGGTGTTTACGACCTGCTGCTCTAATTTTTTATGTTGCCGTCTCTGTTTGGTGAGCCAAAGACAAATCCCCAGACAGAAAAGAAGATGTCTTGTCTTGTACAGGTATGCAGTGAAACATGTCGTGCTCACCTTGTTGTGGTATCCTCTCTGTTGGATGAACTTGTCGACTATTTTCTGGGCCTGTAGGTCACACTCCTGCTGCAGGTGAGTGATGAGTGTGTAGAGATGCCCCGGGCCATAATACGTCTCTACTATGGGCTGGTGAGTCTCAACCACACGAGCAATACCTGTCAACACACACCAACGCGTTAGATGGTAGACATGTGCAAATAAAGCTTTACCTGCAACATAACACCATTTTATTACAGAGGTTTTAAGCAATGATCATCACTTATTTTATTGAAAGTGTTTGTTATAATTTGGTCATTGTGTTTGAACAAGACAGTATTGCTTGGCATTTAGAAATTGTTTCTTGGAAAATTGTTTATATATCCTACCACTAAATATGCATATTTTGAAGTTGGTTAAATGATTTGGTTCACACACACACACACACACACACACACACACACACACACACACACACACTTTCTCACCTTCCAGCAGCAGCGTCAGAGTGTCTGCAAATACCAGCGGCGCTCTCTTCTCGCCCAGGTCTCCTCCTGTAGCCAAGAGCAGGTTCTCCTCAGCTTTGGTGGCAAGCTGTGATGAGATGCGTGTGAAAAAGGTTTTAAAAAAACATCTCATATAATCATAAATTTTCTTAGAATCGTAAAACAACGGATGAAAACATGGTGGCTTCTCTTTGTTTATGGAGCAGGTCATTGTCCTCATGTCTTTACAGAGAGGGAACACTTTAATGTAAGTATCTAGCCAAAACTCTTGTAAAATGGGAGCAACATCAGGATCAAGAAGCCCTCAGAATGCATGAACCGAAACTCTCCATTTGATCATTATTAGAATACACATTGAGATGCAACAAATACATTTACCAATACGGTTTTATACAAGTGCATCAGAAAAAATAACAAAAATGTGTCGAAATATATAATTCTTTAATCCTTGGATCTGCAAAATAATCATATCAACTGTTTATTGGTTCACGGCCTCTTTCCACCAAACTTAAATCAAGTTCTTGAGCTTTAGCCAAACAGGAGCAACAACACAACTGACCTGACTGCAGAGGTATTGGCCAAAGCGGGCGAGGCCCTGCTGGTGGAGGCCCAACAGAGGGAAGATCTTGAAAAACCTCTCCACTTGTGAGAGGTCGACTGCTGCAACCGCTTCGTCCAGCTTCTCAGCAACGATGACCTTCAGTTTCTGCTCTGCCTCCTGCAGCATTAACAGACTGGCATCCACAACGCTGCCTGAGGAGGAGACACGATGCATCGGCGTCACAGTGTTACAGTGCTAGCCCGTCTCTATTTTACAGCTTATTGTAATGTATACATACAGTGCAGTGAGAAAGGTTTACATAAATAACTAAAATCCTATAACAATCGGACACATTTCCATGTCAAAATAGTACAAAAACCCCAAACTCCGATAAGATAACACTACTTCTTCAGTGCAGTGAGCGACTACATGCTGAGCTGCACTATGACAGAGAACTAGAGGCCTCGTACTTTCTTCTCCCTGCCTGCTCAGCTCAATGACCGACTGGTCCAGAGAGAGGTATCGGTGGATGTGGGCAGCAGCCTGCTCGTAATCTTCGTTATGTAGAGCCGTCTGCACGCCGTCTGTGCAGAACTTCAGATCCAAGATATCGTCGGCACGCTGGATGACATTATACAGCCGCGTCTACAAAACCAAAAAAAGAAACACACTAAGATCCTCATGTGGGATCCAGTACAGCATCCTCACTGTATGCAACAGTTGAAACATACACACTGTGTACAGGTGTTTTAGACGTGACGTTCTTACCTTTGCCAGGTCGAGCTGTCTGACTTTGCGGCTGACGTTTTCAGCCAGGCTGCAGGTAAATGTGATCATACCTGACAACTGACTGGCATCTCCTCCAATCAACTGTAAGTTGGGCCTACGGAGCACAAAGACAGCTGTTCTCACACAACAATATTATTGTTTCATTTAAAGAACACAGCTTATGTTGGTTGGAGCTCAAATAAATGATGATGAACACTGATTTATAAACTGTACCCCATCCTCTGCAAAGCCAGCATCTTTGTGTGAATGGTCCCCTCCTGGCCCACCAGTCTGTCCAGCTCAGAATCCACTTCTTTCTGTAGTACAAAGCATGTAATGAGCAACAATACATATACAGATTAAATATACTATGCATGACGCTACACATTTTAACATGTTTAACTGTGTTTCAAGTGTCCAACTGCTTTCATACTCTCTATCCATCCTTCATAAATACTTCAAAGAAACCACTTACATATAATACTTATCTATGCATGTTGATGTAAGTGGTTTAAGACGGCATCAGGACTCCAAATATTCGTTGACGTAAGCGTCTGGGACCTGACTTCATGTGTTATTTTCTTTATAATAATAATAATAATAATAATAATAATAATAATAAAAATAAATTGCATTTATATTGCACTTCATATTTGAGCAATCTCAAAGTGCTACAGAGCAGAATAAAAAAGCTAAAATTTTAAGATATATATTACTTTATCTACTAAGCTCTCCAGATATCTGTATCGTGCTGTCTTCTTTGCTTTTGTTGATGTGCTTAATGACACAAACAAATCATAGATACAAAAAAACACCTTATGGACCATACTTCATAGTTAATGCACTACAAGCCGAAAGATGAGCAGTAATGATCTGGTCTGTATGTGAAGTGGAAGCTCTCAAATCAACCCACGATACATGAGGAACACAGCTAACGTGTGTAAGATCAGGTTCTAGGTCGGTGTGGGTGTTTATTTTGCTGTAATTTGCACGAACATGCAAAGACAAGTCATGAGCTTAATTATCTAATGTTCATTTAGCCATCATTCAACACAAAGTGGAGTTTGTGTCAGGAGCCAGCAGCGTCCCGGAAGTTTACGTGGATGACGACAGTGAGTGGACACGTCAAACAAACTGCCATTAACGGCGGTTCATACGAACCTCCTCCGCGCACAGCTGCCGGTAAACTCTCTCCAGGTCCTCCAGCTCCGTCAGCGTTGAGATGGTCTCCATGCTGACGGAGGACAGAGAGCTAGAGTCGCATCTTTTCGCTGCGATGGGTCCGCTGTCAGCCATCTTCCGCCGCTCATACAGGGCACTCAGCACCACGTCACCGCGCTGTTTACTCCCTGCGTTCTGTCTGTCAGGCGGCGCTTCTTCGGAGGACAATGGTGGTTACATCGTTTTATTCAGTCTGAGGGGCGCATGGACTTTTAAATTCAACCTAAACATGACCATAACATTGTTCTCGACCGTCTCTAACACGAACCCACATGATACCTTGGTGGTCGCAGCTCAACAGCACTACCTGAGAAGTCACCCTCTGGGCCTAATACAACCCACCAAGACGCATGCGTTGTACGTAAGCGTTTATTCCATGGGTTAATCCTCTGTATATGTTGCTTGGAGCTCTTGAAGTGAATCAGTGATATTGTGTTGAAATAGTACATTACCTCAGGTTTGCTATGATCTAAATTAGGAATATGCACGATGAATATTTAATATTTAATAAAGATGTGTCTCGGTCAACATGAATACAAAACTAGAAAGTAACAATATCCAAGTTACTCAGAATAAAGTTGGCCCCACTAGTAACATCATTAGTTATGTATACATTAAATAAAGGAGATCTTATGGACATCTAATTATCTTATTGTGTTAGACATAAAGATTTGAATGCCATAGTATTCCCATCAAACAAATGATACTCCAGTGGATGTATGCAACTATTCTAACCATAAAAAACGGCCTCTAAATCTTTAAGTGTATAGACTTATAAATGATCCCTCCTAACATTATATATTGCTCAAATATCCCTTATAGTGAATTATCCACCTCATGGTCAGTTTCATACCAATTGTTGCTGACAACATAATGTATGTTAGTACTGTCATTATTCTAATACCATGGCAAATGTACACATTTGAGTGAAAAGACAAACTTTTGATTTTAAATCTGTCCTGCAGACTATATACATTTTTTAAATAGCTTGTTACAGCCATGAATTTATATAGGTTGATGATGTGAACGAGAGGTTTTTCCTGAATCAAATGTCTATATATTTGATGCAAGTGGACATCAGGACATCCCACAATTCAATGAGACAGGAACAGAGTGCAACACATCTGTGACGGAAAAAACAACAACAACTTCCCATTGATTGTTTAAATATACATATTTTACTTAAAATGGAGTGTACATTTTTACATTAGTCCCAAAGGCTTTGTAGAATATCTCAAATCAGGAGGAAAACAAGCCAAGTTTTTCTCTTTCCTGCTGAAGCTCTTCCCATTTCCTCAGCAGTGCCGTTGTTTCCTTCTGCACTTCTTTTCTCTGTTGACTCAAGTCTCTGGCTTCCTCCAGCTGTGCCGTCCTCAAGGACTCGATCTGCTCCCTCTCTGCAGCTGCCTCTCTGGCATTTACTGCACGCAGCTTCTCGAGCAGCTCCCTCTGATACTCCAGATTCCTGGCCTCCACTCGCTGCGCTCTCCTCAGAGCCTCTATCAGCACACGCTCTTCTCCTTTAGACGCTTTGAACCAAAGAGAGGTCACATGTTTAGTGTCATTACAATCTTCAATACAGAAGAAAATACTAAATGAAAAAGGAAAAAAAAACGTCACGTTAATTGAACATCATTAAATAAATTAAGAGATTCTTCCACTCAAATTACACAAGGGGATTATGGTTGCTGAGAGACCAAATTGTTTTCTTAAAATTACTGAGAAAATGACAACACAAGTAATTAAATAACGTGCTGGACGATGAGTCACCTTCTTTGGACTATAAGGCAATTTGAAGAGATAAATATATAACCATACCTCTGATCACGATGATACAAAACTGGCTGTTTCAAACATCAGCTATATAAAAGCAGGGCTCATTATCCAACTAACCTCGATACCTTTTGGTACCATCTCAAGTTTCTTCATGCTGTCAAATACTAAAAGCCAGCCTCAAATATCAGGTTCACAATGTTGTTTTTATGATATTATCATTATGTGACTGATTTTAATACAAATTCTGCAGAGTTTGTACAGCATGTTATCTAGGTTGGTGTTTATACAACATTTATTATTTATCTTCTAATAACTGCAGATGTGTTGTAAATACAATTATTAATTAATATTTATGTTCCAGATCTGTTGAAAAACTGCAAAAGGTTTAACACATTTATTTCATATATATATATATATATATATATATATATATATATATATATATATATAAATATATAAATATATAGGTCACTTATTCCACAAGGTGTCTTTGACCAAGACAGAATGAATGATGTATACAAACAACAGCAGTCAGCTATAATACATTACCAGAAAACGGTCGCTGCTTCTCTGTCTCCCCAGCGCTCTCTGGTAGCATCAGTGTGTGTGAGTGGGGTGCTGGTGGGTGCTGCCCATCTGCTGCTAGCTGAGAAAACACCTCCGGGTGTCTTTTGGACATGTGTCGATGTAGGTTGCTGGTGCTGCCTCCTTCAAAGTACTGTAACTTCTTCATGCAAATGCAGCAGCGAGCAGCAGCCAAACTGTCCAGTAGCTCGTAGTGCCTCCAGATCAAGCTGCGTTTATTCCGCCTACGTTTCACAGGGAGGTCGTCACTCTCCTCCTCGCGCTTAATATGTTTCACTGGACCTCCTTGTGCATAGTCCAGGAGGCCATTCATGGTAGAATTAAGGGTGTCATTGTCTCCATCCTCCAGAACTACTTTGACTGAAGAAGAAGAAAACAAAATTATGATTAGGTTTGAAACTAACAATTAAGTACAGAATTATATGTGGATAAAATCATTTAACGTAACAAATGAATTGTTCAGTGCGATAAAAAATCTGCACATATTACACTGAAGCTTAGATTATAGTCTTTCTAGGTTTATGTCACCATTAGCATCTGCGCTCTGTGATGAGTGGGGTGCTGGTGCTGGTGGTGCTGGTGGGTGCTGCCGATCTGCTACCAGCTGAGAAAACACCTCGGGGTGTTTCTTTGACATGTGCCGGTGCAGGTTGCTGGTTCCGCCCTCAAAGGACTGTAACTTCATGCAAATGCAGCAGCGGGCAGCAGCCAAACTGCTCAGTTCCTCGTAGTGCCTCCAGATCAAGCTGCGTTTATTCCTTTTGCGTTTGACAGGTTGATCAGCACGCCACTGCGCACCTTCTGGGTCGCCATTCATAGCAGAATCAATACCAGCTTCATTCACCACGATAAATGCGTCAGGATCTCGGTCCTCCAGAGCCACTTCAACTAAATAAAAGAAACAAAAAGTTAGAACTAATGGCTAATTATTGATTAATACTTTGATAATATATATATATATATATATATATATATATATATATATATATATATATATATATATTTGATTAAATATTATTAACAGTGTAAAAAATGTCAGACAATTGGAAAAGGAAACAAGTTGGTAAAGCAGCACAGCCTCACACCTGAAAAGCAAGTACAGTATTGGCCATTGTTGCTTGGTACATTTTTTTAACTTTAATAATTAGTTTCAGTTTATTAATTTTCAATTACAACACTATTATGATAACCTGCTGCTTTTCCTTGCTTCTTATCATTTCAGATGTGACAGAAGATGATAACAATCAGAGTGAAAGCCGTATGCTTAGGAAAAGTAAGATCACGTGTTCAAATAAACACGAAGGAAAACTTACGTCACCTCCGTTTCTTAAACAGCAACAATAACAGTCACTCTCCTATTTATACTTTTCAATATACAACAATGAATAAATAAAAATCCTTGATACCACATTGACAACCACAATCCGGCTTAGCAGCTACATCTTATATACCGGGCTCGAGCGAGCGGCGGCTGGGCGGACAGCAGCGACACTCGAGAGGTCGTCTCACCGCAGCAGGACGGCTCCCTGCCCGCGTCCTCCTCCCGGCGGCTTCTGGAAGTTGTTTGTTTATTTCTTTTAAAAGCTCCGATCGGCGCTTCTTCTGCGGTCCTTAACTTCGCGGTTCATCATCAGCCAGCATTCACCGCTGTGGCCCGGATGTTATCACCTTCAGCCTCGCGGCTGTGGAAAGATGGTCTAATTTCTACCGCTCAGTAGTTACTAATTTTATCGGCTCTTACCAAATTGATAACTGTAAGAATCAGTGGGGTTTATTCGGGTTATTCTTATCTAGACCTCCGCCCCACAATGCATTGCTGTCGCAATACGTCATATCCGGGGTGGGGCCGGTGTTGTCATACAGTAAACCCGTTAAGAACCACTTAAGCCTTTACACCCATCCCCTTTTCGAATAATAGATGATATGTAATACAAATAAAATGGTCCTTTTTTCATAAATTGAATGTTGAAGCGTCAGTTTCTTTCTGTTGCACATCTGGTAAAAGTGCAAGAGGATTATTAATGGATGAACTTGTTTATTAATATATTACCCGATGTATCACATGAGTATGGCACTGTAATCCAAGACATTCATGCTCATGTTTATGTGCATCTGTAACTAATCATATGTTAAAACCAGTAACGTGGGACTTAGACTGTTTCACTAAATAGATATTAAAATACATATTATGAAAGTAATAATTAATAATAATAATAATTATCTTTAGTATCTGCAGCAATCGGGTCCTGTGATCCCCACATTACTGTAACTTAGTGCTCCCACGGAGAAATGATGACTGTGGAGATGAGGGACAAGGCATGATGGAACATATACATATGTAGTTAATGTGTTTGAAAGCGATTATAGGTAAATATTAGCACGCTGCTAGTTCAGTCTAGAACACTGACCTGAGGAGAAATATTAGATTATGCTACAAACAACCATTTGTTATGGTTTCAAAGTACAAAGATCTGGCAGTTAAACACACCTTTTATCTTTAGAAAAATAAGAAACTGAAGTTTGACCAATGACACTATTATTAAAACTGTATTTATTTAAGGAAATATCTGTCAGGTAGATGAACAGTACAGTTTTGGAACTTAAATGCAACACATTGTGCTCAAAAAGCCATATTATCAATTAATACAACACTAACTCTAAAACAACAGAAATATTACAACGCAATTCACAGGCTGAAAACACAAACACTGAACAGAATACAGGATGGGAAACTTTCTCCACACCAAGACATACATAAATACAAAAGTCTTCCTTATACAGACATAGTAAATTACTTTTTGCAGTAAGTCGGCTGCTGCGAGCGCCACACTGCATATTAACTGTCTGGCCTTGTATCAGTCATCAGTGCAAAAAACAAAACAAGAGCAACAAGAAGGTGAACATTTAGTTGGAATGCATTTTAATAGCGGTGGGTTACGGAACAACCTGCAGGCAAATGTGATGTGTTTTATAAGAACACTTGATGTAAACTTGATTAATTGTTTTGGTAAAGCACTGTTGGGATAGCGTGAGGTAAGCGTGTAAAGTGAATGTATCCCTATTTGCAAATTCTGCGTAGGTCTAAAAAGGGAACGGACCAATCAAATCCAAGTACACTCTGTTTCTGTCTTCACTTCCTGTCTCAGCAGTAGGAGCACTGAGGCCCAATATTATTCAGGATATTCAGCAGTGCTGAGATGCAGTGAGTGACAACAACAACAACAACATACAACATACAACATACAATATACAACAACCGTAAACTGTGAAACATTTCTTTCTCTTCGTCTGAGCTATTAGTCCAGTGGTTCTACTCAATTAAAGATCAGTAAGGTTTCAGGTTAAATGGCGTATCGGGGTGGATTGAGCCTCTTCTTGAGAATTTTAAACATCTGTAATAACTTTAAATGCATAGATCGCATGAAACAAAACCTAAATATAAAAACATATAAAATGACTTCAACAGATAATACATGTAAACAAACCTTTTAAACAAAAATGGTGTTGCATCTAAAACCTTTGACAGTTTAACAATAAAAGGTCACTAATCTGTAATTTCTAGAACAAGCCTGTTTTTACTCATGTAATATTTAATGCGATACTCGACCTCGAAATCTACAATCTGAGCATCAAATGCTCATCATGTAAACTTGACAGGTGGCTTCTAAAAGACGGTAGTTTCCTTCTTCAAAGGTTTCGATGGCTACATAGATTTCCATTGGGGAGTTTTCAGGGTGGAAAACGGTACCAAACCTTTGACCGAGGCACGATCCACTTCACCGTAGTCCTTCGATCGACATGCTCTATTTATATCCAGCAAACGTTTTGTATTATAAAAACATTGCGTCACCCTCATTGAAGCTTCTTACAGAAGTGTATGCTGGAAGCAGTTCATGTTGATGAAATAATGATTGAACATATGGATGACCTACGAGTGGTTTGAAGTTTACATGGTTTAGACACTTTTTCCACAGTGAAAACACGTCACTACTGTTATACTGCAGCAGTCATGAATGTCTGTGAAGAAGGAAACAAGGGGAAAAGCCTTAGGATGAAGCATCACTTTTAGAATTGGGCATTTTCAGGGGCAGTGCTGCAAACTAGCAATTTATTAATCAGTTTTCTACATAGCTTATTTTACTCAATCCCTGGTATCTTGTGTATGCCATGTTATGTCATAACATTGACACCTACAAGCCCCTCTTGCAATCTTTGACTGGATGCTTTTTATCAAACATTACAAAAAATAAAAAATAAAACAAAACTGCACAGCTCCATTATTCTGACGTGTATGGAGGCTGAGCCCCACAATGTAATATCATTTGAATTCTGCCCGGCGTGTTTTGTTAATCAAATCGTCCTCGTGCTTTGATATTTAAATACACTTCCAAGCTCAACGCTTCCTTTCAGAATAAGGTGCTATTCATGTTGGGAATAAAGGAAAACCAACATCTAAATGTTATGTACAACATAAAATAAAATATTAAATAAAATGTTTTCTTGGTTGAACTGTACACTTACAGTTGCCTTTTAATGAGCCACATTACGAAACTTTACTAAATGAATGGCTTGTCTCAACAATTGGTCTTTATGCCTGTGCACCAACTTCACAACTTTGTTTTGATTGTGTTGATGCCTATTCAACCACGTATCGGTCTTATTTGTAAACTGATCCATCTCTGATCATCAGTCAAACACAACAACTTGCATGTTTCTTTAAATACAGAAATATATACAAACATGATAATGAAAGTAAGGAAAAGGTCAGACATTCATTGAACGGTTGTTTTTTGACTGCCGTGGAATTTTCCCCTGGGCCAATATTTGACATAGGTGTGGTGCCTTTCTGACAGGTGACATACATCAACCTCATGTAGCAGGGTCATGACTCCATGACTCCATGACTTCAAGCTTCCGTAAGAATAACACCTGTTAACCTTTTGGCGTGGAAAATGTAATAAACGTGTAAATGTGAAGGTAGCTATTTAAATATTTCTTTTGTTGGGAATCAGAATAATGGAGCTGTGTTCACGAACTTAGTGTACAAACGAATCATAACTGCGAGGGCACAAACACCCACCACACAGTCATGTTTTCTAAATGAAAGTATTCAGCTCAATATGTGACAGAATGTGAAAATTCAAAAAGTAGTCATGGGTAATGTAAACTGCCTCTGCAGCTGAATTAAAGGAAACACATTCAGAGCCCAGTTTTGTCAGACACATGGATAAGTTGCACTGGGTGTATAAATACGTAATAATATAATATTTAGTTCTTATTTCTCTGCAGAGCCTCACACAGGTTGTGATTGGGATCTGGCTCCTGACTCATGATCTCAACACTCTCCCATTCGCCACTACAGCCGGACCGTTTCACCGCCTCCACCACCGTCTGAACATAGAGACCGTCCTCAAATGTCGGTGCCATGGCAACCGGTCCTCGTTCCCATGACCTACGCTCCTCGTGAGCCTGAAAAGACTGTCTCAGTGCCTTAACCATGGAGCTCAGACCCTGCAGGTGAGGCAGGGGCATCTCTTTCACCTCTGGTCCCACCCACCCACTGTCGCCTAGCAACAGCTCCTCACCTTTACTCCCATTGTGTTGACCATACAGCTCTGCCCCCCTGGCGACCAGCCTCCCAGTGGATCCGACTACCATAACCTCGTGAACAAATGACCCTGGCATGTTGAAGTTCAGGGTCACAGTGCAGCACACGCCACCAGAGCGAGACCCAGTTCCAGACATCAACATCTGGAAGAAGCAAAAATCATCGCTGGTGACGCGGCGGATGCCTCGGATCAAACCATTCTGTTGTACAAAAGTCCGCAGTAATCCATGAACACGATTGGCTCGAGCACCGGTTAAGTAACTTAAAAGGTCAATGATGGAAGAGCCGACCGTGTGTAGACCGCCTCCTCCCATCAGCTCCTCACATGTCCAGCCGTAAGACTGGTCCAGGAGGCTGGGGCCATAGACTCGGACGTCACACACCTGGATTTCTCCAACATATCCCTCTGCCAGCAGCTGGCGCATTGCCACAAAAGCTGGCAGGAAGCGCAGGGTATTACCCATCATGCTGAGCAGCTGTGGGTAGTATCTGGCTGCAGTCACCATCTTGAATGAATCCACAGCAGTTGCAGCTTTCTCACACACGACATTCTTACCGATACCTGCAGAGAGAGAGAGAGAGAGAGCGAGAGCGAGAGCGAGAGAGAGAGAGAAGGGCAGAGGTTATCATTCTTCAGATAAACTGAATTCAATAGTGCTTCAGTAAAAGGTCCTCAAATCCAGAAATGAGTTAGCGTCTTTGTACTGCCGGTTCTGTTGCCTTGAAGACGACCATTATTTCAATGTTTTTTGGTTAGATGCTTAAAATACGGTCTTCAATTAACAAAGGCGTAAGATATTTTTATCATTGGTGTTTAGGACATAAAACAACACATTTTCGAGCTTTTATGTGTTATAAAGAAAGGTAGTTGAGACTCCAGACTAGGAGAGTACCTGTTATCTCTCCGAACAAAGACAGAGTTTGTTTATATTCTATGTTGTCTTTTTACGTGCATCAAATTTAATTCATGCTTGAAAAAAAAGGTTTTCATTTGTGAATATTATCTTGCTGAAAGAAATGTGCAGGTATTATAAGTGTTTGTTTGCCACAGAGCTTTACTTCTGTAATAATCTAAACTTGAATGGCAAAATCCTATTGTTTTTATGTTGAGTGAACCACTGCAATGCCAACTTCTGGGTTGGCCGAGCAGAATACGTCATCCCTGCCGTAATATATGACTCTGACATAAAATGCAATGAGAATACTAGAAGTTTAAATGGCCAAAATAAAATCTGGCAAATCTCTCACCCCGATTCAATGACAATTTGTAAAACTGTTGATTCGATTGCGTTTGTTTTCACTTAGTATACCTTTTAAAATACAACAGAGTGTATATTAAATACAATTTCAAGATGTAGGGCAGACTAAGTGTCTCAGTGCTCTGTGATAGCACAGAGGGTGCGTAACGCTTTATATGGTGATCGCCAGCCTTTAGTTCCCCTTGGAAGTATTACCATGGATAAGTCCTCTGGCGGGGACACACACAGGAAGTTGCAACTATAACAGGAAGCTGAGGTCAACACTCAGGAATTCCATCAGATACAGTAAGTTAACTTTATAGAGCTACTCTCCTCTGATAAGAGGTGCCGTTGATCATGTTTGTTTCAATGTGCTGCTTGTAGATGTGAACTGTGAGGACTGTGTGTTCATCCTTTGTGGAGGACTGTCACTGCAGTCCAAACGTTAACTTCAATTGCAGAGCTCCCCGCCACGCCCAGCTGGGTCTGATCACATTAGCAGTGTAACTGGTAACATAGTGTCAGTGGAAACTGGAATGTAAGACGTGGCATTTTGGAAGAAAAGTAAAAAAATCTTAGTTGCTGTCAAGAACAAAAAGATTTTGAATACTTTTATGTAAAATAAATTAATTTCAATGCTGGATGTTTTATGAAATATGATAGTGTGAATACATGTTGGCTTAGCAAAAATATTGAGTAAAAGTACTAGTTCTATACTTAAAATATGCCTGAGGCTTTTGGACAGGACAGCAGGAAAACGTCCCCGCATTTTAGTAGAAATTAAATAATGTGTGTTTATGACCTCTTACCTAGTGCTTTGACAGCAATCTGTCTCGTCATCGAGGGCGGGATATAGATGCAAACAAGGTCGACATCTTGGTGCAGCAGGACATCATCAGATCGGCTGGTGTGAAATGGGATGCCGAGCTCTCTTGCCAGGCAGCACGCTTCCTCTTCGCTTCGCCCCCAGAGTGCATGAACCTCAAAGCCCTCAGCTTTCAGCAACGGGACAAGCACTCGGGCCGTGCTGCCCGTGCCGAATACACCGACTCCTGGCAACATGGCAGTGCCACTCGATGCGGCCTTACGTGTTAACCATGGCTCACCTCACCGACATCCACCGAGAGCTCACTGTGCCTTTAAAAGTATAAGAAAAGAACAATAATGCTATGTGACATTGACCCAATTAAGTATCACGCTTTCTTTTATTCCAATTCACGTTTTATTTAACACAATAGTTCAAGTCAAGGTGAGTAATAAAGACCATGCATGTAAACATTCATTATTCTAGTAAGTTAAGAAAATCCCTTTACTGCCATGCAGGATTCAGGACCAGCCCGTAAGCCATTTAAACTATATCAACATGTTAAGATAAACTAAACCACAGACTATAACTTGTCTAGGAAGACATGCTCATTATATATAGTGACTATATTGACAATCAGGACCAACACGTCCAGTGGCGGTCTAGACCAGTTTTGTAATCAGTAATCTCTGACAGCTACTTACACTCTGTCCTGCGACATAGTTAACATGCCATTCCTCATTTGTTCCACACCCACCGAAAGTCAACGTCACCTCTACCTCTGTAGCAATACAGGTTATGCCTGTGTGTTTGCCCTCACACAGGTCATCCGTTAGGGGCCTGCGGTGGCTTTCATTCGTCAATGTAATTTCTGTTAACTAGTTCGAGTGGTTGGGCACCTGCCCAGTGTTATCTATGGGAGGGTGGGCGGAGGGGCTGGCAAGAGCTCAGTCTGCCTCACTTGTCTCCCTGTAGCCATGAAATGTAGTATCTAGCTTTGTCACATTGCACCACCACAGACATCAACGTCCCAGGCTGACAGCAGGTGAAGCGTCTGAGACACAGACCCCGACGTAACCTAGCCGCGCTGTGCGGCTGTCGGCTGGTCAGATAACAAAGCCACCATCGCTCCAGTAATCATCCATAGCCAGTTGGGTCTCCGCCGTATGTCTACGATAACACAACCTTGCGGAAAGTGGCCAACAATGTAACTAATACAGGCGGTTAATGCTCCGGTTAGCCGAGGCACACACACACTAAGCTAGTTAGACGACTCATAACATTAGCTAGCACGTTCAGCTAGCAACCAGGCGTCCGCAAAGTGGACTCAAACAGTCCCTCAAGAAGGGAGCTACTTTACGGAGTTAATACACAAAGTGAATCCATCTGATCGTATTCAACTGTGGTCTATGAAACTACCCATATTTAAGCATAACGTTATCTACCTGCTGTATTCACCAGGACAATGTCAACAGCGACTCAAGGTGTTCCGTCGTGCGCTGCCCAGTTGCTAATGGTAACTTCAGTAGCAACCGCAGCAGGACCGTGTGGAGGGACAGAGACACTACAAGATATGAGATGGGCCACCAACAGAGAATAAAGTAAATGGGGCACAGTGGGTAGCAGCGTTCGGACCGTGTGGAGGATTAGAGACATTACACGAGTGAAGATGGAACGTAAGTGGAGAATAAAGGAAAGGATACAGAGGGGACCAGCTGGACTCGATGGCGTTGGCTCAAAACATGTAAATAACAGGCACACATTAAGTTTTTCTATTTTTAGATTAAATGTAAATAAATAAAACATGATTGATAAACTCATGTAACTCGTATGTTCACTCATTGTGCACTTTTTGGTCGGGTACCATCTTTTCCCATGATTCAGTATGGTAGCCACCTTTAAAAACTGACTTGATGTTTGTATTGAGTTTTAGTTGGGGCATTTCTACAAGTTATGGTTTTAACAATATGATGTTGCCTATTATGGTGTATGCACTGTAAGGTCTACCACACACTGACCGGCAGGTGTCTATACATTTCTAGAACATGAATATGAATACACTCTTATAGAATATTTCAGAAAATAACTATAAGGTGTGTTTTTGTGTACTTCACACACGTCATACTGACGACTCGGATAATACCAATTATACAATGATAAAGACTAATGGAATAGACATTTACAAACCTATAGTGCTCATTTGCTTAACGCATGTTTAAGTTTACCAGAGTACTCCTTAAATTGGTTTTAATTCGTTTTAAAATAGTTCGCTAAAATTTGAAGTTGTTTCTTTTGTAAATATTCTTTAATATTGAGAAATGAGATCTGAAGCTAAATTAACTTCCATAAAGTATGTTTGATGTAGCATAACAATATCTACCTGACTTAAAACTCAGACATGTGGATAAAGAGATTATATCCAGATGTGTCTGACAGGTGAAGTCATAGTTGTATGTGGATGATAAAAAAGTATATCTTTTTGTGACTTTTGGTGGTTGCCACCAGATTCAATCACAAACGAGGAGTCTACGAGGTCATCTGGTGGATGATAAAGGTTACTGCCACATGCAGACATGCATAGTTTTAATATTCTGTTTCAGATGTTAGAATTGGCAAAGCAGTGGGAGGAAACGGATTCAAATGGGGTGGGATTGAAATTGAGGAAGAGCTTGTATTTCCTTTCAGTATTTATTTTGTCAAATTAAATATATGGACTCATTTGATCCTTTGGATGATTGATATAATACTATAAGATACTACTTGTAGGGCTAACATTTATTGCAAACTGATTTGCTTCGCAGATACATGCATATGTTGGAGAAAACTCTTTGTAGAAAACTCCTTTAAAATGGGCTGCATTTCATCTTTGAATGATATTGAACACTTCTAATTGGGTTTATGTGTGTTCAGTATGAGGATGTGGATATTTACTAGCTTAATTAACATTCTGGAAAGCTTCGTTTTCCACCTTCACAGGTGTTTTTACTTATGTTGCCTAATTAGACTTCTACCCAGGATTTGGGCTATACATGCATGGAGTTTGTTTACGTAAAGGTAATTCCCATAGGTTCAACTTTATTGAACCGGCCCATTAAGACCAAGGTCTCATTTCCAATGGTGCCCTAGTTACATTCATGAATACAATAAGCATATGATCAGAAAACAATAAAAGTGATAACAAAAATCAAACATCAACCATTTAATCATGAATAGAATTTTTTTCACAAAATGATACAAAAACAGTAACCATCAATAATGAATTGTGACATATCAACAATTACAGATTCAAACTAAAATGTATTATGGTATCACTATTTAAAGCATTATCAGACCTCGACATGAAATGCAAGATATATTTTAAAATAAACTATGGGTATCTCTTGAAACGTATTAGGCTCTTCAAACAGACTAATTAAATACATTAAATAAAGCTGTCTTCTTTTAGCGGCCAAGGACGATCAGCCCACCTGATAAAAGAATCACCAGAAGTACAATGCTGGGGGATGAACTGTAACACTGTTTAGAGTCAAGTAACTACTGGCATGTAAGCAACAGCTTTCTATATTTCTAGTGTACTTTACCCGACTAACATTTTAATAAGCCAGTGTAATTTAAAACACCAGTTTTGTAGCAGACAATTAAAGTATTTCCCTCAGAAACACGATTATTCAGAAACACAATCTGCATTGTGAATGAAGCTATTCTTCTTCTACTGTCAGCAGGAGCTCAGAGTTGTGTTACCACCGACTGACCATCAGGGGCGGTAGTCAACTAACGGACCTGGACAGAAAGCGCAAGGAATTATGGGACTTTTAGTTCTCAGTGGCGGACGGCTTGGCTTGATAACACCGCGAAGAACAAACCGAGACATTTACCACCGAAAATAAAATATCAGCCTCGAATTTCGCACAAGTAAGACCTCTGCAGGCTTCGAGTCGGGAAAAATGAAGGTGGATTGTATCGTCGCACGAAGAAAAGAGGCTCACTTTTGGTAAAAAAAATAAACAGGAAGTTGTTAGCGTTGTGGGACGTGTAGTTCCGCTTGTAGGCCACTGAGCGTGATAACAACGCGTAGAATAAAGAAACAACAATAAAATAACCTAAACTTCATTGGAAGACCGTGCTGTTGGCCTTGGCGTTTGGGTAATCATGCCCGGGTTCACCTGCTGTGTTCCTGGGTGCTACAACAACTCCCACCGGGACCGGGAACTGCGCTTCTACACGTTTCCTAAAGACACCACGCTGAGGGAGCTGTGGCTGAGGAACATCTCCCGGGCCGGGGTCAGCGGCTGCTTCAGCACCTTCCAACCCACCACGGGACACCGGGTCTGCAGTGTGCATTTCACCGGCGGGAGGAAGACCTACACCATCCGCGTCCCGTCCCTCTTCCCTCTGCGCGGGATAAACGAGCGCAGGAGTCGGCGGGGCAGAGGCAGGAAAGTGTCGGTTACCGCAGCGACCTCCGGGGTCGTGATCAGCAACGCCGAGGGCAACGCTGGCGGCGAGGCGAGCGATGACAGTATCACCGTGGTCCAGATAGGCCAAAACGGGGAGTACCTGGGCACGGCGCGGCTGCCCGCCCAGTCGGAGGGGACTTGTTACAGCGCCGACGAGCTGACCGCCGACGACTCCTCGGTGGAAGCCGCGTCCGCGCCCGTCCAGTACGTCAGTGTGACCAGCAGCCCGCTGGACCACTCGTACTCTCTGACCACCGGCACCACGTCGACCGAGCTGCTGCGGAAGCTCAACGAGCAGCGGGACATCATCGCGCTGATGGAGGTGAAGATGAAGGAGATGAAGGCGTCCATCCGCGAGCTCCGGGTGAACGAGGCCAAGCTGCAGGAGGAGGTGCGGGATCGGGACCGGCTGCTGTACGGGAACTCGGTGGCTTTTAGCGTCCGAAAGAAAATCTGATGGGTGAACAGCAACGGAGGCGACCCGTTACAGAGACTCAGACTAACGGAGAGGACACCGAAGGGTTTGCAGGCAACAGATCCAGACCTATTTTGTATAAAACCACACGCGATGACAATGTATTTTCAACAATTAGAGCTAATTTGTTGTTTGCCTGTGGTAAAGGGAAAGTTTGTGGGCTAGTTTATGTAGCTTAGGCTATAACAATAACATCATTGGTAACTATCATGCACACTTCCATATTCGCATACAGCTAAACCAAGGTGTTCATTCAACCAGGACTCAGTTTGCACGGACTCACACTTTAGGCCGACATACACACTTAAAACCAGACTGACAGGAATATGCTCAACACTTCCCAGTTGCATAGAAAGTTTGTTTCTTTAAGATTTCTCTTGTGTCTAGTTCCTTGTTTGTGCATTTTAGTTTAGGAGGCTTTTATAATACACTGCAGATCTGCAGAGGTAAGGTTCTCTAATATGAAACATGTTCTTGTGAACAAAACACTACTCTCGGCACACTGTCAATGAAATTACTTCATCTGAGTTGTCTTTAAAGTCACTTTAAGTGGTTTTACAAGTTGTTTTCCTTTTATTTTTTGTGGTGAAAAAAACTTGATCAACAGAAAATGGAATTAAAGGAATTCCTTCAAACTTGAAGTGGCACTCAAAAGATGTAATGAGTTTCTTGGTGACATGGATTTCATTTGCTCAACCTTTTGGGTTTTTTAAGAACATCTTAAGAGAACTACAAAGAAAAACTTTCTTAAGATACTTTATGCAACTTGAACATGTCTGTCTGTCACAGAGGTTGTTGAAACAGCACCTGCTGATTTCAGTGGTTCTTTTGTGGATGTTTCTCCACACAGACATTTAGTGGCTGCATTTAGTCTCTGTCCTGTACCAGGTGTTTTAGAGACGTTGGACTTGGTCTGACAGGTATATGCTCTCATTTGGAAGTAAATTTCGTTTTGAAATGGTGTGTATTTTCCACTGAATAATTTCTCAGTTCATGAAATGTTTCCTGATTTTATCCAGTGTCACAGTTCCAAAATGATGTGTCGGTAGTATTTGTAATGCTTTTACCGTCAAGTTGAGAGCTTATAGCTCAACTCAAATGGGTCACACTCATCTGTCTCGGTTTGTTGTTTGGACTTTTTCTTACGAAAGATGAGCAGATTTAGAATTTTCAATAACTTAAGCATTAGAAGTATTTATTTTTCATCTGTTTTGAGTTGTGGAAAAAGTAATAGTTTGCATCTTAGAAAATAATAAATCATAAAGACTCAACTCTCAGGGTTGCTGACCTGTTGGCTGAAAGCCTCACTCGACATTTAGCTACCCTGTCATTGTTAAGAGACTGTCCTGATAAAGATAATGCCTTATTAATAATATTGTGATAGATGTGATGAAGAGTGCAAACCATCCTTTGAGCTTGCTTCTGAAATGTTACTTGTTAAATATTACTTGTTGAGTTATTTGTTGAGAAACAACACAAAAGCACTGACTCCTGCTCATGTTTTTCTTAGGATTGTAAACTATGGTAAACTTTAATATGGAGGGATAACAATAACAGATTAATTAATTGGTTTGGCCATAACATGTTCAATAACAATGAAAAGGCTATTAAGAGATACTACTGTGTCCTCCGATTTCTTTTATTGGTTTAAAAGTTAAAAAAGAAAATGATAGGTTGTTTTTTAAACCGGAAAATTGTTACATATGAAACCACATCAAGCTCGTGTTTATCTTATTTTTCTATGTTTTAGTTACAGTGCAAGCCCCACTGCAGTGTCTGGTTTGTTTATGTACTTGCTTTAGGTTGATAGAAGTCAATAACACGTGGTAAAATGTGTCATGTTGCAACATGACTTCCCCCCTCTAGATGGCGGTGGCACAAAAGCTTGAAGAGCAGGAGGTTGAGCTCCTAATTTGTCTGTCTGTGTGTGTTGGCAGCTTGGATGGTCATTTGCTTAATTGTTACTTATATTAAAGCAGTGAAATGTCTTAATGTGATTGTAAAGCAGTTACTCAACGCAAACTTAAAGCCGTCATTCTGAACACCTGCCACGATAATGGGACACGTCAAGCGAGAAAGGGAGATCCGGATGAATGGATAGAAGCGGAGCATAGGAGAGAGCGAGGATCCAGATCGTAATCTCATCTGCATTTTTTTTTTAAACTCCCAACAGTGTTGCATAATGCCTTAATCCAGTGCTGTCGATCAAACTTGCTCAACTCCATTTTCCCTTTTGAATGACTGCTGCCATTCACAACTGCCGTGATCACAGTGGAATGGGACACACATTTACATTTACCATCAGATATCTGGCTGTTAATCTGTCCAAATAAAGCTTTTAGGGGGTGTTGGATCTTCAGCGTCAGTAATCAGCATCCATGATGTCCATCCTCGGAGACTAAAGACTCCTGCAGAAACAGGACCGGTTTTCTTTTTCTATTTGCTTGTTTGCATTCAATGATCACAATACACACAGCATTTTCTCATTCCATGCAAATCCACATTCTTGAAGCATGTAGAAAGCCATGTGCTGACGTGTTTTAAAGGGTTCTGATTAATACAGTATATACACTAAAATGAAGCTTTCAGGTCGCGTTAAGCCTGGGCCTTCTTATTACGTCATCAGATATTTACGGATTGAAATAAAAATTCTGCATTTTGTAGTGTTCATATTTTATTTAGACAGAGTTCTTGTTGGTGACATCTAGAAATATAGTATTGGAAAAAAATGTCATACTCAAAGTAACGTGTTGGGGAAAAGTATTCAAAAATCAAAATTCCGTATATATAACATATATATATATATATGATATATATAATGTAATATAACATATTATATAATATGTATAGGGAATCCCCAAAGGGAGGTCCATATTTATTTAAATATATAAATATATTATATATATATATATATATATATATATATATATATGTGACTTTGTGTGTATATATATATATATATATATATATATATATATATATATATATATATATATATTCCTACAAAAGCTTATTGGTATTCATTGTAACCATTTTGAATCTCACCACAGACACATTTTTTATATTGTATCATTGAATCTATTCAGATACAAATATATGTCACTACAACTTGAATTGTAATAATACATCAAGCTTTATATGCTTAACACATTTCTGAAGATGAGACCACCGTTTGTGAGCATAAAAACTTCACTGTGGTCCAAAAGAATAAAAAAGTGTTAAAGTCATATATGTGGGTCGCAGCATTATGAATCTGTCAAACCAAACTTAACTGGAGAACTCAAGCGTTAGAATCGGCCCTATTTTACACTCCCATTTAAGACAAGTTTTTGTTTTGTTTGTGTTTTGAGTTCTTTGGTTGTGCTGGGAGGAGGAGAATTAATGAAACACTTTTGTATTTATCTGGACTCTGACACAACCTGCAGTAAAACTACGACATAGAAACAGCGACAATAAGGTGACAGCTTTCCTGTTGTAAAGCATTATAATGGGGGTGGATGCTTCAGAATGAACAGAACATGTTCATGATGATTTGCACTGCATTGCCAAAAGTATGTGGACGCTTCAGCCACAAGAATATCTGTGAGGTCCGAAACTTACGTTGGACAATAATGCTCACAGTCGTTGCTCCAATACATCCGATAGGAGTTGGATGGGTTTGAGTTCAGGGTTCATTCACACCAGACTGGGGAAAGCATTGAACTTCATGGAACTCTCTTGAAATTAAAACCCCAAAACTCATGCTGTATACTGCAGCATTACTATTGGTCTGAAATGGCACTTCTTTTAGGGCCAACAATGACAGCCCAAGTACATCCCTGAATACTACGAGGCCCTGGGTGTCACACAGCACCCTTACCCCAGGCATTCTTTGCATACAGTTGCATCAACTTGCCACAACACAAGTCCCAAACAATCAAATATCACTACAAATCTGTGGAATGACGTCAAGATTACAGCCGTGCTTCACGGACAGCTCACATCCAGCTCGATTGACCCTGAGCCCATCTGTGAGGTAAGAAAGTACAAAAACCTGATGTTCGAAGGAAGAAGCACATCTGGAATTGCAGCCCGAGTTCCCATGATGTATTGATTCAGGCCAGCGGCTTCAGATGCAGACAGATTATTCTGCAGTTAATGGTTGTTTTAAGCCACAGATTAACAATGGGTTACCATTCCTCCTGTGTCAGTGTACAGATGTGAACAGGGACTTACACTAATGCACACAGTGCGAGCCATCTGGGGGGCGTAGCTGGGGATTTGAAGGCCGAGAGGAAGATGAGGAGGGGGATTGAAGACACCAGCTCAAGTAAGAAAAGTTGGGAACAAGGTGGATGGTTTATAATCATTTTATCCAAAATGTGTGTCTGCGTGTGTAGTGTGTCGCTGTCCAACCTCTAGGTCAGAGTATTCAACGCACACAGCGCTCTTTGATAACCCATCGTGACCCACATAGCTGTGGATCATCCTCGTGTGTCGCTGCTATTCTCAGAGGGCGCTTTGCATCTGTGTCGGACTCCCAGGTGAGCAGGCTTCTCTTATCCTCAGTGGGACTTCATCCATCTGTCCACATGAAAACAAAAATCCTCCTGACACTTCCCATAATGTATTCCTTTACTGTCATTTGTGACAAACTCCTAGTTTAATCGTAAAATATGTGTTTTTTTTGCAGCAGGTATAGTGAGTGAACAAGACAAAGGTGGTAAAAAATGATGACGTATACATATTGAATTTGTGTTTCAAATAAATGTACGTAATACTAAAGACCGGAAATGAGTGCTCTCTAATCCAGTGTGCTGTCATCGGTCTGCTGCCTCCGAGCTCTCTACGGCTCTCACCTCGCGCCCCTCCCTCGTGCACGTACACATACACACACACACACACACACACACACACACACACACACACACACACACACACAAACGCACACAGCATCCTCTCTGACTCTGCGATGCAATAGCCTCTTTCACAGTTAATCCAGACGGGTTGGGCACTGTGCATTGCTGTGCTTTTGCAATCAACGGATGGCCGAGCAAGTCACATTTTAAAGCAGTTTTGGACTCTTTGGACTTACAGTCAGTGGGAGCTTCATACATCAGAGCCTCTGGTTCAGAGGTGGGACTCGTGGATCCAACGATGAAGTCCCAACCAGGCTTGGCGACCATGCTGCTGCCCATCGCTCTCTGCCTTAGTAAGGATGTTTCTCTCATCGTTGTCTCAGTGTGCTGATATGTGTATTTATGTCTTCTGGAAACATTTGTATGTTCTGAGTTTGCTCTTGGCTGTCCTATGTGGCACACAGTTTTTCTGGTGTGTGTGTTTTTATGAACGTCCTGGAACTCCGATTGAGACCTTTTACCCCCTCAAAAATAGTTACATTGACTGAGAAAGGATATTCCATTAAAGTTGTTCTGAAACTGAGGAGAGGCAGGTTGTTCAATATGCACTTACCTTAATGAATTACACTCTCTCCTCATGTCCTAATTGTTTCGCGCTCTGAGCTCCCATTTTTGTGTGTTTCTGTGTGTTTCTGGCAAAACATTTTGTATTAAAGGAGCAAATTCTACTATCTGTTATTTTTTTAGGTTATTTTGTATACATTTTGCGAGAATTATAAAATGTTTTGCAGTAAAATCATTACAAAATAAACAAGGGATGTACAAGAAATTAATAATCATGATACAACACGTATAAATATAAGCATGCAAATACAAGAGAACAGGAAAAAAGAGGGCAAAACCCCTTTAGCTAAAGTGTATAAGCTAAAGATAGCTTATACACTGTAGAACAAATAATCACCCACTGATCTATTAGGTCAAATATAGAGATAGGACATTTACAAATAATTACAGTAATGCTTTTTTTAAAGTAAGTATATGATTTTAAGGATGAAATGGACTTTCAGGTAATTACTACTTCTGCTTGCAAAGGTTAATTTGCCTCTGGCCTTTTTTAAATGATGTGGCTAAAAGTAAGTGGACACTCCTGCACACTGTAGGTATGGGGCTGTTTTCTGCGTTTTGACGCAGGGAAATATGAACGCTTCAGGTAACTGAAGGTAGGAGTCGGATAACATGTCTGCACATATGTACAGATACACGTCTGACATCTGTCAATAGTAATCATAAAGAAATGAATAGCCAAGGCTTTAGAGTGAGGTCTAATACTCCACATTCTCTGGCCATGCAGTGCTCGCAGTTTACCAACGGCTCCTGACAACAACACAGATGTCTTCAAGGCCAACAACACAGCATCCGTGTTGGTTCTATTCAAAGGAAGATATCGACAACTGAAACACACCTCCACAGCCTCATGCACTGATTGGGTTCATGCAAAACATGTTAAATCAATATCTAAACATTCCAGTCAAACCTTGATTCACCTTCTGAGGTACATTTCAGTGATTCAACTGAAACCGGCCTCAGAGGGACATGTTACGTATGAGCTGAATTTGGCTTTGAGGTTGGATAATCCGTCCCGCTGAATGGAAAAGTCCATACTATACACATATTTCTGTATTTGTTTGATCCATCTAAGCACCAGATGGACCGTGTCTCTATGAACACAATGGGCTTCACTCCACAAGATGAAATCCCCGACCCAAAGAATCTAGATTTGATATGTCTCCCTCATCCCGAACTTATCCCCATGCAAATATTATTGATGAATGAATTTCTCTTGATTTTCCTCAAGTTTAAACTACGCTTTTCTCTTGTCTCTCCCGCTCCATTAGGCCTGGTCACTGTGTGTCTCGGAGCTGCGGTTCCCTACGCATGTGGCTCCATCTACAAGAGTTTTGCTCAGTGTTTACTGACACTTGGAGACAGTTTGGTGGATACACAAAAAGACCAGAGCACACAGGACATTGATTCAATCTGCAGGTGTGTGTCTGCCCGTCACTGTGATAACCATCCCGTAAACACTGTTTCTGTCTTAATACAAGACATTGTTAAAGTTATAACTCTTAAAGCTGATACAATGCCCACCATCGATGTTAGTGTCAGTCGATCCACCTCTTTGGTCACCAACTGTAGCATGGGTAATTCATCTTACTCTTTCTTAGTGATCCTCTTGGGCCCTTAGAGGTTGACATTTTAGGATGTTTGTGAAATGTCTCAACAACAAATTGCTAAAACCAATAAAAAGCTTTCTTTTTTGTGTTAGCAAATATTAGCATGCTAAACTAAGATGGTGAACATGGTAAACATAATACTTGCTTAGCATATTCATACAGGGCATGTTCACATGCTGATGCTGGCCTTGAGCTCAAAGCCACAAGTGCAGCCTCACACAGCATCCATGGCTGTAAACTCCTGTTATCTTCACAGCGGATGTCACATGCAGTGACGAACCCACAGAGAATTATCGCCTGATTGTGCAGCATGAAGAGTTATGCAGTCTTTAAACTCATTGTTTAGTTACTATAATTTTATTAATATTGTTTAGATTATGCCAGGAGAACAACAAGTCTCTGAGCATAATGTCTTTGTTAAAAATCATTACGCTCTTCTTCTGTTGGTTTTCTGACATCAGCATGTTTGGAGCTCGACTGTTGAAACATACTCACCATCATCATCACCAGTAACCACAGGTGTTGCCAAATAAACAAAGGCAAAAAAAGAAGGAGTATAACTTAAAAAAATAATTCAACACCAGAGCAGCAACATAAGGAGTTACACCAGGGACTCATACTCTCATCCCTGTATTGGTGCATTCTACCTGTCCATGTGTTCACTGATATCTCCTCTCGCCTGGTTCCTTGAAGCTCCTGGAATGCGTTCCATGTCTGTGCCAACTCCGCCCTGGCCGGGTGTCCTGGGGAAGCAGCCGCCGTCTGGGAGTCACTAAGACAAGAGTCCAGGAAGACGGAATTCTCTGGAAACCTCTATGACATGTGTGCCAGCCGCACCACCCTCCCAGACAGCATTGTGCCTGCGGCCCAGAGCCCCCCCACCTCCGACCAGACCAACCAGGATAAACTGAAAGGGCAAACGAATAAGCACGGCCCCACCGCCGGCACACTGTTGTTACCTGTATGCAGCACCTTACTCCTTCTGCTCCGGAGTTAATTAACCCGATGAGTCTTCCAGTCAGCCAGCCGGTCGTCAGCGTGCAGCTGCACCGTCCAAACACACACGGGTAAACACGCCTCAGGATTACAAATCAATCTTAAAATAAGGAGGCATTTAATAGTAATGTTGAAATGATCACGTCTTGCTGCAAGAAGTTGACACAGAAGTTGCTGTTTAACTGTCTGTCTCACTTAAAATGAGTGGATGATTGATTGTGATTCAATTTACTTTGACTACTATTGCTTGGTCACATTATGTAGGCTGGAGTGATGAACAGATAAAGTCCCTCCGACTTGGCAAATCTCGAATTTAAAGTAAAAAGCTGTTTGTTTTCGTCCCTACTGCAGTACGTCAGGAATACGGCCTGATATTTTAGGACAAAAGAGATTTCCGGGGGGGGTGCCAGGTGTTCAGAAGTGCTCGTGATCCAATCAGGTGTGGTCCAGCGCAGAGTATTACTACAGGCTGCAAAACAGTTTTTGTGCAGTTTAATTCTTCATCGTTTTTGACCAGTTTAATAGAGGAACATTATATTTTATGTGGGAGCGTGCTTCACAGTGTGTGCATGATGTTGCAAGATGTACTTTCATGTGACCCCTTTCAGTGGTTTTCCAGTTTTCCAGTCTTGAAGCAGTTATATGTTGCTCTTTCTATTCTGTTATGTAACATTAAACAATAATTGTATGCGTCCCACGTGGAGCAATTAAAAAGGATAGAGAGCACACACTCTAAAATAAAATAATAATCACTCATAATTAAATCTAAATATATGCTAAGTGGTAAAGTCAGGGGTGGAAGGGGGAGTGAGAAGTTTCCCAAGTTTCATCCATAGAGCATTAACAGTTGCTCTAAAGTGATTTAATGTTGTATAACTTTTCTTTGTTACTGAGCTGTAATGCAAAATGCATTTTATTCACTGGCTTTCACAATAACAATGTATTGACTGTATTGTCTTCAGTTTTTGGGTTTATTTGTATTTTTCTCACAGCAGTATAGAGTGATACATGCTTCATTGATGAACTCAGATTTTTATTTAGAAATAAATAACTTCAATTAACTGACAAACACAACTCCGAGTTAATTTCCTTATAATGTCGCGACTATTACTTTATTTGAAGTCATGAGTTTGTGTGTGTGTGTGTGTGTGTGTGTGTGTTTGTGTGTGTGTGTCTTAATACTCTTAAGCTGTTTCATAACAGCCGTATCATGAGTAGATTAATCTGGTCCGTCTTTATTCGTCCAAAGTGGAGCAGGTTGCAACTCGAAAACCCTTGAAGCAGTCTTCGAGCCCTCGGAGCATAGACACTGTAAGTGGTAAATAAATGATGATTGGTTGGGTGGCGTGTTGCCGTGTCAACATGAAGTGAGCCGCTATGACATCTAAAGGTCGGAGGTGACAACTTAATTATTGCAGCATGATGAATTCATGAAGTAATTGCAGCGGTCACTGAAACCTCAGGTGGACGACCCGCTTTATATTCTGCTGTGTGTCACAGTGATGAAATGCCACCATGCAGTCTGTTACCCACAGTTCACAGGTGTAATGACTCATTTACATTGTGCTGTAAATAGACTTCACAGTTGATTTGAGATGCAGTGTGCACACAATTTGCACAACGTACCTGATTACATTTTCAATCTGTCTGAAAGTCTATTTTTTTTACCGACTGACGATGTGTTTAAAAGCCAGATTATAACCCTGATTTGGTCATAACGACAAAACGTGGCAGGTCACCATGAACAGAGAGGGGATTTCAAATCTGTTGCTGTCTGACTTAGTAAGAGCTTCTCTGATTATATTGACCAGGCTTGATTTGTACACATGAAATAGGAACAAATATGAAGGCATGACAGTAGTTTGAGTAGGAATCTAAAGGCAGTGTACCTGTAGAGCTGAACACACTTGCAAGCATATGTTAAGATAAAGATAAAGATGAGTTAATTGCATTTCAGTCTACCAGACTAACTTGTTGTTTTTATACATATTCTATTTTTTTGTCCAAAAGAAGCTAATAGTATATGTTGCTCTGGATTCACTTTCGGTCCAGTCCAACGTGTTCTCAATCCGACTCAGACCTTTTGTACTTGCCTGGGTTCAGGCAACAAAACCACTCAGTTAGGTTGAGTAAAAACACCATGGTTGGGTCCAGGAGCACAAGTAAAAAGTAAACAACTTGTAAGGAAAGCCTGTCACAAAAATAACTTCAAAATAACTTACTGGTCCCAAACACCAGCGCCCTGCGTTTGTTGGATCTACCTCCATCGCCACCCTTTGTGATTAAAAGAAAGAAACTATCACACTCCCAGGGCATTTTCTCTATGTGTCTAATAATGACATGCCGGGGGTTTATATTGTAGTTACTTGAAAGCTAATAACATCTTAGACAGACGCTATAGTGGTGTGATAAATCGTTGGTATTTCAGAACGTGCTGTCAAAAATGTAAATCTGCTTTTTGATGTATATTTACATCCTTTGGTAATATAGTATAATGACTGTCAACATTTTGGGTAACTTCATTAAAAATGTATGAGGCTTTTGAAACGTGGAATCCTGAAAACAGCCCGGAGGAAAACTAACTCGCTCTTTGAATTCAGAACACCGAGGTGCGCCTGCTCACTCTAATCTCTCGTCATCCTGCGTTTCACCGGAGAACATCTTCAACATCCTCATGACATCTTTTCTGGGTGCCTCACTTTCTTTTCCCAGCTGTTGAAATGCTCAAGATAAAAGTAAAATTTTTTCGACAAAAAGATTTCCTCTCTCGGCTGAACGTCACAACAATTTTAGAACAATGTTTACGAATGTTGACCAACGCTCGCTAACAGATGGTGTGTAGCATGAAACATGAGATTATGAATTCCATGTGGAGCAGATTGTCTGTCCAGGACCTCATTTTACAAGCATACTAACTAATGTTATCGCAGTGTACGCTGCACTGCTCACCATCTCTACAAAGATGATTTAGTAAATACATTTAATAAATATGAAATAAACAAGAATTTAATTAATTTCTCATGAAAAGAGTTTTTCCACACTCTGAATCAAAGACAGAGGCTTTCTTATGTGCCTTTATGATGTATGTATGTGATTACAGGCTTTTGTAAATAACTCTCATGTAACTAACTTTAATTTTGAATAGAAGGTAATGCTAGTTAGCATTTTAAATGTTGAAATGCTTCTCTAAAGATGTTTCATCTTTAGCGTTGCAGGTAAACAAATACTGGTCAGTTCAAACCTTTGACAGCACATCTACGCTCACGTTGTCTCTTTGTATTATGTTAGTTTGGGGTTCACTTAATCTGAATAAGAGTTTGGATGATTTTGGATTTACTCCAGCATATAAATATAGTTAACTTGTTCCTCTTCAAAAAGTAATTTACAAAGAAACCACAAAGAGACATGTGAGTACCAGGGGACCAGTACTTCTGACCTGGAGCCAGTACTTCTGACCTGGGGCCAGTACTTCTGACCTGGAGCCAGTACTTCTGACCTGGAGGCCCTTCAAAGGTTAATCCAGCCATGCTGACACGTTTGAACTATTACTTACCTGATGTTTTTATAATGTTCTGATCTGCACCGTCTTAATATATTATCTTAAACAATTACCTACTTCTTCACAGACAGACCTAAAGAGAGAGAGAGGGAGAGAGAAAGAGAGAGAGAGAGAGAGAGAGAGAGAGAGAGAGAGAGAGAGAGAGAGAGAGAGAGAGAGAGAGAGAGAACACACATGCAAACATACACACTTAACATGCAAACATACACACTTAAGTGACAAATGTGTCGCCTCGGAGTGAAATGTTTAATACTCAAAATGTCCAATTAGACCATGTGAGTTGTCTGAGCGCCTGGGTGGAGGCTATATATGTGCTCGGTCCCCCAGTCACCGGCTTTACTGGAGGAGACTCAGGAGTACGACCCAAGCACCTGGACTACTTTGAAAGAGTTGCTGGAAGTGTTTTCTAAAGGATCTTCAGTTAAAGCTTTTCCTCCCGTTGCCGCGAGTCTCGGAGCTTAGTCCGGGACCATGGAGGAACTGGCCCGGGAGAGCATCAGCCTGATGGCCCGGTCCGCGTCGCACGCGGACCCGCCGCGGCTCGGCTCGTTCGGCGCGGTGTTCATCATGCTGAAGTCTGCGCTCGGGGCCGGACTGCTCAACTTCCCCTGGGCTTTCCAGAAGGCGGGGGGAGTGACTAGTGCCGTCAGTGTGGAGCTGGTGAGGCCCGCACAGCAAACACCTCGTTAGTGCACTGTTAAGTGTTAATACAGGCGCATTAAGGGCCCTGCAGGCCGACATACGTTCATGGGCTTATTAGGGGAAAAAAGCTTTTGGGGGATTAGTTTGGTTGTTAGTCTGCAGACTGTGTGTGTAGAGAGTCACCACCCCTCAGTCTCTCTCCCTGGTGCGAAAGAGGCACATCTTTTCACAGGTGAGCTCTAATGAAGCTTCCTTTAAAGTGAGGACCTGACCTTTCATTGCACTGCAGACACAAATGTGTGTGTGTGTGTGTGTGTGTGTGTGTGTGTGTGTGTGTGTGTGTGTGTGTGTGTGTGTCATGGACACATTTGCATTCTGATTTTCCAAGAACAGGCCCAGGGTCTCAAGAGGTCTGGGGGGCTCCTAGAATGAGCCTCTGATGGCTCTTGATTTCAATTAAATTTCAAGTAATTGTCCTGTTTATGTTCCTGTAATACATCTACACACATTCAGTCTACATTTAAAGTAAAACAAGTAAGGGAACCTACATAAGAGTAGGCAGAACAATCTTTATGGGGCCCGCTGTCTAATGGTGCGTTCATGGTGTGTGTCATGCAGGTTTCGCTAGTCTTCCTCATTAGTGGCTTGATCATCCTGGCCTACTCTTCATCAGTCAGCAGACAGAAGACGTATCAGGACGTGGTGAAAGAGGTGTGTGGAGGAGCTGTGGGTCAACTCTGTGAAGTCTGTTTCTGCTTCAACCTCTTCATGATCTGTGTCGCCTTCCTGGTGGTGGTTCAGGACCAGCTGGAGAAATGTAAGGCCTGCATGTTAGTTACATTTAATTGGTGAATTTATCCATCCATGTTATGCAGCGTATCTCTGTCCTTTTGCATTAAAGTGATTTACTTTTAGATTTATTGTATTGGATGCTTATGATAATTAATAATCATGGGCCATATTGTTCTGACTGGTTTTCTATTATAATTTCAGGTATAACTGTTAAACAGGTATTAAAAAGTTATAATTGCTCGCAATGACGGAGTCACAAGTTGAGTGTTAGATGCCAAGCGGAGTGAACGTACTGGGGTCTCAGGTTAGACCAGATCCAGGATCTAGACTAGACCCAATCGGTTCGCAGCATGGTACAGAAGTACCAATGTTTTTAAACGGATGCAGGCAACTGGTAACAAGTGAAAGAAGTGGAGGAGCAGAGGAGTGTGGGTGAATTTAGGTTGAAAACCAGTCCACCTGTTGCATCCTGGATGAGCTGCAAAGGTCAGATGGCCTGAGCAGGTAGACCTGCCAGGAGGGTGTTACAGTAGGCTAGGTGTGAAATGACCAGAACCTGGACCAGAACCTGGACCAGAACCTGTGCCGCCTTCTGAGTAAGACAGGTCAGGTCACTGATGGTCATGTCGTAAATTATATACATGTTGCTCCAATGTAAAACATAGAATACTTGTACATAACACAAACAAGGACAAATAAATACAATACATATTTGGAAATGTGTGTCAAACACAGTTAATAAGGGATTAAAGTATGAGATAGTTGTGCCTGAATTGTAGCACAAAGTGTTCATGTTGTTATGAGTTTGTGATCAATTTAACAGCCATTTCCAAATCAAAACATTAATCTCTCAGACCACAAATCATCCGCACTTTAATTTTCATTCTAGCTAGTATGAGGGTGAAACCATGTGACTGGGAGCAGTAATGCTACCCTTTCTCATTTTCCCCTTTGTTGTTTTGTCCATCTCAAATGCTTAAAATCCCTTTAATGTTTTTGCTCTGTTCCAATTTTAAACAGAGCACTTGATTGGATTTACAAACACACTCACTCAAAAAGAAATTCATCAATGATCAGAGATTCTGCACCGAGCTCAGTGCAGGCGGAGAATGTAACTCTCGTGGGATTTAAACGCATATTGTTTTCATTATTCTTTATGTTCATCCCCCAACGTTATTGCATTCATGTTGTTTCTGGTTTATGTTTCAACAACATAAACCAGACTTTCAAGCAGGAAACAAAAATCTGTAAAGAATCTGTAAATTATTCTGTGAGCATGCAGATATTTACTGTAGTTATTGCTGCTATTGTTATGTCTGCAAGTTTCAGCAGATAAATAGACTCTGGTTTAACTCAGACTTGTTTTTCTTCCAGTGAGTATTTCTTTATATGAGACGGTCACTGGGTCCAGTGAGGGAGAGATGCCTTATCACTGGTACTCCGACCAACGGTTTGCCCTCTTCATCATGTGCCTCTTCATCATCTTACCCCTGTCCATCCCAAAAGAAATCGGCATCCAGAAATACACAAGGTATCTGTGAAATGCAGTCAAGTGTTTATCTTTATGTTATTAACATTTATTATTTATTTTATTGCCAAGTACAACACAGAGCAATAGATCAATACATAATTTAAACATAAAAATAGGAAAATATACAAAAGAATATGATAAAGAGTGTGTTCAAATAAGTAGTTTATTAAAGTGTATATTTAAATGGTTTTCTAACAGTTTTCTCCCTATGCCAGTGTGTTGGGAACGCTGGCTGCTACGTATCTGTGTGTGGCAGTGATTGTAAAGTATTACATGATGGAGAGCCACACTGTTATAATTACTCCGGAGCACAGCCAAGGGTCAGTAACACTGTTTTTAATGGATGCATTTCTGGTTGTGTGTTCATCACTGGCTTCTCATTGTATACAGCGGTTGCATTGTGTGCATCAATCAATGTGTGTGTTTGTTTCTTCAGTGTGAGTTCATGGGCTTCGATGTTCAGTGTCGTGCCGACCATCTGCTTTGGCTTCCAGGTACGATCAACTTCAGGCTTTGAACTCTGAAAGTAATCAGTTTGACGTTTGGTATTCACATGTTTAACATGAATTTGAAGTTGGCCAGAAGCACAAACCAACCAATAATAACTGACAAGCATGTGAAGCTTCAGGACATTATTTTAATTTCATGTAGGGCTTTTGTACGAATGCCCGTATCATCAGAGGTCTTTTTACACTTGCGCACCTTTCAAAATGTGCTCAATGGGCTTTCTTTTTTTTTTTTTTTGCTTTTCATTTTCATGCTATATAACTGTAAAATGATTAACGATGATTAACAATGAACTAAGTATGACCAAAATAAACATTTGCTCCAACTCATTTACATACACAAACACTTTGTTCAGCAATAACAATACAACTATTTATATTTATGGAACCGTAGTAGCGGATGTCAATACATGTATCCCATATAATGGTTATTATATATAAATATATATATAAATATAAATATATATATATATATATATATATATATGTTAACTAAGTTACTTAATGCTCAAGATACTCTTAAAAAAACATTGCAAAGCAGCCGTGACTGTGGATAACAAACATAAAAATCCCCCAAACTGACCTTTGTAATCAGAGTGTGTGTGTGTGTGTGTGTGTGTGTGTGTGTGTGTGTGTGTGTGTGTGTGTGTGTGTGTGTGTGTGTGTGCAGTGCCATGAAGCCTGTATTGCGATCTACAGCAGCATGGAGAACCAGAACCTCTTCCACTGGGTGATCATCTCTGTGGTCTCCATGATTTTCTGCTTGCTCATCTACACTCTAACCGGTGAGTTCAACTCTCACCTGGCGACCTGCGTGCTCACTTGAAGGCTGTGAATCACATTCGCTCTCTCTGATCTCCAGGTGTGTACGGCTTCATGACGTTTGGACGAGCGGTCGCCTCTGATATTTTGATGTCATATCCAGGAAATGATGTGGTCATGATCATCTCCAGACTACTTTTTGGAATATCGATCATCACCATTTATCCTATTATTCTCCTTCTGGGGAGGTGAGCGACGCCAGAGTTGGTTTGTTTTCTATCGTGTGAGTTTGTGTGTGTGTTTTAACGCTTAACTTGTTGTTGTTTATCTCTGTGTCTGTGTGTGTGACACAGGTCTGTCATCCTGAACCTGATGCTGCGTATTCAAAGACATCGTCGGGGAATCGTCACTCAGTTGTTTGAGAGTCGTTGCAGAGTAGTTCTCACCGTGATCTGGATCACCATCACTCTTCTCATCGCCATGTTCGTGCCCGACATGGGGGAGGTCATCAGTGTTATCGGAGGCATCAGCGCCTTCTTCATCTTTATTTTTCCTGGTATGTAAACAACCTTGAAATATGCATAATTTGTATTTATCTCTATTCGTAATGACATGATTTGTAATGCATGGCTTTATATTCAGATACAGTTCATATTTTATATATTTCTGTGTAAATCACTTAGAGGCGGACTCACCTGCATGGAAGGTGCTATGTAAAGTTTGGTTTGTGTGTTATAGGTCTTTGCTTAGTGTTCACTATGCAAAATGAATCCATCACTCGAAGAGTCAGGTGAGTGAGGAGCTACAGATTCATATGTGAATGAGATTATCAAGATAATCATTTTATTTCAAGGGCTATAATTTACGGAATTATTTCCTAGCAATTTTCAAGTAAATTCCTAGAAAGATTAATGTTATTGTTGCTAATTAAATAAATATAATAATAATAAATAGTGTTTAACTGATAAACTATTTTCTCTACAATGTGTCTCAAATGACATGTTCTCCCTCTTAAATTTCAGGATAAAAATATTATTATTATTATTATTATATTTATTAAAGTACACATTTTAGCAAATTAAAACAAAAAAAAGTTAACAGAGAGGAGTATCATAAAAACATGTGAGGTCACAGAGTAACAATTACAAATCTGATGCAAATTATCAGTCGGCAACACTCTGCTACAATCAGTCATCACCATTCAAGTTCACAAAGTCCTTCTTTTAGTGTTCATACTGACTGTTATCTCAGGAAAGAAAGACAATGAATAAGAAAGTGTCTTTTATTTTATACAAATCAATTGCTGCAAGGTCGGTAAGCCTCTATGGATATTGATATCCATTAGATCCTTTTTTAAAGGAAGATGTTCACAAAAAATAAGTTTATTAATGAATTGTAATCCCTGTAAGGAAGAAGATTCAGACTGTAGCCAAACACTTTTGTGTTGAAAGATGTCTTTCTCCTAATGTTTCCTGTTCTGCTTTGCAGGGTGGTTTTATCCATTTGGGGAGTCATAACCATTGTAGTTGGAGCCTTCATATTCGGACAGACCACCACCATCGCTATCATGGAGCTTTGCAACAAATTCTGATTTTCCCATGTTTTCACCACCAACTGCAGCAGCTGCTTCATTGTGACTTCACATTATGAAAGTTGCATTTGTAAATGTGGTTTTCAGTTGTATATATGATCCTTATCAAGGTTCTCCATGACCTGGACATACAATATATATATATATATATATATATATATATATATCTACTCTGTAAGAATATTGTTATGTGTGTGATGCATACATATTGGATTTAAATGCACCATAGTATAATGTCAAAGAGAAGAATACAATGTTAAGTATTACATTTTTAGGTAAGTGGAGAATAATATAGTTTGAATATGTGTTTTATTATTTGATTTGCTATACCAATAATATAGTTTTAGTATATAGATAAGCATTCACAAAGGGTTTGCCTCTGACTTTTCATTGTGCTTGCAAAATCCTGCCAGGGGGCAGTATTGTACTACAAAATATCTTTTTATTTATCTGCATAGTCATTAATTCATATATGTGTGCAATTTTCTGTTGGAGACACAGATAAGAGACACAAATAGTTCTTATTATTGTTATCTTGGTGATGGGAATCGTTTTGACAATAGCGCGCCACGGTTTTATCCAGCAAGACGTTGTTCCTTTTGAATGTATAGGTATGGATTGTGTGCCCTTGAAATGCTTGTTTACATGTACCAGATTATAACATGCATCAATAGCATAAAGATTTTTTTCTTTCCATAACATGACTGTTTTCCTTCCTCTGTATTTCTCTTGTCCATCTCTTTCCACTGACCTCCACATGGCCTGAATCATACAAGTGATTTACATCTGGAGCTTTCGTTGAGCACAGATTGATGGCTGAGGTATGGCTCGCACTCTGAGAGTGCACGTGCTCACACATGCGTGTTAATGTATGAGTGAGAAACGATTTACAGTAAATCTAGAAAATGGGTGCTGTATCTGTGCCTGGAGGGCTGTGGTGAAAGCAACATCAGCCACGCTAACTTCACATAGCGTATCTATCAGAACACATACACAAAATCAGAACTGTAATTGTTGGTTGTTTCCAGACTTTCTAGAAGCACACATAGGCCTATTGATAACTGCTTCAGCTTGCTCTATACAGTATATCCGTCATCACGTGCAGCATCAATGTCCTTTGGGGAAAGACCTCAAACGGTGATACTCTACTCGTATTTAGCTCATGGGATTATATTTCAACCTGCTGGCCAAATGACTAAATCCACTAAATGCAGGAAAAAGAAAATCCTTGAAAATCACACAAACTCCTTCTTACTCATTCTACAGCTGCTCTCTCTGTCCAAGGCAACTCGGCAGTCATGGGAAATACAACTATCATACATATGATAGGTGTACAGGAGTTTAGCATTTCACTTCTCTGTTTGTTTTACTTGTTTCAGACATTTGTGCTTCCAAAAATGAAAGAATGGCCAACCTAGCTATGGTATGACTTCAAAACAGCTACTGCTTCTTGTCACACCAGAATAAAGAAAAGAAAAAAATAATCTAAAATTGTTGTCTCAAGCCATGAAAGTAAGGCTGAACTAACAGTGGTGACTAGAACTAGCATTAGTATGCTAACACAAGCACCATGACAATGCTAACATAGGCTACTGATGTTGAGCAGGTATAATGATTACAAAGTAAAATATAGCGTGTTAGTATGTGAACTTTTGCTAGTTATTCTAAATGTGTTGTATCTACATGGTTGAATGTGCTTGTTGTAAGTTTCTGTGGATAAAAGCGCCAGCGACTACAATCATAGCCTAATGCTACTCACTACCGCATTAGGCTACAGTTGACGGTGACGAGAATACAGGAAAATTCAACAAGAAAAAGCTATTGAGCAAAGAAGAAACGCTGTTAAAAATGTCAAGACACTAGTGTGCTTCTAGTATTCTGAACAGGATTTAGTATTGTCCTGATCTGCTGCACGCACACAAGGTGACAGAGGCCTCTCCTTCACCTGGGCTCATTGCCACCGCAGTGATTACGCAGCAGAGTTCAGCTCGGAGGTCAAACATTCACTGTCACCAGTTCAATAAAAGCCTGAGTAACAAAATGATGGACGCAAGATATCTCCATCACAATGATCTCAGCCTGCTAAAAACAAGGTCATACAGAATACATGCTCCCAGCCATGGCGTGCATACAATACCTCGTTAAACGCACACATCTGTGACACAGCAACATCCCTCTTTTCTGTTGGTCATAAACTGCAGGCTATCTGAAAATTAAACAGGAACATAATAGGTTTTTTTTCCATTCTGAAAACAAAAGGCATACAGATTACGATCGGTATGACAGTGACTGCGACACACACGCACACATACACACACACACACACACATGAACAGAATCATTCAGGACTCTTCCTGACGCTCTTATCAGAAACAATTAACATTTAAAAGGAACGTTGCTACAAATTGGCAATTCATTAATTAGGACTTTGAGAAGCCTATAGGCCTTGTATTACAAGTAATCTTTCAAAAACAAAGTAGCTAAAGGGGACAACATAATAATGAGGCCTGGCAATTATTTTTCACAGACAGAGGAAAGTGAAAAGATAATGTAATACAGAGAATAATGGATGACTTTCAGCCATGCTGGTGGATGCGGCTTTAGGGACAGCAGTGTTGGCTGGTTGGTTGGTCCTCTTTGGTCCAGGCTGAAATATCTCCACAATTATTAGATAGATGGCAGTTTTGTTCAGACTGACATTCATGTTCCCTTGAGGCGGAAATGTAATAAGTTACTGACCTTCGCTTTAGAGTGACCATCAGTTCAACGATCCAATTTGTTTTCTAATGTTCTTCAACCGGTCATATTAGATAGAACAATTTGAAAATTAATATAACAGAAATTTAGTTTAGCTGAAATTGGAATGTGCTTATTTCTGCTACATGGAAGTAACAATACGTTGCAATGATCCTATTAATTTCACCCCCTGATAGGTTTCTTTTGAAAATAATGTCTATCAAACAAAATTAATAGATAAACAACCAAACTTGACTAATGGCATTTTCTTCAGAATTTACATATGATTTATACGTACAGCAAAAAAACATGATTTATAATTAACCATATTGTTGTACCTACACACAATGCAGAATGTGCAGTTGGGCTTCCCTGATGTCAGACAGAGTTGTCAACTCAAACTCGGTGAAGTGGGCGTATTCAAAGGTCTGGACAATTGTACTTCATTCGCCCACTCATCCAATTAAAGTGATGACTGCAGCATTCACATCTTTTTTGGTAAAAAAAAAAGCTTCATGGCCCAAAGATTCTTTTTAGGAGGGATCACAGTGACCTTTGTCCCATTTAATGTAATCACAAAATCAAAATATATTTTCATATTTAAATTACGTTAAAATCTTAACTGTGTTGGCAATAACTGTAATATGTTGTCTCTGTAAGGCAAATTATCTCAACAGCTGAAGGATAACAGGTATGTTATTATTATGTAAGAACATTTCTATCAGTAAGTAAAGATTCATTGTAATGTGTAATATAGAGAGAATATACATTTACAACTGAGATAGTCTTGTCAGCATTGTCCCTCACACCGTGTCCTGAACTTATGCTGACTTAAAAAAAGACTAGTGAATGCAGGATGACCAGTGATATCTTAAATAAGGTGCTGGAAGTATCATAAAGCTCAAACTGATGGATATCTGCACACCTAATTCTAGATTTAAGCGTATGAATAAAAAGACTAAACTAGGGTGACCAGACGTCCTCTTTTCCCCGGACATGTCCTCTTTTTGAGACCTAAAGAATGCGTCCGGCAGGGATTCCAAAAACGTCCAGGATTTTGCTTCGTGGGATGTTTGTGTTTCTCTGAGTCTTGGAGTTTTGTAAATGGTAACTGTTCCACTGAGAGAGAACCGTCATTGGTCGACAGATCTCAGTGTTACCAGATGCACGATCATTTTGGAAATGGTATCACAACATATTATTATTTTATTATTCTGCTATGAAGGCCTTTCGGAGAGCAGACGAGAAGAACGCGACAAAACCTTCTGGAAAATGCTGGCATCACCATTTCCAATAACCCCCCCCCCCCCCCCCCCCCCCAGTAGATCGCTGGGGATCCTGGCAAACTCGGCACTTTTTTCCGCGAAAATATCGAGCAGAAATCAGTTTAAACTCGTGGATTAATAAATCGGGTTTCCTCCTGCGCCTTCTCCCTCCAGCTGCTGCTCCGCTCCACAGACACAGACGTGTCGGGTGACGCGGCGCGGAAATAACTCGTCACACGAAACCCTTCACCGTGATTGGTCAATCCGGTTGTCTGTCAACATTTTGTGAAGAAACCAACCAAATAACACTCAGTAAATCACAAGGCCCGCCCACCTCCCAGGTGCGGCTCATTTGCAGCCTGACAGAGAACCAGAGAACACGAGGAGGACAATGAGCCTCGTGATAGAGATGAGATTGTTCTGGAACGTTTGATGTAGAACACGTGGGGTTGTGTGTCATATGCAAAAGACTTTAAAAACTGAATTATATTACATTTTTGTAAAATGTATAAAATGCCCCCAGCCTCCAGAGTGAAACATTTGAATGTGAGTCAGTTTCCAAAGCCACTGGTTCTGCTGGTGTTCAATGTTAAAGATGACAGGACCAATGGGTCTCTAATGCACCTTGTTTACTAATCTGATGTTTCACTGAAGAAACTATTATCATCCACAACATTAAATCCCTGGCTGGCCCTTTATAGGTAGGAGCCTCTCTGAGATACAGCTCTGTGTGAAGGTGTCTTTAACAACAAATACTATCAAACAAGAGTCTAAAACACACGCTGTCTGAAGGGATTGCTGCTTCATTTAGAAGATCTAGTCTTTAGAAGAAAAATACCCGATATTTGCGATTAATCGCGATTAATCGCCACGAGCATCGCCACGAGTTACAGGCTTTCAAGTGTCACGCATTTTGGTCTTAAAGCCCCACTATGTAACTTTTTCACCTTAAAATAACAGCTTGAAAAAAATTGTGCCGCTACAATGACTTTTAATATGTTGAGGAACAGGAAGTACTTAAACTTGCTGTCTGGCAGTGATTACCAACGTCATATAGTGCCAGTCCACGCTCGCAGGTGACTTTTTATTTGCTCCGCTACGAGACGAGTAAAAACAGAATAACATGCCTCGGCTGAACGGCTAGCTGTGGCTGCGAGACATGCTGCCAGTAGCGCGCATTGATCAGCTGTTCGATCAGCTGTGAGGGCACAAAGAGACATATATGGCTCGAGAGCCAGACGTTAAATACCTGAAGGGGGCGCTACAGGGGAAAAGTTACATAGTGTCGCTTTAACTCACGCACTCCCGCCACACATCGTATTTCTCACGCTGAAAACAACTCTCGGCTATTTCATGTTTTAATGTGCCGCAGCGCCAACATGAGCCGTGCTCACGGTGGAGAAATCAAACCTGGAGGTCCGCTGTGAGGTGACCGTTATCAGCCAATCAAAAAAAAGAAAGGGGCTACACAATAAGAAGAAGAAGAAGAAGAAGAAGAAGAAGAAGAAGAAGAAGAAGAAGAAGAAGAAGAAGAAGAAGAAGAAGAAGAAGATGATCCTTTATTAGTCCCTCAGTGGGGAGATTACAGTATTCCAATAGCATTGCTCACAGTGAATAAAAAAACGAATAATAAAATAGAACAAGTAATAGAAATAATATAAATAAGCATTATAAAAAATAAGCATTATGAAAATAAAAATAAAATAAAAATAAAAATAGTTAAACATATTGCACCAGGTAGTGATAAAGTGCTGAAGAGACCAGGATCAGATGTTCAGTTTAAGTCAAGTGGCCTCCTGGGAGCTCAACTGGTTGTGCAGCCGGACCGCAGCGGGGAGAAAGGACTTGCGGTACCTCTCCCTCAGACACCGGGGATGAATCAGCCGGTGACTGAAGGAGCTGTGCAGCGCTACCAGAGCGTCCCGCATGGGGTGGGAGGCGTGGCTCATCATGGACGACAGCTTCGTCCTCACCCTCCTGTGCCCCACCACCTCCACGGTGTCCAGAGGACGCCCCAGCACGCTGCTGGCCTTCTTCAACAGCTTGTCCAGTCTCCTCCTGTCAGCTGCACTGATGCCGCTGCACCAGAAGACCACTCCATAGAAGATGGCTGATGCCACCACAGAGTCGAAGAAGGTTTTCAGGAGTGCTCCCTGCACCCCGAAAGACCTCAGTCTCCTCAGCAGAAAGAGTCTGCTTTGTCCCTTTTTATAAAGTGCATGAGTGTGGTCAGACCAGTCCAATTTGTTGTTTAAGCCAATGAGAAAAATTGTCTGTTGCATCTGGGTAAGATTTAATCCAGCAACCAATGAACCAATCTCTTCAAAACTTGAGCCCTGGAGTTGTAATGAAAACAGCGCCACCTGTCGTATCGGAGGTGACATGTTTAAACTGGAGGAGGCATCGCACAACAGAGTAGTCACGTGGTGCGTTATTATCAGTCTACACTACAGGATGCACCGCAGGAAAAATAAACATTTAATCAGGAAGGCTCATTATGTATTTGTAGCCAACTTAGTCATTTTGATAGTAGGCTAATATAGATACATACAGCATGTCTTGTCTTCATTATAAGGCTTATATAAGGCTTTTAATTTGTTGCGGCTCCAGACGTATTTGTTTTTTGTTTTTATAGGTCCAATATGGCTCTTTCAACATTTTGGGTTGCCCTGTGTTAAGTGATTACATGTGTGTTGTTTGTAGAGGGCTTAGTAAACTGAGTGAAATTAGGCACAATGTTTGATAATAAGGTTCCTGTAGAAACTACAATTGAAATGAATGGAGCATTTTTGGACATATGCACCTCTGCAGCAACAATACTTTGTGTATTTTATTTAAAAATAAGGCAATACAGCTTAGGACTTTAATTATAATGTTGTTGCACTGTTCTATAACACTATACAGCCGCTCTCCATGGCTACACCCCTCCCCCCCTCCCCCAGGCGACCACACCGAGCCCCCCCCCCCTCCCCCCCACCATCACGGCGGACCAGGTGACAGGAGAGCTGAAGAGACTGAAAAGAAAAGCTGCCGGCCCCGATGGAGTCTGTCTAAGACTCCTCAAGGCATGCGCAGTGGAACTGGGCGGGCCTCTGCAGCATCTCTTCAACCTGAGCCTCCAACTGGGGAAGGTGCCTGCTCTGTGGAAAACGTCCTGCCTCATCCCCATCCCCAAGAAGCCGGACCCCAGTGAGCTGAATGACTACAGGCCAGTCGCTCTTACATCCCATATTTCAAAAACAATGGAACGACTGCTGCTTTGCAACCTCAGACCTCAGGTACACCATGCACTGGACCCGCTGCAGTTCGCCTACCAGGAGAAGGTGGGCGTGGAAGACGCCATTGTCTACCTGATGCACAGGGCTCACTCATATCTGGATAAGGGGAAAGGTGCTGTGAGAATCATGTTCTTTGATTTCTCCAGTGCCTTCAACACCATCCAGCCCCTCCGACTGAGTGACAAGCTTGTGCAGATGGGGGTGAACGCCCACCTGGTGTCCTGGATCACGGACTACCTGACGGAGAGGCCGCAGTTTGTCCGGTTGAAGGACTGCGTGTCTGAGACTGTGTTGTGCAGCACCGGCGCTCCACAGGGGTCTGTGCTCTCACCCGTCCTGTTCACCCTGTACACGTCTGACTTCACCTACAACACGGAGTCGTGCCACATCCAGAAGTTCTCTGATGACTCTGCGGTTGTGGGATGTGTCAGGGGGGGACAGGAGGGGGAGTACAGGAGCCTGGTGGATGACTTTGTACAGTGGTGTGGGCATAACCACCTGCAGCTGAACGCCACCAAGACCAAGGAGATGGTGGTGGATTTCAGAAGGTCTCAGCCTCCTCTGCTTCCAGTCTCCATCGGGGGTGTCAGTGTGGAGGTGGTCAACACCTACAAGTACTTAGGTGTTCATCTGGACAATAAACTGGACTGGTCAGCCAACACTGATGCCATCTACAAGAAGGGTCAGAGCCGGCTCTACTTCCTGAGGAGGCTGAGGTCCTTCAATGTCTGCAGCAAGCTCCTGCGCTTGTTTTATCAGTCTGTTGTTGCCAGTTTCCTTTTCTATGCTGTGGTGTGCTGGGGAGGCAGCATGAAGAAGAGGGATGCAGGGCGACTGGACAGGCTGGTGAGACGGGCAGGAGCTGTTGTGGGCATGGAGCTGGACTGCCTAGCATCAGTGGCGGACATAAGAACACTGAGAAGGCTGCTGACCATCCTGGACAATGACCACCACCCACTTCACAGGACTCTGACCGGACAGAGGAGCACCTTCAGTGGCAGACTCCTGTCACTGTCATGCTCATCAGACAGGCTGAGGAAGTCCTTTGTCCCCAGGGACATTCAACTTTTAACACCTCGCAGAAAGGGGGGGGGGGGGGGGGGAGAGGGACTCTGCATGAGTCTACCTCCGTCTCCTCTCCGCCGCTTCTCAGCTATTGTCATTTAATTTTTTACTTAAATTTTTCCATCCCACTGTCCATATCTCATTTACTCATTTACTCATTTAATGTTTTTTGTTTGTTTTTACTCTTAATTGCACATACTGGTTTACTTATAGCATTTATTTATGGCTTTTTGCACATCCTCGTGGATATAAACACCCAATCATGCACACTTTATCTGTAAATTCTGTATTCTCCCTACTCCCGGTGTACATGTTCCCCCCTATGTGTATTGTTGTTTATGAGTTAAGTTTGATGTTAAATGTATAAGCTACTGGATGACCTGAATTTCCCTCGGGATTAATAAAGTATCCATCTATCTATCTACAGTGATTCAGAGGGAATGTTAACCCATTTCTAGAAATATTCAAATAGTGAATATAAGTGATTTTTGTCAGATTATGACCTTATAACAGTTGTTTTATTGTGTTTAATGTTTTAGGAAGTGCTGCTGCTGCTGTTCCTGCAAGAGGAGGCAGCCTGCAGTGGAGGTGCTCCAGGACAGGAACAGATGGACACCATGAAGTCCAAGAGGTCCTACATGGACTGTTCTCCTCCTGAGGTCGGACATATTTCAGATTCAAGGTCTTTATGGCTGCCGGCAGCCAGATCTAGCTCCAGTATTGCAAATACAGATTTAACCATTTTAATTTGGTGAGTACACTAGTCTGATTTTATTTTTTTTTGAACCCACATACACTTTGATAATGTTGTGTCAGGGGCATCCACTCCATATGATGCATTCTTTTTGCTGTGTATTTAATTGAGCATATATAGGCTACTGATTTCCTGTAGGAAGCTCTTAAGCTAAATTGATTTATAATGCAGCATTTTGATTGTATGAATGTAATATGAATATTCATTGAGTTTAAAACCATACAGATTTTTAAATGCGGATAACAGTATTGTTAATATTTGTCCCTGCAGGAGATGAACAGTGGACTTGAATACAAGTGGCCTGCTGCACACGGATAAAGACGCTGCACACAAGTCCCCAAAAGACTGAATCACTTTAGAAATGCTTTACTTTTTGAGCCTTTAAATGTAAACCAAATGTTTGTTTTTATTTATGCTTTTAAAACATTCATTTAATGAATAACACAAATGTTATGCCTTGTGGCACTCAGCACTTTTCATCTCAATGGTCAGTTTTTGAACACCTCAATGTATTAACAAATACAAATACTGTGAACAAACACTTTTTGACTCTTCAAGACTGTTACACACACACATGTAGAATCACACAACGTTGTGTTGTAGAGGGGAGCACGCCAACGTCCTATGCAATTATTCAGTCTCACAAAATACCGCATAGTGTCCTCCTTTTTGGTGTTATGGATATGGTCACCCTAACTAAACGCCTATAGCCACGCTATCAGCTGTCCAAGGCTGTATTTAGTCACAGGAATGTTTGAGGAAGTGCTAGCATCAACATGACAATGCAAATGGCTGATGCAGTTAGCCTGCTGTTTTATATGGTAGCATGCTAACATTTGCTAATCGCCACTAAATACAATGTAAAGTTCAGTCTGACGCTGATGCTGATGATGATGCTGATGATGATGATGATGATGATGATGATGATGATGATGATGCTGATGATGATGATGATGATGATGATGATGATGATGATGATGATGATGATGATGATGATGATGATGATGATGATGATATTCCTTTATTTGTCCCACAGTGGGGAAATTTCAAAAATCTCAGCAGCGGTGCATATCTGAGCATCAATGAAAATAAATATAAAACACAAAACACAATACTAAAAAACTAAAAACTAATACTAAATATACAGATCTACTGCAGTGTGTTGTGCAGCTGATCCTTCTGGAACTATTATTGTTTGTCCAGCATTTTATGGCAATCGATCCAAGAGTTATTTCAATACAAAACTAAATGTTTAACATTGTTGTGGCCCTCATGGAACACTGAACTCAGTTTGATAAATAAACTGGGAAACATGAATGTGTACAAAATGTCATGAATTTTGATTCATGGGTACCTTATTATTCACATTGTTGGTGGTGTTGGAGCTTTTGGTATACGACCAACAGAGAAGAAACAACCACATCCTAGAAAGTACAGGTGTAAGGTGAGTCACAAAGTTTATTCCATCCATAACAATAAAAAAATAGGCCAAAGAGTTTTCCAAATCTACAATATGGAAAATGCAACAGCATACCATCTAAAGTGAAGATACATGTTGAGTTAGTTATGGTTTTGCTTAAAGTGCAGCTTCACGGCCCAGTGGCAGTTGCTTTGTTAGTTGAGACCTGAGTGGACCGAATGCTGCAGGGAAGGGGCTGGAAGGGGCTGGAAGGGGCTGGAAGTGGCTAGAAGGGGCTGGAAGGGGCTGGAAGGGGCTGGAAGGGGCTGGAAGGGGCTGGAAGGGGCTGGAAGTGGCTGCCCTTTAGGAATAATAAACCACATCGAGTACGGATGCTGTCAGCCTCTCGTCCCATTTGCAGAGCACATTTAATTATATTCAAAGTCACATACGACCTTTAAAACCTTCAATCTCTTTCATATCAATTGTGATATACAGTATATGTTGTTGCATTTGATTTGAATACAGTAAACTCAAAGCTTTTTACATGGCTCTGCATACCTTTCCCAAACAAATATTAAGATCAGCCATTGTTGATAAAGCTGCAGAAAAGTACTAAGTATATTCTTTAAATCAATTTAGCAGTTAGTATGCAAACACACATTTTGATTGTGTATTTTGATTCTCTAAGATCCTTGAGAAAGTGGTCGCAAATCAGTTGTGTGACTTTCTACATCAGAATAGTTTATTTGAAGAGTTTCAGTCAGGATTTAGAAAACACCACAGCACAGAGACAGCACTGGTGAAGATTACGAATTACCTCTTAATGGCAGCAGATAAAGGACTTCTCTCTGTACTGGTCTTGTTAGACCTTAGTGCTGCATTCGACACCATTGACCATAACATCCTATTACAGAGACTGGAGCAGTCGATTGGTATTTCAGGCACCGCCCTAAGTTGGTTTAAATCCTATTTATCAGATCGATCTCAGTTTGTATTTGTAAACGATGAAGCCTCAATGACCACCAACGTTAGTCATGGAGTTCCACAAGGTTCTGTGCTTGGACCAATTCTATTTACCTTATACATGCTTCCTTTGGGCAATATTATCAGGAAACGCTCTATAAACTTTCATTGTTATGCAGATGATACTCAACTATATCTATCGATAAAACCAGAGGAGACTAACCAACTCACTAAAATTCAAGCATGTCTTAGTGACATAAAAACATGGATGACCGGCAACTTCTTGATGTTAAACTCAGACAAAACCGAAGTAATTCTACTCGGCCCTGAGCACCTCAGAGATCAATTATCTGGTGATGTGATTTCTGTAGATGGCATTACTCTAGCATCCAACACCACTGTAAAGAATCTCGGCGTTATCTTTGATCGGGACTTGTCCTTTAACTCCCACATAAAGCAAATCTCAAGGACTGCATTCTTCCATCTACGTAATATTTCAAAAATCAGGCACATCTTGTTGATGCAGAGAAATTGGTTCACGCGTTCGTTACTTCGAGACTGGATTACTGCAACTCCTTATTATCAGGCTGCACTAATAAATCTCTTAGGTCCCTCCAGTTGATCCAGAATGCTGCAGCTCGTATTCTCACTAAAACTAAGAAAAGAGATCACATTACTCCTGCACTAGCTGCTCTGCACTGGCTCCCTGTAAAATCAAGAATCACTTTTAAAATTCTTCTCTTAACTTACAAAGCCTTAATTGGTGATGCACCATCATATCTTAAAGAGCTTGTAGACCGTATCGCCCACCAGAGAGCTGCGCTCACTAAATGCGGGGCTACTTGTAGTTCCGAGAGTCTTAAAATGTAAAATGGGAGCCAGAGCCTTTAGTTATCAAGCTCCTCTTTTATGGAACCAGCTTCCACCATCAGTCCGGGAGGCAGACACAGTCACCACATTCAAGAGTAGACTGAAGACTTTCCTCTTTGACAGAGCTTATAGTCAGGGCTGAATCAGGTTTGCCCTGGTCCAGCCCCTGGATATGCTGGTATAGGCTTATAGCTGCTGGGGATGTTTAGGATGCACTGAGCACCTCTCTCCTCTTTTCTTTCTCCTATGGATGGATCTTCATCTCTCCATCACACATGACTAACTCTGCTTTCTCCCCGGAGTCCTTCTGACTTCACGTATCATGGGGTCATCGGACCCTATGAGACGGCATAGATTCCATCTGCTGATGGACCTTCGATGGTTGGATCGTGAGTTCCTGCCACCAGCTGTGCCACTGCCCTGCTGGACTCCGCCCACTCCTCCACTTGGGAGGTCTCCAAACTCTCCATCGTGGAATATGCCTAAATATGAACTATTGATAAACTCTGTCAGATTCCTTGAATGTATTTTAACTCTAAATATGTCCTTCTGTACACATTACATCTATTGCATCTGTCCATCCTGGAGAGGGATCCTCCTCTGTTGCTCTCCTGAAGGTTTCTTCCCTTTTTTTCCCCCTGAAGGGTTATTTGGGAGTTTTTCCTGGTCCGATGTGAGGTTTTGGGTCAGGGATGTCTATGTGTACAGATTGTAAAGCACTCTGAGACAAATTTGTAATTTGTGAAACTGGGCTATACAAATAAACTGAATTGAAATTGAATTGAATTGAATTGTATTTTCAAGAGAAGCTATTTCATTTCCCCAAACCTCTTCAAATCCCTCCTCAACCTGCATTTTCACAGTACTGCATTAGGATATAAATAGAAGGATATCTTCATACACATTAATATTACAAGAGGTGTCACCTTTATTGCACTAAATTGGACGAATAAATGTGTCCAGCCCACCATTTTTTGAAATCCTAATTGCACCTGGATATCCCAAAGGTCCATTATTTATGAATGACACTCCCTCTGTGAGTGTCCTGCTCTCACTTAGCTACATATTTCTATTTAAATTATAGTCTGACTTATTCTAAACAGCATATATATGTGTCCTCCCCATCCAATAGGGAGGAAAGTGAATGCAGTTTGTAAAGTTCACCAGCTCACACTGTAGAGAGGTCTAACAATTATGTAACAGGATGACACCGATCAGTTCAGTGTGTGAAACATCCACACACAAGCACATCCAGCAGACTCAAATTCTTCTAAAATTACTCATTAAAAAAAAGGTTCCATGACAACTTTTATATTGAATCATTCTCTTATTGCCATTTGTCAGAAAAACCAAGTAACTATATCATTAGAACCTTTTTTCAGTGATGTACCCCCTGTGGAATGTTGGGCATAAAAAAGAAATGTAATACCCATCACTCTGCCATCAGTGTCTGACTTAATATATAATATATAAAATACAGTAGATGAAACTTTATTCACCAAACAAAATGTTCAGCGATGAATTGACATTCTGTTCAAGATTTCACGGGATAACTAGCTACATATGGTTTATTGTTCTGTATTTTTTATTTTTGCACATTATTAGTTAATATTATAAATTAAGACACATGTATTGATCCCTGGGGGGTAACTCGCATGACACAGCAGCACATTTAAATGAACTCCACCTTTACCAGTTGTAACATAAGTAATGAACACATTAATGTATCAAAAATTAAGACACAATTATATAATATGTTTATTTTCTCCTGTAACGTGCTATTTAACATTATGAGTATTTGTTGTACTCTAAATAAATTCCGACGCTAATATGTGTGCAATCTCTTCACTTTTATTTTGATGTTTTTACCAATATATAAAACAGACGTATTCCTTTAAGAGAGGCCGAGCCCTCTCTGCTGTGCGCAGGCGCAGTGTTATTCCGAGTCACGTGTCGTAAACGCGTGATTCCATTCCCGGACGGCAGCTACAGTCTGGTGAGTTTGTGTTCAGTAACTTTCAGGGTGCTCGCGTCTCTCGTGTCGACCTGCAGCTCCACAGACTGCTGATGTTTATCTCGGGGAGTCTTTATTCAGCTCAGTGTCGGGAAGCTGCCTCATGGCGGCTCAAGGAGCCTCGACTCGACCACGAGCACCGCGCCTGTAGCGAGCGACCCAGAGCTTCAACTTTAGAGTCAACGAAACATGCACCACACAGGAGTCTTTCCCCGGCCCCGACACCAGCACACAGGTAGCTCAGTTTCACCTGTAAATAACACACATTGGTTCGGTTTCATATTTGGTGAACATAATCTAGACCATATATTCACATTTACTGGGAAATGTAAAGCAGTCCAGTTCCTATTGTTGCGAGAAGTGTTCATTTCAAACTTCATAGTGTTGGCTTATTGTTTTTTTTTAAATTTAAATGATGGTATTGTTTTATATTGGCTGATTAGACTATACGGATAAAGTCTTTATCAAATTACTTAAAAATCACAACACAATAATTTCATAAGCCTGCAACTAATGCTAAGCTAGTATTCCGTGTTACTTCTTTCATTTTAAGCTCGCCTACAGCTGCTGCCACAGCTGTAGCTGCTGTCAATCACGTCTGATAAGATGCACTCTTAATTAAGACACACTTAATAATCACTCAGCTTAATTTATCGCAAATCTCTTTATCACCTTCCTAAATCTTTTATGCTTAAACTGTCACATCAGGCTGGTTTATGTAAACAGCAGCTGAAATAACACAGCAAGAAGCAGATGCCTTCAATACACACAAGTGGTGCTTAACAATATGATTGATGAGGAATAATTGATGGGTGTTTGAGCCATATGCCACATATTGCCATACATCACTGAGTCACTGCAGAGTAATAAAGAAATGACCTGGAAATGACCAGTGTTGTCATATAAATCATGTGCACATGAGCTGAGGATTAGCTCTGGGGTTTGTTTGATTCTAAATTCAAATTATTTTATGTAATGAATTATAAATTGCTCAATATCTAAACAAGTCTGTCGTGGTTCAGTCATATTGTGGGAAACAAACGATCAAACTCTCTTGTTGAACCACATATCTCCCACAAAACTGAAGGAATTTAGTCAGTGTCCCTTCAAGGGTTGAGGAAATGCTTATTTGATAGGATGAGTACAAAATACATATTCACTAGGTTGTCTAAAAGGAGACACCAAAGGCAACAAAGCTCAATATGTGGCTTTCACGGTTCAACAACACTTTTATTATAACTTCATGTTTGTGGTCATCATGTGTTGATAGGATATATTCGATTAGACTGTGTTGTGGTGGTGTTGAAGAAAACCTCTTGGTATTGTGGGTGAGGCTCTTGCATGGTGAGGTAATCACCAGTATTTACAATCTGCCCTGCTGCCTCAGGGCGCCACATCATAATGAGTCTCCATAAGTAATTCAACACTACTCATGCATGTAGAGAAGAATGAAGGGTTGCTGAGCCGGGCCTCTGTAATGTATAATTCACTGTGAAATGTTCTGTTGGCTGTTCTTAAGATTGACTGCCTCTGCCCCGTCACATAAACACCGAGCAGTCTGGGGGATTGCATCAAAACACAAAGTAGATAATCGGGACATTTCAAACTCTTGTCCGGCTTCAACAGGTGTGGAGGATGAACTCGGGCCATGGGACCAGGAGGAAAGTCGCCACGCCGCAGCATTCCAACAACACGGTGGCGTCTGACCCCGAAACACTAACAGAGATTCAAGGTATGTTTAGTAAAATTCGAACATACGTGAAACCCTCGAATGGGGAGTGGTGCCTCCCCGACCCAAACGCCACACTAAGCCACTGTGCAGAGGAGCACCGCGGGCTGCAGGCCCTGAAGGCGTCTCTGAACGAGGTCAAGAACCAGCTCAGCGACAAGAACGTCCACGTCTGGCATCAGCACACCAACTCCACCAACCGGGCCGGGAAGGTGATCGGCGCCGTGCGCTCCGCTGCCAACGCGGAGATCTGCACTCAGGCCTGGTGCAAGTTCTATGAGATCCTGGGGACCTTTGACCTCCTCCCAGAGGAGGCCCTTCAAAACGGAGAGCTGAACACAGTCCACCTGTGTGAAGCTCCGGGGGCTTTTATAACCGCTCTGAACCACTACATCAAAACCAGCGAGACCACGCGCTACTGTGACTGGAGCTGGGCCGCCAACACGCTCAACCCGTACCACGAGGCCAACGGCGGCAGCACCACGATCTTCGACGATCGGCTGGTGGCGAACACGCTCCCCTGGTGGTTCTTCGGCTCGGACAACACGGGCAACATCATGACCCAGAAGCACTTGCTGGAGCTGCAGGCGTTCGTGGCCAACATGCGCCGAGTGGACGTGGTGACGGCGGACGGCAGCTTCGACTGTCAGGAGAAGCCGGACGAGCAGGAGGCGCTGGTGGCGTCGCTGCATTACTGCGAGGTGACGGCGGCGCTGCTGCTCCTGAGCCCCGGCGGCTCCTTCGTGCTGAAGATGTTCACTCTGTACGAACACTCCTCCATTTGCCTCCTCTACCTGCTGGCCTGCTGCTTCCACACGGTCAGCGTCTTCAAGCCGGCCACCAGCAAGTCGGGCAACTCGGAGGTGTACGTCGTGTGTCTGAACTACGACGGCAAGGAAACGGCGAGGCCGCTGCTCTCCAAGCTGATTCGCAACTACGGACCACGCCTCGCCGACCGAGAGGCACTTTTCCCGAACTCGCTCGTCCCGGAGTCGTTTGTGAAGCAGCACGAGGAAGTGTGCTCGTACTTCCACACGCTGCAGCTGGAGACGATCACAGAGAACCTGCGACTGTCTGAAGAAATGAGCTCCGGACTGAGGCAGCGTCTGGACGGCATCAGGGACGGCACCGCTCAGGAATACCTCCGGCGCTTCCAGGTAGGAGGCGTGTCGAGGCCGGTCTGGCTGTCGGCTCATTCTTGACCTATTGAAACCAAAGCTACACATTTATTTCAAATATAGGATCAATCGCTATCTGTTCTCAAGCCTTTTTGTTTGCCCTGTATTAAATTATAGTTGTTGGACGTTTCTTTCTACGGTATTTATTGTGCATCGTCGGCTTTAGCATTAAGTGGGGGGGGCAATTTAAAGTCTTCAGTTGAGTTTTAAGTCCTTCTGCATGTATTGAGGAATGTGGCCAGAACCACTACAGAGCAGTGAAGTCTTCAGGAGTACCCAACCTGAACCCATGTTGTGGCTTTCATTTGGTTCATTTTAGATTTTAATTACTTTGTTCATACAGTAATATAACTTAAATGTTCAAGCAACTTTCCGGGGGGGGTTCAAAGCAATAAAAGTTTCAAAAAGTAAAGAATTGAAGATGATCGTGTGTCTCTGTGTGTAGGTGACTTTCCTTCCTCGGAGTCGATGGGTCTCTCGAAACACGGTGAGTCCCGCCTGCTGCAGCGCCTCATCGGGTCGACCTCTGGGACAGAAGAAGCAAACAGGCTCCTTCAATGAGCGCAGGGAATTGCAGACCCTGAGCTGGAGGGAGCGCCTCAAGAGTGGTTGCCATGCCGCTTGGGTGCAGACGCACTGCGCCGAGGCCTCGGGGATGGGCTGCGTTCTGGAAGGACCCCTGGCCGGGTGTCGCGAGGCTTCGTGGTACGTTATCGTCGGAGCTGCGCTGCCCGCCGTCAGAAACTCCGCATTCTGCGACGGCGGCTTATTAAACCACTTGAATGAAGCCCTGCTGGACGCGGCGGCAGACTGGACCCACGCACCCCCCTGTGACTCTTGCCATGCCGTCAGCGCGGCCTCCATCTTGTCCGACGTTGCAGGTCTTTGCACCTTCGCCGCTGACGGCGACGGGAACAGAAAGCACAGGCGGTGTTTGGTGTTTGGCGGCCGCTCCGTGTGGGACGCCGGTGAAAGCCAGCTGGGGGATTTCGTCTTAACGTTTCCTCCAGAGCCTTCTGCTCCGCCAAGAGGCTGCAGCGCGCTGCACGACGGGGAGCCGCTGTACCAGCAGCATCTCTTGGGCTGCGTTGCGTTCGCCCTCCAGACGCTGAGCTCTGGGGACGCCCTGCTGCTGCCGCTGTTTTCTGCCTTCACCCGTGTCACCGCAGGCGTCGTGCTGTGCCTGCACGCGTGTTTTCGCTCGGTCACGTTCCGGTGTCCGTCCCCGCGTGGCATCGTGGGGACGGTGCTGGTGTGCGCTGGCTTCTGCCCTGAAGCTGCTGCACGACTACGCCCGGTTCTGACGGACGTCCATAACTGCGTGGGTCAGCTGTTAAGAGAAGCGGAGGACTCGGGTCAAGATCTGCCATCTGGGCACCACACTCAGGTCCTGCAGTTCGTCCCCATGGAGGAGCTGCTCACAGGGGGACTAGCCGAGTTCCTGCGCACCATGAACTATGAAATCATTCAGCAGGAGCTGCATTTGCTCATGCAATCCTAGTGCAGATGAGTGAGCTAAATGTCAGCAGGAGCCACATGCATATTGGCAGACTTCACCTCAAGGGCATGGGTAATAAAATGATGCTTGTATGCTGGGAATTTACCATTTTTAAGGTAATTGCTCGTCTCCCAATGTGCAAATGTCCCACCAGAGCAAGTTCCTCTTTGGTAAGGGCACCGTTGCTCCATCCAGGACGACATGCCCTCCAATACGAAAGTGATTGGTAAACAACAAACAAGCCAGAGCATCTTTCCCCCCCCCCCCTAAAGCAGAATGATAATGTGTGCATCCAGAGCGTCCTCCCGCGCTGACACAGTGCCGTGGACATGTGGAGCGAGACTAAGTGAGCTGTGACTGCCTACAAGCTCTCGCCGTCACGCTCCGTTTGGTTCTCCGTGGCTGTTTTTTTTCCAGCAGTTAGTCACTGAATCATTTTGTATGCTGATATCAAGAGTGCTGCACTCATTTAGCATTGCACTGCTATCACATCGTCAGGATCAACATTGAGGCTGCACAACCAGAGGGCGTCTCTTTTTACTCTATGCATCCTTATTCTACGTTAAAACATCAAGTGACCACACAAGGTTCTTACTGCGTCTACTTTCAGATTAGCATACCACCGAAATGTACAACCATAGAAAACAATAGGAAATGTGGTAAAAACGGAATCAGAGACTATCGGATTAGACTGATACCTTTTTTGTTAATACATTTTAGCTAATGTATAGTTATCCCAAATTCATCGGTATCGGCTTGTATGTCTATTGATAAGTAAGAAATTGACACGTCTGTCAAATGTAGTCACGGTTTTTTCGAGGTCTTCCATACATCTTTGATCATGGTTGAAGTTTATTAATTCCAAAGTAAAAATTAAGAAGAAAATGTAGCGCCAATATTGACATTTAGAGAAATAAAGATTTACTGTTGAGACAGGATTGTGAAATAACATGAGTTAATATCCAATCAAATGAATGTATTATGAATAAATAAGTTAAAATATATTTTTTCAATTATTTCATGAATTGTCGGTTCATTTATATATATTTCTTTAGTCTGCCTTTTTAACTTTTTGTATTAATTTTTAGTTTTTATATTTTTTTTTAATGCTTCTGAAAAATAAAATGGTCAGTGCTCTGTGATGGTGACTATTTCTTGTTTACATATACACTTATATATCCCAAATATCGTAGAAATACATGCCATCCGTTATTAATGATTATCCAGTAAGCAACACTTCAGCTATATGCATTTAATAACAGTTCATAGTTTTATGTTTTGTTGTATAGATTTTATTTTTAAGGCAGCATGGCAACATAAAACTAATGTATACTCTGACCATTGAAGATCAAAAGAGAAATACCTCTGATCGTTGTCCCCTGTGTTTAGTCCTGATAAAGATTAGACTAGATTAACAAACACCCGTATCACACAAAACTCACCAAATGATATTCATTAAAGTTTAATACCTCCAGAGTTCCTGGTGTTTTGATTTTGTGGATTACAATAGAAAACGCCATCCGAATAAACACTTTTCACAAAACCCTCTCTCTTCCAACCCCATCTGCCAATATATTAGGCAGCTTAATACAAATAAATTATTTCCATATATATTGTGTCCATGGAGTCTCTTTAAAATGTCAGCATTATGTTGGAAGTTATTTATGTGTGTTTGTGTTTGTTTGAGTCTGTATCTATTCACACGGAAATAAACCAAATATTAGAAACCATATTAAAGCTGTTCACATGGAGAAAAAAGTGAAAAGAAAGCTGATGATGAATCAGATGCATATTGTCAATAATGGACCTTCAACAGCACATACACATTGGTAGAAATGTGACAAAAAAAAAACGCCTTCATGGCTGATTTAAATGTCATGTTGACTCTGAATGGAGACTTTCCTCTCTTTGCTCTTCTGTCTACGGAGAAAAGATCAGGAGACGTGAAACTCTCGAGCAGCTCAGTCAGGCGTCTCTCTGTCTCGCTCGTTCGTCTTACTTTGTTTCTCCGATCGTCAATCGGTGAGAAACAAAAAGTGGGTTACAGTAGAGAAAGTATTGACATCATCAGCACAACAAAACAACTATTAGGCTCCCTGTTTTATTTATTGTTTTCTCCATCCTGTCAGGGTTAGAAGCCGAATCATTGGGTTTGCCAGATGCTTCACACGGCTTTGTAAGGCCTGCTGCGTTCTAACTATTCTTTTTTTTCTCCAGGACTTTATAAAGAGTTTCAGGTTTCAGGTTTCAAGAAGTCTAGTTCAAGTTTAGTTCCTCATTTTGGGACATGAGTCAACCGTTAATTAAACATAACAAAAATATCCAAAGAGATAAATGAACAGAAACGCTTCAGAATTTGTAGCCATCACAATTAATTTAACACTTATTTTAGTTGCTAGCAAACAAAAACGCTCAATTTCTCATAATGTCCGACCCTTGTTGAGGGCGGATAGCCAACTGACACAAGACTCAACTTCCATTGTTGGCAAACTGATTCAAGGACTTGATGCAGAACATTCTGGTGACTGAGCCTCCTTGTTGCAAACTAAAAAATAATAATAATTCAAACAGAAAAAAAATGTGACACCAAATCCTCCAGCATTAAGTCTCTACCCCCCTGCCCCTCAGCCAAGAGCATCATGGGAAATGTTTTGGCTCTTTGTGTGGCACGGACAAAAAACATCACGACCGAAGTCCCAAAAATAAATTGTATTCTGTTCTATTGTCTCTTGAGTTAGAGAATATTGATCCCACTCAAGTTAGTTTGATGAATATGAAGTTATAGCCATGGTTAGCATAGCGTAGCATGAGGGGGAAACTAACAACACTGACATGAGGCATTTGAATCTGGCCAGGTCAAACCTGCTGTGTGTTTGACAAACAGATACATGTACCTTCATGCTATCTGCTCAGCTGATGCTGATGTTTCTGCCGAAGCAGATGCTCCGCCAGATGCTGCGCCAGCTTTGTCGTACGTAGAGAAGGTCAAAGTGAAGAAGGGAAGACTCCTCTTTCTGTTTCAGCACGCTAGTGCCGTGGCGGTACGGATCGGTCCGCTGCTCCACCACTTTGCTCTAAAAGATCTCAACATCTACAGGAATGTTGTCCATACAGATGTTCATGGTCCACAGAGGATGTGTCCTGGTAGGGATCCCTGGGCTCTAGCGCCACCACGAGGTTCACCTCTGAGTGTTTTAACAAGACAGGGTCAAAACAAGTTCAATAAAAATGTGTCCACTTTGTCAAATACCAGCAACATAATAACAGTAATGCTTAGTGCTAATTAGCAAACCTTTCTTTAGAGATTTGTATTAGCTTTCCGGCACGATGAAAACTTAGATGGTGAACGTTGTAAACATTATACCTGCTTAACAACTTAGCGGTGACATTTTAAGCACGTTAAAATGTAGCTAAAACCATTACTGCTTAATAATTTAATGTCTGTCGACATAATAATACATCAACAGAAATGGACAATGAGTTGTGAAAGAGAAATACATTTTACATATCATATTTCTTCATGAGGGATGATTATTTTAAGATAGTAGAGAGTTAGTGTGTGTGCAAAATACATGTCGATGATGACTAATGTTTCAGCTTCAACAGTAAATCAACACACCACTGAGCAATCACAGACAACATCTGTTCTCTGTCACAGCAACTCTGCAGCGATGCAAACGAGTCGCTCTCTTTCCTCCTGCAGCTGCTGCCTGACAACAAACCCGGTTTGTCCCTCTCACGGGCGAAAGATGGATCATCTGAAAAGAAGACAAATCAATCTGAATTAGAAAAAGAGATATGGGCCGTATCACATCTGGCGCAACAGACACCAACAATCTTTTATAAATGACTGCAATTTAGATTATAAACGGGGATAAGAACACAAATGAAAAACATTTTAAGGGAGAAGTTACTGTCATTTTTTAAATATACAGCCCAAAGCAAAGTCTCCTGAGCTCTGCAGAACAATTACGGGTTAAGATGAAGCTCAGCTATTTTCTGCCGTTTAAGAGGAAATGTAAAAATGAAAGATAAGTACAAATAAAACTGTGAAGATGTAATCCAACCAAAGTGTGATGGGTTGACTTGAAATAATAAGATAGAAGCTTTCCTGCGTATCAACTGACGGCTGAAGATAATGTTTGAAGTGATACGTATACTATTATATTAATCCTCGAGGCCTGACTGATAGAGAATACACAGTTGGAAAATATTTGGGAGGGAAGAATTAATGAATCCAACTTTCATTTACAGTAAGGCCGTTTGGTTTTTAGTCCTTAATGAGGTTGTAGATGCAGCTTGAGTGTCTGTAGTGACAAATTAGGAACTCGTCGGAAGAGAACAAAAAGATTTGGGGCTACAAATCTTTCATTGTGGCTCATAAACAACAGCAACCAATTAACCTCTGACACTCGCCAGAATTCTTGTCGATTCTTGGAAATACTGCAGTTTAGTTCCAGTTCTTATGGCTCCTTTTATGGATTGAGTATGTAAATCATGCTGGATAGTCTCAACCTATTGCCAAAGCACAATGGTCTTTGGTTTTGTCTTCTTAAAATGCAAATCAGAGTAATTCTCTTGTCTAGCGCTCCTGCTCTTCTTCTGACAGTCAGCTGTGCAGAGAAGAACCACGAAACACAAACTCTGTGATACTCGATCTATGAAGCTGCCCTGAAATCATACGATGTGGTAACATGAAATGTACTGGGGCTTTACAGTGTTTACCGGCTATTTTAACATTGTCTAATCTATTAGTTGACTATTTATTTAATTGAATGCATCTGCAGTATTATTTCCATATGTTACATTGGACGAAAAGGTTTTCAAAAGGTTGCTTACATTTACATTGTTTTAGCACAAGAGGTTTAAATGAGCCACACAACTTTTTTTATTTATTACCTTCGCAATGAAAATGCGGAAGGTTATGTTTTGATCGCTGCGTATTTGTATATGTGCGTGTGTGTGTGCGTGTGTGTGTGTTATTCACATAAGTAAAAAAGTATTAAACCGAATCGCATGATATTTGGTGGGATGATTGGTTATTATCCGGGGACCAGATTTTGGGATCGATCGGGTCAAAGGTCAAGGTCAATGTCATGAAAAAGTCAAAATCTTCTTTTTACTATAGCACGGTCAATTTATATCCAATTGGCATGCAACCAATGCCAACATGTTCATAATTCAATGCTAAATCTTGTGATATGTGAAGGTATGCGCTCTACTGAGTGACCGTTCTAGTTCCTTATTATTATTTTTATATATATTTTTGCTACCTTTGTGGTCAAAATTAAATGATTCTTCTTTTGTATTTCTTAAACTTAGAAATCACACATAACATGTCATTAATGAAATGTAATAGTATAACAATACCAATAATCACAATATTATTAATAATAAATCAAGACTCAAAGAACCAATTTGGATAGAATTACATCGTCTCAATAAATAACCATCAAAAAGAGATGACAGTTCTTGGTGTTAATTAATTTAACAATCACAGTTACAGTGTGAATGAAGGTCCGTAGCGATGTGCTTTGCATTGAGAAAGCTAAATATTGTATCAAAAGGTAAAAGCTGGTCTCAGAATAGACGGTGTTGTTTGAGTTTGATGGACCCATAAAGTGGCGGATGGATTTCTATCTGCAGAGCGATGTGAGGTTATCACACTGTGCTGTGATCCTGTTCAGCAGCACGATAAAAAAAAGTGCAACTTGTGTTTGTCCTACTGGAAAACAAACTCCAGCGTATGTAACATGCTTAGATAAGGCAGTTTGGAGCCACACCTTCAATGCAGGTTCTAAACTCCTGACGTTATTAAAAGCTGACATGATGTTGAAGGCTGTGGTACTAACTCGGTGCTGCTGGTCATAACCTCATGCACAATGTAAATACTGTTGAATCAAATCAACACGATGCAAATACATGCATCAGTGTTGGTGTGTGACAGGGTGGACACAGACACATGTCTTGTACTGAGTTCACGCAAGGTTAATTTGTTAATGAGACATTTTAGTACTCTGTAAATCACATCTTTATGGATACATTTTTTTTCCGATAGAAAAAAACATATAAAAGGTTGGCATGTGCGACTGTACAAAGAAACGCAACTTCATTCAAAGTTTGAGACGTCAACTTTGTGTGTGTAAGTCTGCATATTTCCCTGTAAAATCCCAAATGTTAATCTGCTGTGGATAAAACTGGCCCGGCCGCTGTTTACAGCCAGCAGCTTGCACTTCGAGCTCATTGTGTCATATTCTGTCCAAATTAAAAACACGATGGAGCCAAAGCTTTAAATGAGCAGCTGCCAAACACAGTGTGTGAAGCTGCTGAGTGTCTGTTGGTCACGCACGCTCTCCAACACTTTGGCAGTTGGCCCCGTTTGGCCCGCAATGGGTTTTAAATCAATTTGATTAATTTGTCTCAACACTTGTAATCACGGGGATGATTCCCTACTCCAACCACGGTTATTTCTCTTCTACATTAAGTTCAATCTCAATCAATGGCTGATAGATACGCTCTTTTTGCCAGTTTTGTTTACTAGACATTTGTGTCTCTCTCTCTTTGCACAAAGACACATCCAAAGACCTCTGTTCACTTCTGAGTTGAATTGACTACATTAAAAGGGATTGCTTAGAGAGAGGTGGGGCAGAAGGCACAAATCAGGCCTCAGGGACAACTTGTTTTTGGCAAACACACACACACACACACACACACACACACACACACTCACACACACACATAGCTGAGGATATGTTTGCTCAGGTATGTATACTGCACTATGAGCTTGTCGAAGTGCTTGCCCACGCTTCAGTGCGTTTGTTTACGGCGGCCTGTCAACACACAATGATTCATCACAGCGCTCGGCTCCTTTACTCTCCCTGCATGTGTGTGATCCACGTTTCGTTCGGCACAGAATTCACTTTTCTTCTTTCAAAAAACACTTATGATGAAGAGTGTTGGTTGCAGGTCAGCAGAGGGAAGGGCATCGTGAGCCTTTACTCACTAAACGTGTGTGAGGTCAAGCCCTTGCTCTATGACAACCTGGAAACCCCCGTCCACATTGGGTTATGCTTTATGAGTCAACCAGTCAGCTTAGTATAAAGATTGCAAATGGCAGTTAGGTTGATTTATTAACTACGGATGGCATCAGGCAAGGTGTACCCCCCCCCCCCCTTCCAGTCGTTATGCTAAGCTAAGCTAATCGGCTGTAGGCCTATATGCAGCTGAGTCAAAATCCCTATGTGTTATTATAAATGACCACACAGTTACCCACATATAAATACAATGATAAGTCTTTTGAAATGTGTGTTCCTTCATTTTCTACTGTTTTGTTTCATTGGCTGTAGGTGATTTCTGCAGTTCCCACACACACACACTGTTGTGCTAACTACAGTGTGTGGAATAAATGGTTAAATGATACTAAATCCCCCAAAATAGTACATGGTTATACTGTTATACTGTCCAAAACAAGTTATTAGATCAAATCATTCATTGTTATCATGTATATTCTATTTTCATAATCATATTGAACATTTGTCATGTGTCCCTGAAATGGCTTATTTTATCTTCTCATATCTGTCTTATTTGACACATGAGAAGGATATCAATCTTTTCATCCATCTCTCTGCAATAATGGGAATTTGTGTATTTCCCAAAGGGTTGAACAATTGCTATAACATCACAGCTCTGCATGCAGAGTAAAAACAATGGTGTGTGTGCTCTCAACCTGACCAGTGTGTCTTTTGACTGACTTTGAATTATAATTATCTGACTTTGCATTTCTACCCGTGAAGTTATCGCCTCATAACTCACTGTTGCATCACGAGAACAAATAATCTCCCCATTCCTCAGGTGACATTATTATTGGTGGTGTTGTTTTTGCATTTGAGAAATGTGCTCTTGGGAGGTCCAGTGTCTTAATTGTCCCCCACGGAGGGGAGGGTGAATGCACCGTCCTGCCTGCACACAGCTAGATGCCATTCTCCTCCTAACAGCTCAGCAAAATAATATGTTATCCTGTGAAACTATCTGCGAGGCTCTGAGCTTAATGCCCGCCGCGTCTGTAAAATGCCTCACGGAGACGCTTTTGTTGAGTTCAGCTCCGAGCTGAGCGGACCCCGGTGTCGGGGTGTGGTGTTTGCTGCTTTCACTACATTTGATTTTCCATATATGTACTGCCTGTATGAATGGCATGCAGTAAATGATGATGCAGTTTTTTCTCATTGAAAGATCTTTATCTGTTCCCGTGTTCGGCGCGGAATAATCACAACACAATCTGCCAAATAGACTGAAAATTGGACTCTGCTTATCTCCAACAGTTTCTATCTCTTATTATCAGTCGCTACTTAGTCCACATTGTTCTGCTGATAGAAATGGTTGATTACTGCGATGAGGCACTCTGTCACTCTAATTTACACAAATGGTACACTCCCACTCTGACTTCTGCTCAACCGTATTAACGTGGGAGCAAATGTCTCTGGCAGTCAAACCAAGAAAGACTAATCTAATCTGCATGCACACTTCCACACAAATAATCCCACACTGTGATATTCATTCCTACCAACAATATGCGCATTTGGTGATTATTGCTCCTCTCAGCGTGTAATTATGCAGTTGTAGATGTTTATCTCAGTAGTATCCCTTCAGCGCTAAGGACTTTGGTGTAATTCATAATTTCAGTGGATACCTGAGAGTTGGGCTTAATGGAGGTTTGATAGTGAGGAAGTGAGGAAGTGAGGAAGTGAGGAAGTGAGGAAGTGGGGCTCCAGGTTTTGGGGATCATCAGAGAGCACATTAACATGCTTGTCCTGAGTGTTTGTGGAGCTAATGGTGATGACAGATGGGAGACGAACACGGATAACTGCACTGTTACTCACTGAGGCCTGATTGGACAGCCTCCTGGCCATTCACAAGAATGATGGTCTGCTGCATTGTGTATGGTGTTATGTCACGCTGGTGATGCATGTCGTGAATACGAGTTGGGGGCATGTTGTTAATGCAATCATTAGCGAGTTACCGTGTATGCTTGTTTCCTCCAGTCGTCTGCAGAGGGTGGAGGTAAAGATACGTTCATTGCAGTCTGAACCGAACGTGTTAACCAACGATGCAGAACTAATCCAACGCGGATGGCTCCCACATGGCCTTCAGTTTGCTTCTCCCTCATTGGGTCTGGGTCAGTATTAGTCGTAGAGGAATGAACTGACACAACAATGTGTCGCTCCAGCTGCTCGACATCACCCGGCTCACTCGTAGTCTTCCTGGTCGTCCCTGCCCCCTGATCGTGAGGACCAGACTCATTAAAATGATCACAATCATGAAGGTGTCATTTGTCTCGTCATAACAGAATCAACAAAGCTCACATATCCAGTCTTTTATTTTAGGATTTTAGGATTCACACATACGCTCGCTCACGCACGCTGGCACTCAAACACACATCCATGCACACACACACACATGCACACACATACACAAGCACACACACACACACCTGCTACACACATCTCTGCTGTGCTTGACTGACTCTCTGTGGATACGCGGAGGTGAGCATGAGGTTACATGGATGCAGGATAGGCAGCTGTACGGCTGCATTTGTATTATCTAGAGGAGGCTAATATATAATAATAGGTTTTGGCCTGCACATTTTTCAAAAGTCTTATCATATGAACCTCACAAACAAACAAACTAAATAAAACCAAACCCGTGACCAGTTTTGCTTTACTCTTACTTTTCATAAAGCTTCGAATTGCTGTTGAGTTCTCTTCTTCTTTAAGATTAACGTCAGTGTCTGTAAGAAAAGGAATAGGAAACCTCTCCTCAGAGGCTACACCGAGCTTCAGTTGTTAGAGACACTGAGAACACAAAGCTTTGTTCAGTCATCAGAATATAACTATGACTCTAATATTCACAAAAAACACATTTTATTCAGAACACTTTGATGAATGCTCCTAATATAATAAGATACTCATTGAACTGTGAGTTTAACACCCGGCCGTGAATCCCATTGTTGAAGCAGAACCTCCTTTTCTGAAACAATGTCAATTAGAGCTTTGGTTGTACTTGAGGTTATTTAATGACAGGCATGGAGGGAGTTGGAGAAATGGCTTTCATTGATTGAAGCAGGACATATGTGTTGAAGCAGCAGTGGACACTTAGGTAATAATCATCCATAACAGAGAAATACCTGTTCCAATACCAGTTCCAACCTGCAGTAACTAACTGTCCGTCTTTATTGGAGAGCACATTGGGTTCATTCAGTATTATTTAACACAAGAACGAGTACTTTATGCCTATAGCTTATCGTTTTATTCTTTTTAAATAATCAGTTCAGTCTATGCATGAAGGATACGGGATTTGTGTCTCTGATCCATAATTCTGCATAACACCAAAGACGCAACATTGTTGTTGCATTTCAGAGAATTAAATTAAAGCTAACTGAAAAGCCTCTTACAGTAAACACCTGCTGTCCTCTTCCTGCTTTTTCTTTCAGTGATAACCATCAACATTAAGCCAGTTTTAATTAATCTAAATTTCATATATGATACATTTAATACAGCATGAACTGTATAATTACCTTTAATCCTCAATCCACAAAATGAATAATAACTGGCATGCAAAGCCAACACCGCAGCAAATGCCTGTGTATGATTCAAATTGTATGTCTATAGGTGCACGCAATGTGTGCGGCACGTGTTTGATATGTAAGTACACACATGCACGAGTCCTTTTCCATTTGAAAGCTGATCGGAGGGACTTTAACGTCCATCGTTGCCGCTCACACCTCTCCATTATTCATCCCATAACTTCACCTCCAACACTTTCAACAGAGCTCTGCAAACATACCATATACATGTCTAATTATTATTCATGCTGTTTAAGCTTTAACATCAAATGTTCTATAAATATCTCCCTCCTCTCTGTCGCTTCCACATACACATATACAGTAGTTATACAGTACACATGCACTTATCCTACACACACACACACACACACACACACACACACGCACACACACACACACTTATTATCTGCTCTCTCCAACTCTCTCTCTTTGTTAGTTTTCTCCCATTTCTCTCTGATCAGCAGCATACAGCTCTGCAGGGAGGAGATAGAGAGTATTCTTCTTCTTCTTCTTCTGCATCCTTCAGCTCTGAACACCCTCCCCCACCTCAGCTCCTATCCTTCACACCAGCTTGTGGGGACTGAACTGGAGAAGGGAGATGCGCCACAACGGTAGTAGGAGAAGATGAGAAGAAGATAGGAATGCAAGGCGTGTTTGGTTATTTTGTACCAGCCGCTATTACTGCTGCTTGGATTCACGCCAAAAATAGGTTTGATTGGCCACGAGAACTGAGTGCCCCTCCAACCTCCGCGGGGTTGGTAGAATGATGGAGGGAGGGAGGAGATGGGAGTAAAAGCCAAGAATGGAGGGAGGGCCGAGTCTCATTTGTGAGATCTGATCGGTAAAACCAAAACTCAGCAGACAGTGTAGGAAGAAGAACATGTGGCCCACACTGGAGCATGAGGTGCACGTCACATCGTTGCATTGTTAGTCTTCCAGATGTGTTTGGTGTGATATTTAATATATTCAGGCTTTATTTGTTAATGACAGTGACGGGAGTTATAGTCTTGGAAGAGACAGGGATGACATAATTCCCTCAAGAGCCACTGGAGCCAGCAGGGTGCCTCACTATAGGCTAAAAAGTGTGATGTCATTTTCTCCTCCTGGGAGCAGCATGATTGGAGGATGTATAATGATCCTCCAATCAAACCAACAGTGGATGGTAACTCATAGCCCTCCTCCTCTTCCTCCTCCTCCTCCTCCTCCTCCTCCTCCTCCTCCTCCTCCTCCTCCTCCTCCTCCTCCTCCTCCTCCTCCTCCTCCTCCTCCTCCTCCTAATCCTCCTCCTAATCCTCCTCCTGTAATTGGTCTGCTGCCTGTAGGCTCTGTTCATGGATGAACGCGCCCCCGTGTGGCGGGCAGGAGAAGTTCGGCCGCCGCGGGGAGTTTAAAAGCGCCGGCTGAGGAGGAGCTGCCCACAGAACTGAGGAGCTGCACGCCGGGAAAAGTTTACCTCGAACTATTACGCTCGACTAAAAGGAGGGAGAAACAGCAACGATGGCAACTCACAAACAGCAGACGCCCCACCTGCACCTGGCGGAAATCACCGCGGCGCAGTTCATCGACATCTGGAAACATTTTGACGCAGACGGTCAGTGCGCGCGCGTGTCTGTGGCATCAATTAACTGATGAATGAGTATTTATTAGAAGATAAATATATAATTGCGAAGTGTGTTTTATTAGAATTCTATTTGTTATTGTGTTTACTGTGTTTTAAATCATTTTGTTTCCTGTGAGGGTTTATATGTTCTTATAATAAATAGTTTTTTTTCCAGTTTAAAGGCTTGTTTAGAAATCCGCAGCATAAACAATATTACATTTTATTACTTAAGAAAATAGATAGCCAATTCACTCAAGCTGTATGGAGAGTGAATGTTTGCTATACACATATTTATTATTTCAGTGTTAAGTTTTCAAATGTGCTTTATTTAAAATGCATATTTGGTGTGCTTGCAGTTAACTGCTCAACAATGCAGTTCAATGATGTGGCATCACATCCTGAAATATATTCTTTTTTTGTACGAGTTTGTTAAAAAAATCTGTCATTGATGTTGTATTTTAGAATCTAATGAGAAATTAGACTCGGAGTTAAGGCAGTGAGGATGAAGAAGAGGGGGAGATGGGGGAGGGATGAACGGATGCAAATGAGGGAGGACGAGAGAGAGGGATGGGGAGGGGGCGGTGTGTGTGTATGGGGTCGGGGGGGGGGTAGAGAAAAGGAGAGAGAGGAGAGGATGAAGCCTCTGAATCTAAGAGCTTACTGAGAATGAACTGGGGGATGGAAACTGTGTGTGTGTGTGTGTGTGTGTGTGTGTGTGTGTGTGTGTGTGTGTGCGTGTGTCTGTGTGTGTATTTGTTAGCAATACTACATTATAAATATATACTAATATGTGTAGTTTATATACATGATATACAGATGGAGTTAAATAGAAGAAATAATTTCATGCTTCATCAAATCACAGTTAGAGCCGAAACGATTAGTCTATTAATCAGTTGTTGATCAAATGTTTTGTAATTGAAAAATTATTTCAGTCATTTTGGGGTTATTTTTGGCATTATGGGGCAGACATTCCACAAAAACCTCCAACATATTGTAAGAGTGTTAAACTCGAGCCCTGAAGCTGCAGCTCTCCAGTCCGTTTGCATTCCCACAGCATCCAATACGCTCTGCCACACCCTCTCTGACTGACGCACAAGACTTCATTTATCTCCGTATGAGATGTACCTGGCTTTCAACCACGTAAACCAATCTGCGCCATCATTAGATGCTCCGAGTAAATGCTCCAACTTTCAACCAGGAGATTGATGTTCAAAAGTCAGTGTTTGTATAGGGCATTCGGCGTACTTCCTTTTTGTAATTTTCAGACCAACCATGTTGTTTTCCTCAACCTAAATAAGTGCGTGTGTTGCCTAAACCTAAGCAAGAGTTTTTGGTTGAATTCACAATCCCAACCTTTTCTTTACTAAGACCAGTGGCACCAAACATCAGTTCTGCTGAGTTGGAAAGAGAAGAGGTTGGCTCTGCCCTCTCTGTACTAAGCCCCTCCCACCAGACGAGCACACGCTTCATACGCGTTACTGTATGTGCTGTGTTCTCAAGATATGGTCTTCACAGGACGAAGCACTCTGCGCTCTTTTCTTCCAGAGAAAACTGCTCTATGGTCACACGCCTTAAACTCATACAATAATTCCAACCACTGGATTTGTAATGAACTGCAACAAACTGTAGCCTCTCTCTGCTTTTATTGCTAGCTAACAATCAATATTACCGTCATCCATTTTATAGCCTAATGCCTCGTCGTACTCCTGCGGTTATTTTGGTAAAAGTATCTTGAAAGGTCGTCGTGTTTTCTGTGCTTCTTGTGGGCCTGTAAAGTCCTTTGAGGCGAAACGTTTCAGAGATGGAGAGGAAATGTTTCTCGTTCTCTAGTCTTCTGCTAAAGTCTCTGAAACACTTGGCCGATGTTGTTAGACTATTTTTGATGATCCGTCTTCCTTTTGTGGGTTGCTGTGCGATGGGGGCAGTTGTTGGCAATGATAGCATAGCAACATAGATGGAATAGCAACATTTCCTGCGAGATATATCACTGTTAAATTACGCTTTCACCTCAGGGACCGTAATGTGAATCTGCCTCCATGGATCAGCCACCAGTAACGCCCTCCTTCTGTTGGGACCTGTGATTGGGCAAATCTTCCAGTCATGAGCCAGATGTTCTAAGGCCTGAAAACAGGTGCAGATGTTTAGTTAACTTTCAGACCACTTGAATAACAATAGACTGGAAGGATATTATTTTGTAGTGGATTAACATTTAATGTATTGTATCTTGTGAAGTATAAGACTGAAGTCACCATAACAATGGAAATCCTCCTGTAAAGGTAAATCTCAAGATTGTACTTTAGTTCAGTTCTAAGTACATGCTAACATACAATACAACCAATGGCAGCAGGTCTGAGGTCTGAAAGCAGCCATGTTGGAAAAGTAGCCATACTGTCTCCCTATGAGCCACTTCACAAATTGAAGGATTATTTTCTTAAGCCATTCAGAAAGAGCTCTAACCTCTACCGTTAAAACATTTCCATCCTCATCCCATACATTTAGTTTCATCAAACCCTTTACCCTGACAGCACAGGAGTACGCTGTAGAAATCAGACACAGACTTTTGGTTTGTTTTGACCATAAGCATGCTTTGAGCCCAGCACCCAACTTCTAACTATGATCAGTGATGAATGATGGATCAGATTTTTTTCTTTTCATAGATGTAACGATTTTGAAAGGTGCAGAAAAACAATGTTGTCCGGCAATGTAATGGGAAAAAAGCAGATAGTTAGTACAAATGGGTCAAGTGATAAATGGGATTAAATATTCTGCTGAGGGGCATCACCCTCGTTGAAATCCAGGGGAAGAAAACCTTGCCACCAATGTTCCCAGTCTGATAGGGAGATTCATTGAGTGAACAACTATAAAGACAAATTCAAACGTATCTTCTACTTTTGAATCATATCATATAGAAAATGATTGATCCAGGGGAATAGAGGCTTGTACCTCCCCACAGGAATAGTCTCTCTCAAGCTACACACCACTAAACACTGAATTGGATTCAATCTATTGTCATTGCACAGAGTACAAGTACACAGGCAACAAAATGTATTGTCTGCATTTAACCCATCCTTAGTTATTAAGGAGCAGTGGGCTGCAATGATGCGCCTGGGTAGCAACTGGGGGTTCAGTGCCTTGCTCATGGTCACTTAGACTTGCAACTAATGGGGAGAGCGGGGATCGAACCGACAACCTTGGTGTTGCAGGACGACCCCCATACCGCACTGAGTTTCAGTCGCCCCCAATCTGAATCTTCTGTCCACTCCCTGAGAGTCTATTGATGGTTTGCTGTTGACTAAGAAAGCAGCATAACAGCAACCGGCTAATAATTCATTATTCACATCTCCTGGTCCACTCTGGTGACGCCGAGTCGTATTCACCATGTGTAATACTGACCGCAGCTTCTTCCCCGGCTTCTTGACAACAGCTGCAGCGCAGCAGTGCACAACTGGACCGTAGCTCCTCGTAGCTGCAGGCACAAGGATCCTTTTTGTCGTTTTCGGTCACTACGAGTGAGGCAGCTGGATTGTTTGCGAGGTGCCTTTGAGCAATCAGCAGTCGAGCTGTGTTTGAAAATGTTTTGGGAAGTCGAGGGTTGCATCTGCTCAGAAGGCATTGTGCAGTGGTGCGCTCCACTTGTCAGCTGAGTTTTGTATTGCAACTAAACTCTGGCAGTAAGCCCAATGAACTGAGAATACCGCTATTTATGGCTTTATTACAAGTTATAGGATTTGACCACATCGTACGTATGACGATCTCCGGAACGTTTCCACCAAGAGGTTGACCTTTGTGGTCGACCTTTGTGGTCGACCTTTGTGGCTATGAGTTAAATATCTTGACGATTTATTTCTATTAATGACTTTTTTCTTTGTCAAACCTGAACTCTTTTTGCGTGTGTGTTATATAACGTGATGAAGTGAGGCAGTACTGTACTCAGCCGCTCAAGCTCTGAGTGTCACCTCTGTCACGTCGGCCTGCCTTGTTTTCACGCCAAAAGCTTTCTGTCCGTGCAGTGATTTGTTTATCTCTGAAACAGCAGCTCAGCCAAAGCCCAGATTGTGACAGGGAGCACCTATCAAATATCGTGTGCAAATAAATCGCAAGGCAGGGAGACCAGAGGTTGGGTGGGGGAAGGTGAGGGAGAAAATCATCAGAAAGTGCAGGAGATGAGAGGATGAGAGATTAAGAGATGAAGAGGGGGGCAGGGGGGGATCTCTGCATGTTATTCTGTACATACAGCTGTGTTTGATACAGAATTGAAGTAACAATTCTATTAACATTTTTTTGTATGATAAATGGCACGAGCACCCCCCCCACACACACACGCACACTCACACGCACACGCACACGCACACTCACACGCACATGCGCAAGCACACACACACACCACCACCAACACTGCTAGGACTGGACAGATGGGGCTCATTCTTCTGATTAAAAAGAGAGCTCTGGATGTCCTACATGCTCACCACTCTGACTTGTAGGAAACCAGTGGAGTAAATTATTGTATTAAAATCATCCCCAGTCATGTGACTGTCATAAAACGTACAATTCAGTGGGGACAGAATGCCCCAATAAGCATCAATCTGAATGTACACTTTCACCCTCTGAGGCAAGAAACACTCATTATGCTGCGACACGCCGCTACGATGGCCTCTTGTGGCCCTTTTCCAACACTGAATCTCCACAATGCACAAATGCCAATTTGGCCCGAGATGTATGAAAGTGAATACATGAGCTTGTTTTCATCAAAGTCAGCTTCCAATTAAAAGTTTTTAGTTGTGCAGAAATTATACAAGACATGTGGACATGTGTTGTAGATCTGCATGCTTCACTCAAGACATGAACGTGAGACGCATATTGACCGTTTTTTACAAGGCTAAACCAACCAACATTTAAATACAGCTGTGAATAAGCATGTACGTTTTACATAAACTCCTTACTTAGAGCCAATCGCAGAGGACATGAGATCAGACGAGCACTCAAGGTTTAGCAACTGTAAGGACCCGTTTTGACCTTTAATCCACATCCGCAGTCTTTAATCAAACTTTTGAACAGTCACTAAAGCTTCTTTACATAATTTGTGCCAAATTAATTAATTTTCTCTGCTGCCCCACAGGAAATGGTTACATTGAAGGGAAGGAGCTGGAGAACTTCTTCAAGGAGCTGGAGATCGCAAGGAGAGGAGGAGGCGTGGTTAGTGTGTACATTTACCCAAAGTGATCAATCCATCATTTGACAAAATAGATAAACAAGTCATAGTTAACAACGTTTCCTCACTATCTTGATTTGAATTTCATTTCAGCCCTATTACATAATGTCCCGGGCTTGTGCATGTTTTGAAGGTTTTTTTTTCCGGTAGATGCAGTATTCAGTATACGCATTGTCTTTGATCTTTGCAGGATCCTACACATGCTACGTTCAAAGAGAAGATGAAGGAGTTCATGGCCAACTTTGACAAGAACTCTGATGGGAGGATTGAGATGTCAGAGGTGAGAACTCACTGAAAAACACCTTTAGTGGTTGAGACACTTTCAGCACACCCACCTGGTGTGGCTCTCGCTTTTATTGTGTAGAATAATTCTCTGTTCCTGATATCTTTTCTGTATCTTTACTGCATATCTTTAATCTGGAATAATAATCATGTTGTCTCTTTGTAGTTGGCTCAGCTTCTGCCCACAGAGGAAAACTTCCTGCTCTGTTTCAGAGAGTTTGTGGGATCCAGCGCAGAGTTTATGGCTGTAAGTTTGTTTATATCAATATTGGTCTATTTTTTAAAACCTTATTTACGGTTTTATTGATTTATAACTATATATATATTAACTATAGAGTAGTATACAACTGATTCAATTTTATGATTGTAAAGAATTTAGATTTTACAATGGATCAAAAGGACACTTAAGCCTTCTCCTTTTCCTGTTTATCTTAAAAAACATTGTTTACAGAATAACTGCTTAACTTTAATTTCATAAATAATTGGAGCATTTTCAGTGAAGCAGTTACTATCAACCCAAACATGAACTTTAATCTTAAATAGTTCTCTGATCACTCTAAATCAAAGACAGTAGGACCTTTAAACAGACAGGATTTCACGCCTTGCCAGCGAGTAAACAGTTGCACATTTAACTATATCTTCGTCTTCGGTTGCATATGTTGAAATAATTCAAAAGAAACGTTGAGGCATCGAACATCTGGTCCACTGTGATTGAAAAGAAGCACACACGCTTGGTGTACTCTTGGGCTGATGTTCAGGCTCCAGTGGTGTGATGCTCAGGCTGCTCTGTGTTGAAGCTATTCTCAGTCAGCAATACATTATGAATGGAGCACCGCTTTCTGCAGGGGAAAGGCAGAGAGTGCTGGAGGGCTTTAGGTATCTATCTTTAATAAGGCCTTTGACAAATTCTATATTTACACAATGTCAGATGACAACCTGGTACCGGTTGTCATTTTTCTTTACTGTAAATCAGGTAATATATACAACGAACGTGGGCATGTTTTCCTTATACTGCTTGTTGTGGTTAAAGTAGCACGCATGTGTTCTGACCTCTACTGAAACAACGTTCCTCTTCTCCTGCAGGCCTGGCGGAGGTACGACACCGACCGCAGCGGATACATCGAGTCCAACGAGCTGAAGGTAAAACACGATATGCCACACCCTGCAAGAAAGAGCATATTAAAGTAGAATCATTTGAAGTGGATGCTAAATAGGCTGCATAGCTGGTGTGGCAGCGCTCTCACTGAGAGGTGTGCATTTAGAATATCGAAACTAAAAAGAGAATATCGAATAAATGTGTGTGAACGTATGTGCACATTTCTCTTTTGTAAACACACCATAACACACCATACCTGAGTTTAGATGATGAGTAGCTCCCGGGTAATGCCAGTGCTATAATTGGTGCTGATGTCTCTGCTAATGGAGCTACTCTGAACCTGCATAGGCGTGTAATACTCTCCATTGAAAAACCAAACCACCTAGCAAATTTAAAAACAAAATACTTTGCTTGCTTTCCCATTCTGAGCTCTGTTCATAGCTGCATCATAACAACGTCATATCATCTGATCTCTGACGGAGAGTTTTTTCATCCTCTCTTCAGGGCTTCCTGTCCGACCTGCTGAAGAAGGCGAACAGAGACTACGACGACAAGAAGCTCAACGAGTACACGCAGACCATCGTGAGTGTCATCAGGCACACAACGCGTGTTTTCAACTTGAGCTCACTCAATATTATAATTACAAGACTCCCGTCTTTAAAGAGTTTTATCAGACTTTTCACTTTGGAACCATGTTATCCTACGTATTCATATATATATATATATATATATATATATATATATATATATATATATATCAACAGTATAGTGCAGCCATATACATTTTTGTCTCCATGCCTTTCCAAAAAAAATAATAATGTATTTTAACTGCATTTGCTTATTGATTAAATGATTCTTCAACATTCTCATTGGCTCTACGAATGAACATAATCAGTACTAGTGAAGAATATGTTTAATCTGGGGAGTTGAGGAGGCTCACATACACACATTTGGATATGAGGATATGAATTTAAAAAGTGTATCTTAGTGTAGAAAGTGTCCGACAACCATGCTGCTATATATTTGTTGTCCCGGATATATATATATATATATATATATATATATATATATATATATATATATATATATATATATATATATATATATATATATATATATATATATATATATATATATATATAAACAGGAATACATTACAGCTATTCCCATATGTTCCAAAGGTAGCACCTGGCTGCTACATTTCTGAATAATGTAATAAAGAATAAATAACAAGCTTTAATTTACATTTGATCCGCTGAACAACATGACTGCCTGTGTTCCCCCTCCAGCTCTCCTGGAGTGCTGATACATCACTTTACACTCTCACTTGCTGCCATTTAAACACACGACAGCTCTGACCTCAGACCTCCTGCTTTCTCTGACGAGTCCTTTTCTCTCTGCAGCTGAGGATGTTCGATCTGAATGGCGACGGTAAACTGGGCCTCTCTGAGATGGCGAGGTGACGAGTCTCTTCTTCTTCTTCTTCTTCTTCTTCTTCTTCTTCTTCTTCTTCTTCTTCTTCTTCTTCTTCTTCTTCTTCTTCTTCTTCTTCTTCTTCTTCTTCTTCTTCTTCTTCTTCTTCTTCTTCTTCTTCTTCTTCTTCTTCTTCTTCTTCTTCTTCTTCTTCTTCTGTGCGTGTATATTTTTAAAGGATGCTATCAAGATTAAAACCTTCCTTTTTGTTTCATTACAGGCTCCTGCCGGTCCAGGAAAATTTCCTGATGAAGTTTGAGGTAACATTACTCTCAAATTGATTTCAGGCTTAAAGTCACAACTACTCAGCAGCTGTACCTCTGATGTTGATAAATTAGACAATACCGGGGATTAGGAACAATTCAACATTATTAGATTCACTAAGAGGAGGATTATTTTTCATCGAAATACTCAATGGACATATGGGTCATCGACACAAATGCGTATTAACATACATAAATCCTTTAGGAACTAGACATTAAAACATGATAGGCTACTCTTATCTGTCTGGAAAAATATGTTATCTTCAACTTAACCCATTTAAATAATTTGTCTTTGCATCTTCATGAAACTAACTTATCTCCATGTATAGTTTCATGTATATTCTGAGTTGGAAGACATATTTTAGGGAATAAATATGTAAACCATTCATAGTTGTAGCACACAAATAAAATGCTAATCGCCGTAAATGAACATCTTGAATATGTTTGCTCATGTATGTTGCCATACATATATGCTAGCATGCTACAGCAGATCAACAATTCCTTTCAGCGGATTAGTCTGATCAGGATTAACTCCACTCTAGTCCCAGTTATCATCATCTGCATGGATTATTATCGGTTCTGGATCTGATGAGGCTTTTACCGTTCTCCAGAAACACCATGCGCTTTCTAACAATTTCCCGTTTCTTCTCTTTCTCTTACAAAGGGGATCAACCTCACAGTTAAGGAATTTGACTCCCTCTTCACCATCTATGATAAGGTGAGCACAGCATGTGTGTTTGTTGTCTTATTCTATACGTGTGTTATTTTAAATGCATTTTGTGAGTGTTGGTGCTGGACGGTCCGATGAGTTACATCTCCGTGTTGTCAATGAAGCTGCATTTGAGCGATCACACACTCTTATCTATACTTTGAGTTATATTTCCATGTGATATCACGTCTAACAACGGGTGTTTAGTGATGAGCTTTGATCGCCTCTTTAGTCCGACGACTACTTTCTACGTTTTTATGATATTTTAGAGACATTCATGGTGCACAATGGATGAATCCTAATGACTTGTAAACTTCTCAACAACTTATGGTTTCATTGCCATGAAATTTGGTCGCCAAATTCATGACTCCCTCACGATTAAATGTCATAACTTGGTTGATTCCCTAACTTTTTATCCAACATCATCATCAGGTCAAACATTTGAATGTATCCAGTACCTTATCTAGCAAAACTAATGACTAAATATTAGCATGCTAACATGCTAAACAACGACCGTAAATCGTACTATAGCCTTTAGCCCAAAGAGCTGCTGGTTCGTCTGCAGACTCTATTTTGTTATCTGCTGTTATAATTCTGACCTCTCGTTTTGTCTCAGGATGGCAACGGGTATATTGATGAGCAGGAGCTGGATGCTCTGCTGAAGGACCTCTGCGACAAGAACAAAATGGTAATGAATAGTTATCCCATTGATTGATCAGTTCAGATTACTTTTCTACTCTCCAAATATAGAGCAGAGATGGAACAGCGCACTGGACCGCATCTTCCGTCCACAGATGACTTTGCGCCTGCGTGATTTTCTGTGCCCTTGTTCCTTTTGTGGCAGGACGTGAACCGCGGGGACACTAAAGGACTGGTGGGGTACAAGAAGAGCATCATGGCTCTATCCGACGGAGGGAAACTGTACCGCACCGAGCTGGAAATCGTCCTCTGCCGGGACTCCACGCTGTGAGCTCCTTGTCTGGGACCCTGCCGTCCTCCCCCACTGCCTCCTCCTTCCTACCTCCTGATGTAACCTGGTGCATGTGTGACCCTTAACCTCGCTTCACCACTTAGAGTGAAAACAAAAGTGCTCCTGAGAGCACACGGCGTACCGCTGGCCCTGCTACTTTAGCTTTGTACCCCTCTGAGTTGTATTTTTTTTGGGGGGATCTTAAAAGGCAGTTCCACAGTGATGGAGCCATAGCAATGACTACAGGAATATATTGTGTATTAATCCATTTGACTTCCCGTTTTTTTTTTTACGTTTACCTTATATCTATATGTTTCTCTCCCAATGAATTTGAAATGAATATTTTTGTTTTGTAGCATCTGTTTATTTATTTGCATTTATATAATATAATCGTATTTGATGAGGCTTGTACTGTTCTATCAAAGATATTGAGAAAATGAATAAATATACGATAACAACGCCTGTCCCTGTTATTCTATTGCATTATATCTTCATACCTTCATTAAACAATGTGCAGTCACACCTCAGATATCAGGAGGATCTCTCCAACTGGGCCACGGCCTCCACTGAGTTTTATCTCATAAGAATAATTTGCCCCAGAGATTTATGTTGTTCCGGTGAAGATTACAGCTTCAGTACGGATGCCCAGAGCAAATGCTTTCTCCAGAGGGTTCCACCTTCACTTTCTAATCTCCTGGTAACAGAACGTGTGATGTAGGAAAAGCTTGTCCTGCTTCATTTTTAATAAAGGAGAGTTTTCAAAGTACCAGTGCCACTTTGAGATGAAGTGAGCCGAGTATAGGACGAGCTGAGGGATCCGGGACAACAAATATAGAGCAGCGTGGTGGTGGGACGACACAAATCTGTCATGAGAAAAATGCGATGGTGTTTAGTGTATTAAAATGAAAGCAGGATTGTTGTTTCAGTTACAATACGTAGAAATTTAGCAACCAGGTGCTACATTATATATATATATATATATATATATATATATATATAAATATGTAGCAGCATGTCAGACTCTTTCTACACTAAGATACAATTTAAATTCATATCCTATCCAAATATCCTCATATCCAAATGTGTGTGTACGTGAGCCTTCTCAACTCCCCGGATTATACACAAATATAGTACTGATAATGATTGTCTTTATAATGTCTGAATAACAACTTTAGTTTATATATTTATAACTCGCTGAAATTGCAAAAAAAACGTATTCTTTAAACATGTTTTACTCATAAAAGGGCTTTCTCTATTTATTTCTTGAGGAAAGAGAGTGAACACCCCCCGCCCCCCCATACTTCAGCTTTGTGGAATCAATTAATGATAAGCTCTTTCATCTTTAATTAAACTCACTATCGTTAAAGCACACCCCTTTCACACACCATCACTACTGCACCCCCCCCCTCCACTACACACACACACAAACAAAACTGTATTCACATCCTTCCGTGAATGTTCAATGCTAGACACACATACACACAAATACACAATGGCACATGGTGAAACACAGTTAACAGCTGACAAGATGGGGAAAGAGAGTTATATCCGCTCTGATTCCTTCACACACATCAGTCCTCCTCAGTGAGAGCAAGAAGACAAGCGGGGGAAACAGACAGATGAACACACACTCAGACATGCACACACTTTAGTCACTCCTTGATGAGTTTTTTGAAGCTAAAAACAGAAGCTGTGCTGGTTGCTTTCATTCAGCTTATCGACTATAAGGATTTTGACCAGTAGCTCGATCAGCAGTGAAACCGTTCACAGATAATAAACATTTATTCTGCATGTGACTCAAAAGACGCCATGATTGGTTCTCCGTCATCGTCTTCCCATCGTACTGTGTGTTCTATTAATTAGGTAATTTAGACCTTGTTGGACGAAAGTTGAACTTTGTCCATCGAGGAGATGTTAGTCACTGTTTTCTAAGATATCAATAAGGTTTTTGAGATGTCTGTTGCCCTGGAAATTCGGGGGAGATATTCTAACGCAGTCTAATTGTGTGTCTCTTCTGATGTTCGCTATAGAAGCCACATAAATCACATCGCAGCATCCAATTCATTTAAATAAACTATATTAAATGTGTATGTGGGATTCATTGTTTGGTACACCATATAGAGACATGGGATCACACCATTATTGTTTTAGTTCATCTTGGTGACCCTGAGTAGAAGCACAGTTGTCAAATATCAAACAGTATATTGTTAAAAGGCCCTGGAACATTGCAGGTGTTTTCACTTCTTCTAACTGACTGGAGAAATAGTGGGAATTACATTTGCTCATTAGACTGGAGCCATCGTTAATGTTATCAGTAGCTGGGCTTTACTACGACTCAGCAAAAAGTCTGCTGTGAAAAAAGTAAATCCAGAGAAACGGTCTAATCAGCAAAAATCTAAGGAAAAAACGTTGTGTTTGTAAAAGTCAACGTATTCATCCTCAGATCGCTGTCAAGCTCCACTGGTAGCCTGAGCGACACTCGTGTTCACTACGACTCTCTTTGTGAATAAAACATGTGATTCATGAGGATATTCCCTTAAACGTTGCTCTAATTTCTCTGTGCAAGAAGTTGAGAATTCCTGTTATTGCACTAAATGTTCTCTCAGTCATGAAATACACATCCAACATGGACCTCTGGTGTGAAGACTGACCCCAAAACACTCTGAAGAAACAAGTTGCAGCATACATATAACAAATATGAAATAACATCCTTGCAATAACCCATTAAATCCATAATCTAAGATAATATTCTACATTTGTTATACTGTGTCTGAAAATAAAAACATATTAATTTAAATAGAAGCCAAAATGAGGGGTTGTCAATTTATTTTACAATTAATAGCAATAATGACAGTGAAGACACATATGCGCACGCACGCACACACACACACACACACACACACACCTACACACACGCACCCCCACCCACCTTACACACACACACATACATGCCCCCCCTTACCTCCACACACACACACACACACACACACACACACACACACACACACACACACATGCACACACCCGCACACACCCGCTCACACACATACTGTACAATGGTTATTACAGAGCTCTGTTCAACCCAAAGTTAAGCTGTCAGATGTTTCTCAGCAGTACTGTCAGTAACACTTCTCTTATCAGTTTTTATTATTTTTCTGCTGCTCTTTCATTTTCATGCTTTTCAGCTCAACTCTTTGCTCGATTCCTCAACCTTCAGTTGCTATTGTTATGTTGCTGTCATCAGTTTCTTTCCACAAAGTAGTACAAGGACAAATGTAGAATGATTGAGATGCAAAGCCGTACAACTACAACTGATACTTTTCAGGAAACATGGCACATGGTTATTAACATGTTACTGAATAAACAATAGACACTTTATTGGGTATGTTCTCATCTCTGTTCTACAAATAACTGTTTTGAATCATTGCACGTGTGCATGTGCTCTCTGACATGATTGGTGTGTTGCAAACGGCCATATCTCGACTGGCAGTACCTCATGCAAGTCACTCTGTTGGGGTGCCATGAGTCAATGTTGCATGGGCACCCAGGCCCTGCTGCGTGACGTCATTCCAGGTTGATGATCTGCACAGACTGATGGAGTGAGCTTGCTGTTCTTGTCAACTTGTATAATAGGGAAGCTTCATTAAGGACCAGTGAGAGCGTGTGAGCTGTAAAGGTAGGGAAGGACTTCATCTGGTGGGAGGATGAAGTATATCAGGTAGGACAACTATATCAATTATGATATCTGTAGATTATCTGACAGTTTCCTTACAAAAAAAGGGTTTCGACCAATTCTGTACATAACAGAACAGAATTGGTCGAAACACTTTTTTTCTTCCGTGACTCAGCGGCATTTTGAGCATTTCATTTTAAGAAAATACAAAATCATATTTAAATCTGACCTAAACGCAAGTGGGATATCATTTTTGGGATTAGAAAATCAAAGTATCCATGATGAACTGGGTGAAGACAGGATGGAGCGGCTATAAAAGCAGATATCGCTTAAATGTATTGTGTGACACTGCCCTCATGTGGACATATTAGGTAACTGCAGCTGCCGGGGATTGGCATCATTTCTGCAATAAAGTTTTCCATCGCTTTAATAAAGAAACCATCAACTATGTCCACAGTTTGTCACTTCAGTCAGCTGTGCGTCACATGACAGCAAACTTTCAGGAGCATATCCACCCATTCCACCGCCGATAAACCCTTTGACTTATTGTCATTTAAAATACATTACATAATCTTTTTCACGTTAACATCTTGATTTTAAATGTGTCCAATCGATGTTGAATCTGGTAGTCACGTGTAACAGTTCTTGCAGCATGTGCTGCATGCTACTTATCTTAAAACAAGGGCTCTCTGTGTCAGCTGAGAGATTTACCATGAAGGGGTTTGTCTTAAACAGCCACAGTGAGGTGTAATCTTTCTACAGTCGGTAACTTCAGCAACATCTCAAGTCAAAACAGGGTTTTTCAAAGAAAATACAAAATATATAAACATACTAGCATTAAATAATGTGTTGCCCAAGCAGGGGCTCTAGATGTTGTTGTTTGTTTCCTAGTACAGTGAAGACCTGATAGAAAACATACACTTAATTTACACTTCGTGGATCCTACTGGATCCTCGAGTTAAAGACCATTGACTTCAGATCAACTTTGAGGGTTAGACCCAAATTATTCTCGATAGCATTCACTGCAGGTTCTTTTTTTTCACCGAACAAAAGTGACAAGCATGTTAACATTTTTGGTGCCTAAACTTAAAATGTAGCAAATTAGATAAATATTGACAGTGGTTTAGATTATTCTTTGTATTTATATATGCCACACTTTTTTCTGCCTCTTTTTGTTTTGTTTTACTCTTTCGAGTCTAGAAATAGTTGGACACATTTACTTTAGGTTGTTTTCCAATTTGATCCTTGAATGTTGGAAGTTTGTTTGAGTCGTAGACATATTTATTTGTATAATTTGTTATATTTTCTATAGCAGACAATTCTCCTGTGATTTTTACTCTACTTTTTCTATTTGCTATTTGCTTTGGAGACCTTTCTTCGCTATGAGTGACACATCTTTGTGTTAATGGTGATTCATCTGAATCATTTGAAAATACAAAGTGTATTTTCAATATGTGAATGTGGATTTACGTAACACTATATGTGTTATCCTCTGCTGCCATCTCTACCCCATGCCACTCTGGGCATTCACGTGAGATTATAATCTAAAATCGGTTGCGCGTGCCTCTGACGTCATCGCGCACTCAGAGCGTCGCATCGTGATCGTGTCTGCCCTTCACGTCCGTCCACATCCTCCGAGGCTCTGCACCCAACCGCAGCACCACGATGGCCCTGCTCAAGTCCAACAAGGTGATCTACTGTCTGGGGAACATCTCCCCGGCCCTGGGGGTCCTGTCCACCCGCAACAGGTAAACAGCGAGAAGACGCTCCACGCCAGCAGCGAGAAGACGTTAAGATAAAAGTAGATTTAGCTTTTGTTTTACAGCTCGTTTTAATTGGACCAGCTGACAAGCCGTAATTGTTAGTCCAACGGGGTTGTCAGCCATCGCATGTGCATCGACACTTCCTTGTTCTGTGATCACTTTAGCGCACTAGCTGTCAAGCTAACACGCAGGGGTCAAATGACTTCACAGGCCCGGGGTGTTGTCTCGCGTTAGCTCCTGCCGTGATACGACATATGGAGGCGAGCGTCACTGAGGTAGTCCAGGTTTCTGAACTGATAACCAACCTCACAGGTGACCTCCCCTCCCCTAACGCTGACCTCAGGGGGTGGCTGGCGTGCCAACGAAGCTCGCTGCATGTTGGGTTGTCAACAGCCAGAGTAACCGTGAAGGAGTCGCCGGTGTACGTGTTAAAATAATAAAGCCCATTTGGTTTAGTTCGATGCATTAGTTGTTCATGGTGGTGTGTAATGTAGGCTGGTGGTTGCTCTGATTCGCGTTGGTTTCAAAGGAAACTTCCTTCATGGTTTTCACGATCGCGTTCGCTTCAGCCGTCAAGCCCAGGCACAGTTTGAGCTAAGCGACTTGTCGTAGTTGGAGTCGTGCGAGCTGATTGGCTGAGCCGTCTCGCCTTTTTAATCGCCGATTGGCTCGTTCCTTGAAACTGAGATGGTCACCGATGCCCTTTCAGTCTACTTGGAGGGCAAACTCGTTTAAATATACAGCGGTGCCTTTTTATTACATTATGATACATGCAGGCGATTTTTAATATGAAGCGCGTGTAAATGTAGACAGTTTAACTCGTATTATGGTGCTGGACTCTGTTCAGTCTCTTCTGTGTCCACAAGAGGAATTACGTGTTGTTCGCTGTTATCTATTTCTGATTATGTAGGTGTGGTTCAGGGTGTTTATCTCACGCTCATGTGTCATGTCGAAGCACATTGGATAGTTTCAAAGAAGAAGAAAAAATGACTAGTTGCCCCCACCTGCATCTTTTTTATGTTGGACGTTTGTTTACCTGTCAAACTCGTCAAGGCTGCCCTGTTGCCTGTCAAAAGGACTTTGGTCTATTGATCACTGCTAACTTGTCTGTCAATGTGATGTGTACATACAAGCTGAAGTTCAGCTGTTCAAGGGTTCTGTGTGAATGCAGGTACAACGAGGACACTTAAACTATTGTAAATATGCATTTCAACTTTAGAAGTACAAAGCAGTTTACATTATAACTGCACCACCAATTACAAAATACAATATACATATTAATTGTATAGTGCAAACACTCGGTTGTATTCAAGTTCACAGTTGCATGGCTGGACGGGAACCAGTTCACATTTGATCTTCTTGCAATAAACCTGTTTGTCAGTGAGATTTAGTCACTATTTAATAAACCCATGTTATCTTTTTTTAAATGTATTATTAGTAGGGGTTTGGAGACTCTTGCCCTTTACAAAGTCTCCAGTCCTAAATTTAGCTGCAAAGTTTAGAGGAAACCTGAGCCAATATGTGTGAGGCAGTGTTAAGGTCCCTACACACAGCAACTCTCATTTATCAAGCAGATGTGTAACATAATGCATTTAATTTGTTTGTAATATTGATTAATACATCTATTATGTGTGTTTCATTCGAGTAGTTGCATTTTCAGCAAAAAACAGGTGAAACGTTTGTACAAATTAAAAAAAATATTCATCCCAATTTAAATTTGAGTGATCAACTTTACTTTCATTCATTTCATTATGGTTTGTTGAACATGTTTAAAATGCATCTAATACATCTACCCAGCCTACAATAGACACGCGCATGATGTACTGACGGCTGTCGGGCTGAAGTCAACATGTAACATTTACAGCCCAATCACAAGCTAAATTATTTAGTAGTACTTAGCAACAAATGTTTATGATTTGTGCTTATATTACTAGAATACACACACCTCTGCCATCTATTAACTCTGCCCTCACTCAGGGGATAGTTCATATTTTGTCTCCTTAAATTTATATACATGACTATTTGGTCACAACTAATTTGTAGCACTAAAGTAAAAATACAACTAATGGATTCTAAATATGATCACGCCAGATAAATAACAGTTAAGAAAGCCAAATGAAAGGTAGCAAAGGGTGTGAAATATTTGTTCTCCATAGATAATTCCCTGTTCGTTGTTTTATTATGATGGGAATAAACATGGTGAATAAGGGAGTGTGTCTTTCAGACTGTATTAACCTATTTTAGTTTTTGGACGCTGGGTCCTCCTAAATGGATTATGTTTTCATGTGACTTGTGCCCACTGACCATGAGTCGTTCATGAGTCTTTACGTCAGTGAGGTATCCTCCGGTCACACGAGGAGTTAAGCTCAAGTCTTCGGTCCGCAGCAGGTCACAGGAGCACGCCTGATACGTCCATCCCATTAGTGGGACCGGTGTCGCATCAGGACGTGAACTTGAGAAGCGGCTCATTTCCTGACCTCGTCAGGAGTGATTGGCGTTTGAAGGGATTAACTGTTTCTCAGTGCAGCGCGCACATATTAACTTTTGATTCCTTTTGATGTGTGCCATCACATCCTCATCACTATTCATCTTGATTGTGTGTCTTTGCAGCTCATGGTGGGGTGGAGTGCAGATGGGCCCCCCTGATCCCATCCTGGGGGTGTCTGAGGCCTTCAAGAGGGACACCAACCCCAAGAAGATGAACCTCGGAGTCGGAGCCTACAGGGATGACATGGGCAAGCCCTTTGTGCTCAGCTGCGTCCGCAAGGTTTAACTCTCACCAATCCCGCCAGTGCATCTACTAATGCTATGTTCTCATGTCACATACATGCACACAGGGACTTTATTTTCCCAATGCAATTTAGAGGTTCCTCTTTTAAGTGTTGAAAGCAGTCCCATCATTGAGTTTTGATTTCTTATGACAATGAACTGGGGAGATGTATGGTTTATATCTTCACCAGGTGTTTGAAGGGGACATTCTGTGTTATTAACACGAGAAAGTGTGGATGCATTTGATATGCGTCTTCACACAATTTTAACTCATTCATAGAGGCAGGGAATACCAGTCAAGCACATTTGAGTCATTGTGATTCATACTGTTTTGATTGTCATGCTTTCCCTTTAGGCAGAGGCTATTATCGCAACCAAACAGATGGATAAGGAGTACCTCGGCATTGGTGGTTTGGGGGAGTTTTCCAAGTCCTGCGCCGAACTCGCTCTCGGTGCTGGTAGTGAAGTCATGAAGAGTGGGAGGGTAGGTTAACTACTCCTAACTAAATCTAATTAAAATCCATTCTGACGGTTTAAAAATAAAAGTCAAAACCAACGCCGCGGGTCTCTTCTCCAAACAGTACATCACCGTCCAGACCATCTCAGGAACTGGATCTCTGCGCATTGGAGCCAACTTTTTGGTGAGGTCCACTTGTATTGATCATTATCATGCTACACCACTTTGACTCAGGCTGGTTATCTTACATGAACTTTATTTTGTCCTAGTCCCGATTCCACGGAGGTCCACGTGACGTGTACCTGCCCAAGCCGTCCTGGGGAAACCACACGCCCATCTTCAGAGACGCTGGCATGGAGCTCAAAGCGTACAAATACTACGACCCGTCCACTTGCGGCTTTGACTTCAAAGGAGCTCTGGATGACATCTCTGTAAGATTCAAATGATCAAGTAGTCAGGAGTGAGTGAGGGACATGTGTGAAGGAACATTTTAAAGTCCTACTTTTATTTATGTATTAATGTAACAATCACAGGAAGGAATGTTTTTTTGCCCCCATTGTTTACAATACAAATATAATGCGTGGGGTTACTGTTGACCTGCGGTAGCTAGACAGACCATTGTTAATCAGATTCTGGGTAGAGTCCATATTGTAATTAGTTATTTGTCTGGCAAGTTACTGCAATGAAAACACCGTCAACTAAGAGTCTGTATATGTATTCTTTATTTCAGACACCAAGTTCCATATAAAAATAACAGACATACAACTCTAAAAGAGAGAGAGAAAACAAGAAGATACAACATACATAATACAGTTCATTAAAAAGTATGAAGATTTTTGTGCCAATGTCGTCTTAAGTTCGAAGTGAACCGATAGCAGCTCTTTAGAGGGTTGACCAGAGCCTCTATTATACAGTTCTTTGATTTGTCCAGTCGACACATTGTATTCCACTTCCATATCGTAAGCTGACTAACTAAAACCTTCTTTTTTTTTTATCAAAGAAAATGCCGGAGCAGAGTGTGATCATGCTGCACGCTTGCGCCCACAACCCCACCGGTGTGGACCCTAAGCAGGAGCAGTGGAAGGAGATTTCTGACATCGTGAAGGTGAGAAGGCATCATCTCAGTGGAGCTCTGTGAAGTGTGCAGCGTGTTCAGGATACATTTCATTTGATCCATAAATCAGGAAATCTTCAAAGTTCAATAGCCACAATTGATACTTACTCTATCAAAATGTTGTGCTTGAATTATTATAAACTAATTGTCTCTCTCTGCTTCTTTTATGCCTTGTTATAGAAAAAGAACCTGCTGGTGTTCTTCGACATGGCCTATCAGGGCTTTGCAAGTGGAGACATCGACCGTGACGCCTGGGCTGTGCGCTACTTCATCGAGCAGGGCCACAACATCCTGCTGTCCCAGTCCTTCGCCAAAAATATGGGGCTCTACGGTCAGTCAGAAGTCACTACATGCTCTTAAATAAACATTTGTAAAAATGATCTGCAGGTATCGGTGCAGAAATTAGATAAAACCAGTGATTATGTAATATTGTCTGCTTAATTTTGGCAAACATTTCTGTTGCTTGACTTTGACCACCACCCAGTAGAAAAAGTAGTTGGTGGAGCAGGATTTATTCATATAACCATTCAGACTTTCAATGCACTGCATATAGTTACACTATAATGTGAGGCAGATTAGTCTGGTGAACATTCATTCGGGGGGGAAGTGTTTGTCTCGAGAGTGGCTTGTTTCATATTGTGAACACAGTGACATCTAGTCAGTCACATTTACGGTGAGATATCATTTATATAGACTTTAATTTTGAAAAATGAAATCTGAAGGAAATAATAAAAGTTGCACGTCTCATTTTTTTGAACAGGTCAACGTGTGTCTGTATTGTGACTCGTGTGTAACCTGATGTTCTACAATGCAACTTACTGGTCGCAAATTTAAAATAGGATGTTCTTATTTTTATATATAGAAATGTAGGGAGTCCTTCATTGTATTTTTTATTCTTTGATTTAAGTGAGGAATTATAACCTTTTGCCCATAATGACGGCTCATCCTCAGGACTGAACTTGATTGAAAGGGTTAATTCATCAGTTTTTACAGTTTTTACGCCCTAACTTTGTACGTATCATATTGATGTTTACAGGTGAGCGTGTGGGCGGGTTCACTGTGGTGTGTAATGACGCAGAGGAGGCAAAGAGGGTGGAGTCTCAACTTAAGATCCTCATCAGGCCCATTTACTCTAACCCTCCAATGAACGGCGCTAGAATTGCAGCGACCATTCTCAATGCACCAGATCTGCGCTCACTGTGGTATGTGTTTCTATAGATCATAAATAGGCACGTGGTCTGGATACTTCTAAAACACTTGAAGTTCAAATCTTCATCTTCCGTATTCACCAATTGGATAATCCCAAAGGTCTTTCTTGAACTGTTGGACCCTGCTATCCTTTATTCCAGGCTGGAGGAGGTTCATGGTATGGCCAACCGCATCATTAAGATGAGGGAACAGCTGGCGGATGGTCTGAAGAAGGAGGGCTCCTCCAAAAACTGGCAACACGTCATCGACCAGATCGGGATGTTCTGCTTCACAGGCCTCAAACCTGAACAGGTACAGGGCTTTTTTTTTTTATATATGCTTAAACACAATTGTTAATTTGCGACATTGTTTATCAGAATCAGAAACATTTATTTACTTTGTGTGTTAGACACACAAAGAATTTGACTTTATTATTTATTTATTGAGTTTTTAATAGAGTTTGTGTTCTTATCATTGTTAGATATAGAATAAGCCATCACCTTGTCGTCTGAATTGAGTCTTAACATCTCTACACACATTAAAAGATGAGCTTGTCGTATCTTAAACCACATGAGCTATATCGGGAAAACTTGTCAGCAAAGAAAAAATGAAACACACTGTTTTATTAAGGATTTTTATGATTGAACTGAAATAATTGTATTAATGTTTTTCAATTAACACATTGATGAAAGCTGCATGGCATTCTCATTTGGCATCACATCTTCTGGAATAAGTCAACAGTCCTCTTCTCTTCGGTTATTTCAGACAACCTCAAACTGCTGCTCTTAATACAAAGAACGGTCTCACTAGGGAGCAATTATAGGCTCATATCAAACATCCCGTTTGAGCAAATCATTAAAATAAATATTAAAGTCTGTTTTCTTATTTCTGAACACATTCTTTGCCCATAACAATTGTATTGATGTTGTTTAACCTCACAACAGCACTGAGACCGTTCTTGTGAGGGTCTTAGATGCTACTCCTTAAAACGGAGACATAGAAACAGTTTCACTCTTATAGTTCAAAGGTATTTATGGATTACATTTTAAACTGGGTTGAAGTCTCTGTCATAGTGTCACATTGGTTTGAATCCAATTTGATGGACAGGGACAAATTTGTACTGATCAATAATTCCACTTCTGAACCAAAAAATAAGACATGGCACAATGCTGTATTTTCAGGCCCTCTCTGTTCTTCCTCTAAAGTTTTCCACTAGGTTTAAAAAATATATATAATTGTTGACAAGTGTCATTGGGAATGTTGGTTAGATTACTGTCATGTGAATTTGGACTTCTGTGTGTTAATTTCTTGAAATGTTTCCCTTCAGGTTGAGCGCCTGACAAAGGAGTTCTCAGTTTACATGACCAAGGATGGCAGAATCTCAATGGCGGGTGTGACCTCTGGGAATGTGGGCTACCTGGCACACGGGATCCATGCGGTCACCAAGTAGAGTGGATCCTGCTGGGCGATCTACGTAATCGCAGCTGTGTTACCGAGGAGCATTGCCCGTCACTTATTCTCTGTCTCCTCCATTCCACCGTTTAGAAAAGAGCTCTATGTTTAGTTAGACAATTTCTGAATTGGATTCGATCATGCTTTCAACTTTTTAGCTTTCTGAGTAATTTCACTGAACAGACTCCCCAAATTGTAACATACATAGTTTCTCCCACTACTGAGGAATCATCAGTGCTTATTTATTATGTGTTGGCTGTGCATTGACATCCTCCTAAAAGGGTGCTGTTCATCTGCAGTGGTCCCACTCACTATAAAACATCCAGGAGCCAACGTGGCAGTAATGTCAGACTGTGCATTCATTTTGTGCACAAGTTGAGATTTCTGTTATGTGAAAGTCCATTGAGAATGTGAGTTCTTGTGTTTCTTAATATAATGGTGAAGTCGTAGCACTTAAAAATTTGAAAAAAGGCACCGTTAAAGTTTCAGGATTAGACCGGCAATAAATCAGGGTATTAGTTAACATACAGGCTAACCTGCAGCTGTCCATCTGAGCTAACTAACCATCCAGTAATGTCCTCCTTCTCTTTGTTTGGGACATCCCAATCGTTCTCTTGTATTCACAACTTTTTCAGTGGATCTTGAAACATCATGGTTTTTAATCTAGTTGGCGGCAGGGCAGCAGTCCCTTTCTTAATGCCTGATAGAAACAAGCACACAAGCCAAACACTGTTAAACTTAAGCCACTTTGAATGAATTCCACTATGGAGATTTCTATCCTCCATATTCCACCAGAGCCCTAAACTCAAAGTCCAAGTTTTTCTCAATAAAAAATAAATACAAATCATTCAGTCTTTGTGGTTAATCGAAATGACTAGGGTAAGTGATCGTGGTAAACTCCAGACAGTTCATGAAGAAATATCCACCTACTGCTCACGTGTATGTGTACAGTGTCAAGAAATGTGGGGTTTGCCTCCAGCCGTCTCATACTTCTGAAACCTCTGGCACTACGCCTCCATGTTTTACATTTTGTCATACAATAATGGCTAATTGGGCATGTATGTTATTGAACAAACAATAAATGGTTATAGAAGAATGATCTGTTCTAATGTGCTTTTTGTTTAAGTCTGAGTTACTACTATCCTTTTTCTTGCAATATATAAATAATAATATGTATGTATATATTGTATTTCCTTTATTATTTAAATTCTTAAATGAAATATGTCCAGCTTTTTATATATATATATATATATATATATATATATATATATATATATATATATATACACACACACTCACATTATTTATCCCCAGGGGGGAATTAGTTTGAAGCAGCAGCAAGTGTGTTTACAATACAAATAGCAGGACATTACATTTAAGAATTTAAATAATAAAGGAAATTAAATTAAAATGAAAGTGTGTGTATATAAAGAAAAAGTAAAAGCGGTGCAAGGTTTATTGTTAGTTAGTTTGAGGAGGATTTAATTCAATTCAATTCAGTTTATTTGTATAGCCCAGTTTCACAAATTACAAATTTGTCTCAGAGTACTTTACAATCTGTACACATAGACATCCCTGCCCCAAAACCTCACATCGGATCAGGAAAAACTCCCAAATAACCTTTCAGGGGGAAAAAGGGGAAGAAACCTTCAGGAGGTCAACAGAGGAGGATCCCTCTCGAGGATGGACAGGTGCAAAAGATGTCATGTGTACAGAAGGACAGATTTAGAGTTAAAATACATTCAATGAATTTCACAGAGTTTATCAATAGTTCATATTTAGGCATATTCCATGATGGAGAGTTTGGAGACCTCCATCCATCAGAAGATGGAGGCAGGATCTGGCCATTGTGGATTTATTATAAGTCTACACTTGACAGGAATGTTCTCTATGTGCCTACACCTTGCTTGTGTCAATTGACAATTTTAAATGTATACTGTATTTTAGTTTTATGGCTATACATGGCGGTGTCACACTCTTCTGATCTTAATTTAGTGTAATGATCAAGTTTGTCATTGATAGTTTTCTACCTCGTCTTTATCGGTGACAAGAAGTGATCTGTGAGATCATGGGTCGAGATTAATCTGACTGCATAAGACCTGCTGCACGAGGCCTCAAGTCCTCAGGCCCTCAGGGACTCCCTGAGTGGTGGGATCCTGATACGGGGCCCTTCTCCAACACCGGGCTGGAAGAGGAGGCGATAAAGCAGAATGCTGCGTAGCATTGGCTCATTGTTTATCAGACATTTAACTACATTTATTAACTGTCGAAACATCACATCGAACTTCATGTACATTCATTTCCAAATGCCCAAATAAAGGATTTGCCTGTGTCATCGAGGAGAAGTCAACACGGAAAACTACAATACCCACAATTCTAGTCAGGTGACATGTCACGTGCCCCTCCTCGTTCTACCGACAGGCTCCCATATCCCAAACAGCTCATTCTCTACCTGGACACTGTAACTCAAGGTAATGTGATTCATGTTCAGCTTCTCGCTAAAAGGAGACTACACTACAGCGAGTGTCGGTCACATGACGTGGAGATATGGTGTATGCGTGTGTGTGTGTGTGTGTGTGTTTGTTTGTGTGTGTGTGAGTGCGTGTGTGTGTGCGTGGACTTGTTTTGGAAGAGGTCCCTCGTATCCAGCCACGGCTCGGGTTGGTGTAACGTCGGCTAGCTAGCTGTCGCACCCCGTAACAAAGAGGTTGACTGCGTTGACAGATGTTATTGTTATGTTCGTGAAAAGCAATAATCTCATCCCATTAAAAGATGAGCTGCTCGACCAGTTCCTCTGCTGGGCGCGGAGGCAGAGGCACGCTGGTGTTGGTTTGTTCGGCATTCACTGGACACCTTGTTTAATTAAGAGATTTAATGAGAGACTCAACTGTTGGACAACACGTTTTTATTGTTCGAGATTCTTGTTTGTTCTTTAGCAATTTTTTAAAACATATTATGTCAATAAATAAGTGGCATACGATACGTGCGAAGACATCAGCGAAGAAATAATAGTTCCTAGTCTAGTTACCTTTACCTAGTTTGTCGTGTATGAAAGGCTTAGCCATCTTCCACTTGGCGTGTATTGTTAAGATGCAATGCACATCAGCATTCATGTCAGCTATCATTACTGGTCAATAGTTAGCTGGTCAATAATTAGCTGGTCAATAGTGAACTGCGTCTCCTTTCCCAGCCTCCTCGGGTCTCCGTTAAAGGGCTTCGTCCCTCCATGCCTCTGAGTCCTGAGTATGTGCTTCATTGAGTGTTTGTTATTAAAGATAAGATAGACACAGTTGAGGAAATGGCTCATAAAAACATTGACATACTCACAAAGTGGACATTCACATAAAACATGTTTAGAAATGGTTTACCTACCTGGAGTTTTTCATATTTTATTTTTTGTAACAGTAAATGTTGATGAAGAGAAGAAACCGATATGTGTGAACTAATGTTTCTTCAAGAATAGTCTACAGAAAAGTGATGTGTTCAGAATGCTTGACATTTGTTAACAATAATCTAAAGTAAGTAAGTCAAAGAACTGCGTTACAGTAACGGACATTTTGTATCAGCACTGTGCATGTTTAAAAATAAATGTATTTACCAATGTGACTATCTCTGAATGCAAACCATATCTAATTCCAGATTACTGATTGGCTCCACCATCATACTGATGCTGGTGATTGGGATTTATCAGCTGCCTCCTGTCTGCTGTGGTATTTAAGATACCAGACTTCTCCGATCAGAATTTCCTCCACTTGGATCCAGAGAGAGTGTGAGACACATTTTCTGTGTTGCATAAGACTCGGCAGGCCGAGCATCAGCCCGCCGACTCATGGCGATTAACACTGAAGCCGAGGACTGGGGCGCCGTTGGGAGCAACGACTCTGGGGAGCGAGCGTGGCTCTTGCAGAGCCCCAGTGTGGATTCTGTCCGGCCTCTTGAGACGGAAAGCAGTGGCGGCGGGGGCGTGTCGTCTTGGGCCGCGGTCTTCATCGTGGTAAACGCAGCCCTGGGAGCAGGCCTACTCAATTTCCCTGCAGCCTTCAGTCTAGCAGGAGGAGTGACTGCAGGAGTCCTGCTTCAAATGGTGAGGAGACCCCAGTGAGGCGCTTGATACTGACTGAAGCCCTTCCACAGCCTGCATGAGGAAGTAGATCAAATACCTCAATATCAATATTGCTGGGTTGAATATCGGTGCTCTCACAACATACAATTAGTGCTAAATAATAGTCTATTCTAGTAATGTGAATATAAGGACTAAGTGTGTCAAGGCAGGTTTTTTAAAAGCTAGAGAATTCACACAACTACAGATTTACAGTAAAGCAGCCTTTAATACCGGGGAAGACGACTTGTTATTTAGTCCAAGACCATCTAGTCTCCATCACCATATCAAAATAATATTCATGTCTTGCCTACATAACTACTCAGACTGAACATCGAGTGTCATGTGATAAAATAAGCTATTTAATGTTTAGCTTGTGAAATGTGATGATAATTGATAATCAGACATTTCGAGAGGCCAACAAGAGTTTTATATTTGACAACATATACCTTCATAAAACATAACAGAGGGAAGTATTAAGAAGAGATGAAAGAAAAAAACAGGAGTTTACCTTTTAATTATTGACAAAAATTACTATTAAGATAATGTAAATTGATATCTAAGACAGACTGGCTTAGGCACCCGGTACTTACACACTACTTTCCCCTGAATGTTGGCCTGATACCTGCTGACCATCTGAATGTATTGCCTACGTTCTTTTGACCAACTGCCGAGAGGCGACGTCAATCAGGAACTATAACGCGCTGCTTCCTGTTTCTCTGTTTCAGTTTATGCTGATCTTCATAATCAGTGGACTGGTGATCCTGGGCTACTGCTGCCAGGTCTGTGCCCCTGAAGGAATCCGCAGCGTCAGATTCAGACTTCCTAAAAAGTCATACAATGCATCTCTCACTCCTCTAAGATGTTCTGCAGCCTTCTAAATCTCAGAACCTTTTTTTCTCGCGAGTATTTCCGCTGTGTGGTTGTTCTCATCTAAGCACCAGTCTGAGCCATCAGGAAGTGGAACTCTGAGCTGTTGTGCAATGCACTTCATGTTAAATCACAATGGAGAACGAGTCCTGCTAAGTTTGAATTTGTTGAAAACATTTTAGTTGTTCGTTCTAAATGAGAAACATCTGCAGAATATTGATGAATATAAATGATGTGGTACCTTGAGAATAGCTGACTTCATTGACATTGCGTATGAGTGACTGACTGTACTCCGATTAAAACCGTTACTCTTAAATTGCAGGCGGTTACAGTGAGGCTCCTAGTGCAGGTTTACTTTGCCATCGAACAAATACACTAGTAAATATGATATTTTGTTGTTATTGTTGGCAACTTTTCTGATGCCTTGTTTGGACTGTTGCTTTAACTCTGCTCATGTGGCTGTACAACTGCATTAAAAGATGAGCTTGCTATATCTTAAACCACATGGGCTATATCAGGAAAACTGGATCCAGCTACTGAGGAAACACGAATAACGTTTCCTTGACACGGCATTGCATAAAAGCCACAAGGTCTCAATGAATATGACTATAATTCAAATGAATATGCATTATCATTTCAGGATTGTCATAGACATCGCAAAGTGACTAAATAGCCAAAAGGCTTTTCTAATACATTTACTGCTGACCACTTTTGAATGAACCCTTTGCTCTCGTCAGGTCAGTAATGAGAGCACCTATCAGGAGGTCGTCAGAGCCACCTGTGGGAAAGTTACAGGAATCGCATGTGAAGTCGCCATTGCCGTCTACACCTTTGGGACTTGTATCGCTTTCTTCATTGTCATTGGAGACCAGCTGGATCGCTGTAAGTATCGTCACACATGTCAAGTGAATCACCCATGAAGCTGCCCTCTTATTCCATGGGATTGGGTTCAACATATTTTCCTAAACCTTATGATGGTTAAAGCTTTGTGTAATTGTCATTTCCATGGACCTTTAAACAGTGTGTGTGTGTGTGTGTGTGTGTGTGTGTGTGTGTGTGAACAAAGGAAGATGTCAGTTGTGGTTGTGTGTTACTGGGCCATCATTGATGAGAGCAAAGAGCATCAAGGACGACACCACTCAGCTTTTCAGTGAATGTGACCGTCATGTGACCGACTCTTACACACACTGAGACGCTGACGGTGGAGAAATCCTACTCTGGCCTTTTTTCTGTAAATTAACTGCAACCTTTTACCTATTTAGAGATTTAAAAGAATGAGTGGAGTGGCTGTGACTTTAATTATCTGCTTAGCTAAATATCTTTATGTGTCCTGCCGTTTACAATTGCACTCCCTGCTCCCGTCCAGCACCCCTTATACTGCCTCCTGCTGTCCGTCGGCCCTTCTCAGCATGTTGTCTGTACTTTTTTGTTTCAGTGGTGGCGGCAGCGGTTCACGACACGGATGATGCCGTCAGTGGCCACTGGTACACGGACCGCAAGTTCACCATCTCTGTTACTGCAGTCTTGGTTGTTCTTCCTCTCTCCATCCCCAAAGAGATTGGCTTTCAGAAGTATGCCAGGTACAACACTGTGCTACTCGCACATCGTGCTCTCTCCCCAAGGGTGGAAACTGGTTCATGTGTTCTTAGCGTTGGCCTCGTGTGAAGCTCACACCTGGGTTGTTTTCTGCATTGTAGTGCACTGAGTGTGATGGGAACCTGGTATGTGACCATCGTGGTCATTATAAAGTACATCTGGCCAGATAAGAATATGACTCCGAGCCACGTTCCCGCCAGGTGAGTCTGCACACACTTGATGGCAATTTTCAAAAATGTATGCCTACTTACTTCAGCACTGTCCGCCTACTCATTCAAGCAGAAACATCTGCATACTCGTCATGCTTTGCCTGCGTCGCTAAATCGTTGTTTGTTACAGTTCTGCTTCCTGGACTGCGGTTTTCAATGCAATGCCCACCATCTGCTTTGGTTTCCAGGTACCGCTTCATTTGTCATTTGAGATCATAAAACTAAATGTCTTTGTTTCCAGTTTGATACTGGTGTCTTACCTTCTTCCTCCTCCTCCTCCTCCTCCTCCTCCTCCTCCTCGCTCTTCAGTGCCACGTCAGCTGCGTGCCGGTGTTCAACAGCATGAGCCGAAAAGAGCTCAAAACATGGGGAGTGGTCGTCACTCTTAGTATGATCATCTGCCTCTTTGTTTACACGGGAACAGGTACGATCAATGTGTGACCTTAAATATGTTCCTAATAACCTGTCAATGGTATTTTGATAACATTATACACTCTTGGTAAACCATCCGCTTAATTGGTTTTCTCGTCTCTACGTAGTTCCTAGGCATCAACATGTGACTCATCTGAATGTGTTTAACCCTCCGATCACCTTTGGGGTCAATTTGACCCCATTCAATGTTTGACGTCTCCTAAATAAATGACTACACTTTTTTTTATATTCATATTTAATGACTTTTCCTTATTTATTGGGGACAACTGGGAAAACATCCAATTCACATAATGATATGTTTTCAATGTCCTGTACAATTGGACCCCAGGCTGTTTTTCACTGTTTAAAACATATAAGAAATATCAACTTTTTTATTTGTTTAAAGGTCTATTTAGGTAGTCAACAAACAAACATAAAGTACCTGACACTTAAACTTGGGAAACAATATTAATTCTAATCATTTTCTGGAGGTTTTAACTGCTGGGGTCAAAAGGGGTAAAAGATGTTAGTACATTTGAAGGTAACAGGAGGGATAAATGTCAGTTTTAAGTTATGCAATAGTCAGCGACTGTGTAATGTTGTAACCGGGTTGTCAATACTTAAACCATGTTGTTGTTGTTCAGGTGTCTGTGGCTTCCTGACGTTTGGCTCCGACGTCAGTCAGGACGTGTTGATGTCGTACCCTTCGGACGATATCGCCGTGGCCATCGCCAGAGCTTTTATTGTCATCTGTGTCATCACCTCCTACCCCATCCTACACTTCTGTGGAAGGTAAGATTCAGTGAAAATGTGGATTGTTTTATTTCCACACGTCTGGTCTCCCTATCCGGCATTCATGTCTGTTACGGCTGTTATTGTTATCTCCGCCAGGAGGAGAGGGCTATAGGTCGCGTGAGTGCTTGTGTCCACTGATCTCCCATTCTGCTGCAGCAAACTGCTCTATATTTTGGCTGTTTTGTTACGGAGGTATGCTCACGGGCCTCTTGTGGTTGACTCGTGCTTAATCCAAACTTAAATTTACTGATTTATACGGACATTGACCGCCTGCTGACTCCTCATGATGTTAGGAGCAGCGAGTGATTACACAGATGAGCCTCTGGGCTCACAGAACTAACTGAGCTCATGTCCACGCTCCTACCGTTATATTTAAAAACGCTTATCTTTACACTGAGCGTCCACACTACGCAGGAGTCATAGAGCACCAAAAACGGAGGAGCCTGGAAACGTTCCCGAGGACGGATCAATGGGTGAAGTCCGAAGTTTGGAAACGATGACGTTAGACGCCTACGTTCGCTACTTGATTGCTTCTTAGCAGTCACAACGTCTCCTTCCCTGATTGATCACGCCCCTATCACATGACTCTGAGCAACAGTTGGACCCGGTTGTCAGTCCAAATAAATCTCAGGTCCTTCGCCATTGACACTTTTTACGATGCTGAAAGGCCCGTGTGGACGGAGATCGTTATACTGTGGGCTGAACTACCATTACAGCCGAGTGCATCGCCATCGCCGCTAGATGGGCCGACAGCTGATGAGTTTATTTTAGTTTTTGGCTTGATGGAATGCCGTGTCTTATGCGACAACCTGAAGCCGATCGCCGGCCTTCTTCGCTGCTTGTTTTTGAGTTTTAATTATTTTATTATTTTTTTTTTTTTTACGACGCCTCACAACCCAATGTTGTCTAGACGTGAGGTTGGCCAATTGTGGATTGCATCATTAAATCTCACAATACAGCAGTGGTCATTACAGACACATGTGCCCTCCTTGTAATTTATATCTGTTTAAATTGCACAAGCATAAAGAGACTGCTGCTGTATGAATGTGTCTCCCTACTATATGCGATACAGAGTCACAGCTAGGGATGTGATATAGAATACGACCAATACATTCCTAGTGTGTGTTGAAAACAGTTCAGCCAATGAAGCGTTTCTTCACCACCCCTGTCCCCTGTCCCCCCCCAGGGCAGTCATAGAAGGACTTTGGATGCGTTTCCAAGGCGAGCAGGTGGAGGTGTGTGTGCGCCGGGAGCGGAGGAGGAGGATCCTGCAGACGCTGGTGTGGTTCGTTGTCACGCTCGTCCTCGCCCTCTTCATCCCAGATATCGGCCGGGTGATCTCGCTGATCGGAGGACTGGCAGCCTGCTTTATCTTTGTCTTCCCAGGTAACACTTTCCTCATGGAGTCCCAAGGTTTCAGATTTCGGTCAGCTTTTTGAATGTGACGCTGAAATGTCTCTTTCCCAGGTTTGTGTTTGATGCAAGCCAAGCTGTCAGAGACCGACAGCCCAACTGCCAGGTGAGATACCTGCATGTCTGTTTCTTTGCAAACTGATTACATTTTATTGTGCAGCCAGGTTCTTGTGTTGCCCCCCACCTGGGGCCTCGGTGTGTGGCGTTTGCTTGCTTCTTTAGCTGGAGGAGGGCGTTGCTGCGTCCTTTTTCTGCTACTTAGTGAGAACGGTTCAAACACAGGAGGAATTTTCTTCCAGGGATTAATGAATATAACTTAAAGATGCATTACTATCTCACTGTCGCGGAAATAACCTTGAAACAAGCTAATACCACTAATTTATGTTGTTACGTCTCACTTAATATAAATAGACTTTCAGAGTAACTCAACATTAATCTGGAGTTGTTTCTGTGTGCAGCGTATCGGAGCGTGTTGACTGGAAAACTAAATAATGATCAGAGAGAGCAGAGCTGCAACGATTAGTCAATTTAAAAGATTAGACAATTAGTCTGAAATTATTTAGATAATAAATCAATTAAGTAACAAAAAAATGAAAATGCCTAATTTATGTAAAAGGGCCATTTACAGTTTAATACATCTGAAGTTCTTCATATTCTCTGGCTCCAATTTTATAGAAAATGTAAACTGAATATTATTTGGATTAATTGTTTAAATATTCAGCCGATTAATCCAATATGACAACAAGAGAGATCCTTTCACATTATTGACATTTGATGTAGCGTTGATATCATCTTAAAAAAAAAAAGTAAACCCACTTCCCCGATCAGGACTTTTCTTTAACGCTCGTCTCCGTTACAGCTGGCATGGATCGGTGATCCTCGGTGTTGTCATGGTTACGATTGGAGCGTTCATCTTTGGCCTCACCACGACTAACGCCATCTATCAAGACGTCGTCAGCTAAAAGAAACGGTCGTACCCGAGCCAGCGGTGTTTGAGATGCTACTGGGAAAGATGGAGCAGCATCTCATTTAAACGGATGCTCCGCAGCGAGGTAAAGCGCCGCAGCTCGTTACTCAGCCAGGTCGTCCGTACTCAGAGACACGATGCCAAAGGACTTCAGACACTTTGCCTTTTTGTTTTATGTACAGGTTGAATTGCATGTGCTATGTTTTATGGTGCTTATAACAACAGTAGGGCAGAGATTGGTTTCCCGTCTCTGGACCCTCTATGGGCAACATATTCCGGTCCTGTTTACAAGAGCTGAGGGACTTTGTATAAAAGGGTCTTACAATCAAATTGATTTTAATAATGAAATTGTACCAATTTGTGTATTTCAACGTGCATGTCAAAGTAAATGTTTCTTATTGAATATGCCATGGCGCCCAGGTGTAGGCCGGGGCCAGACTTTAGGTTGCTGATAGTTTGTCTGCATATTAAGAATTGTGTCTCTTCTCCAAAGGAATATTGACTCGAGTGATACGTTTGCACATAATCATTGAGTGATGTGATAACTGCAGGGTGGGACGGTTAGTCTTGTAACCTCTTTTATTATTTGATGGCCAATAATTAACGTGAAACCAGGAAGGCATTTTATAAAGTTAGATATGATCATTTCATACTTGGCTTTGGAGGTGAAACATTATTTGTTTTTTTGAAAGTTCAAAGCTACAAACACTTAATCCTGCCGGCCTTTAATAAGATTAACTCCTGCAAAGTGCGAAACAGTTAACCTCCTACTGAAGCACAGCAGCGTGCGTCCACAAACACAATGAAGACGAGACGACACATTCAGGAGATGAAAGACAGACGCTCCCTGCAGAGTGGGTTGGAAAAGTATATTGTGTTAATGAATGTATGTAAAAATGTATAAAACCGCCACAGAATTCAGTTTGTACATCATTTACAGACAACAGTTGGAATTGGTGCTCAGGTGACAGTCACTGTTCTTTTTTTTTACTTGAATCCGTTCACACCACTAATGATCTGAGTCATGAACACTTTGTTATGCCACAATAATCAAGACCCTTGACACTAAAGATGCTGGCAACACTGATTCAGTCGCATGTCATTTTGATTTAGTGTTTCAACAAAGCCAACGCTTTTTAATAGATAATGTTAAAAGGTTTGACTTAATTGGAACTAAACTGAATGGAGTTCATTGTTTTTTCACTTGTTAGACTGGATCAAAGCTAATATTTTTGGGAACGTTAAGCATGTCATTAAGTGAGATTACCTCCATATTGATTTTTTTTTTTTATTTTGAAACCCAGCAATTTAAGGTGTTTTATTTGTAGACACGGGACAGTTTGGGTTAAAGGAATTATATTGTATTAGTCAGTTACCACCTAAAAAGGGAAAGAAGCTAGAATAAATGTTAACCTGTGCCAGCCGAGGTATAAAAACTTGACTCAAACTTTATTTCATTAAAACATTTTTATTGATGGAATAAGAATTATTTGTATTATGTTTTTGCTGCTGCAGACAAGAGTTTGATTAGTGAATGACTGTTGCATTTACGATTAGTTACAGATTTGACATCTTCCCGCCCCCCCTCAAGGCATTAAAAAGTGTCCTTGTTGTCCAATACAGAAAATGTACCTACAAACATGAATTTAATGACAATTAATATAAATATACTGTGATATTTCAATAAATGAATTACAATCAAGGAATGTGAAGATATGACAATCAATGCATCCATTACTAGCAGTTCAAAACATTTAAGACAAATACAGTTTGGATTAAGACAGTTTTTTTTATTTTCATTTAAGTTGAGCAATCACAGATTTCTGGCTAACATATCAATGAAAAAACACCAGGATACAGCTTTAGATCAGTGCCACAGAATATCGTTTCATTTGTTCAGATGCAGGTCGTCTTAAAGACTATTTTTTAAGCATTGACTTCATGGAGGGTTCTCGTCAGTAAATTGAAAAGGACTCGTACCGTGTTTAATCGTACAAGTAGTTTACATTTCAGGACAATGCAGTAAACCCATCCAACCAAGACAAAGCCACCGACGAGGTGAAGGAGTCAGATAACTTCAATCCACTGAGCTTCAAGTGCTCCCCCAGATTACACTTCTCAAAAGCTGGCACTTGAATAGTTTAATTCTATATAAATGTGGTGCAGCGCAAAGCCTACAACACAGACGCCTCCCTCCGAATACTCGACAAACTTCACCGCAGGTATGAACAATAAAGATAAGTGCCAACGGTCCCTTTTTCCCTCCTAAGCCCTCTTTCCCTGAGAACAAATTACCTTCTAAAAAGTGATGAGTGCAGGTAAAAGACACACAGCTGTTTCCATCGTGGCTCAGTAGGAGCCATTAGTGATGAAAGACTGGAACATCTGGAAGGCTGGACCCGGAGCCCACTGAGGAACCATGTGACCTGCACCCTGAGACAGGACAGCGGCATGTCACTGGAATGCAGCCGCACCATCAGCATGAAACAGGACAGCGTGTGTGTGTGAGTGTGTGTGTGAGTCATATGCATTGGATGTGTTGCAACTCTTGTTATGGTGTTTCTTCTGTATACATGACATCTATTACACTATTGAGTTGTTTCTGTTCCGGTGTGAGGGTCCCAAGAGAGGATGTCAAATGTGTACAGATTGTAAAGTCCTGAGGAAAATATGTGATTTGGGGTGAAACAAAATTAATTGAATTACAGAAAGTGGTGGTTACCTTGACTGTGAGGAAAGTGATGTTTCCGTACTGCTGGTAGAAACCAGCAATCTGGTTGTCATGAAGCCAGTTATGGTACTTAGTGGTGGCCTGAGAACAACATTAATTTAGTAGTATTAAGAGGTGTTTGTAGTATGATCTTTCCCTAAATCAAAGTCCCTACCTCCAGGCCGAGGTCTTCCACAAACCACTGGTCTCCTAGGAAGTTGCAGGCCATGTCGGTGTCCCCGTTGTAGACGAGCGCCCGCAGGCCCAGAGCGAGCAGCTTCAGGTACACCTCCTTCACGGTCGGGTACAGGTTGTGGTATTGCTCCCCAACGGCATCACTATCAATGAGGAAAAGGTTTAGAGTCCATTATGATGGCGCTCGACGCTTCTCCTACCCAACTCCACGCGGAAAACATGTTACAAAGTCCTGGGAGCAGAGAATAGCGTCATTGGTGGAGGTGGATGTTGACATTTATAAAGTGGTTGACAGCAGTCACACAATCTGAACGCTTGCGTTGGCCAAGTACAATATCTGCAAAACTTTGTCAGTTTAGTTTATTTAACCAACCCAAGGAAACATGCTGATGTCAGCATTTAGCACAAAGCCCTGCTGTGCCTCAGAGATGCTTTAACTTGTTTTACTGGGATCTGCACACCTTTTTACATTTAATAGAATTGCTACAAGAAAAATGCACCAAACTGAGGCAAATGAGCAGTCGGTGATTGTACAACTTTCTTTTTCATGAACTCCACATTCTTCCAGTGACATTGAGAGGTGAGATGGCCAGTTCATCGTGTGTATAGATTGATCAAATAAATCATCTTTGACATGCACGTTGGATAGCTATGGATTTCTGTAATCTTTCCACGGACATTTGGTATTTTTAGTACCCCAATACATTTACAACAAGGAGTGACATGGCATTAATCATACCTGCAGATGTCCCACTTCGGCAGTGTGTCTGGAATGTGCAACGCTTTCCTCACGTCGCCTCTATTCAGCCAATGAATCTGAGCCGTGCTGTTGATGCAGGGAGGGACTTCATCCAGAGACACGAAGGGAGACACGCTATCTGAAAACTTCATTAAAAAAATAAAATAAAAGATTATTATTATTGCCACGAGGCAAGAATAACTTAAAAGCACAGGTTGGTGGGCGAGCAGCGCTCACCTTGTGGGGGTGTTGAGGTTTCCTGTAGCTCTTAAACAGGTGACTCATGGTCGTCTCGTAGCCTCGGTGGTACTTTCTGCCACCCACGCAGTCCAAGTAAAGGGAATACTCGTTGAGGCCGCTGTTATACACAATGCCAAAGGCCACGTTCACCTAAAGGGAGACGAGGATGAAGACAGAGTCATTTGGTGGCCCCAGTGCCGCCCCGCTGGAGCGTAAACAAACGGAGCACACGTACCAGCGTGTTGCAGAGCTCGGTGCTGGAGTTGTAGAAGTTGCAGGTCCCCTTGTCACAGCAATTTATGTTCAGATCTCGCCACAAGCTGCACAAAAAAAAAAAAAAATGCACAGCGTCACAATGACATCCATGTTACTTATCGTCAACCAGCAGCCCGAGGCAGTCCAAGACTGTTGCATTGATTTGTGGATGAATTAAAACTACAACAATAAATTGACTTTTTTCTTGGGACTTAAACAGTCACCAAAGAAAAGGACTCTTATAAGAATACTACAATACTCTGCTTCTTACAGACCGGCATTGTTTACCTTCATTAACAAGTCATTTATAGTCAGACGGCATGCGTTTAATGGGACTTAATGAGACCTCATGTTCTCCCCAATGTTCCACTGAGTGTCAGCTGTCATTTCCAACTGGAGGTAATGCATCTTGTGTGCATCATTGCTCAAAGGAACCAGGGAAACACACTAGCATCTGATGACATTGCAAAGTGCCACTTACTCTTCTCCAAAGAGGCCGTGGTAGTAAGCGAAGTAGATCAGTGTTTGGTCATTCAGCGCGTAGCTGCTGAGCCCATTTCCCACCGAAAAGCCCTGAAGACAAAAATGTAGTCACGATAAATGTTAGTGGGTAAAATACACGTCTTCTTTATTGCAAAAGTATTTTCTGAGTTTCACAAAACAACATCTTTAAATCATGAAACTGCATTCTGGTGGTAGTACAAATACCGAGCAGCTGATGGTGCTGATGAGCAAAACCTGAGGCTAAGAGAACTTTCCTCCAGAAATGGAGGAAGTATTTAGTTCCATTACTCCAGTAAGAGTAGCAATAAAACGATGTATATAAATACTTTTATTACAAGCAAGTCATATAAAAAAGTATGACCATCTATGACATATGCTTTAAGAGCCACGTTTCTTATAATGCAGAATGGCCTATTTTAGCATTACATTTATATCAACATTATATAATTATTGATGCAGTAATGTGTTCATTAATGTGTTAATGCTGCAGCAGGGAAAGGTGTGGCTAAAGTTGGTGATATGCAGCTTGTAAATTAAAATAATGTTATAAAAATCAGAATGTATTTGATGATTATGTCTCATTTTATTTATAACAACTGATGAAGTTATCATACTGATGTTAGCAAACAAAGTGAGACAGCATTTTCCTCAGAAATGTAGAAGAGTATAACATTGCAGATAATGAAAACACTGTGGTACCTCAACATTGTACTCACTGGAGTAAATCTACACCAGTTACCTTCCACTGCATCTCACCTTGAAGTTGATCTTTGCAGCTCCAGTAGCCACACGCAGGCTGAGGGTTGGCACATAAATTCCACCATAACTTTCCCCAAAGATGAAGAAGTCATTTTGAGCGAAATGTGGGAACCTGGCATAGAAGCTCTGCAGGGCTCTGTAGTTATCATCAGCAACCTAAGAGAAGAACATGGGAGAGGGAAATGTTCCTAATGTTCCTCATGCTGTCCATAACGTCCACAGCCAGCAGGTCCCTGAACTCACCTGGTCGTCATCGGTGGCATACTTCTGGTCATCAGAGTAGGAGTAGCCCACTCCTGCAGGAGACTCCAGATACAGCACATTGGCAATCTTGTTCCAGCTGAACGTGTTCTCATACACGGTGGCTCCGTTGTCACGTATCTGAAGAGGAGCGGCAACAAAGCCTCTTCAGTCATTCGTGTACAACACTGCATACACACCAATGCAAAAACATGGAGCCCGCTTACATGAAATGGTCCATTCTCGGACAGGAACCCATCCAGCGAGCTGCAGCCGGGGCCTCCGTTCAGCCAGAGCACCACCGGGTCTTTGGCCGGGTCCCGCTGGGAAGTCACAAACCTGCACGAGACCAGGACCAGAACCAGAACCAGGTCCACGGTGAGTTCAAAACAAACTCCTGGGGCCAAACGGCGTAGACAGAGTGACAGTCGGTTCCTGTTTCTTACCAATAGTGGAGGAACTTCCCGGGCCGGGCCTGCAGGTGACCCGACCACTGTCGGTAGTTGGGTTTGAACGCCATACCCGGCAGGTGGGTCACCTCGTCCGGGGCGTACTGAGCCCAGGAGACGGCCAGCGAACACAACAACAAACCAATCGCGAACATGTCTGACATCTACTCACTAACGACCCGACAAAGAAGAGCCCACGATGCACAGGAAAGGTTTCTTTGCACCAACTTCCTCTCACGGCCGATCTGAGTGAACAGGACTATCCACAACGTCATATGACTGCTGCTGCGGGTCACGTGACCAGCGCCTGACTACAGAGCAGCGATAGGTGCGAATTATTTCAAGCGGGTTTATTGAATTGTCATCATAGTTTTGTCATTACGCTCGTGGTACAAGTCGAGGGACATACCACATACTCATACCAAATCAATACAACATTATCAAAATATAATATTCACTGTGAAATTAAACAAAAGGTAAATGAATGGCAGTGACAAAATGCAAAGTGTGTGCATTATATTCGTACCATATTTATGTTTTTTATATTAAGAATATAAATAAACACAAATATTGAAACACAAATTGATAGAAACCCCACTTAAACTAATTTTAAAAGATAAACGATAAGAAATAAATACAATCGTTAACAAAAAGTAAATCAGAACGAATACAAGTTCGTCAGAATTACTTTAACTAATGAGATTAGGAGCAGGTCCCTCGATTACCAATTGAACAACAACCTTGGTTAACTGAATGGTTTTGGTCATTTATTTAATTGCACAATTGCAGATGATAACACAAACATAGGAAACAATTGAACGTCTAAGTGCAACGGAAGTAGTTATAAAGCTTCAGGCATATAATATCACATATCAAATGTAGTTAATATATCTTTTGGGGTGCCCTTTTAAACTTGATACATATTTAGTAAGAGGACATTATTGTGGTCGCTTTAATGAGCATGCTTTTATTGTGAAGGCAAGTATTCACAGCTGCTAGAGAAATTACGCGCGGAATTCCACACTGGTGGGGGAGGGACAATCAGTAAAGTGGGGACGTCGCTATAAACATAGGCTTTAAACTGTGGATGAGTGCCCACTATAACTTGAATCTAATTTAAATTATATAGTATATGCTTAAAATACGACCAGTTGTCTTCCTCTGCACCGCTTACGTTAACTTAGTAACAGTTACCGCAGGTTCCCACGCGTATTTCCAGGTGAGTTAAAAATGGCTATTCGTCTTAATCCCCATGTTTGCGTTGAGGTCGACAGCCTGTTCCCGTCCAATGTTTTTATTGACACAAAGCGCTTATTCGATCAGTCAAACATGTGTAATCAGTGGAGTTCGCTATGGAAGAGGTTAAAGATACACAAAATGTTAGTGGGTCCACGGTAGAAACTTTTCATTATAAATCTTTGAGAGAAACGAGCTGCGGTGAACCTAGAGACAAAAAGTACGTGATGATATTTCTTTCTCCCTACTCTCAAACAAATTGTTCGTTCCTAGATGTAACGTTATTAAAGATCCATATACAATACTAATTATCGCCCAAACGGGAAACCCGGATCAAACTTTTATTTTGAAGAAGAGTATTTCTGGTCGTGTGAAGCGGGCTCTGCAGCTGATTCAAACATCACAGAGCAGGGGAGGGTCCGGGGATTCATCTGATCTCCTCTTCACGTTTAGGAGAATGGATCCCGAAGATAGCCCACTTAGTCCAGACGAAGAGATCCCCACGCTGGACCACAACCCCAAATACCAGAGGAAGCTGAAGAGCCTTCATTTGCTCGCAACGAAGTTCATCCGACTGTTGCAAGAAGCTGAAGACGGTGTGCTCGACCTGAAGGACGTAAGTGGAGATGTTTCATTATATCTGAAGAATAAATAAAATGCCAGGTCATTTGGTCATAACGGAATACTTTAAAATTAGATATGAAGTGTATGTGATCACAGTGTGCACAAGGAAATTAGACTTTTTATAATGTTATTTTTAGATGCTTTTTCAGAAAGGTGCATGTGTATTGTTTGGGTTTTCTTCAAGTGAAGCCTGAATGTTTCAGTATAGTTTTTCAAGATGCCCAGATCATAAGATGAATGTATCACACAGAATCAGAAAGAGGAGACTTGATGGGCCTTTTGGTGTTGTTTCAGGCCGTCATGGTTCTGGCTGTTAAACAGAAAAGGCGAATCTACGACATCACAAATGTGTTGGAGGGCGTTGGTCTGATTGTGAAAATCTCCAAGAGCATTGTAAAGTGGATGTAAGTTTGTTTTTACATTGCCTCTTCTGCATACATCTGGATATGTATGTCTCAAAGTGTGTCGCAAAATAGGTTTTAAAATGTATAAATATGCTCATTTATTTTGTTATGTTTTTAAGTGGCACAGTGCCAGGAGACAATGGATACGCGGTAAGCAACAGATTGATGGATCTGAGGGCGGAGATGATGGACTTGGAGCAGAAGGAAAGTATGTTGGACCAACAGAAATTCTGGGTTGAACAGAGCACAAAGAACACAAGGGAAGACTGCAGCGAATATCCTTTTTACAAAAACATGGCAACGAGTGCTGCAATGAAAGTGTTTGTTTGAAATATGTTACTTTTCTAGCTTTAACAGTGGGGGAGATGCGGGACATAATTTTGTGTAGATTTGAATGTTTTATTTCAAACTGAACCTTGACTCAAACCAACTCTGATCTATGTGAATCATGACGATATCTGCAACTGCTTCAGCGGTAAGTTATTCCTGTGAACGTTCTTGTGTCGGCTTATTTTTGACAAAGCAAATATTCCAAATTAAGTTTTGGTGAGACTCAGTAGAGACACACACACACACACACACACACTCTCTGAATGAAGGGGTTTATTTGTTTCGATCAGCAAAATATACAAAAAAAAAAGAACGATACATGTGGTTGACCGAAAGAGGCTGACGCTATCTAGCTCATAAGTACCCTAACCTATAATTGCTTGAAAACTTGCTCCAAAGAACCTTGTATATAAAAATAAACTAGAAATTCAATCATTTGCCCCCATAATTACTATTTATGCTTTATCAATACCGTCAAGTCTGTACTCCAAAGTCATGTTTTTAAACCTTTTTTGGAATTGCATCAGATTTTTACTTTCTTTGATGTCATCAGTTTAAATAATCCTCTGCTTCACCCAACAGACGGATATGTACATGCTTTTAAGAGTTGTATGAGCAATTGTTTTTTTCAAATTCCATTTCCCCTTTTAAGTCATAATCCCCTTCTCTATCTCCTAAACATTTTAAAAAATATTGCCAGGAAGTAAATTATGTTTTGCTTTATACATTATTTGTGCTGTTTTGAACTCTACTTCATTTCCGTGTACGTGATTTTTAAGAACAGTGAATTGGTGTGCTCACGATATCCTACATTCACTATTCGTATTGCTCTCTTTTGTATGCTTCATATTGACTGTAGGGTGCTTTTGCCCTTGTCTTGCTTTTGGACAAAAGTCTGCATTGATGCATTTGTAGAACATCTCCAGATATTCAAGATTTAAAACCAACAGCCTCGTTCAACTTATTAGATGTAAATGTCCACATGTTTGGGTGTACATTTACATCGGAGACTTTTAATAGAGTCCTCCTATGGGATCCAACCGGGGTTAATTGTCAAAGTAGATTGTTGTTCGATCCACTGATGGTACGGCCTATGCGGTGCATTTTCCTAGTTGGCGTGATATCAACTCTGCTGTATACGTTAATGATGGCACTTTCATCACCACAACGTCGGACATTGTTGCAGTTGGCTCATGTAGCGGCAAAAGAACCGCTAACATTTCTCTTTACTTGTAGCGCATAATGTCCAGAATAAATTATTGTTTGAAAGAGTTCTCTCTCCTTTCTTCAGGCCAAACTCTCTTGGCAATACAGGCGCCATGTGGCACTCAGCTAGATGTGCCCATTCCCAAAGCTGTAAGTTCTGCATCACTTGAACCGCATGTATTTATTTATTTTGTATTGCTTTCTTGAATACAGATGGGATGATTTTGTTTGTGTGTTCATCTTCTTTCAGGTCCAGAACTGCCCAGCAAAGTACCAGATCCATCTGAAGAGCGTCAATGGACCGATAGATATCGTTCTTCTGAACAAACTCTCTGTCAGCTCGCTTCCTGTCGTTCTGCCAGTCCCACCGTCTGAGGAACTTTTACAGAGAGCCAAATCGGCCATGTTTGCTTCACGCGAGACGGAAAGCAGTATTGCTCCGTGTCAGGCGTCGGCGAGCATCAAGCGTGGCAGCGTATCAATAAGGGAGTTCATGGAGGACATGCTGCACCTTCAGTCATCGTCGCCTTCGAACGCCGAGTCGCACAGAACAGATGCATCTAAGCGTGAGTGCTTGAGATGATACGATTTATGAAGTGTGTTTTTGTGGAAATGGAAATCTTAAACTCCATTTTGACTTGAATATGAGCCCTTGCTACATTAAGCTAAAAAAATAAAAGTTATATAAGGAGAAAGCACACTTTTTTTATAACATTGTTCAGGTCTGCACCAACATTACTGCAAGTAAATCGTTTTTTTTTAGAATCACGTATGCTTCCTATCTGAACTGCGTGGGAGATAAGGCCGACGTGGAGCTCTGATAAACGGTTTATCAGTTTTATATCGTAGTGGTTTCTGGTTCTGCAGCATCTATCTCTGTGTGTTGGATCATTTCCTGCATGCTCGCACAATCATGTGTTCATGTTTCTGTCATTGCTAATGGCTCTTGCATGTTTTTTTTGTATTTTTTAATTCTACTTTCCAGTGCGAGATTTATCTAAAGAACTGCAGGACCTACTGCGCCCAACCAAAGGTAGGGCCCTTGTTGTATATTGTGTGTCTGAATAATTAATGTCTTTTAAATTCTTCCGTCAATTTATTTGACTGTATTCTGATGTCAAGTATGTCTTCCCTTGTTTCATAGAAATAATGAATGTAAATCTGCTCAAGGAGCTTTTAGCCTCCTAAGGTAAGTTTACGGTAGTTTATTTTCTCTTAATTTTATGACTTCATATATATATATATATATATATATATATATATATATATATATTATCATATTTGTTTTAAGCATGTTTGTCTCTGCTCTTCAGTTTTTTCTCCTCTCCACCCCCATCTACAATCTGGATGAGAGTGAAGACATCTCTGACCTCTTGGACATCCCCACGCACAATGACCATAAACTTCTTTGTTAAAGACTTCAGAGAAAATAGTTTACTCCAGAAATGCATGTTGTCTCGTTTTAATTAGTTATGTGATTATATCAAATAATAAATGAATGATTTTGAATGTTGTGTCAAACTTAATAATATATTGAGAAGCAAAAACTATAAATACTTTCCAATTCAATATAGTCCAATGTCAACAGAAGAATGATTCATCCGACCATGAATGTCTCCGATCCACCCAGTATTTCAGTCTGGACCACAGTAGTATCCTCCTACAGGCACGGCCTGTCACTGCATGCACACGTTGCATCACTGCACCAGAGCTGAACATGAAGGGCCTGATTAAGGACAAATTAAATGATGTATTTGTAATGTAATTTAGTAGATATACATTTTGTGCACATGAACCCTTCATAGATGAATAAGATGAAATGTCAACTTTTTGTATTTCATTTGTGTATTTTAAAACGCATATGGTTCACATTCATTAATATGAATAATAATAATAATAGTAACTGAGTTATTGTATTTTTTTTTGGAGCCTTTTCGCCGTGCTTCTGTTTTGCAAATAAAGTAATTTTGCAAACAAAGAAGTATCACTTGCGCCACAAGAGCAGCTTCTTTTCTCAGGTGGTGGGACTCCTGCATTCATCTTCCACATATAATATAGTTTATTTTTGAGGGGCAAAATTGACCTACAAATGCATTTCGTTGTACAATGACAATACAGTTATTATTCAACTTTGTGAAATACATATTTGCTTTCCAAACTAAATATTAGGGTTTGCCTTCATTATTATGCATATCGGACCCACTGTTTCATGATCTTATCTGTTTTTGGAGCTTTAAATGAAACTCTGTTTTTGAGTAACACAAAATGACTTGGACTTGTTCTTTCTAAAACCCATTTACTCCTATATATATATATATATAAGGGAGTATAAAACATAAAATATAAATACTCCACATCAAACCTCAATATTGTAATTGTTGTACTTCCACTACTGATTCTTGTTGAAATCCTCCACGTGGCGGCTCTCTGGATTCAGGACAGGTGTCCCCCACCTTCAGGACTGCGTAACAGCTGCGCGTGCTCCTGTTGCGATGGCAACGCTTGTTTGAAACCGGGGGCCTGAGACAGACTTCTCTGCGTGCTAACTGGTGTGCTAGTTTGCTAGCTTCTCAAGACTCTGTCTCTCAGTATCATATACGAACGATGGTGAGCAAAGAGACCTTTATATATATTCACCACAACAGCTGACTCCAGTGACGTCATTGGCTACATAGCGGCCTACGATTACATTAGCTGCCGAGTTTCCGGTCGTGCTAACGCTACTCATTATCTAACGCTAGTGTGTTCATAGAAGAAGATGTTGTCATTGGAGGAACATTCATCAGAGGCAGACTAGAGTTGCTGCTTCTCCACAAACCCAAAAATGGTAAAGAAATACACTCAGTTGATAAAAGAAAGTAGTTTTAACTTGTTATTTGTTGTTGACTTGTGTGCAGCCACCCAAAAGCAAAGGCTCAAGTAAAAAGCCTGCGAAGGCCAAAACGCCCACACTGATAGATGGATTCACCAAGGAGGAGCTGTCCAAGGAGCAGGTTAGAGATCACGTGTGTTGACTGTGTGGAGATGCTTGGATATTTAAAGTCAGGAGATGGGAAAGGGCTTCTTTTCAAAGAGATTTGTACATTTAATGTGTATTTCAGCATGTGGGTTTTGCACTTGCATGCAGCTAGAGGACTCCCGAAGAGACAGATTTGAATAAGAATGGTAAACATCAATGTAGCCGAGGCTGAGATTACCCAACTATTAGAGGTAAAGCTCTCAAAACACTGGATACTACCTGAAGCATCTTTTTGTCAGAGCCTTCCTGTCCGGCCCATCAAGTTTAAACTCAGTTTTATTGCAAGCTTTTTGTTGTAAATTAAATATAAATAATATAATATTAATACATCAATAATATCTTTAGGCCCATGGCCAGAAAGCCCTGCAGATAGAATCTGGATTATTCTTCTCAAACTATTGTCTAGTTGAAGGTTGTAATGCCTTTGATTGCATATATGATATATAGTATATAATGCCTTCTATTTAATATATGATATATAGTATATCATGCTTTGTATTTAATAGATGCTATATAGCATATAATGCCTTCTAATAAATACATGTTGTTGCTCATTATTTTAACCTAAAACGGTGTGACTTTGTTTCAGAAAATACACTCTTTTTTTGTTTTAGGTCCCTTACCTGTTTGTAAATTGTTGACAGGGATGTATTTTACTTTTATTTTACTGTATGTCTGTTCATATATTAAGATGTATATTTAAATTGATACAACAATTTATCTCGAATAAAATACACTTACATATGTGATATTAAAGAAGTGCAACTTAAATCAAATCACAAAATGTTTATTAAAGTCAGAAGCAAAGATTCATCCATTGCTCAGCTTTTTACAATAACTTCACATGACTAGTTTTATTCTCAATCATTTTGACTTTCCTCCAGAGCCAAAGAAGACATTATATTTCTGATTTATATTAGTGGCCCCTGCGAACAATAAATTGGACTTTGACATTTACAATTTGTGGTGTGTCCCTTTTAGGATAAATGAGGTTATTGGCTCACGATCATAGATGGTCTGACTGATTGGCCACATTGAAATACAGTTCTGTATTTCAGATGGAGGAGCACATTGTGCGCCTTCGAGAGGAGCTGGACAGAGAGAGGGAAGAGAGAAACTACTTTCAGCTGGAGAGGGACAAGATCCACACGTTTTGGGAGATCACAGATGGTAAACTCGAGGAAGTCAAGGCTCTAAATAAGAATTCTGATAAGGACATAGAGGAGGATGAGGGGCGCCACCAAGTAGAGATCAAGGTGAGGTTAATACAGGTGTATTGTAGCTATTATCAAACTCAAATTCACAGGATTGATTTTTACAACGTCTCTTTTATGTCATAATATGTGAAAAAAAAGGTAACAAGGGTCTTTAAATGCAGTCAATAGATGCAACCTGTTTTGGATCCACAACCAGTGTATTTATATCCTCAGTATCCCACAATCTATTGTGCATCAGTAGTTCTATAGTGGCATGTATAGGTTTTCCTATCAAATTTAAATGGTAGAGAAAAAAAATATGTATTGCATTTTTCTTTCAGATACTTATACTAGTTTGCCATATGTTAAGCAAATATGATCTTCTCTGACATATTTAAGGGCTGCATTCATTATATATTTCCCATTAATTTGTTCCACCAGGTGTATAAGCAGAAGATGAAGCACCTCCTGTGTGAACACCAGAACACAATTGCTGAGTTGAAAGCAGTTGGTTTAGTCTCCACTAAGGTGGTGCAGGAAGAGCAAAACCAACTGGAGACCGAGCTTCATGAGGACATGAGGGCCGTCATGGTCGACATACAGAAGCTTGACAACGAAAACATTGTCAAGGAGCTTGAACTGGTGTGTAGTACACACTATTATATTTCTACGCTTAAAACTGATTTAATGTGTCTCTGTACTTTGATATATTTCAACAATCAAGCATCAATGCTACAGACACCACTTTGCTTTTTATCTCAACAGAAACACACTGAAGAAATGACTAAAACAAGTGACATCTGTGAGAAGCAAATTGCAGGTGAATAACTAATCACATTTTGAGTTGGATTCAACGCCATGTGCTGTGAAAACTAGATAGGAGCCCTCATTGTGTGTCACTATTTGAGTAGAACTCCAAGGCCAATATGAGAAAAAGATGGAATTGCTGCTGAAAGAGCTGGACAACATGATGAAGAATGTGATCTGTGAGCAAGAAGATCAATGGAACAGCCACATCGACGCTCTGAAAGAGGACCACAATAAGGCCTTCAAGGAAATTGATGCAGTACTTATTTGCATGAAACAGGATCTAGATATCAACACGTCACTCACGGTATAAGTGCTCACATTCAGAGACATTTCAGATGCTTTGTTTAAACCTGCCACACGTTATTCATTTAGTTATTGATGAATATGTTTTATTGACTTTCCTTAGGCACAAAAGAAAGAGATGGAAATGAAACGGAAGGAGAAGGAAAAAGACCTGGTCCGTCTTTTGGAGGAGAACAAATATCTCTCAGAGCTTCTCTCGGGAGTCATAAAGGAGAACGCGGCCATTGAGAGAAAAACCAAATACTTTGTATTGGAAAAGGTTGTTGGTGTAGTATTTGTGAATATTTTTTTGTGGTTAAAAGTTTATGCACAATAATTGCTGCCAGTGCCCTAATTAGTCCTGACATGTAGCATACATGGTCACAAGGTCACATTTTGAACCTGTTTTTCACAGGATGTCAGTGAAAAGGTTAACAAAAAGAAGCTGGATGAGCTGAAATGCGATTATAAGACACTGGAACAGAAATTCTCCAAGGTATATGCTAAGACTGAGTTGCACTGTGTCATGTTCCTCCAATGTGACCAAATGCTTCTTTACTTTTGGGTATTTGTGTGAATGTTTTTTTGCATCCGTCTTTGTCTGTGCACATGTCATCCAGCTTCAGCTAGAAAGGGATGAGCTGGAGAAGACGTTCACTCAGAACACTCAGCAGGTGCAGGATAAAGCAGATCGGAAGAGCGAGCAGCTGGAGAGGAGGCTGGAAGGTCTGATGCACGGCCTGGAGAAGACGCAGGCGCAGCTCCTCTCCGTGCTTTCTGCCTCCAACATGGACCAAGCGGCTCTTAAAGGTGTCACTAACAACATTGAGGTGAATTTTCTTTTAAACATGATGTATTGTATGCACATTGCTCTCTGTACAAAAACAAACACAATCATGTTTTTGTTTGTAGACAAATCTAGACTCCAGTAATTATTCCATCAAGAACTTGGAGCATAAAAAAGCTCAGCTTCTCCAGGTGAGGAGTTTGTTTACTTCCTGGAAAGTGTCATGCGTTTGTCAAATTTAATGATGATGTTGAATACATTTTTGTAGTAATATTCATATGTGTGTATCCGGCAGGCCCGTAAGGATTTGCTGCTGACCTACGAAGCTAAGCAAAGGGCTCTTGGCGCCTGTGGAGGAGCTTTGTTTAAAGCCATGTGAGGTCAACTGCTAACTGGGAAGTCAGTCCCTGATCTTGGGTTTGTCCCAGAATGAGACGCAAAGACTGACACATTCATATTAAATCTCACTTTCTTTGCATAAGCTAGGTTGATCGTGGTGTCCTTTGATATAAATGTGTTACTTCACTCCATTTGGACTAGTTTGTGTAAGAAAATAGACTATTTGGGGATATTTTTTTCTTTTATTCTTTCATAGATGGTTCATAGGGAAAACATGTGCTATCTCTGTCAATAGATTAAGCTGTATAATGAAATACCCAAATTAACCTAGACTTAAATACATTTAAATGTGATTTAGAAGAAGCTTACCAGAAGAGTCAGAGACTGAAATGGTCTTATTTACTCTAGCTTCAGGACTAGGGGAGCTGTTGAGCTTGTTCTCATCACGGCGGGTCTACGATCTCTTAATATTTGACTTGTATCTCCAACTAGCAGTTCATATATTTCAATAATAGCACGTCATATTTAAAAATCATTTTCAGCAAACCAGCAGATAACCTTCTCTATTTGTGCAATCTGCCCATACTTATGTGTTTATCACCCTCTATACACATTTACAGTCTGGTTATAATTATTTCCATAATTGATGTACCCAAATTACAGCAATGATTGTTTTTGCATTTATATTTTAGTATCTGTGATCTCAGAATCAATGGATCAATATACATGATGGTGATTGTGACCCTGATGTCACTCTCAAAACTACAGTGGGGTCATGTTAGGTCACATTAGTGGACACGTATACAATCATATTGGTTATAATAAAAACATTATTTTGTGCATAAGGTGGAACCAAATCTTAATATAAGAACTGATAATTACCTGAGAAGGAATGTTTCATAAGCAGTAGCAAAGGATTTCAGTTAACACCAAATACTGCTCAATATAATTGAATTTGACTGATGGATTATGCAATAATATGTAGAAGAGGGACATTTTATTTTTGATGTTTCTTGTTAGATTTAATGGGGAAAAAACAATCAAGTTGCTGAGAGGGTGTGTTATCATCTACTAAAACATTATTGGGAAGTTATGTAATTTTCTGGATTAAAACAATGACAATGATTGATTAAAAAGAAATGAAAACAGCTTCCAATGTCAGTAAATTACGGCAAAAGATCAACTCGTTACAGAGGTAATTTGAGGCCTTTATCATTTGATACTTCCACGGGAAGTTGGGGGCTAAAAGTTGGACTCGAACCAAGTATTCCAATCTCAACAGCTAGTTTCACCAGCCGATGGCTGGCAGGAGTGTCCAGCAGCGAGAGAGAGGAACATATGCGGCGGATCCAGTTTCTCATTGAATATTCCTGTGGTGAATCGAGCCCAGTTGCACTGAGTGATCGCCGTTCCCCGCGGTATCAATAATACAGGAGGACGATATTGTCCCAGTGCAGGCCACAGTATCATACAGCTAAAACAAGTGCAAGGAGGGGGTGTGTGGGGGGGTCCTTTCACACGGCCCTCTTGGGTTTCAGGGCCCGCAGACAGCGGCCTGCCTCTGGGGAGCCGGCTGCTGGGCCCCTGCACAGGGCTCAATTGTAAGTCGGCCTAGACCGAGGGATGGACGTGTCCGAACAGTGACAGCCGGCACAGTCTCTGCTGGCCCGGCCCCGTCGGTAAGACTACACCCCAAGAGCCGGAGTCACAGGGTGCGCCCAGCTGAGAGACGGCTCTATAGGGAGTCAGTCAGCGGGAGACATCGGACAGTTAGAGAATGGGATAGGTATCCGGGGCGTGATTAACAGGATCCAGATTTTCACCTTGTTTGAGCACCTAGCTGAGTGCTGTGACCTTCCTGTAGCCTCAGGATACTAAACACAAACCAACATATAGTGAGCATCTAAATACGAGCAGGGACCTTAAAGATGGAGAGAAATGTTCCCTATGTACGCCCAAGCTGCTCTCTCTCTCTTTTCTGCACATTGCCATAGAAAATGTCTGGGCAACATATGATAGCATGTTAACTTTATATAACTCATAACTCATAGGACATGAAGACAAGCATGAACACCAGAAGAGAGAGAGGGGGAGAGAGGGTGAAACAGAGAGAGAGAGAGAGAGAGAGAGAGAGGGAGACAGAGGGAGAGATGGTGAAACAGAGAGAGAGAGAGGGAGACAGAGGGCGAGATGGTGAAACAGAGAGAGAGAGAGAGAGATGGTAAAACAGAACGAGAGAGGGAGAGATGGTGAAACAGAGAGAGAGAAGGTGGAACAGAGAGAGAGAGAGAGGGAGAGATGGTGAAACAGAGAGAGAAAGAGAGATGGGGAAACAGAGAGAGAGAGTGAGAGAGAGAAGGTGAAACAACGAGTGCCACTCAGAAGCTCTGAGTCTATTGATGCCGCTGAGTTGGAGATGCTGATTAAAGCTTGAACGGATACCTGAGAAACTAATTGTTTGGAACTGTTGGTGAGTATTAATACATTTTTCTCAAGTTTGTTATTATTGTGAGTTAGCACTTACATTTAAAAATAATTTAAACAGGGACAGACGTATCCATTGCTATTGTTGTTGAACTGTCTTTAAGAACTTTGTATTTCACTGTGTGTTACCTCAGATTCATACGTTTAACATCACATACGGATACCTATAATCACATAGCCTGCACCATTGTCTTCTAGTTAAGTACGGATCCTTGTTAAGAGTAAACATGCAGTGAGAGTGGTCAGGTGGCCAGTCATTAATGTTTAATATCCCCTCTCAAAGTCTCAATACCCCTCTCGATACTTTACTCCTTGAGTCTATCGCATAGCTGGAAAAGAAGAAAACGCAGCCTCCGTTTAAACACCGTTTTATTTTTAATTAGTAGTAAAAACCGCCTGAAGGGAAAGATGGGACACCACTGTGTCGCTGTGCATGCTGCCATGACATGAAGATGGCGGCGAACGGGCCCGGGATGGCCACTCTCACATTCACAAGCATCATCGTTTGTGTCGTCCTCCTGGGACAAGGATCCCCCGAGAAGACGGGTGAGTGCCCCATCAACCTGCTTCACTGAACACAACATGTGTGTGTCTACACAAACGTGTGTTTAATACACAATGCTAACTTTAACTGTCTCTTACGGGACTCTTTCAGGAGGCGGTAAAGCGGAACAGAGAGACACCATCCTTCGGGAAATCTTTTCCAAATGGAGTACAGGAAGTGGCTGGAACCCTCAGAAAGCTCGACCGGAACCGCAGGAGGACCAGGCGGTGCCTCCTTGGGTGAGGAGCATCATGGGGAGCCTAAAAACACTTCTTCCCAGCAAGAACCCGCCTTCTTTCAACACGCCGATCGACAGGCAGCGCCTCTCCGGCTTCCTCTACAACATCTCCCTGTACCTCCAAGAGATGGGCTCGGAGCTGGAGGAGGCGCCGGTGGACCAGGAGCAGCTGTGGGAGAAGCTGCTGTACTACGTCCTCCAGTTTGACGGCGGCGCTCTGAACCAGTGGAACGGCCCGGTCCCCCCCCGACCCAGCGTCCGAGTGCAGGACTGGCTCTTGTCCTTGAGGGGCAGCCCTCACTGGGACTGGCTCCTGGGGCTGCTGCAGGGTCTGACCGGCCTGTCGGAGCGCCAGTCCCTCGCGCCTCTCCTGACCTTCCTGTCTCAGAACTGGAGGACGGCGAGCGCGGTGATGGAAGCCGCGCTTCAGGCTCTGCTCAGCGGGACCTACGGTCAGGCCAGCGCGGGCCTTCAGGGCTTCATCTGTGCTCTGAAGGGCCGCAGCGACTGCGCCTTCAGCGTGAGCTGGCTTCAGCAGCTGCTGCGGTTCCTGGAGACGCGCAGCTGGAAGCCGGTGGTCAGTTTACACCCGGCAGGGGAAGGGGTGGAACACAGTCGCAGCTCCAGTGCGTTTGGTCGTCTCAGGCCCTTCAGCTTGCCTCCTGAGGCCGCGAGGCGGGACGGAGCGTCCGCCAACGCGTCGACGACCGCTGAGGATGACCACGACTCCGTGCAGAGCTTCCTGCTGCAGGCGCTGTCCCGCTCGGGCGCAGCAGAGCGAGGCGGCCACTCGGCGCAGGAGAATGTGGCTCTGGTGCAGAGTCTGGACGGGCTGAGGAGGGGCCTCCTGCACAGGGTGGGCAGTTCTGTCTACGGTAACCTGAGAGAGAAAGTCTCACGGGTTACCATGGCGCTGCTTGATGATGTCGGCAGCCTGGTGGACGTACCGCAGCCCAACGCTCGCAGCCGGTGCTCAGTGGGTGAGTATGTGGAGCAGTCGGCCCAGAAGAGATGAGAACGTGTTGAACTTAGAAACAAAAGTAGAGTTATCACTCATAATTAAATGTTGTTTAAGTTACACACAGTCATACACACAAGCATTAGATCATTATAAAAGAGCAGCCTATAATTATAGCTCACATGGCAGATGCTGCTGTATGTTATGCTTACACATTTAAAAGCATTGCAAATAAACTAATAAACATGTATATTCAGATGTATTTTCGGTTTAGAAGTAAATCACGCCTTGTTTTCAGTGTGTTTGTTAATGCCTTGTAGGATGGCCCTGGTTTCACCTGAGAGCGACAGGAGAGACAGTGACTGACACTGCTTTAAAATCTTTATAATCGTCCTGGCTGCTGAAGGCATCAGTTGTTAGCCCAGCTAATCCCCTCATCCTCTCGCTGATGCCCGTAACTCTATCCTGGGCATTGTTAGCCGAGCTGCGCTGTCCACCGGCTGCGTGCTGCAGAAGCAGTTGCTCTTTTCCTTTGACTTTCTCTTTGCTTTTCATTTGTCTTTTTCAAGGTGACCTTCGACAACTGATCTTATGGTACGGTATTTTTTTAAACCACTATATGATTGCAGTCTAAATATACGATAGTCAATTATTAGCAAAGCCAGATTCACATTCCCTCCATTGTTGTGTGCGTGTAGGGGGATAAGACACAATGTGACGTGGAACACTCAGGCTCTGGGCTCTCAGGGTCTCCCCAGCTCCCTTCCATTCCTCTCCTGCCCCCCCGCTGAAGCAGATGACCTCCGATCACGGCTAACACCGGCCCAATCATCTCCGGAACAAGACTCCTCTGCGCGAACAAGCTCCAAACAAAAACACTTTAATGACCCCTCTGCTAAACCTCATTCCTCCCAGAGGAACCAGCCACCGGCATTCAGGACGGGAGAGAGCTACAACCAGAGAGCGATGGAGCTCTCCACCTCTATAGAAATCCTGGAGGCGGCGTGTAATGAATCCATCCCGGGCTTGTCGGGCGTCTCCAACTTCACCGTGTTCCTCTACTGTAAGCTGTTCGAAGGGGAGAACGGGTCAGTTAATCCTGCTGAGGCGCAGCTGGGGCTCGACCTGCACGCCACGTGCTCAGATGCAGCCTGGTACCTGTCGGCTGCTGAGGAGGACTTCCTCTGGGTTCACGTCTGCAGCGGCTTCTTCGCCCACGAATTCAACAACACAGTCTGTGCCAACTCCTCTTTCTGGCTGCAGAGAGCACAACAGGTAATCAAAGGCCAGAAGGCCTACCGAGGGCCTACTGCAGAGTTCGTACGGTCATGGAAAACCTGGAAAAGTCATGGAATTTTAAAATGGTCATTTCCAGGCCTGGAAAAGTCATGGAAAAAACTTAAATCATAAAAGTTTGGGAAAAGTCATGGAAATTTGATATAATCCCATGTTCATTTACGCCGAGTTTGAAATAATTAATATGTTTTTTTAAAGAAAAACGCTCAAAATATAAGCCGGCATATGCTCTCAATACGTGAAATGTTCTAAATGTTTCATGTTTTACCGAGATTTCAATTTGGTCATGGACATTTGGTTTAAAGTCCTGGAAAAGTCCTGGAAATCCATCGGTCAAATTGTGTAAGAACCCTGCTACTGTGTATACGTACTTGTGCATTGCTTGTCTTTTACTCATAATTTGTCCGTTGTAATATTTGCAGGCTGCAGTGGCAAAGGACTACCATTTGTTTAACGTGACGAGTATAGACGACCTGTGCGTGCAGCTGACCGGTGAGCCCATAGAAACTCCGGTACTCGATGACAACTGCGTGGCCCAGTTGGGCAACCGGTTGCTCAGCGCCGAGGCGTTCAGGCACTGCTTCCTGCCCAACAACTCGGTCCTGATCTCAGGTGTGTGCGGGTCCCCCGACTCCCCCCACACCTTGCTGGAGGGCAGCTGGGCCGCGGCGTACTGCTCCAAGATCCACAACGTGTCCCTGGCCGACAGCGGCGAGGAGGCGTGTCGGTACAGGGCGTGGGAAGTGCGTCGCTTCACCAACGCCACCCTCCTGGAGCTCTGTGAGCAGACGCATGGGCTGAGAGAGTACATGTGTCTGAACGCCTCCCTCTTCAATCAGCTGTTGGGAGCAATGCCTCAGCTCGCCGACTTCTGTGCCGACCTGCAGGCGGAACAGGAGGGCAGGAAGTGCCTCCTGCAGAGGTTTTTCGACATGCTCCCGGCGCCCTACGAGTTTGACACGTCGCAGCTGTGCGTGGACCCGGCTCCACTGCTGGTGGAGGCGCTGCACAAGCTGAGCGTGTGTGAGGTTGAGGGAGGGGAGCGGGAGGGTTTCTTGGTGGCGCTGGGATACGTGTTGCGAGTCCTGGACTTCATGGTAGGCCTCTCTTCGGGTCTGGACGAGGGGGAAAGAGAGGCCAGACAAGGTTTGAGTCAGGCCATCCTCCTCTCCAGTCTCCTTGACAACACGTCCTGGGCCACGCTGCAACCAGAAGCCTCCATGAGCGTCCTGCACACCGTGGGAGTCTTTCTCCGCAGAGAGCAGAACGCCAGTCTAAAGGAGGATCTCCTGAGCTGCTTTAGTGTAAGATGGCTGACTGGCACACTCACACACACACATACTCTCACACACACTCTGAGCTCACAGTGAATAACTTGTTGTTACTGTTCCATCAGCCTGTCCTGTGGGACCTCATCCAGCAGGACGACAACTCGTCTGCTTTGAGGTTTCTACTGCAGGTAGTCAGCGGCCTGGGCAGCGACATTCAAATGTGAACTTACAACAACGGACCAGTTCCCTGAACTTTATATTTAAGTGATTTACTTTCTCTCACCAGGAGTACCTCCAGATGCCACGGGACAGAATTCGCACTCTGGTGATGTCTGCTGAAAAAGATGCTGTGAAGAGATTTCTCTCTCACATGCATCAAAGTTGGGACCAGCTACAAGTTGAAACCGGACAGGTTTGTTTTCAAACGATCAACAGAACAACAAGAGTTGACTCTTATTGACACTTTATATGAAGCTAATTGTCCAGGGTTAAAGCCCCACTATGTAGTTTTCCCTTGTAGCGCCCCCTTCAGGTATTTAACGTTTTAAGATTTTGTAGCCGCCCGGTCGCAGCCGGTAGTACCCGGATGTACTTCGACCTGCTTTCTGGCAGTGATTACGCAACATCATATAGTGCCAGTCCACGCTCGCAGGTGACTTTTTATTTGCTCTGCTACGCGAAGTGTAGAGACAGAGTGACATGCTGCTGTGGAGACGATCAATAACAGACGTTTAGTTTAATAAAAGGTCAAAGACATCTTTAAGAAAGGGACCTGACATTACTTCTGCTGTAATCTGGAGGATAGAGAAAGTTACAAGGGGGCGGGTGAATTTTTTTCTTTTTTACTCAAACTCAAAAGAGCCATATGCGTCACCGGAAGAGACATATATGGCTCGAGAGCCAGAGGTTCCCGACACCTGATCTATTGTAACTGAGTATTTACGACACTGAAGTAAACGTTAAATACCTGAAGGGGGCGCTACAAGGGAAAAACTACATAATGGGGCTTTAAATCCCCCTGTTGACTACAGTTCTACTCTATTGCGCTCTCTTTTGTTGTATCTATTTTATTTGAATCTATGTCACAGCCCATGCATAGTTAAAGAGGGCCAAAGTGAACACGCTCACGTTCGGCCCCGCTCCTTTGTTTTCTCTGACAGGTGTCTCAAAAAGAGTTGCAGGCCATGGAAACAATGACCGCTGCTTTCATCCATAAGTTCCCCCGGGTGACCCCGGAGTTGTTTGTGGACCTGTCTCAGTTCATCCCCTTCATGTCTGTCTCTGACATCATGAGCTTCCCGGCCTCCCTGATAGTCAACGACAGCGTGTGAGTCACTGATACGAGCAGCAGAAGTGTGCGTTACCTTCTGATACATCCTACTGTCCTGACGCTCACGCACTCTGAGTCACTCTTTAGGTTGACGGCCATTCGCGACCACAGCTCAGAAATGAAGTCCCTGCAGAAAAAGGCCTTTGTAAAAAGACTCCTGCAGTCGAGTGTGGTGGGTGATGTCCCTACATGGCCACCATACTTTCTCAGTTCCATCCTCCCGCTTCTGCCGTACCTGCCAGTCAGTCATTTTCAGCAACTGACATCACAACAGGTACAACTCTTTGCATAATGCTCATGTCTCTCACAGACGTTAGTCATCTCAGACGAGGTCAGGTAAATAGTGAAGCCATTCACTGGGGTTCTTACATGTGTACAGATGATGAAATAATAAAAACATCTAAATAAATATATTACGGAGAAACAGATACATTCATACAGGACACGAGGACCATAGAGTCATGAGTATTGAAGATAACTGAATCATTGCTCTGGCCTTCACAGTCCCCAGCCTCAACCCAGATGCACTCTTATCGTCAAACACCACCTTCCCTTTAGTGGTTCCTTCTTTCAAAATGTTATCTGTTGTCTCCTTTAGCTTACTCCTCTGGTAGAGTTGCTAGGCAACGGCAGTCTGGATGGTGAAAGGGGGCGCCATGTGCTCCGGACCCTCTTCAGCAAGCAGAACAATCTGACCAGTGATAACATACCGAGGTACTTTTTGTTTATGTAGGTTTGTCTTTATGATCACTTCTGACACACTCGAGGTGAGTCACCTGTTCTCCAATAGGTTTCCACAGTGAGTGTTCATATAGTCAGAGTTTAAGTCCTGCACTTGGTGTTGATTTATATTATCGTTTGGCCATGGTACTATAAAAAAAAAAGAAAGTTTGATCATCTCGATATGACATACTTGACATAGATGTTGTCCCCTGATGACATGACCCCTCAGGTTACTTAGAGACTATTTTTTTGACATCCAACATTGGCACCGATGAGTTAGGTCATAGGTGTGTTGGTGTGTGGAACTATGTACGGTACATACGTTCTCCTTCTACTCTCTATCTACTATTCAATAAAGGAACAAATACCCCCAAAAGAGACAAAAGTGACAGCAAATGTGCTTTTACAGGCTCGGGATCCTTGCATGTTACCTGGATCCCATGGAACTGGGTTCATTTCTCCGGGACTCCGCCGTGTCCTCGGCTCTCTGGCAGCAGCTGGCTCGGTGCATGTCAAAGGGGTGGATAACTACCAGTGGGAGGGCAAGTAGCACGTGTTCTTTAGTCCTTTGCAGAGAGTCTGCTTCAACCCCATAACATCCTTAATGTCTTACTGGTTTCATTGTGTTTCATGGACAGCTGTCCTCCTGGTTGATACCGGCCGCTGAGACCCTGAACGTCAGCAGCATGGCTCCCTCGGAGCGGTCTGCGCTCAGCGCGCTGGTACCTCACTTAGGAGCGTCCCTCCTGCTGTCGCTGCCCTCGCAGCTGCTCTTGGAAATCCTCTCACAACCAGGAGTACACAGATATTCTCCAGCACAGGTTAGCGGGGAATTTGTTTTTCTTTGCGACTTCATGTCATTGTTATCATTGGTGAGGTTGTTACACGCGACCATGGTAGATATTAGTAAGCTGTAGGTTTCCAATGTAACCCTAAATGTATACAAATTAATTGCATTTCCATTAAACTTTCAACATTTTATTGAAAAATCTCCAACAATTTTTTTCTCTAAAATGCTAGATACAACTATGATTCATTGCTAGAAAGATTTGTAATAATGTGTAATAGTCTGTGGAAACTTGGGTCAGAACTGTAGAACCAGGGAAGAAATGACTGCATAAATTACGACAATACTTTTTTTTAGTTTTCCGTCAATAGAAGTTTTAAATATTCAAATGAGGAATTATCTTATCATTAGCTATCAAATATGTGTTTGTTTGAACACATTTCAGACAAACATTTCAGTCTGAACACATTTCCAGAACAGAACTCTGAACCTTGGATTAAGCCACGTTCAGATTCAGAGAAATTTTTCACCTCATAAATCCGTAAAAAAATTTAAACAGGCATAAAAAATACTTTACTAATATATAATGCCTTGCATTAAGACAATTTGTTTTATGTGTTACGAGCATTTGGAAATGATATGTTTAAATTTGGAAATAACTTTTTTTAATGTTAACTTTTTGTAAATTTAGAACACAAATTTACAGACACAAGTAGTAAAATAAAAATCTAAATGTGTATTATGGATGTACAATTTCCACTAGTCTGAAATAAGACATGTTATGAAAGCAAAATGTAAAAATGTACCAGTGTGTTAATAACAATGTTTTCGCTTGAGATGTCTCGTCTTAACTAACTTCCAAGTTTCTGGAGAAGAGGATTACATATATAAATAAAATATATAAATACAAACTTTTTGCATTTGCATGTGTGTTAATCTTTTGAATGCTTTCCTCAGGCTTTTCAAATGTTATCCAAGATTTCGAAGGACACCCCCGTAAGTAGACATTTTCTAAATATGTTCCAGCTGAATTTCTGCCGTCTGCACTTCCCTCACCGTGTTTGTCCTCCCGCCAGCTCACCGTGGATAAACTGTGCAGACTGAAGCCGCTACTGCCTGGTCTCTCTCCTGCTGTGCTCAAAGATCTCCACTGGCCTGAGATCAGCGGCGCTGCCCACTGCCAGTGCTGGAGGACGCTGCTCACTGAGCTTCAGCCCGGGCACAGAGCCATGCTGTACGATGCAATGCAGGAGGTGACGCAGCTCTTATGGGGTTTCATCCCTACAATTAACTGTGGCTCACCTTGATGAGTAGAGTGACACCATAGAGGTGCAAAGGATGATATTTCCTTTACTTATCTGTTTGTATTACTTGCTTTTAATGTGCTGTACTGTAGCTTCACGTTGTGTGTATTGTGTGTTTGTCTTACCACATACACTGTTGTAGTGTGTCTTATCCTGTACGGTTTGTTATTGTTTTATGTTTGATATGTTCCGTCAAGGGACTACAGATGAAATTTAGCTGTAGATACAATCTGGTAAAGTGCATCAAATGGTGATTTTTAAGTTTTAACTGTACATGGTCCTTTTTAAATATAGATAATAATATATATATAACATACTAGAAAATGAGTGATACCTCAAAACTGTAGCCTGAGATCCAATCTAATGTGGTATCCAGCTAATCATGCACCATGGCTCCAGAGTGTTCATTCGATCTATAATCTTATTTGTGTTCCAGGTTTAAAGTAACAGTGTGCTGTGTGTCAACAGGCTCTGCACAGATACTCTCAGGACCTCCCTCAGCAGGCTCTCTGTTTTCTACCGTTCGTCCCTCTGAGGAAGCTGACAGAAACCCTAAATGGAGAGACAATCCTGAGAGATGTCGGCCTGTACAGAGACATTCGCTGGTCGCCACAGCAGGTGCACACTGTTCCTTTACCCTGTACCTTTGTGTGCGGTTTCACACTGCATTGATATGACTACAACAGTTTGTCAGTTCTCTGACTACAGAAGAAAAAGAAGAAAATGTTCCCAGCTTCGGTCGCATTAATCTGCAACTCATTGGATATGCTTCAGATGAACCTTTCAGGGTATTAATACTCCACACGCATCAGCTGCCATCAAGCTAATTAGTTTGGATGTCGTACAATGGTGTGGAGGGGTGTATAGCATGAATTAATAATGGCTGCCTTAAAGGGATTTTGTCACAGCGAAGAGTTTGTTTCACCTCCAGTTCTTGGCCTAACAAGACCTCCGTCAAATCAACAAAGCTTGCCCTTTGGGTTAGTAGTTGCTCTGAAGATATTATGACACTAAAAACATTGTACCTGAATAACCTTAAAGTTAAATGCTTCTACACCCTGTGTTATTGGTGCAACACAAATTTGATAAAAATCATTTTGTAGTTTTTATTTTGAAGAATAGTTTGCGAAGAAATTGTTCCTGGATTAGACATGTTTCAGAGTAATGGCTTCAACCTGGTATGAATGGCACTGTACACACAATACAGTGTATCTAACGTGGCACAGTCGTACCAGTGATACACCACCAGGTGTATATTCCATATTCGGTCTGGAGTTTTTTTTTCTCAAGAAAACATAAAGTTTCATCGTTCAGAAATACCAAACAGTTGGATGGAACACACAATACAGTGACACCTTTGCTATAATTTAGAGTTTGACCAGAGGTGAGTCTGATGCTGAATCTCATGTTGATCTGACTATTTCATTTTGTTTGTAAATATTAAGTTAATAATAGTATTAATAGTCCAGTTTTGGTCTGAGAGTTGCACAACATTTAAGTGTATGGAGTGTTTAATTACAATAGATAGGGTTCATCCTCTAGGAAACATAACTGTTTGAGCCTAACACTGGTTTTAAAGGCAGGTCGATGGTTTCATCAAAGGATCAATCCTTTGTGAATTTCCAGGGTGCCAAATATCAGGAATATCAACTTTCACAGCGGTTTGAACAGTCATTGTGAAAATGTCTTGCTCTGGACCAAAGTGTTGCACTCGACCTCCTGGAAGTGATATTTAACTTAAAAGCTTTCAGATACAACACTCATCAAGGGCTGGCTTGTAGAAGTTTGTTCTTCACAAAGCATATTCATTTTATATAACAGGATTAGAACAGTGAGGCACTCATAAAACATCCTCTGGAACAGGATCAACAGATTCACACCATAAGCAACCTTTTTGCCTTTTCTAGTATACTCCCGATGTTAATACTCACACAAGAGAACATATTGGTCCCACTAAAAGGGACTAAAACATACACACAACAAACAAACATGTACAAGTGTTTAATAACTACAATGTTCTTATCAATTCCTGCCTCTGATGACACCTTTTCTTTTTTTTATCGGCACAGGCTCAGCTTTTGTTCAAAAAGATCCACAAATTAAAAAACATTACCAGCAAGATGGCGAGGTAAGTAAGGCTGTATTGCACCAGAGCGTTCAGATCTACGACTACAAGCATTAAGTCATTTTACCTACAGACAGAATTAAAGATTCAAAATGAAATGTTATGATACTCACTCAATGACCAATTTGAATACCACGCTGTCCTTGACTCCTAGGGAGCTGGGTCGCATCGCCGGTGGAATGAGTTGTGACTTTCTGAGGCTTTGGAGCAACGAGACAGATTCTGTGGAGCTGCTTCAGTTTGTGAGTGAGCTGCCCGGAGGCATGAGACCTGCTCTGGTGAGGAACACATAGCACTCCTCACACTCTTGTACCGGATCCCTGAGTGGGTCGTTTCTATACTCTAGATCCGTATCAAATTACACAATTCCATTCTAACAAGTTCAGATGTGTTTTGGCTGTGTTAACAGCGAAAGTGTTTCATAGAGGAATTGAGGGAACAGCCTAAAATCAACCTCAGCGCTTTAAGCTCTGGGTTTGCTGCAACCATCCCGTGAGTATCTCCATACGCAATGTAAAATATATCTCAGCTTATCCAAAGTTAACTACATTTACGCCTCCGCTCTGTCCTTTTCCAGCGTGACAATGATGGAGGACCTCTCCAATGCATCCTTCAGGGCCATTCTGGACCACGTTCAAGCACACTTTGCTGATTTCCTGAGAATGCCGCATTACAAGCAGATAAATATAGCTGAGAAGGCAGCAACTGAGCTGGTAAAACACCATCATAAACTATACAAACACTGCGTTCATTGCATATTCTTACATGATGTGCAGGCCTTGACACATTGCTTTTATTCAGGAGGAAAAGAGTGGTCAGACACCAGTCGGTGCATGCAAGTTATACACAACTTTAAGTTGAAACAGGAATCCCAAATTAACCTTGGGGTTATTAAGATGATAAACCAGCACTGTAAGCCTTCAGGACCTTAGAGATGCTATTTCTGGTTGAATTGAATCAGCGGGAGCTTTAGTGATGGTGGCTCATGTATTCGATGTGCTTGAAAAACATTAATGGGGCATAGAAAACAAACTACATTTATTGGTTTAGGCTTCTTAAGCACATACACAAATGTACAAAGAGAGACACAGACGGAGAAAGAGATTCAGAACACAACTTTCACTGTGTGACGCTCTGCAGGGCTCCTATCAGGCGGAGGGGGAGATCGATGGCACCGCCCTGGACGCCCTGGGGCCTTTACTGCCTTTCCTGGACCGGGACAGCTTGGCTCTGGTGGACAGACGAGCACTGGCTCTGCGGCTGGAGGAGATGAGAAGTTTCTGCCTTCCCAAAGAGGCTCTGGGAGATATTAGTGCGCTGCTCACTCAAAAAGACCTGCTCGGGTAAAACAAAACAATACAGCTGGAGAACGTTACATATACTGATTTTGACACGTGGCTCAATAATATGTTGAGAGCTTCATTTCCATCATTATTTCAGACAGACATTTGGAAGACTTCACAAAGGATTTAAAAAAGTTATCTATTCCAAAAATAATATTTTCAGGAAAAGCAAGCAAGCATTCAACATTAAACTTTAAATCACATGTTATGTAATAGAATGGAATCTGTTATTACCATATTGAGCTAAATGCTAATGTCAGTATGCTAACATGCTAACAATGACGGCTCAAGAACTGATGTTTAATAGACGTGATAGTGTTTACCATGTTAACACCAACTAAGTGTGGCGTGCCATTCACTGATAAATACAAAGTAGGCTACAGCTGAGGCTGATGACAAACCAGGCACTGAATTTATGATTGATAAGTTGTCCCTAATAAATAAACACTAAATCAATTAGTTATTGAGAACAAAACACCTTCTGCAACTGTTAGTGTAGAGCGATAGAATAAAAGGAGTTAAATAGTGTGTATGCATTCTGATACATTACATGCCATTACATGTCATTGATACATGCTTGCATTAAGACATGGATGACATTTGTGTACTTGTGTGTACTTGTTTGTCAGGGAGCCATCCAAATGGCAAATTGGGGATGTGGAGCATTTGGGCCGGCTGGTGTTTTCTCTCTCAACAAAGCAGATCAACTCCATCCCACTGGTAAGCACACACACACACATCAACCCAAGCAAACCATTCCCCTCCACTTAACTTGACACTTCTTTCTAAGACTCCGTATGATGACATGTGTCCCTCCTGTGCAGACGGTGCTGGGTAAAGACACAGTGGAGCAGGTCCTGGTGGGTCAACGGCGCTGGGAGGACAGTGCGCTGGGTGCAGTCTGTGCGACTCGGTGCATGGATCGGCCTCTTCAGAGGCGGCTGACCCAGAGTCTCATTCGAGGGATCGTCAAAGCACGGGGCGTCAGATCAAAAGGTTGACTATATATTTGATTGTAACCTGTCGTGTGGTTCTGTCGGGTAACGGCGCGCGGAGGTTTTCATTCCTAACATGGCGCTTTAATTCGCTGCCGTCTGTTGGAGCAGTGCCAGTTCCAAGCTGCGCGGACATCAGAGGGACGTTTCCATCGGCGTGGACATCCACTCAGCTCAGCCGTATGTCGCAGGAGGATCTGACACAGTGTGTGGAGGTGTTCGCGCAGGACGCTTCAATGAGCTCCGAGCAGCGCCGAGCCCTGTGGCTGAAACTCAGGAAGGTCAGTAACACTGGGAAAGACCTCAGGGAACTAGGAAAGCATCAGGGCACCATCTTTCCTCAAAGTGGTGCAGCAGTTATTTCCTCCATCAGACATATCCAAACATCCTTTTTTGGGGGTTAAATCCTACAGCTGATAATCTCCCACCCGGAGAGACAAGGAGCACAAAGTAAAGCGTGCAGTGTGTGTTAACAGCAGTATACGCTATGGGTGAAACATGTTCTGGTTCCTCACTCAACCCAGTCCTTCAGCCCGGTGAGAGAGCTGAGAGCGGATCAGCTGCTGGCTCTGGGCGCCGTGGTGACCGAGATGGGAGAAAGAGACCTGCAGGACGCCGCTCTCACTGATCTGGGTGTGTTAGCACATCTGGGGACACTGACAGACTGGAGCCCTAAAAAGGTTTATTTTTTATTCTTCAACTTCAAGTAGTTGAAAGAATCTCCTCTTGAATACTTCTAACATGTCCGTTAGTGTGCTTGACATTTTGGGTTTTCTCTTTGACAGATGAGAACGGTGGTTTTAGGTACAATGCGGAAACGCAAACTGAAAGTGGAGCAGTTGGCAGCTGTGGATCTGGCGGCTCTTGGCCATCTGATGTGTGGTTTCTATCCCTCAGAAATCAAAAGACTGAGCCCCTACAATCTCAGGTCAGTCAAACACACAAAGTATAACGTCCTCTAACATACAAAAACCAAACAACAGTTGCTAAAAAAAGTCTCAAACTCACATTGAAACAAATTAAAGATGAATAAACAAAGACCTACACATATTACATTACATTACATGTCATTTAGCAGACGCTTTTATCCAAAGCGACTTACAATAAGTGCATTTCAACCTAGAGTACAAACTAAGAACAACAAGAATACAGAAAGTAACATTTCCTCAACATAGTCAAACTACAAAAGTACCATAATAAGAGCTATTTAAGTGCTACTAAAGTGCTAATCTGTGTTTTAATCCAGATACAGTCTAAAGAGGATGAATACTGTTATTTGGGGGTTATTTTGGAGTTTTTCCTGATCCGATGTGAGGTTTTGCGGCAGGGATGTCTATGTGTACAGATTGTAAAGCACTCCGAGACAAATTTGTAATTTGTGAATCTGGGATATACAAATAAACTGAATTGAATTGAATTGTTAATTCGTATATACAGTAAGAATATTTTAAACCTTCTGATTCTTTCGGTTTTTAGAGACTGTTAAATTGATTTCACATTCAGCTGCTAACAGATGCTCAGTAACAGGAGGCTGGTGCACACTTTTTAGCAGCACAACCCTCATATGACACGTTTCATAGCCAGAAGAAGATAAAGCCCAACATGGTTTCCTCCCACCACAGTGTGGCTGTGCTGTTCCTGCGGGAGTCGTCCCTGCCGTGCACAGAGCAGCAGATGGAGGAGCTGACAAGCCGTTTGTCCAGACCCGAGGCCTTTGGTCCAGTCAGTGCTTGGGGACCAGAAGTTTTCACCGAAATTGGGACACTGGCAGGTACAGTAGAATAATATCCCCCCGCAGGGTATAATGTGTTTTTTTGCGATGATCGTTTTTTTAATTGTTTTCTTGTGAGGAGGGTGGAAGGAGAGAATGACAAGCTTTTAGATGGATAGACGCAATTAAAAACATCCCTGAGGGTTTAAAAGTTTACGAAAACTCTTACACTTCCTGTGATTTGATATTAGGATCATTAATTATCGGACTGAACAGTGTTTGTGTCTCCGCGCAGTGGGCTTGGAGGACATGGTGCTATCAGCTCTGGTACAGGAGCAAGTGGAGGGAATCACCCCGGAAGCCATCGCGCTGATGGCACCAAAAAAGATGGCAGTGAGTTTCAGCCATGATTTGTCGGCCGGTCATTCGGGCTGACCTACACAACAACGTGAGGCTTCTTAGAGAGTCGTCTACGAGGAGCCTCATTGAAGCATTTGGCTGAATGGTATCACATTTAACTTTTACTCGTCTCATCAACTGGGAAAGATATAGATTCATGGTCCTGTTGTTGCACATGCTCACTCACTGTCACCCTGTCATGAACAACTGGGGCACCGGAATAGAACAGAGCCGTCGTTAATGTCATTAATAATACCTTTTCTACTCAGACATGTCAACATGTTGGCTGTGAAAAATACTTTTTAACAACTATAAGCTGATTTATTTTCATCAAGTGATCTAAATATGATGTCAATTATGTTTTTTCAAACATGAAATATGTACAGTAGCTACCAAATTGTACATTTGTTTTCATCACAACACAATATTTTTTCTATTAAAAGTATGAATTAGATATTTGCTAGAGACTGTGTACTCTACATATTGTGGTGAGCGTTAAATATGTACATGTGTTTTTTAGAATGCCCAAAGATAAAGTCGTACATCGGATCAAATGAGAGTGTTTCCTCTCCAATGACAGCAGGTCCTGTGTGAGTGAGTCACATGTGTGTGTGTGTGTGTGTGTGTGTGTGTGTGTGTGTGTGTGTCTGTCAGGTGGTGTTCAGTGCGCTCCAGATGTCGTGGCTGAGTGCGGAGCAGGCGTGGGCCGTCTCCGAGGAGCAGTGGGCGAAGCTGGACACGGAGCAAAGGCACGCGGTCGGACTCGCCCGGTACGAAGGAGACGTCCTGCTGGAGCTGAGAGGTGTGACAGTTACTTTATTCATCACACTGTCTTTGTGAGTGGACACACTCTTCTCACGGTGATCTTGTGTACACTCGCCAATTTCATTGGTTCCCGTTGTGTTTATAAGGTGATGTGTGTCTGCTTCCATAGGGAGGAACTCGGCTCCAGCAGCAGGCAGCTTCACTTTCTCCTGCCTGGCTCTGGGCCTCTTGCTGTGGAAACTCATTTAACAAAAAGGAATCAAAGTCATTGTCCCTCGATCTCCCTTGGCATCATCATATTTGTACTTCAAATAAATATTTTGAACTCTTCCGTTCTTTATGTGCGTTGGTCTTTTAATCTCCATTTGCTCTTGATTGCACTTTGCTTTTCAAGTTTCACTTTTATGTGAGCTTGACAATATGTTATTAACTGTATGTACTTTTGTTAGAGCAATCAGAGGAAAGAATGCAATTATTCATTTTTATTTGACAGAGGGTTTTCCAAACTACACACTCCGGGGTCTATAAAATACCTTTAAAATCTGTTGCCCTTCATTGTCACATCTGTCACATAACCCGCCTACCACCAGGACCTGTGACGTCCATGGGGACATTATTCTTCTTCTAGGACCTTTAGTTTGTTAATGTTATGACATAAATGCTGTGGTTTTCAAGTACAAAATGTGTCCTCTCTGACTTCATCATTTATACTTCCTATCTGTTTTATCAATTATGAACTCCTAAAATTGATATATGAGATTATGTATTATGTGGCATGTGTGAGAGAAAATCATGTATGTTTTCCTGAATGTGTTTTTATTAAAGACAAAGTAGTGAGGGCTACGATTGAATACCAGAATTATATATTGACTGGCCGGCTTTATCTGTGGTCTGAGGATACACTCTTCGCTCTTGATGCTTAAGCATGCAGATATTCTGTATTTCTTGAGTGTGGTACTGCATTTCAGATGAGTGAAGAAAATGCAATAATTAGTCGGCCTGTGCAATGCTAATATTGAACTGGTAAACTTTACAGTGAAACTTGTATGCTTTCAAACAACAAATAATATGCAACCCATCTTCAAGGCAGCAAGGAAACTAATCTGCTAGTGCCTTTGTATGTTTTATACTTTCAAAGAATAATTTAAAGCTTGCTGAATTACACATTTATCTTTGCAGGTTACCGGCAGGCTTTTTTTCTCCATATTTTAGTGTAGTTCAAAGTCCTACAATTGGATCTAAATACCATAGTCTCAGCTAAATATCAGTATGTAGGAGGTTTATCAACCAGGTAAAGGGGGCAGCACATCCCATTGGTCCCAAGTGTACTGCCTGTCAATTGTTGCTTTCTGGTAATTGAATTAATTGGACACATGTGACATCTGACTCACTAAAGAACAATAGCAATAAAGGAGGTTTGTAATATTTGTTAATGTTGTGTCCTTGTGTTGTACAGGGAGCCTTCATAGTTATGATAATAATGCATTATGGCAGCCGATGATGGCCAGTGTGTGGTCACATGGTGCATGTTTGTTTTAAAAATAAATAATTTCTAAGCACTTTAATGTCCCTAAAATATTTAGGGAGAGAGAGAGAGAGAAAGAGAGAGAGTTCCTAGGCCGCACTTGAACCATGATGTTGCAGTTCATAGTTGGCCGCCAGGGCAGCCCAGATGGTGTTTATGAATAAAGTACAATATATTTTCTGGTACACCTGGGAGGTAGTTGTATTCCATTGTAGGAGTAGGGCATTGGTTGCACTGGGTAAATAAATAATAAAGCTTCCATGTAAATGCTACATTGTACTTAGTAAAAACTTGGTGATAACAAAGGTACACGTACACGCTGCACAGTGGCGGGGAGGACTGTCTGGAGGTCAATAGATGCCTCAGGGCTATTCAAACAGGTTGTTCTGGCTCTAAGAGAGATCGCTTATATTGTCTGTGTTTCATACTAACACCTACAGTTTTATTAATAAAGATGTCCTTTCCCGGCATCGTTGTTGGCATCTATCAAGTGACTTTTCTATAAAATCCACCCATCAATCTGGGAATACATTTCTTATTGGCAGTTGCTAGTCTCACTATGATGATTAGGGTGCTATGCCGCGTGCGGCCAGCAGGTGGGGGTGTCGCAGCGCTGCTGGCCAGTAAGTAGGTGTTGCTCCGTCTCCACTTTGTCCACGGCCGTGACGTATTTCCTGGGGCTTGTACGGACCACTCAGCGGTACACCAGAGGGGTATCATGACCATTTATAACCAGCATTTCTCCCCTCTCATTTTCTCGGCCGCTTCACCGTGCCGTCGTCGGTTTTAACACCGAAGTCAGAGACAACAACAATCTGGGTCGAGCAGGATGTAAAAGGAAGCTGGTAAGTTGAGCGGATTGTAAGTTTCCCGTCTGCGCGAGCTTGTATTTTGTACTTGTTTGGGCTGCGTGGTCGGCGAGTTTTCCTCCGTTACCACCGGGACCCTGACACCGGACAGGACGGGACCCTCCGCCGTCCTCCCGAACCCGGTTGCTGTCAGTTTGTTGCGTGTGTCGGCTCGCAAGGGAGGGAGGGAGGGACGGAGGGACGGAGGGGGAATCACTCACACGCTCGCTCGCGCAGACGTGACGTCGACTGCGCCGCGTCCGGTTTCTACGGTTCTTCCTGCGAAAAAATAATCTCGCCGCTCGGCGCTTCCACACTGCTCTGACGGAGTGAGTAGTAACATGTGAGCTCGGAAGTGTATCGCCGGGGCTGGATGAGAGCGGAAAGGGGAGGCACCTGCGAGGCGGAGCGGCTCAGCCGACCGCGGTGTCAAGTTGTACTTAATCACGGCGCCGCACAGTTTCAGACACGCGTTTGTCAAGCGGAGGACTCTTCACCGGCTCCTCGGCTCCTCGCTATGACTCCTTGTTGTTGTCGCGGACTTAAACGTGTGAGGTGAGTCAACCGACCGCGGCTGCTCGCCCCCACCAGCTGATGTGTCTGAACCTCTTTAACTCGAGCTACAAACAGGCCGAGCGGGGAGGAAGTTTTCCTTCTTCTTTCCCTTAACAGTTTAACGTCTCCTCCACCCTAACTGCACGCCGTGTTGTTTACACGTGCTTATAGGAGACGTGCATATTATTTTATTATTATTATTGTCGTCATTGTACTCTAATGTTTCAGCGAGTGTGGAGTATGCAATCAGTGCAAGACACAGCTGTTGTTGTTGTTGTTGTTGTGTGTGTACCTGCTTGATCCATATGAGGACGAACTTTCTGTGCAATGCATTGTTTCTCCGGCGGTTGAGTTTCACAGCTGTGTGTGTGTGCGCGTGTGTGCGTGTGTGTAGCGAGTCCCTCCATGAGCAAACAAGGCATCTCAAACACACAAATCACTCTGTTCTGATGGTGTTGACATGCGTTGCTTATACGTTGTGATACTAGCTTTCAGTAATGTCTCAGTGAGCTTGGCATCTAAATGTAAATGCACATTCTACTTATCTCTAGAAGGAAGTAGACGGATCTCGGTAACAAAAGACGTACATCCAGAGTTTTTATTTATTGTTGCTTGCAGGCGGAGCGGGGTAAATGTCCACTCGTGTTATTAAAAGCCTTCATTCATGAGGGCAAACGATGTGGCGAATGAGGTGTGCGTTGAAACTCAAAGCTGATTTGCTTCTCAAAAATCCTGAATAAAGGCTTTCATACTCGGTGTGTCTGGGTCTGGAGTTCTTCATCTCCAGAGTTTGAACCGTCCACCATAACGTTTCCTGTTTTTCTTTACTTTGAGCTCATGCAGGCTCCCAGCAGAGGACCCAAAGCTCCCCCAGTGCCACGGTTTTTTGGTTAATATTTTAATTAACAACAAATTTAGTCTAATTCAACTGCAGTCTCTATGAAGGAGTAATGTCTAAATATTACAACTGTTGCATTCAGTTTGTATTACACGCTCTGTCAGCCAAAGGCTTTCTCCAACATCTACAAAGACTTCTGCAAATAAAAATGTATATGTTCCTAAATCTCCACATGTTATTCATCAATTGAGTTTACTATCTAAAATACTCAGAGCAACAGAACCCAGATCTAAAGTCGCACTCTCTTTTGACGTGAACATGTAGATTTGAGAAGGAAAGATTAAAAACATTTTCTTGAAGATCCTAATTCGTATACCTGTGGAGAAAGTCATCTCATAAACATGTGATGCTAGTGTATACAAGGTTTTTGAATTTAAATTCAGAAAAGTCTTTTAAAGCACTCATTTGAGAATAAACAAAGAAAATGTAAAAAGCTAATTTGGAAAACCAGCAGACCAAACAATGAAAACATTTAAAGTGTATTCTTTGGGATAATGATGGTCTGGATGTTGGATTTCGGCATGTAACTACACCAAAAACCACGTGTGGTGTGAAATAGAGGCTCCGTAAAGTGTTTTGCTGTCGAGGTCTTTGTAATTTAAGGGGAGTGATAATTGAACACGAGTACATCCACAAACTATCCCGGACAGTTGCTCTGAGTAAATGAGCCTTTTGCAGATAGAGATAAGTCTGCTGCCCGTGTGACACTTCTCTTACTGCTCTGCCATGGCATGTTGAATGAACCAAATGTTATCCTTATTATAACTGTCACTTCATCAGACACACACACAGACGCACACAGACGTGCACAGACACACACAAACAGAGCTAGTTTTTTTCCCAATCCTCGTGGTTCCTGCACCGAGATGTGCATTTCATGTACGTCACAATGAGAGGATCCACAATGATTCTATGAAATTTGATTATGAGAAAAGGGTCACGCATTGGAGATCATTTGTATCTCATTAAAATGTGATTTAATAAGCTGATGAGAAGTAAACAGTTTCCTTTTTTTGAAAATGTTCCGATGGGTTTGGTAATGAGGCTGGTGTTATCATTTGGGGTTTAATGATACTTGGCTGATTATAAAGCTTGGCGTGTCCTTTTTGTCTCTGGCGAACGGGGAAGCAGTCTGGCTGTTGACGCGCCGCGGTGTGCGGTTTTCACGCTGACGTAAAGCAAACCGAGTGGGCGAGCGCCCAGATGAGGTAACAGCCCTCTGTCCTTAAAAGTCAGTGTGCCTGCAAATCCAACAGAGGTTTGGAAACGCTCCGACTCTACTGACCTGTTGCATCGGAGGACGGAGGACAACGTGAGTGAGTTGTCATAAGATCTGTCTTTGTGTTTTGCTTATTGGTTCCTTTGCATTGCCTTTTTGTTATTTCACAACATATTTAAATCTATTACAGACATCAGCAATTAGTGGCTTAAATAGCCCTTTTGTCCTCAACTTTAAGTAGGAACCAAGCAGAGGATACTAACAATAAACATGTAATTAATGTTGGGAGTGGATCCTTGCTGCTTAATTTCGGCTGCTTTGTTTGTATTTTTAAGATGCTTAAGGAAACGGAATGGAAGAATTACAAAGGTGGCGGAGGATTTGTGTTTTGCTGAAGGTCGTTGGTACATTAGAAACCGTGAGACACTTCCAGCACCTTGCTTTGTTCTGCTTTCTATGACATACATGTTGCTTGTTTTGTATGTAAAGTCTCTGCGCTGTCATCCAGGTATTTATGAAGGGAACATCGATGTGACTCGGCCAGCACAGATTAGCAGCCTGTCGTAGCGAATCACAGCCGGGCTGACCTGCAAAGTCCCGGATCGCTAATGAAGCGACTCTCGGGGCTTCACGACGCGTTGCATCGAGCCCGTCATGTCGACGGCTACTTGTCACATCCGACGCCTGTCATTTCAGCAGTTTTGAATTGTGTGTTTTTCATTTTATGCCTCATAAAAAAACATGTAATCCGTTCTTTTACATGAATCGGGTCATGGTAGAGGCTTTAGTGGATTTAAATATTGATTTGAACTGATCAAATGGGTCTTATTTATAACAAACATCTGAGGGTTGTCTGCAATGCAGGATGGTGAAATGTAATAACAGTGTAATAATTGATAAATACCGTCAATACGAATTAGATATACACTAGCTGTATTTGTTTTCACCGTGTATGTGAAAGAAGAAATTATATTGGGAAAGTCTCTTGAACTTTCTGAGTAACATTAGCAACCACAACAATATTGTTTTAGTGTAGCAAGAGTAATCTCTAAGTTATGACATTAATTTAATATTGAACGCTTATGACTGAAACGTTGCTTTTTCAATATACTTGAATAAGCGAAACATTTGCCAAAACTGAGGAAGAGAATGTTTGTTATTTAACTGGAAACGTAAATCCAAGTCAAATCAAACAAAGTAAATGTAAATCAAAGTTGCATATGTAGTACAAATACCTGTAAATATGAAACGCAATTCCATGTCCATGTGGAGTTTATGACCCCAAAGTGACCTTTACAGCTGGAAATAAAACGTCAAATAGATATATTCAAAATATTATTCGTCAATTTAAGTGTATAGATTTAGTCCATTAAAATATACAAAATGAACAATTCATTTTTAATGATGAATATTCCAGCTCCCTCTAAACTTGTTGCTTTCCAACAAACTGTTTTTGGAATACTTGAGGAGCTTGTTTGAGTCCATGGAGCGTGGCATAATGGCACAGTGAGTTAAATAAGAGTATTCTTTGTTCATCTGATGGTTGATTTTATAGTCCCTGGAGATGAGAAACCCCGTCCCGTAGGAGACTTGAATCAGGGGGATTAAATGTGACTGAATCCCAGAGTACGAGGTCTGTATCGGTGCCGTTCCAACTCGGGGCTCACAATGGAGTAATCGCTTTGGCTAATAGTCTAAAAAGCCTGAAGGTACTGCTGACCCTCTGGTTTGAAACGACAGTTAAGAGGCACAATCGTACCAGCAGCAAACGATTACACCATGAGCTCCGGCTCCTGGAGCCCAACTCCTATGATAGATTGCTTTGTCTGATTCCTAGGATTGTGTTTGAAGTTTTCTGTGCTCCTACAGCTCGGCAAACACACGGCCGCAAATCCACCTACTTAATGCTGCAGTCAAACAAAATGTTCTCTGACACTTTAAGTGTTTGTGTTCTCTCATTGGCCGCTGCCAATCAGCGGTTATCTCGGGTATTTAGGCTCCGCCCTCGAGTGGTTAACGGCTCCTTTGTGATTCCTCAGCATCCAGGGCGTAGTCTGGCTTTAGCAGCCACACTTCTTCTCACCTCTTCGGGCAACCCGGTACACCTGAGTGTTTTTTTCTTCCGTAACGTTCATCCAGCCGGTCCTCCCAGCGGGAGCGCACACGCCACATTGTGCTGCTTTGTGTGCGACCACAACATGAGGCCTGGCCTGGGCGCCCGGCTCGCTGCTTCCTGTGGGATTATCAGATGCCTGTACTTAGCTGGGCTGTCGTACGTCTGGTTCAAACTGCCGTCGGTGTGGCTGTTATTCCCCCACGCACAAAACCGATTCAGATGTTATTTAACGTGCTTTGCCTTTTTGTTGTTTCTTATAAAACCGAAAACATTTACACCGCATTCATTCCCCCGAATACTGTTTATGTCTGCTTGCCCTGTCCAGGTTATACAGCCTCCTCTCCCGGGTTTCAGTTTCACACCAAATGACCCCCGTCTCTTCTGTTGCCCCCTCTCAGGTGAGCTGCGACTGCCCCCCCCTACTCTGTCTCTCCGTGCACCGTGGGCAGCCCGGCTGGTTGGAGACGCGCTGTGCTCAGAGACTGTGCTGCGCTCGGAGAAGCCATGGCTCCCGGCCCTCCGTGTCCCTCGGTAGGCCGCAGGCTCCGGCTGCTGGAGTGGCTCCTCTGGCCTCTGTTGGTCTTGCTGGTTTCTGGGCTGCAACCGGCACTGGGTCAGAAGGTCTACACCAACACATGGGCTGTGCACATCCCCGGAGGTCAGGAGGAGGCCCAACTAGTCGCCAGTAAACATGGGTTCATCAACTACGGACATGTAAGTAATGCCATATTTTTCTATTCTGGGTTTTGTGATGTATTTCAGAAAGCACTCGAGGTGATGCACGCTACATTAGATTTTGATGATGCAAACATAGGATGCATCGGCTTCCTCCATAAAAAGAGGTTAGCTGCTTTTGGACACAATGTGCATAATGTCTGACTTTTTTTGTGTTATTATATCCCATCAGTGGCCAAAAGTGCTATTAATTAATTTAAATGTAGTTTCCTGTTGGCTCGGATCATAATGCAGTAGTTGGTTGCAGTGAAACCCGATATTCATCCTATTGTGTGACCGTAGCGTTTGATGTAATCACCAGGTACTAAACATTGTGTCAGTTCCTCGTTGCCATAAAACAGATCTTTTACAGCTCATTCAGTTTGTAGCTTTGTTTTCGTGGCGCTATTGCAAGAAGCAAGAAGTGCTGTGGTTCTGATGCTCTGATCAAACAAACATGTCACAATGGATCTTTCCCTTTCGGGTTGTTTGCTTGTTAGTGGTTATGACAATAGTCCAAAGCCACAACTACATGTCGAACTGGGAACAGATTCAAAGACTACTGAAGCCTAAAAGGCTACTCGACAAATCTGTGTTTGTTTTTATGTATCGGAGAGGGACACACACACACGTGTTGATATTGTAAATATACATTACTTTTTTACATATTTACATACCTTTTTATATTAGAGACTGTTATAGTCTGATTTTGTTTAAACTTTAAAAAAAACCTGTCTTAATAAAAAGGTAGTATAGATTTATCTTACCGCTTGAGTACATTGAAAAAGTAGCCATGTGCTGTAGTATAGGAAAAAGGAGGACGAGATGCATCGAGATTTGTTGTGCATTCGAACTGTTGACCGGTGAATCCTCATCTAATTGTGAGGCCAGTGAAGATTCACCCCACTGGTGGCCCACATAGATATTTAAATGCGCAGAGGGAGTTTGAGGCGAGTCTTTGAGATGAACTTCATTCGAGGCGTGGGCGAACAATAAAATGTGGATGACTGGATTGTAAAATCACCCTCTCAAACTAACTAGCCAAGTTATCCTTTACATCGTCACGTCTTCTCCTGATAAAACCTGTCACGCTACATTTAACATATTTTGTTTGCCATAAAGTTAGTCTTTGTCTGAAGTACTATTGTACCATTACATTTGTGGGGAGTGCTTGAGGCTGTAACATTACAGCTGAACTGTTTATTTTATATATGTGACACTAGTTTGGGATCATCTGTTCCCCACTTGTTTTTGGAGGTAATGGATCAGCAGTAGAACTGTATTTGCAGATTGTATTTACAGGATTCACAACGATGTGTTCCACTAAATGGTGTTTTTGTCTCTCTCTTTCTCTCTCTCTCTCTCTCTCTCTCTCTCTAAAAAATATATATATATTTTTTTGTTCATATACAGTATGTATATATATATATTTTTTTGTTCATATACAGTATGTGTGTGTATATATATATATATATATATATATAATTTTTTTTTCTTCATATATATATATATATACACACACACACACACACACACACACACACACACACACACACACACACACACACACACATCTTCTTGCATGTTAGTTCCACAGACTCTGCCTTGCTCCATATGTTCTGAGTGATCATGACCAGGAATGGTGTCTGTGCTATGAATCACAGCACACAGACTAATGAGTAATCCTGCACACTTAAATCCTTAACCTCTGTATTGCCTGTGGACAGTGAGGACTCAGACACTTGCAATTACACCCGTGTTCCTGCAGAACGACGTGCGCGAGGCGAGAAGCAGTGGGGTTTGGCCAGTCTCGGCAAGTTGCGCTAAACCATTTAATAATATTTTCAGCGGTGGAAAGTGGGCTAATGTTTCTGACCAGCGCTCGTTTGACGAGCTCGTCTTGATCCAGCGTTGGAGATGTGACTGTCGATAAAGCTAGCTGGATAAATGAGTAAATCCTTTAACTTTTTCAAATGTGAATCATTGACTCAAATAAAAACACATTTTCCACGGTTTTACTCAAAGCAGTTCTACTACTGATGAAACCTGCTTCACCAGTTACGTCCCTGAACTGGTGTTAATTTTGTGCCGGTTAAAATGAGCCCAGTTTTAAACTACTACATTGCCAATGAAACTGACCTAAAATGAACCATAGAAACCACCTTGTGCTGCCAAGGCACCCAATCTATTTTAAATAATTGCGTAATTTAATTTCTTTATATTGTTGTACTGTAGTGCTTAATGAAGCACTGTATTGGTAACATTGGGTGATTTTGTAATAACTTCCTCAGGGACCACGTAGTAAACTTAGCTGACTGCCACAATTACATCAAGGTGGAAACTAAATTGCAATTGTCTGTGCACCGGTCCTTGTAAATAAATGCAATATGTTCCCAGTGGACATGTGTTCTAATGTGTTGGAGGTGTGTGGGCAAGTTATTCTTCCTCTTGAGGGTTCTGTGGCGTAGGAAAAAAAAAGAAAATTGGATTAGAAATAAATTGCATCCGTTTAGAAAAAGTGACATTTAAAGTTCTAATTCGTTGTTGAATTGACCTGCAGAAGAATAATTGTCAACAATTTTTAGAATCGCTAAGAGTAACTATTCTGAATGCATTTTCTCAAATGAGAATGTTTTGTGATGTTCTTTTTTTTTTAATCCTCAGTTACATTCGGTGATGATTAGCATTCGCTACCATTTTCTTGAATTATAAACCAAACAATTAATTGATTCTTTTATAAAATACTGATGACAAAATCAATTGTTCTTTGCGGACCTAATTAAGTTGACTTTTTTTTAGACTTCGGGAGGATTCCTGTTGGACACGTGCAGTTTCCGACTCGGCAACACGACACGGCCGTGATGGACCTCCAGACTAAATGACATGAAAGCGTCACATCTGTCGCTCCCTCGCGTGTTATTGATGCGTTCTCTCTGCTCATTAACTCTGCGAGGTACAACCACACGTGAGGAAAACAATGAATAATGCTCTCCGCTGCATTCCAGCACGTCACTGCGCGCTGATTTAAATGGATTCTTCAAGGCTGGGAACAAACAAATCTGTTGTGGTTGTTTGAACGTTTCTTTGTGAGCGGCGTGGCCGGGCGCGGCGTCTGCAGGTGGTGGAGTTAGCCGGGAGGATCAAAGACTGCAGCTGGGCCGGTTTTACAGCTCTGGTGGTGGTCGTTGTTGTCCTCCGTCACTCATCCCACTCGCACTATGGCATGCGTACCTCTGTACCCTAAACATGTCCCGTGGTTTAGACCTCCATCAGGATGGTGTAGACGCCTCTGAAAACGTGTGTGTGTGTGTGTGTGTGTGTGTGTGTGTGCACATGTTGAGTTGATCATTTCTTTATTTGATTTTGATTATCGATGATGCAATACAGACTTAATGTAACATCACTTAATGCTTTTAACTGCTAAATACATGTTTACTGCCATATGATATGTGTCTTATCTGCTTAAATTATACTAAGGATTCTTTTTATTCTAGATTATTTTTTTTGTTTGTAAAACGTCAGTCTTCAACAATAACAATCAAAACCCCAATGGTAGTACATTGTATTATTATGACAATGAAAGGTAGTAAATCCTCATATTTTAGCTTGAAAAGGGACCTGCCTGATATTGAGTTATCACAAGAGTTGACATCTTATATCTTTGTCAATGGGAAAATTGTTCGAGCCATTTATTTTTACAATTTTAATGAATTTATATAAGTTAACTCTTTACTATCAATACTTTAATTCAGTATAATTCTTCTTCTGTATTTTAAGTTGATTTTTGTGGGAAAGGAAAGAACAACATGTGAGCTGATTGGTTGAACGGTATAAAGATGCTCTGGCTCCTCCCCTCAGACACGGGCCACATCAAGCCGTCTGTCGCCGCCGCTTGGCTCTAGTTTCCTTTTTTAATTGGGCGAATTATAAAAGTATTCAATCATTTTGTCTGGTTTCAATGAGGTTATCTGTGACCTTTAAAGTTGTTGACTGGATACTTTTCTTTTTAAAGTTTAGGAAGACATCTTTTGGCAGATGTGATGCATCTGTCCATCTGTTGATGCTTCTTATTCATGGTTGGTTTGGTGTGTCACGGCCAAAACAAAAAGTCCCTTGAAGTCTCTTCCCTTTTTCCCTTCTTCTGTCGCCACTCATCCATCAAGGCCAGCGAGCCCCTGTGACAGTGGGGTCGGTCGTCTGTCAGAGAGGAAACTTTAAAGCAAAAATCTTTGACGGCAGCAAATCATGTAAAGGCCTGATGCACCGACTGTCGGTAGAGTTACACCCCCCTCTGTGCACCATCCCGTACCTAGTTGTCACAGGGCTTTAGGCTCCCTCCCTTTTCTCTCTCTCTCTCTCTCTCTCTCTTCGCAATAGGTGACACCGGTAGAGAATCTCAATATGAATGCACTTGAAATGAACTGGGGCGGTCTGCTTTAAATGGTTTGGCGGGACCAAGCGCTCTGCAAATGGATCACACCTCTCGTTTCTATACTTCTACATTATAGGACCATTTCAGAACAAGGGGAATAATTAAGACTAAGTTAAAGTAATAAAAATAAGAAAAGGCTGAGTCAGACTATGGTAAATGGGTGTTAACTGCCAGCTTGCATCTCTGGATGGTTATTTTACATTTTAAAGACCTTTTTCTTGCCCACATCATCAGGCTTGCGCTGCAGTTTCTTCAGGCACGGCTCACATTCGAGTGCTTCGTCTGGTTCAATCACGCCTCCATTCCGCCACTATTAAATAAATAGTGAAATGGGATTAGAAGGACTGTTATTGGGAGTCCAGAGTGATTCGATAAGGAGGACTGACTCGAGTCAAACACATCTTTTATGAATCATTATCGTGCAGTTTGGGAAATGGATCAAACCGCCACAGGATCAAAAGGGTCGACTTGAAAAGATACATTTGTTGGTTTTCGGTGCTACAGCCAAAGCGGAACTTTTATTATTTGATCTGTTCGGCTCGACTGAACGGATCTAGATTCTTTTTTGTGTTTTTTTTTTTTTTTTTTTTTTTTTTTTTTAGGTCGGCCGTGTTTTAAAACATTGCGCCTCTCCGTCTGTGGCCTCAGGCTGTTGCCGACTCGTCCATCTTGCATGCAGCTCATGATGGTTCCCTCACTGAGGATGAGTCTGAACATTTAACCTGCTCTTTGCAATGTTGCCAGACTACTTCCTGGCCTTGCCTTGTGTTGAGCAACGTAATGCTTTGCATTCATTGTATGAATCCGGTTTGAAAAAAAAAGTAACCTTTGCCATTACCATTTTATTTCTGTTGACGCCAAGCTTCGAAATAACAATTATAACATTGTGCTTGAGTTTGTTTTTTAACATCATTAATTTATGTGTGCCTGCACCGAGCATGCGCCATGAGGAAGTGTTATGTTAAGAGGTGTCAAGGACACCATTTTCAAAGAGTCTCTTTTGTTTCCTGCTTCCTCCTCCTGGACTATGACACTAGTTGCTTTTGTTCACTCGTAAACAAAATGCTGTTGCATTTACGTGACACTGTTAAGACTAGAGGATACAACACAAATCATCCTATTTTCCTTTTTTTTAGAAGCTTTCTTTGATCATTCTAAACCAGAGGTGGAATACAAAATGTAAATGAATGAATAAGTACTCTATTACTACTCTCACTTCAAAGTTAAAAAGTGTCACTTCTCAGAAGCGTGTCACTTCCCTCACTGTGAGCCGTGGTTTCCGTTCCGGCCGTTGGATAGAAGCGTCTGGTACTGAGAGGCCGGCTGCCTTCGCGGCTCCATCAGCCGCTGCCCCCCAGGGCCCTGCATGTGAAGGAGGATTGTGCTCGGCATACTGTGCCCCCACTGTACTCCCTGGCACCAGCTTGACCTATTTCCCCCTCCTCTCTGAAGCGGTTAGCCCCGTTTTTAATGAAGATTATTAATATTCTGTTCGGCACAAGATTAAAGAAGAAGCAAACGAGACGGATATTATCCGGGTTCCGATGAAGGACATGAAATGACACTTTCTTCGTATCTGTACGTGGCGTCACAGCGCTGCTCTTAAGGAAACCTCTTTAAAAATATAAATAAAAGTCTCTTTAATCTAGCCCACGATGGAAAGAAGAAGAAAAAGGCGGTGGGTTGAAGTTCTAATCTCTTCCTCCAACAGTTGATTAGGTTTCCCATATATTTTTTTGCAGACCACTTTTAATGAAAAGTAATTTCCCCATAGAACATGACAAAATTCAATATTGCAATATTCTTTTTTTTACCAAGTGCCTTAATATTGGCAGCATGTTACCTCATTTGCATGTGACTTTTCTTGTGCTCATCCGAGTTGCATGCAAGAAACCTTTGAGAAATAATTGTCCCTGAAATGTCACTATAGTGAAACACTATTAATTTGAACAGGCTATTATATATATCTATATCTATATCTATATCTATCTCTCTCTCTCTCTATCCGAGACAATTGTGGAGTTCTTTGACTGTCAGTTTTTAGTTTTGACTTTTACAGTTTGTCTTTTTGAGGGAACATTACCTTCCTGATTCTTGTTGTTCTGAGTTTATACTCATGGTTGAATACACTTATTGTAAGTCACTTTGGATAAAAGTGTCTTTAAAAGAAACGACAAAAGATATGTAATGTTATCTCAGATCACAGCTGGTGTTCTTTCATTGATCCGTGTCACACTTTGCACAATATGTGTTGTAAAATGATTGCAGAAGTTACACCCCATTGGCGTAATGGCTAGATTTGGTCTATTCATTGTATTGTTGGCATTAAAAAGTTCCAGCAATTTTATGTTTGCGCAGCAAGGCTGAGGCATGTTTTGTTGACTTAAAACAATTCATCCGTGTTAAATGAAACTGGTTAACTTGTTTTAAAGTGTTGGAAATGAAAGTAATCACTTTGTAAATTGAACAAATGGTGGTTTAATCCCTGTTCTCTCTACTCTGCTATGACGTTGTTGCAAACAAAGGGTAGATGTTGAAGATCTCTACCGGGGAGATGTTCATCTGTAAACTGCAACGACTCCTCAATTTAGAGGCTCTACTAAACCGTTGGTCCTGCTATGCCTCATCAATTAGGTTAATTTTCACCGTTTTCACAGATGAAATTGCAACGCAATTAATTGCAGGGAAATAAATACTGGTTGAAGCAAGTTGCTGGAGACTCTTGTGATGAGATCTGATGGCCGGGAGATGAACGTAGAAGAAGCTGCCTGCTGAGTCCTGACATGAGCTGCTTTGCATGAGTTTTACAATCCCACAAAGGTGTTTCCTCTTCTTTATTTTTTTTTTGTGCCGCATTGCCACCATGTCACACCTGTCGAGCAGCGAGACTCGACGCCTTCATAAAAGACTCGTCTTGGTTACTCAACCGAAGTTTCTTCCCCTAACGAGACGCTCTCACCCGGCTTCCAACTGTACCAAAATGTGAAATTTAACTTTGGAAAATGTCACAAAAACTGAATTATTTGCATTATTTTTCTCCAGAAGTTCATTGAGTAAACGATAAGGTCCCTCAACAAAAGCAAGCAATCCGCTTAAATGAATACGCCCACATGAAAAATGAAAATAGCCTTTTTGTATTAAATTATTATTGATAGGGTTCTTGCTTATTTATGGCAGCTAATATTTGCGATACTTTATGCTCCGAGGGCGATACAAAAAGATGATGTTTACGATACTCTAATGTAAACAGAAAAAGAGCCATTAACTGGGAGAGCACAGCCCATTTAATAGATGAGACACATGGTGGACAGATGATTTAAAGTCAGCTGTTGGAGCGAACATCACTAAATTATCATTAATATGACAAATGTCTTTTCATCGCTCTGCGGTAAACACTTCCTTTATTGACACAGTACGTCTCCTGGCCAACCGCAGGCATTTTTGCAATATTAATTTATTGCTGATTCTGTCCTATCACACATGATGTGTAGTGTAAATATGCCTCTATAGAAACGGCATCACGGTTTCTATTCATCCAAGAGATGTTGCTATACCCAGAGGGCCTTTTTGAAGGGTCCTCGAGTCAAACACACCAGCTATATAGATTGCCACTTCTAAATATTTGATTATGCTTGAGCATGTTTTGTAAGCTGGTTTACTTTCAATACGTCCATTAATCTTTAAAGCGCCTCTGTGTGCTGTGGTTCTGGCCTACTTTAGCCAGCGGATGGCTCCAGCGCAGTGAGAGCCCCTGTTGCACGTCCCTGTGGACACTGGGCTGCAGTACGGATGACTCTGCACACAGGCAGAAGAGTTGCATGCAGGCTTTTGTTTGGTGCTGACTCACATGGAGAATGGACTTTGTATCCAGGGAGGGGTGGTTTCTCAACCCGCTCTGGTTCTGATCGGCGCCGTGGCTCATCTCTGGCCGCTCTGCCTCTGGTCCCCGTGTTGCCGAGCCGCCCTCTTTATCCCCGGCTCCGGCCCGCTCTCGCTAAGCACACCCAGATCTCACGTCGGCTCGGTGCCAGCTGCTCTTCTTCGGAAGTTAATAAACTGCAGATATCGACTCCCATTGTTTGCTCTACTGGAGACTTCTGTATTGAAGGACTTTGGAGCTGATGTATTGGGAAACTCTGTATCACTAGTAAACAAGGAACATGTAAATGAAAACAAGAACCTTGTTAAACCTCTCTGCAAACTTATGCCAGTGGCTCGCAGCGCATGATGCAACCGTGGTAACGGTGCGGGCGGAGCTACCGCTGTTTACCTGACGGGGAACCAGAGGGTGGGTTTTACCGGACGGAGAGGTCTGTTGGGACGGCGTTATGGTCTGTAAACGCCTTTTATGAGCGCAGCGCCAAACGGGCCGCGGGCCAACCAGTGGGGCGCGCTCACATCTCACATGCACAAGAAAAGCGTGTTTTACCAGCACGGCTATGTCAACAAGGCACAGTAGCTCTGGTTACACGACTCCCAAGCCCCCAAAATGAAGTCATAAGGGAGCGTGACTTCATTCATGTGATTAATCAACTCCATCTATACGTACATGATGGGTGTCTATAATCATTATTTGAATAATGTATAGAAAACCTTTTATTTACATTAAAAAAACGTCAGTGCATTTCAGAAATCCAATAACTACTCAAGGTGAACCTTATTTCCCTACATATATTACGTAAGGCACTGCGGTATTTACACTATGGCGGTATTTTCCTTGGTCATGACTGGCATCGCATCCGCGCTTTTGTTTCTGAAGCAGCTCCATAAATTAGCCTCACTCTCCAGAGACTCAGATGTTCTTTCTTTTGTGACATGCTCGGCTCAAATTGCTCTAAAATAAGATAATGGGACTGGCCCTGAAAGAAATCTATGCCCCATTTTACGAGATGCGTGTGTGAATGGGATGAAGTGGCAGCACGCTTTGTAAAAATGTAGCTAAAAGAGGAATAAAGACTGAGCTGTGAACTTGTGTCTTTCTGTCATCCATCCACTGCAGCTTCTTGGAGTCACGCCTACACACTTCATGCTGCAAAACAATGCTCTGCTTCAGAGAATTGTCTTCGCTCCATTTCTATCCACCTTTTTTTTTTAAACTTATTTTTGGGCGTATAGTTGTTGTTTCTGGATTTGAGGGGAGAAGCTACCACTATGATCTTATGCCCAAATGTGATGCAATCTGGTGAACCCTTCAGATGTTATGATCTCATGGATTTCTGGCCTATTCTTAAGACACATGCATGTAGCAGACTTGTGTAGTCCTTAGTTAGTGTGTGTGTGTGTGTGTGTGTGTGTGGACACTGTATCTCTATAGAATAAATTCTGCTTGACACCCAACAGACAGGAGAACGGTATCCGAGGCAAATGAGAACATTTGTCCGTTTGTCAGTATTTTAATTACAGCTCAACTACATATGACATTTTGTTCCCTTGTATGTGTTCATCTTTTTAGATTAAGTTAATAATAAAAAGGCCACTGCAGAAGGTCACATCAGTAATTGTCCTAAAAGCGCCACACGGCGATATAACTAAAGGCCAACATCATCCTGAGGACAAAAGCGACGCATGACCCGGTGTTACTGGAGACATCCTGAGGCAAAAACTCCACCCTGTAGAGAAAAAAAACAACAAGCTGGTCAGCAGGAGGCCGTCCCCCCCCGCCTCGGGCAAAGGAGTGAACACCCATGTTGCCAGGGGTCCTGGGAACTGCAGCAGCAGAGGGCCCAGCAGCACTCAGTCATTACCGCGCTCTCCCACCGAGGAGCGATGGGGGCTGGGAGGCAGCAGAACCACACGCGGGTCACAGGGGCTGTAACCAGAGCCAGATGCTGGGAGGGGACGTGAACGTACATGAGCACGCAGCGCTCTGGCTTTTATTCGGTCTGAGCGCGCTCGCATGTACGCACACGCACACACGGAGCAGGTTGAGGTATTTGAAGAATGTCGGCACCGGAAAGAAATACCCTTTTTTTTTTCTCTAAAGAAAGAAAAATGGTATGTAATAAGAATTGTGTTTTGGAATAATAGCACAATAGGCTTTTGATCATATTTCTGCTCTTAAAACCCCCTACTGGAAGCCAAAAAAAGGAATTTTACATAACCACGTCAACCGAACAAGCAACCTGTTGTGGATTAATATCTACTTATTAAATGTATTATGCCTGTGTAGCTTACACACATGAACTACAGTCCTCAAGTATAGTTGAGCTGAAACGTAAAAGTAAAAGATTCATCGTTTCAAATTAGACAACATAATTGCGTATCAAGATATCTGGATGTATGAATTAATCACAACATAATTCCATTGAAATACAATATTTGTTATTATTATCCAGCCATACATTTGAATTGGCGTGCCGTAGAGTATTGTAAAGAGACGACTACTAAAATAAGGTTAAACCTTTTTAACATAAGGTCATGAATGTGATGGCGGGACTAGGAGTCTTACTCTGGGTGAGGAAATGAACACATCGCTTTACAGACAGGAATTTGATTTATGGGGCCATTAAACAATGAACCATCTGCTCAAGTGGTGAAGGTCTGGTGGTGCTGCAGCTTCCTCGAGGGAATGTGTCATTGTTGCCCACCACCAGGATGTTTGCTAAACGAATTGACACCGCATTTAAAAGGTTAGTCCGTCATGGGCTCTCATTAAGTTTAATAAAAAGCACCTCAGGTCAGCAGAAATGTCCGAGTCCAGTGGCCCGTGTGAGTCAAACAGTTGGCTCGGGATCAGGTTTGTGATCCGCCCGTGGATGGAGGCGCTCTGTGGCCCGTATCTCATGTCATGGAGGCAGGGCAGGGCAGGGCAGGGCAGGGCAGGGCAGGGCAGGGCAGGGCAGGGCAGGGCGCTCCTGTCTGCAACTCTGTGTTGTCCATCTGCTGGCACAGTCAGGAGGAGGAGGAGGAGGAGGAGGAGGAGGAGGAGGAGGAGGACGACTTTAAAAAAGAGGTCACGGCTTTGATCTGATCAGCCTTCTTACAATGAAAACAACGTGGTGAACATTACAGTTGGCATGATGGAGGCTTCGGTGTGGGAGGAGAGCAGCGTTTGGCTGGAGGCTTTTTTGTCTCTTTTTATTTTTGACTGCTGCAAGGGTTTTGTTTCCTCTTGTAACGAGAGTCCTGCTCAGTTGTCACAGATCGTCGGTGTTTGGTTGTGCTGCAGTGTAGCAGAGATGCCGGGTTTAGATTTAAGATCAGGTGTCCTTATCACTTCTAGAGGTAGTTTAGCTACACATGGAAAACAGGTTTCTATGCCAGAGGGTTTTTGGGGCTTTTGTGTTGCTGGAGGATCACATGGTGAATGATAAACACAATAACATTGTGATGTACTTAATGTACAAACACACTTGCAGTACATTGTGTGCGCCTTGCAGTACACTTTAATCTGTGTGATTAAATTATAATCTGAAGTGTCTAGTTTCTACCGTTGGTAAGATCTTTTTCTATTTTGACACAAATGACCTCAAAATGGAGCTTCTCTTCACATGCCTTAAAATAAATCTTTTTCAAAGTACTGTGTGGCAATAACGATATCAAACAAACTCCTATCCTTTGTTCTCTCTCTTCTTCTGTTTCTTTTACCCCCTCTTTCTTATATATATATATATATAATTACCGTATTATTATATTTTCACTTTTTTATTAATTTAAAAATAATAATTTTGCAGTGCTTTTCAGCTCTTCCAACATCGCCTGGCCGTTTCCTCCTCGCAGCATTGCTCTTAATGTCTCCAGGAATGTTTTGGTAACCTGCCAACTTTGCAGAAATCTTTCCTCAATCCGCTCGAGGTATTTCTATTTTGATATCCTTTTGAGAAGGGAGTTTTGTTCTTGCAGGATGTTATATCATCTGTTTTTATTGATGTGCCAGTCAGGTCTGTCTGTGTTCTTCAGTTTCTGTGAACGTCTTTAAAGTTGGGCAGTTTTGAATTTGACATTCGAGCAACACACACACACACACACACACACACACACACACACACACACACACACACACACACACACACACACACACACACACACACACACTTCTTTCTAGTTCATCTATCCATGATGCATAGGAAGTGGAATTCATCATGTCTGTGTACAGTATCTGTAGATGCCGTGTGTGAGTGTTCATGAATATTTTATTGCTGATGTAAGCGCTGCATCAATGAGTTACAGTTTCCCCCGGCATCATCAGATGTTTGAAAAATTGAATCCCAGGTGCTTGCTATTGAAGACGGGACTCATCTTCTTTAGTGTGTGTGTGTGTGTGTGTGTGTGTGTGTGTGTGTGTGTGTGTGTGGTGTGTGTGTGTGATGATTTTGCTGACTGAAGCTAGGCTGACTGAATTGGATTCCTTATGCAGTCGATCTTTAACTCTGAGGGTTTGTTGTTACTAGGTTATTGGATTGGGAATGATGCAGTAGTCTATTTTGAAAAAAAAAAAAAAAAAATATATATATATATATATATCAAAATATGGTTAGATCCATATTGCAACGATGAGGAAGGTTTTGGGGGCGATGAGGACTAATTTATATATTTTTTTGGCAAATCAATAGTGATTCAACTATAGATTTCCATCATTTCATGATTGACTTGAATTGTCTTTTTTTTTCTTCCAATTGATCTATGAAATGTCACAAAATGGTGAGAAATTGCCTTCATAATCCAAGGTGACATCTTCAAATTGCTTTTGTTCAGACCGACAGACCAAAAGCCAAAGAACTGATGCATTAGAAAGCACGTATTTGTCTTTATAGACTGAATCACTTGCGTTCGTAATCGATTATCAACGTTCCCCTAGCGCCTTTATACCTCCTTGAGCAGAGTGTGATTTCATTGACTTATGGACGGGGTTCTTACTTTCAGAGCGGATGCCTCTTTTCCATTAGGCTTCATTAATTTATGTTCATCTGGATATTTCTACCCATTTTCTTTTGTTGTAAAAGCTGGCTTTAATGCTCTGTTTTTCAATTGCAGAGTCCATAACTTATGATCCAAATAAATGTCGTCGTAAACATGCGATGTACTAGAGCTGATGTTGAAATTGGCTCAGGACTGAACTGGGCTCACCCAACTCGCCATAATTAACACGATACACAGGAAGAGCAACTGCACAGGAAACCGAAGAGGTTTTGCCTCGTGAGGAGTGTCCATCGTTCTGGACGCGTTTCTCTGAAGGCTGCTTCGGTTCGGGGAATGTTCCCCGTGTTCTGGACGGGAGGCTGTGGTGGCGATGGCCGCTGAGCCTCAGTGACTCGCTCTCATTCCCAGGGCTCGAGTCCAGATGTACACTGCTGTGGCACGGTGGAGATCCTCCAGCTCCCGGGTTTTCCCTGAGAGTCTGCTGCTGCCATTCGTTGACTTTCCAGTACACAAAGTACACCAGGAGAACTGCAATTATGGTGCTCTGCAAAGCGCTGAGTCCTGTGCTGACTTGAGCTTTCAGGGATCTTTTCCAACAAGTGGCTTCAAGTGTCTGGTCCACAGAAACCAGCCAGCCTCCCACTGCATCCCAGACCTATAATATAGCTGTTTATGAAAGAATCTCTTTCGCTCTCCCCCAACACACACACACACAACACTGCTCGGGACCTTTTATTATCCTTATTTTGGTACCAAGTTGGCATATTTGTCTATTTTGGGACTGTTCTCCATTTTATTTGTCCCAACTGAAAAACAACTCTGACTGGCGTTTGCTTGGTGTTTTGAAATGCATAACACAATGCATGTTCCCTGTAACCTCATTCCACTTCAGTGCTTTTACGGCGAGAAGCACATTTTTATCTCAAAACGGATGAATAGAGAAATTATTAAAATTCATTATAAATATCTGAAATATGAAAGTGTTACAAATGTGGCTTAAAATTCTGCAGGACCCTCAACGGAGATGTTGAGACTGTCCACAGATCCGAGGATGGTGTTGATATTGTTGTCGGTCTCTAGGAAATGGTCGCGGCCTTCCTGTCATTGTCCCAGCCAGCTGCCACCAAGCAGCAGCTGAGGTTACAGCAACCAAATGATGAATCCAGCAGTTTTGGCAGTCTGTAAACTTCAGACTGGACTCTTTACGAGAAAGGAATGCTCCCCGAGGTAGAGCAGTGTGACCTGAAATACCCCCCCCCCCCCCCCCCACACACACACACAGGGTACACGCAGTACTGGACGTGCCAGTGTAATCAGTTGGTTGACATGTTCTTCTTTGGTTTCAAAATAATATATTTTGAGTCAACAAGGAATGGCTTCATATTTTTCCAAATCTTTTTTTAATGTTTTTATCGTGGATAATCTTTGTCATGCGTCTCTATGGCCAGTGGTGCATTTAATCTATTACTGAATGACACATTTGATATGCATGTACTTATCTTAAAAATGTCCATTTCATTATACATTTACTACATTTCAAAAGGAAATATTGTACTTTTGAATCCACTACTCTGGCAGCTGTAGTTACTATCGTTTCTTTACACATTTAAATATGAAATACAAAACCTATGAATAACTTAAGATGTGATGCTTTGTCATATATGTAACTTCCTAGTAGCGCTGGACATTGTGGCAAAAATCTTCTATCTTAATGTAAGTCATTTCATAACTAAATATATTACAATATAGCATATTTTACAGCAATTCAATAAATCCAAAAATCTTAATTTCATAAACAAATGATGAAGCCTATTTTTATTTACTCTTTTTATCAAATAAATTCTTGACAAATGAAAAGTATTTTATTAAAATCGTTAGTTCAACATTTTCAGATTTTCTGTGAAATGTAAATCACTGTTCAACAATAATTGCATGTATGATTTCTTTACAATATCTTTCTATTGTGAGATGATTTCTTATCATATTGCGTCGTCGTTTCGTGGCATATCCTAGGAGTTCACTTGATGCCACCAAACCCTGTGAACTAATGACGATGATACTTGTGTGGAATGTCGCGCACCGACGGGTTTAGTGAAGTCAACAGCGGAGTGAGGACGCCGTCAGTCTGAACACGCCAACATGCTAACACGCCAACATGCTAACACGCCAACATGCTAACACTGTCTTGGTGAGCAGAGATCTACTCGGGCGGTCAGTGGCCACCTCTGTGTGGGAGGACCTGAACAGGAACCCTGCTATAGATGGTGTGTGTTCGTGTGTGTTCGTGTGTGTTCGTGTGTGTTCGTGTGTGTGTTCGGGGCCTGTTGTCTTAATTACACCCCCCACAGTCACCCAGTTCACGGTATCTTTCCCGTTGTGATGTAGAGCGATGGTGATCGCATCCGGAATAACTTTTACATCGCCTGGTCTCATTACTGAAAGCGAGCCGACTGCTTTCGTTGTGTTTACAGCCCGTCAGTCATCGGAATAACTGTGTGTGTGTGTGTGTGTGTGTGTGTGTTCTGCTTCAATTTGAATAGCTTTGGACCGGAGCGCTGCATTGTGATGTGATGTTGTGATGTAATTGCACAGTTGGGGCAGCTGAGCTATCCGCGTGATGATGGCGCCGTGAGGTCACAGCCAGTACCCAGTCATTGTGTTATGCTTGGCTGTGTTGTTTCCACTCCACCTGCTGTGAGTGAGATAGAGGAGAATGTGGAGATGGAGAACAACCGGCTGGATATCGACTCGCTCCGACAACGTGGAGCACACCGCGTTTCAAAGCACCCGTCCAGCAGGACAGGTGCTTCTGCCGTGCCGTGGCCATCTGTAGTGTCCCGGTTTAGACCGGTGCCAGACTCACCTGAGGCGTGTCTCATTGTGTTATTGCAAGTTTATTGCTGTCCCTTCTCAAGGTGCGCACGAGCACAGAGAGGACGACGTTACCGGCGCTTTATCTACTTGCCGGTGGCGAGTGCGTTGGCTGTCGGGCGACAATAACCAACCAGTGTTGTAAATCCACAGTCCAGAGACTGATTTAAAAAAAAACAAATAACTTTTATGACAACTTCAGTTCCTCCAAAACAGCCAAAGCTTGTTGCGGTGAAATGTTCACCAACAAGATGATCTCACACAAGTAGAAGGGTTCGCACTTGGCACGTCGAAGTTTTGACATTTGAGCGATCTGGATGCTGGGGTCATGATTGTTTTTTGTAGTTTGTCTTTCATCCACAGCTCTCCTCAGTCCTCTCTCACCTGAACGGTGTTTATCCCGGACGTCCTTGTGATGTATTTTGTGCCAGAATCCCCCGTAATATGCAGGGCAGCGCGCTGCTTAATGACCACACAGGACTTCCCACTGTCTGGAACCAATGGATGATGGATGTGGTTTTCTTGTCGGACCCAGCCCAGCGTTCTTTGACAGGAAGCTGTAATAATGGCGGCCGCGTCGTATGAATGTAATGCGCCTCGACCGAGGCTGCGACTCTTCATTCTCGTAATGTAGATGAGTGCCGAGTTGTTGTGCTCGGTGCTGCTGTCTGTTATGAATAATTCGGTGTCGTAAACTGCATTCAATACATCCCCCCCCCCCCCCCCCCCCCCCATTGCTGAATTATTTGGTTGGAGGAGCTTGATTGTTCATGGTGCAGCGGGAAAGGAAATTCCGAATACATTTTGGTGACCGACACTCGCCCTCATAAATTAACTCATCAGTTTCAGATAAGAAGGAACGAGGCGCTGCGGTGCGCACAGCCGCAGCTGGACCCAGTTTTCTTGCAACCGCGATGTTGATTTGCTCTCATAGGATAGAGAAAGATGAAGTAAATAAACTGAGATGACCCATTGAAAAGCCCAATGCTAATTCTCTGAAATGGACTCCCTGCTTTCAGCTAATTTCAGCTCCACCTAATTGCTGTTGGCAGTATTTTCTCTGGGCTTCATTGAGAGTAAAAGAGTACCAGACTGATTTTAATGTCGGCTCATTATTCTAAGGGGTTCACCATGCAGCCTTGATTCAAGATGCGGACACAAACTGCACCTACGGTTTCCTAACTCATCGGTTTCAGTGCTGCATCCATTCAGTTTGACATTGTTTTTCACTAAAGTGCTTCCTTGATGCCTTACACTTAGGAAGAGTGTCCTTGCTTCCCAATGAAACACGGTTCTCTTAAAATTGAGCCGTGTGTCGTTTACATGCGCGTTGACTGCCTTTTCCGGCTCATCGCTGCCACCTATCAATCAAGGTGTGTGTGTGTGTGTGTGTGTGTGTGTGTGTGTGTGTGTGTGTAACCATTGTATTGAACTGTGATTATCTCCCTTCCTTTGAATCTTATGGTGTCCAAAAAGATTTAGCAATATGGCTTTAAGGTGCTTCGCCTGTAACGCTGTTTTTATAGGTGAATGCCTGTTTACTGGCACTGTTCAGTAGTGATGCAGATTCATGAGGAACTTTAATGTGGGTGCACAGCTAAACATTTTAATCTCTACCACGTGGAAAACGGTTGTGCCTTTTTTTTTTTTTTTTTTTTTTTTTTTTTTTTTTTTTATTCATGATGACCATTTGTCTCGTTGTGCAGGTCACATTGTTGAGACTCCCCTCAAACTAGGGCTCGCCAAATATGAGTGTTGTAAAAAAACAACAACCTTGATTTCACAACGTATGTACGTGTTGGCTTATTTCAGTACATTTATGTGTGGGCGGTGGCAGGAGGTGTTTTCAATAACATCAATTTCTCGCCTATTGCTGCATGTTTAACTGTGAAATGGATGTTGGGACGGTTATACGTAAAGTGGCCTAAAAGGCGCCAGGTACTCATTATAGTTTATAATTCACCGTTAAGTCTGGGAAGGAAGCGGCAGGAGGATTTTATCCAAATGAGCACTTTGCGATAACATTGTAGCTCCAGCTTGTAGTCTTTCCTCAAGCAAGACAATAGCAGTGCAGATAAGTAATGACTGATGACCCAGCTGGTCATCCAGCCACAATGACACGCTCAACATTTTTTCCATAATCGCCAAGTTAAGGAAGAGAAACATACCAAATCAGTTCTGTCTGCTTGGTGTTGTAAACACTGATAATACAGGGTAGAAGTATTTCGCAAACCACCCATTTTATTGTTGCTTGCTTAAAAAAATACCCTCCTACCGCATTGTCAAACCTGAACATAGGATTACCACGGAAACCGTAGTCAGAAACGGTTTTGCAGAGCTTCCCCTCTTCCGTCCGTGCGGTGGATCTTGTTTTGTGATCCATCCTTCTTTCACCCCACTTCACCTTGAGCGCCGAGCGCAGGAGTACGATGAGTCGGAGGCTTTCCGTCGAGCGAGGGGATCACAGGCTGCGATGTGAGGCGCCTCGGGGCGTCGGCAGCAGCAGGACGAGGTTGTGGCTCAATTTCATGTTCAGCGGGGACATGTTGGAATAACCAAAGCAGCAATGATGAGAATAATGCATATATTACCAGAGCGTGAAAACATGACAGATATAAATCCTGATCAATTTAATCTTTTTTTCTTTCTTTCTACCCATCGGAAATGCCGAATTAGATGCATTCACAAAACTCGGAAACACATTGTTTTCTTTAGCGAAGGCGTTTTTCATTAAAAGGGAATGTCTTTCACCTACCATTATGGGACCATTATGTCCTCTTCCCATTTTTCTCAAAGTCAGACTAAAAAATGCTGCACCTTCGGGAGACCCTCATGACAGTCCATTAAATCGAAGTGCAAGAGGATTTGCTACCTGTGGTGGCTGCGGAGAGGAAAGTGCATTGTCCTCTGTGGAGGGAGACGACAGTGATGGAACTGTTTAAGATGGAGAGTTGTGGGGAAACTAGGAGAGTGCAGCTTCCTCCTCGGCCCCGTGGTCCTTCGTCGTGGTCAGAAGAGCCCGTTTGGTATTTCTGTCCAGCGCATTGCCCGAGGCGTGAAGGGGGCAGATAAAATTAGATGTCAGAGTTAAATCTTATGAGCTCCTGTCCCACTGGCAATCACCTTTTTTATGTGTGTGTGTGTAACGGTTTTCTTAATTATATGGTATTTTTGAAAAGAAGACTCTTACAGTTCCATTGCATGTTTCCTTCTGCTCTTTGACTTTGAAGTTCCCAAGTTATTTATTTTTTTACCAGTTTCAACACTCTGTTAACTTCATAGAAAAAGCTTCAGATTTATCTGTCAAGGACTCTTTCTTAACTGGACTCAAACATCTCCTCCCACCTCACCGCTTGAAACCGGTCATGCGATCATCTTTTTAAAAGTTAAATAGAATGTGATGAGACCAAAAGAATTAAAATCAGCCTAATCATTTAATTCGGTGCCGTAATCGCCGGCTGTGCTCCTACTCCTGCCTCTGTATTCACGGCTCATGCCTATTCATCAGTGCACATTAATTCTGTCCAACCCAGGATTCTACGCAGCGTGCTTTCATGTCTACTTGTATAACAGCAGGAGGCCTGCGGGCTGAGAAGCGGTTGAACTGGCGATGAATTTCTGGTAACTCGTTCTCTCTTTTTGTCACTGTCACTTTACTTTTGTACGGTATGAACCACACATACGTAACATACCAAACCTAGCCCCTGGAAAAAGTGTGTCATGAGATGTTCCGTGCTTGAGTAAAGATTAAACTTTTTTTAATTAAAGTATTTTCATCTTCCACAATCAACTCTTACTTTTTAAAATATATGCACCAAAAGTTTAGAATTGAAAACATGTTTGTCTGTGCTGTTTGTTGTGCAAGTTTAATTGTTTGACGTTTCCTCACCACATGGTTGCCAGGCAACCAATGAAAGTGTGTAGGTAGCTTAAGCACAGCGTCTAGAAATAGTCCGACACGTAACCTTCTGACACTTTTTCTGGATTCAACAGTACAGATATAAAGGGTGCGTCCGTAAATAATCACACCGACCAGAGCGCCCGTATTCACACTCTATTTTCCATAAGCATGTCGTTACACTCTCAGGTCTCATCATTGGCGTCCATCGCTTTTTTGGATCTCTTTTAAGCCAGTTTAGCTAATTTATTTGTAATTTTTTACCATATGTGAATTGGGAATTTTGTGGATTCAGAATTGCAAAAGACGAGGTAACAATTGAATTGGCACACCTGGTTTTAACTAAATGAACCCAGGAGTGTTAAATGCTTATCCCTATCTTTTAAAGAATACATGTATTTCTTTTAATATAGATGCTGGACATTTCTAGTCTACTGTTTTCGTACAGATTCAAAGCACAGATTAGATTTAGAATTCCCTCATGGTGTCTGAGGCAATCATACAGTTTCTACTCAGTGATGGAACTGCATCCCTGGTGACAGGAACCGGCTTCCTGCCTGCCCCACTCCAATTTCCTTCATCTTAGTTCAGCTGTCTCTCCTTCACACACACACACACACACACACACACACACACACACACACACACACACACACACACTGGGGTAACTAGCGACGGTTGCAGTTGAATTCCTCCACTAATGAGGGCGAGCTCATCAAGGCGTCAGACGTTACCGTCTTTCAGAGAGTGTAGCAGACTTTTAGAGTTACTCGTATCAAACTAGAAAAATAAATGAATACATGAGCTCCAACCGGGTTATGCAAGCTTGACGGAGGGAGGCTAGATGTCATATTGAAAATATCAGAAATAAATTGAGTTTCATGGGTACCCACGAGTCTCCTCTTTTTGCCCATTTTATGCTAAGCCTGTGAAGGTCATGGGATTCTAACAAATGGTTTCTGCTTTCTGAGGTTTTCAACTTGCATAATTTTGGTATTGTAAAGTTGAGACTCCTGTGAGCTCCATTGTGTTAGAGTGTGATGATGGTGTTAGTCACCATAGTAACCATTGTATTGTAGTGAGATCTTTTGCTTAATCTTGACGCTTCTGTATAAAATGACCTGTTGTGCTTTAGCAGAATCGCTAAAATATCCAAATGTCAAATATTTTTATACCAAATCACAGCATTGATTTAAAAAAAAAATAGTGTTTCTCCAGCTCTTGGAGTATTAATGTGGTATTTTTTTAAATATATTTTTTATGAATTATCAACTGGTAAAAGATTATTCAACTTATTAATAAATCTTCAGCTTTTCGATGATATGAAGCCGCTGCTGAGCGAGATCCTAACTAGACAAACATGTCTCTGTGCTACAGAGGCTGGGAGTGAAACAGGTCAATGCTCTTAGAAATTGGACTTTTGATTCTTTTGAATCTGATAATAAACATTTTTAATCAATTAATTTGCAGCAGAACATGATCTCTGCTTCTCGAAATGAGTTATTCAAGAACATCATTGAATGATTTCAATGACATTCCTGCATGTTACTGAAAGGCGACTTAGTGTTAGTCCCCATAGTAATTGTGTGAGATAACAATAAATAGCATTAGAAATAAAATAAACAAAATGGATCAGTGTGGTTAAGTATTTAAATTGTAACATTTATATAAGTTAAATTAATATATACACACACACACACACACACACACGTTTGAATGCATTGCCTCTCTTTTTAAGAAGAGTTGGACTATCCGTCTTTCTCTGATCAGTTTCAGCCTGGAGACTTCTTCCTACTGAAGGACATTGGATCAGTATGCTGGGGTTTCAAAGTCAGCAGCGGCCTGGGACGTCATTACAGAAAAATAAATTGCAAAGTCTTAAATATTAATGAAAATAAAATGTTGCTTGGAGAGCTATGAATAAAGATACAAAAGCACTACTGCTTCCAAATTAATGAGAGAAAAGCCAGCTGTAGCACAAACATGTATGAGCTTTATCTTTGTGAGGAAGAGTATTTCTTTTACTTCACTAATGAAAACTGTTCATCAAAACCTTCCAGATCCAAGAGGCACTTGTTGTGTGAACACTTGAGTTGCAGCTTTTCCAGAGGGAACGTGAGGAATATCAAGACCGGCAGACTCTTTTTTTTTTTTTTTTTTTTAAAGCCACTTCAGTTACAGTTGAAAGCTAAAAACCCTTTTACAAAGTCACTGGTCTTATTGAGCTTTGTACATTATTGCTGATGAATTGATTCTTCCTTGATTGATGGATGTCAACTATACTGGATGAAGCTGTTGACTTGATGGCTGCCTTTGATCTTCTCACAGTTCTGCAGGAAGACGTGCACATTTTATTTGAAATAGTTCAGGGTCATAGAAAGTCCATGAGATGAATTACACCACGGTCAAACTCCAAGTATCTCTGTGAATCTCTTTGTTATGTTGTGTTAAAGCTACTGAGAATGATTCAGTCTTTTGAAAATGTGATTCAAGGAGAGCAATATCCCACTAGAGCTTTAGCCCTTCAGACTCTTGCCTCATATTTGAAGTGTAGAGGAGTTCAATGTAAACGAGTAATATAACCTTGTATGGGTATGTGCACATTTACTGTGTTTGTTCAGGGAGTCAGTATAGCCCCATTCACACTGACGCAGCAATACTGCAGTAAAGAACATCTGCCTTTTACTCTGAACCAAAGTCAGCTTCATGATGCCGCCCCAGAGTGCCACTCCAGATCGCACGCCTCTACCACGGGAGCGTAAGCGGCGTTACGTTTAAAACAACGGTGTCGTCGTTCTTCCGTGTCAGCGGCGGCACAACTGTCCCCTCGTTCTGCCGCTGTACCTCCACTGAGATTAACAAGACGGGGAAATATAACAGTGCTGCCTTAAATTGGCTGTGTGAAAGGGGAGAGCTTCTTTGTGTGTGTGTGTGTGTGTGTGTTTTTGTGGTGGTTTGTTTCAAGGAATCCCTTGAAAAAGAGATGGTTTCTCTCAGAGTTGAGATGTTTACAACTTCACTCTGACCACTGTTGGCTGAGGTTATTTAAAAAAACAAAACCCTCTCAGACTGAGGTCAGAAAGCCTTCCACTGCTCTGCTATCTGATCGTGGCTCCGCTCCGGATTGATTTTTTGAGATGACATCTGACTCCAACCTGAGGCTAAAGTTCACATCACGCACGGTCCGCACAGGTCTGGTCCAGCGGGGGAGCGAGAGTGTTTGATCGTAGGCCGAAGGTTCGCGACTATTCTCTCCTTTTACCACGTTTACATGTGTTTTTGTTGTTCTTCTTTTGCCAAAGATGGATTTTACAAGGAAACAAACTAATTAATTAGCCGAGGGGAAAAATATCCACAAGCATGACCACTTGGCTCATCAGGCCGTGTTTTATTTTTCTTAAATCAATGGGTAAACATTGAACGGACTGATTCCCTGTCTACTTCTCTAGTGCATTGACTTTCCTGTAATTGATTATGACTCTTTTCCACCGCTCGTGGTTTTATTGCGCCAACATAATTGTGCATGTGTGCCGTCTCGTGCTCGTCTCGTGTCCGACTTTGTCCTCGCAGCGCCGTAAAGACCTCCCTGTGAAGAGTGGGTCATCTGAGGACGGCTTGTCGAGCCGTGAGCTTGCAGCCCTGCAGCAGTTGTGCCGTGACACTGTAAACCTTTTACACGCTACACGTCCCCTCCACAAAGTGGAGTTGTGCTGCAGTGGACACGTTGTGCTAATGCAGACGTCGGCAGGATGGAGCATACAATAAGATAATGGGCTCTTTTAATTACTGAATCAATGTGATCTCTAATCAGAATGTTTCTTGGTACAACATTGACATTTACTGTGTACCTACAAGTTAATAAGTAGTAAAAAAAAAAAGTCAGGGGGTTTGCCAGCATTGCATCACGTCACAGGATGATATCTGCCAACAATAAAGCTCTGCTAGAGCTGCCAAGAAGTGAACTTCTTGTTCCCTCGAAATTATGCAGGCAACCTTTCACCAACAATAGCAAAAAACATGACTGATAGTATAGCAGACATCCACCATTCACTTATCTTCCACTACAGGAATTTAACAATCTGGAGTTTTCCATAATCTGGGCCCAGTTTCAGAAAGCGTGTTAAATGAGAACAGAGTTGGTTAACCTAAAGATGAGAAACACCAGAATGAGCAAAGTAACCGGACCTCCAGGTCAGAAAATACCATTAAACTGATATTACACATTATGTGCAATAAACATATTGGTGGCTTTTCTAATAAACTGACACATCGTTGTAAAGGTAAAAATAGGACATGCATCGGTTTGATGCTGAGCGGAGGGTGATGTTATGCTATGTATATTTAAATGTATGAAAATACAATGTTCAAAGAAATTACCGACGCCGTTAACATTCTCCTGTGTAACAACTCGATGTCCAACCAGCGTTCTGCCCTACAGTAAACCTTTGATACACACTTGATACAGGCTCGATAAACGAGGAAGAAAAGTAGCGTGTGTGGCTCTTTACAAGAGATGGAAAAACTGCCAACTAGTGGGTTAAATTCACAGAGTCCGTTACCATGGTAATCGACCTAGAGGTCAAGTTACCTCGTTTATTCTGGAGCGGAGTGTTTCTCATCTCAAGGTTAACTAACTCCGTTTCCATTTAACCCGCTTTCTGAAACGTGGCCCAGGTTATGGAAAACTCCAGGTTGAATAATGATTGAATGATTATTCATGATTTGATTGGTTCCACTCATGGAAAATCTACCCTATTACATCAGTGATTACAATTTATGAATGAGTAGGATCAAGGTGACGCTGCAGACTTCAGTTTGAAAGTGAGTTTTTTCTTTTGAATAGGCTTATAGTCGGGACATGTTTTGATTTTAACAGCATTTCAGTTTGAACTGAGTAGCTCCACCTTTTTGTTTACTTGCGACCGTGAACTTCTTTTCATTCACCGCAAGCTTAAACTCAGAGTGAATATACTCCGAGTAATAAACTCTGATCTGCTGTTCTGGAATTGAAAACTCGAGTTATCCTTCACAAGGTTCATCAACATAGAGTTTTAGGTTCGGCTCAGTTTGCTGAAGCTTCTTTCTGAAGCCGGCCTGTGAACTGGTAAGAGTCTCAAGTCGAGGTCTGGTTTACACATCATTAAAAACCCAACACATTGTGATTGTTACGCAGTGTTTAGTCCCCTGATGGGACTGACAACAATAGAAAAGTATAGATATTTTTTTTCTATTAACATTCATGTGTTGACTTATAAATGTCAGTGTTTGACAGCACAGTGGGAGGCGGCTTCAGAAATTACTGGAAAGAAAAAGGCACAAATGCCCGGGTCGTTGTTTTTTCACCCGCTATAGGCACTAAAGTGTTTTCAGGACAATAGGGACTGATTTTCAAAACAGTCGATACAATAAAGGGAAATTGAGTTTACATTTTTTACCCAAGTCCCTGTTCATAACAAACGTAAAGTAACTATCCCTCACATTTTCTCTTAATGCAGAACAGGCACAACGTCGGCTGCATAGAGGAGGGAGAAGTGGTTCTTCGGGGTTTTCCTCCGACCTTGGCACTCCAGTGTTGACCTGAAGGGGAAGGTCGTTTCACAGGGCGGCCGCGGTGGTGCAGCTAATGCTCGTTAAATCGACGAGCGCGTGGCACAATCTGATGCAGACATTGAAGTCAGTGGGGTATTTCCCAGCCATCCTCAAATGCACCATATTTCACCATCCTAGTTAATCCACTTGTTATTGTCAACATCATTTAATGGCCTAATCTGACTTCTTCAGAACAATGGAGTAAAAGCGTGGACTGTGCCAGGAATCATAATCTGTTTTTTACTGGATAAACACGGTAGAGGAATGTGGCCGGCAGCTTGTTGAAATTGGAAAGCGTGTTGATAAATAAGGTAGCCTGTCTTTGCCTTATAGGGTTTCATAACAGCGAGTTCATTCCTACATGATTTAGATGCATTTGGACAACTTTTCTGCTCTCTTCCACTTCACCTGTGTACACCACTGCAGTGTAGCACAACTGTCTGTTTCGCTTTGATTCAAGCATCAGAACTAAAGGCTAATGAGCAAGGGAAGGCAGGCTGACTGCTGTGGGACGGATACAGATTGGGGAGAACAATGAGAGAAAAACATTTCATGACGAAGTGAAGTTTAGCAGAAAGGCAGATCAACGGCACTAACCCATTTTTCAGGTGTGGGACTATCTCGGTCCGCTCGGCCCTCCTAAACAGAAACTGCGGGTTCTGTCCAGCTGCCACTGTGGCGGTCGGTGCCCCCGTCCACCCAGTCACTGCACTGAGTCATTAGACTCCAGCGTCATTATATAAACAATTTTCTGGGTTATTTGGGGGAGGATATATCGCCAAAGAAAGTCTCATTTTCTCAATTTATCTCAAGTCACTGATGCACAAAGTTAATATGCTAATGCCCCACATTTTCCAATAACTCCAAATCAAATGCAGTTTATCTTCAACATTGAGAGTAAATGTGTTATGATTGATGTGAAATGTTTTCATTATGCTTGTCTGTTGTTTAACTGGAATAATGGCATCCTCGAGTGGAATTTTCAGGCTTTGTTCTTGACATTCATGGGCCCCATATGGAAATGGTTCCGTATCATTTTATTGCAGCCCTCAAACCTCTTTCCAGACGTTGTTTGGCTCTTTGTAAAACATAATTGTGTCAACAGTCACTGGAGAGGAGACACCAGACCTTTTCGATAAGTGCTTTCCCACAAGGTAAATGTGGCGGGCGGGATGGGAGCAAACATGCAAACAACCAGCGGACAGTAATTTCCCGCTGTCTGGTAACATGCATTTTAATGAGGCTGATGGATTAATGCCCCGCTTCAGTAACGGGCCTCTCGGAGAGCATTGGTGAAGCCTGTTCCGCTCCATCAGCGCTCGGCTTATCGCATCAGTAATGGTCACTCACGAGTCCTGATCCGTCTCCGTTTCCACATCTTTTTTTTTTTCTAATGCCTTTGTCATAAATGATCCTTTTTTCCCCCAATGGAAAGCAGTAAAGTCCCACGGAAACGTCGTAGTTGTGAGATAAAACGGTCCAAAACGTAAGTGCTCAACTGCTGCTGATTGCCAGATAATGAGTAAGCTGCAGGGGTCTACGTTTAGCACGAGTAGATGGGAATACATGTTGTTGAGTGAGTGTGAGAGTGAGTGTGTGTGTGTGTGTGTGTGTTTGCATATGTTTGACACAGCTGAGCTGTTTTTAGTGTGAGCCGGCCTCTGTTCTTGCACGTGTCCGTGCATACGAACAGGTTTTTAGCTTTTTGTGTCTCTTCTTGGATCAAATCTCTGAGGCGGCTTGATGTCGTCTCTGTAGGTCGTTTCAAGTGTCCAGGCAAAATGTTTTCTCTTTTCTAAAATCTACTGTCCAACAAGTATCGAAATGAGTTGGCCATAAAGCTTTGCGAGTGATGTGCCTCGTCGTGCATTATCAATACGAGATGTACAGTGTTTATTTTTTTTATTTAACGAAGAGAGTTTAGAATTTCATTCTACATTGTGTTTATTCTCAAAAGCAGAGTACACAGTTATACATTGCACATGTTTTTCATTCCCCCCCCCATCCCAACACAGAACAAATCGAACAAATCGCACTGCTTCAATTTTCAAAAAGCACATTACAGTATTAATGGTTCAAGTATTACACAAAAGTAAAAATAGTGTAGGAGGTAATACAGTTAAACAGAAACCAGAAATGAGTAAATTATTGCTATTATTAGTTCCTACAACAGCATCAAGTGTTTATTTTCTAATGAAGTATTTCATATCCTTTGTACCCAAATGTCCCCACCAGATACTTATTTTCCCAGCATCCCCCTCCATATGAGCCTGCCACACTATTGCTATGTTCAAAAGTGAGGACAGGTTTTAGCACACACGTATTTATTTAAATACAAACCCAGCATGAGTTGGGACTGAACTGTAATCTGTTGACGCTGTTGGACATATCGGGGTCGGTATCCTCTCCGGTGGATTTCGTCATGTGATTTCTCACCGGATGATGATGATGATGAGTGTCAAATGAAGTTGTTTTGTCTTTTTTAAATTGAGGTTTCCTGACACCAAAACCAGATGTTTATCTCTTAATTTAATACTTTTGTATTCAATCAACTGCTATTGTTGCTGCTCCAGGAAACTAATTATGTCCAGGTACTGCATTATGCATCACGACGCACCAGCTGCTTTCCCCGTCTTGACACCATTGGTTGACCGAGTCTTCAGAGTTGCTTGACGGACTCTGCCACTCTCCGCCCCGTTGTCCCGGAGGCTCTTATGTTGACCAACACAACGGACCCACTACCTGCTTTTATTCCTCTCTTCTTCAGAGGAGCGGCCGTCTGCTCGGCTGATGCCTCTGGGTGTCGGCGTTTATCCTCCTTCATATCCTCTTGTTCTTTTCATAGTCGCTCCCACAGACCTGCGGTGGGGATGTGGTTCCCCCTCCGAGCCATACATCACTGTAAAGTGTGTCTTCCCTCGTGGTTATTGCCTCCCTATGGTCTAATGGCTTTGTGTGCAGGGGCTTTATGTCTGAGCCGGGCTGGAATCGGCCGGTTTACTGTGATTAAATGGGAGCAGAGGAGGTCGGGGGAGTGAACCAGGACTCTGTTTAGAGCGGAGGAATGCAGCACACACTGCAGCACCTCGGCTCTCCGTCAGCCTCTCCTGTGGCACAGCACGTCTCAATCACTCCACAACACGGATATCAGTTCATCCTTTTCTTATGTTCATGCTGCCCGTAATTAGGTTTAACTCCCATCTAAAAATCTGCTGTGGTAATTTTGTTTATGACTGTCTAACTTAATTCCTTCATTTTGTTTAATGATTAAAGCATTAATGAACACTTCAGAGCATATGAAGCTGTTAAAACATCTGAAAACTGCTATATGAATAACGAATAATCGGCCGATGCCCGTGAAGTCTGTCTTCCCTCGTTTTAGAGTCAAGTTATATATTCGAGAGCGATATCCTTTTGGGGAGAAATAAACTTGACATTAATACCATGCGTCTGCTAAGTTATAGCCCATATTTTCTACCCCTATCTCAAACAGTCAGACGATCTAAATATTTAATATATAAAACATAATTTAAAGTCTGTTGTCGTCCCTTCGGTCTACGTAGCAGTGCAATATCGTCTCGAACAGTTATTTAGATTATTATCGAGAGTTAATTACATCCAGACAGATCTTTGGTCCTCGTTATGTTTGTCGAGGCTCTCGGCGAAAAACGTGCCGTCTGTCTCCGTGTGAGTGGCAGCTGTGCAGCCAGCCGCATGCTTCCACAGATAAGGGTAGTTTATAAAACATTCAGTCTTCACTGAATCGTCGGGCCACGTTTATGACTGGTAACGGGTAAACGGTTTGTACTGGTGGTCTAGACCTCCGGTCACTCAGTGTTTTTACACTACATGTCGTCATTCACCCGTTCACATCCATGTACACACTGATGACCGGGGCTACCGTGGGCTACCTCTGAAGCGGCTCGACCTTTACACGGAGCGCTTTTCTTTCCTCGGATAACAAATTCTTCGATGTAAAGGGAGTAACTCTATTAACTCTATTAATGGCCTTTTATTACACATGATGATAATTGGACTGAGCACAGAGGGTTATGGGTCATGTATCGGGTTTCCCACAGGGGAACGCGTAAGTCGGAGAGGGTCTGTGCTTACAATTAGAGAATCCATTTACATTAACAACAATGGAAATGGATTCTCTAATTGTAAGCACACATGTTGCTATCTAATGCAGCCCATTAAACTTGTAGAGAAAAATGATTTGCATCCCCAAGGATGTTGCGATGTGTTAACCTCATAAGGCCTGGGTGGCAGTTTGCTTGAGAGGAAGAAGGAAAGAAGTCATAGTCGTATTCAGGTTCAACACAAGGAGTTCTGTAACTCTACTACGATGCGTCTAAAATCGTTGACGCTGCTTTTGGTCAGCCGATGCACTGACACTGCTATGATGATTTCATGAATAATGTATTTACTTTGTTTCTATTTAATTTATGTTTTGATCCATGCATGCAAATTGGTCAGATGTCTCCAGTTCATGCATGTTTCTGGGTCTTCATTTTTAGGGCATTATGATGAGCTTTGAGATTTTGAAACTATTTTTGCACCGCCAGGTGTTCTGCACTCAACCAGCATTCCTGACAGTCCAGGAGAACTAGCACCATCAGCCTTTTCCTACATCATTGAAGCTTTATCAGATGCAGAGGTCATGTCCTTATGCTAACTGATCTCATCTCTTTGTCTTTTCAGGTATTTGATAATTATTATCACTTCAGGCATCGCACGGTGGTGAAGAGGTCGCTGTCTGATCACAGGGGAACACACGTCCGTCTTCAAAAAGACCCCAAGGTAAGAAGTTTAAGGGCTCCTGTGTTGCAATTTTACAAGGAACATTTGACTTTTTTGTGAAAGAAAGTAAATTGTTTAATTGTCTGCACTATAACATTAGAACGCCTTCTGAAAATAATGTCTCCAGTGGGGAAACTATATAACGAGGATGCTTAATTCCATATCTTGCCTTCGACGGTATCATTTTGGTAAAAACGGAGCAGCCTTCTCTGCATTGCTCACTGACGCTTGCTGTGGATGTGAAAAAATAATAATGTAAAGTGCCGGCTGCTGTTTATTAGTTTGCGTTCCTCCGTGGTTCTGCTGGCTAACGAGGCTGTGCATCCCGAGAACATTAAAGTGTGTTAACGGAGCGCAGCCGCGTGCTTTAGAGTGTAGACGGCCGGCGCTCAAAGGGTTACAACGAACAGTTCATCTGAAATGACTTCATGGAGATCAATAGTGACCGAGTGACTCCAGCACGGACGCAGCAGACGGACTCGGGCTGCTCCACTCAAGTCGATGTTCTTTGCGCCCTCACTGGTCCACATTTATTCTTACGTATTTTCTCCTTCTCTTAATCATAAGGTCTACCAATAACTTGAGGATTGGGAGAAAAGTTTGGCAGGTCTCCCCATCTTTCTGCCTCTGTTATTTCTGGAAATGTTATGAAAATGTTTATACCTGAATTGTGTCCACCTCAACAGTGAATTGCAAAGAACATTATTACTTTACATGTCATTTAGCAGACTCTTTTATCCAAAGTTGCTTACAATAAGTGTATTCAACCTAGAGTACAGACTAAGAACAACAAGAATACAGAAAGTAACATTTCCTTAACATAGTCGAACTACATAAGTACCATAATTAGAGCCATTTAACTGCCACTGAAGTGCAAATCTGTGTTTCAATCCAGATATAGTCGGCAAAGATGTGTTTTTAGTTTCCGGCGGAAGATGTAGAGACTTCCTGCTGTCCTGATGTCAGTGGGGATTATAGTGTCCATATAGATGTACAAGTCTGCATCTTACACATCCAGCCATAAGAAAAGTCCCTGCCATCTGCCTGCAGCGATCACTGGCCATGCTGTGCAGGTGCATGCTGGGAACAGAAGAACTTCTGCTGGGTTTGAGTCCATGTTACAAACGGTCCACCTCCCTCTGTGGGATTTCCTTGAACAGGCTCCATTTCCTGTTGTTGAATTCCTTTTCCCCCGCAGCACCTCACAGAAAGTGGAGCGTTACAGCTCCAGGTCCTCCCGTATGTGCAGGGGGGTCAGGTCAGTTCGTCAGCCCCCACAGGAAGCCACGCGCTTTTTTGTGATCTATATTTAATTAATTTTTATTCCTGAAGAGAGCTTTACAACCGCTGCAATAGCTTGCACATCTTCCCAAATCCACTCATGTTTTATGTATCGACTCTCTATGATATTAACATTGAGACATTGCTGCAACTTTTCTGCACATAATGGTCTGATCAAAGCAGTTATTGATCTGCAGATCATTGGACATGTTATTCCCATTTGCATCTGCTGCCCAGTTTTTTTCTTTTCTAAACCCCCCCCCCCCCCCATGAAAACAATATTTTTAATGGGAGGATTCTTTATCTTTTAAACGGGTTGAGATGAAGCGCGGACAAAAGGCTCAGTGGAGTCTCTTTGAAGAGTCTCATTACTGACAGAAACACCTGGACCTGTGCCAGATCTCAGAGACCGGCGACCAGAACCCCGCTAATGGGCTCTATTGAAGATTTAAAGCTCGGGTCCATCTTCTACCTTCATGCACTCTCCTGTTTTCGGTTTGATTCAGTTTGATTGTTGTTGTTGTTGTTGTTGTTGTGGGCTGTTTGCTTTGCTTCAGTGGTTTTATTAGGTTAGATGAGAAGAAGAGAAGGAATTGGACTGATAGAGTAAAGCAAACATTGAAGATTTAATGTATCATTTGTTTGACTGCTTGTATTGTTGATTTCATTACTATTGCAAGAAAATAAGGATTTGTAATGTAAAAGAAGCTTTCAGTATGAATATGAATGACACGGCCAACCACTCATCTGTACTTTAGTTGTTAATGTGTCCCTTTTATTGCCATGTTGCTCTGCTAGAGGCTTCCATTTGGTCTCAAAGAGGATCCTGTGTTTGTATAACGAAGAAGGACAAAGACGTGGGTGGGCAGAGCGAGCCGAGTGGGGATTGAAGTCGTTCTCCAGCTGACCGTGAAGCGAGCAGCAGTCCGCTTGTGAACATGAGTTCTGCGTTGAATCGTTCCAGACGCATTGAGATGCACACCGTTTGCAAAGCACTTTTATAATGAAAAAGTCTGTTTTTGAAAACTTCTGGGTTCTGAAGAGACTATTACAAATTTTCCAGAATATTTTTTCGCATGAAAACGGCAAAATAGAAAATGGAAATGTTTGTTGTTGTTACGATGCTGCCAAGAATGGGAAATCTGCCGGGTATGAAATCGGAGATCGGAGCTGAAATATATGACTTTTATAGTTTACTGTGAATATGGCAAGAGGGTAATGCAATTTTGTTGAGAAAAGGGACTTTGATCTCAAGTTCAGTTTGAAATTAAAACACTTTATTCTAAAAACAGTCTGGCATGCAATATTACAATTATTGGTAAGTAATCTAAATGTGTTTTTCTTCCAACAAATGCAACTGAATGTACTAAAGTGAAGGTAATTACTGTGCCACTACGCAGCTTTCAGGAAGTTTTTCTTTCCTCCCAGCGCTCCGGGAAACTGATTCATTGTGTGTTTATGAACACACCCAAGCCACTAATCCGTGCCATCGGTTCCTCGTGACGGTGACTGCAGTAAAGTCACGTCTTGCTGGGTTTTGACGGGCACTCCCAAGAAGTGTGTGTGTGTGTGTGTGTGTGTGTGTGTGTGTGTGTGTGTGTGTGTGTGTGTGTGTGTGTGTGTGTGTGTGTGTGTGTGTGTGTGTGTGTGTGTGTGTGTGTGTGTGTGTGTGTGTGTGTGTGTGTGTGTGTGTGTGTGTGTGTGTGTGTGTGTGTGTGTGTGTGTGTGTGTGTGTGTGTGTGTGTGTGGCGACGACGACTGGCTGCACACATTAGTCACACACTCTGTATCTACGATGCCGAAGCTAATTTGCTTTTAAAAATGTGTCTTTTTAATGAATATAGGCTCTGATTGAGCACTCATGCTATTGCCTTGTCTTCAGCAGTGTGAAAGCCTGACCCTGTGGTTCAACTTTAATGGTGAATTTCCTTTTTGAAGCACCTCGAATATTAATACATTTACAATTTTATTAAAGCTGTACAGGGTTGTGGCTGCTGTAAATCACCATACAACCTTATTTTTATTAATGGTCAAGTAATAACAAGACGCGCAACAGCATTGCATTGCATTCTAAGCATATGATGCAATTAGTAAATGCACTCCGAGTTATTAATATTCACGTTGGCGTAATCTTTCTGGAAGTTGCGGCCGAGCGAGAAGCGTTTCTTTACTTTTTCTCATGCTGCTCAGGTGTGAACAGGAGCGCTCACATTGTTCAGGAAAGGCATGCATACGATTACACATTTAAAATGACTCGCTGTGTGGGTTTTGTTGCAAAATGCAAAGCGATAGCAAAGGGCGTTAAAAGTTGCAACATGCCTTGCAACATTATGACATTGTTTAACGGGCGGATTTGAGGCGACGCGCGGTGCAGTCGGTGGTCGGTCGCCGTGAACATTAAACCTCCTGCATGGCTCAAGGTAATAAAAAAAATGTCAGAGTCCTGTCATGTTCAAATAGTTCCATCCTACTACGCATGTGAGAAAACAAGAGTGGTTTCAGAGGCGGTTACATGTGCAACTGAAAAACAGGAACTGGAGGGGGGAACTCGCACACCGCCTCGTGACGCAGGAGAAAAATAGCTTGTTTCTTTCTAACCGATGGAACATAGACGATGCCGGATTCATCCCCTGCATACCGGCTTTGTCACTCAGACCGTCTAATCAATACAGTCATTTGCTTTAAAACAGAAAGCCGATACTAACGCCTGACTGAGAGAAATGTATTAACAACTGTCTTCCTGTCTCAAACTAATTAGACGTAGAAAATATCTCCCTTACGAATAGCTTCGTCAACCTCGAGGGAACTGGATTCCTTCTAAAGATTTCAAATGTAATATACATGTTTAGTGATTCATGAAGATGAGATTGAGTCGCTGATGTGATGGCATTTATTTTTCATTTGATTCGATGCTACGAGAACAATATTGATTGTTTTAAAAAAGAGTTTGTCCTCCACATGTCGGATACCAGCAGTACACATCACAGAAATATTAATTTGTGTCATTATGAGAATTGCAACTATGTACAGTACGGGCACAAACTGTCCATTGCAACCATGGCCAGTTGTACATTTTTCAGAAGTAGAATCATTTATTGACTATTGACAGACACATTTTTATTCGGAATATATCTAGTAAGGCGAGAACATTGTTAGCTGTGTAGTTCATCTCCCATTTCCCACACTTGGTGCCATTTATCAGTGTTTGTCATCAGTAGTTGTTTAACTCTGTCGGGGCCCGTGATTGTGTGCGGACGCCCATCGTGCCAAAGCTGTCCCACAGTTTACTGCGTAAACCTCCTCCAGGGCCGAGCTCGTCCTCCCAGGGCCGAGCTCGTCCTCCCAGGGCCGAGCTCGTCCTCCCAGGGCCGAGCTCGTCCTCCCAGCGAGGATGGGATGCGTCCCGGAGGAAGGGTCTCCTCCACTTAGGCGCTCAAGCCTCTCGCCAGTTAGCGAGCGAACACAAACCCACGAAGCGCTCTGCTCCTTGAGGTGAAATCATTCCTTTATGGCATCGTTGAGTTGACATCGCTTCAATGAGAGAGAGAGAGAGAGAGAGAGAGAGACTCAAAATTGTATGACCTTTACTTTGAAATAACTACCAATTGAAACAGTAAAATGGATTGATTGCCAGTGTAGGAGAAGTCAGAGACGTCCTGAACACATCTGCATCAGTCATTCCCTGGAACACCTGGGAAAATTATATTTACAGAGCCTCAAATATTCCAAAATGACTTGTTTATCGCTAAAAATGTATGACCTTTACTTTGAAATAACTACCAATTGAAACAGTAAAATGGATTGATTGCCAGTGTAGGAGAAGTCAGAGACGTCCTGAACACATCTGCATCAGTCATTCCCTGGAACACCTGGGAAAATTATATTTACAGAGCCTCAAACATTCCAAAATGACTTGTTTATCGCTAAAAATGTATGACCTTTACTTTGAAATAACTACCAATTGAAACAGTAAAATGGATTGATTGCCAGTGTAGGAGAAGTCAGAGACGTCCTGAACACATCTGCATCAGTCATTCCCTGGAACACCTGGGAAAATTATATTTACAGAGCCTCAAACATTCCAAAATGACTTGTTTATCGCTAAAAATGTATGACCTTTACTTTGAAATAACTACCAATTGAAACAGTAAAATGGATTGATTGCCAGTGTAGGGGAAGTCAGAGACGTCCTGAACACATCTGGATCAGTCATTCCCTGGAACACTTTGGGAAAGTATATTTATAGAGCCTCAAATAATTAGATACAAGATTTTTGAACAGTAGGACTGTTATTTTTTGTAAACTCTTATTTGGTACAGTCAAATTGTTTGAATTCTTTCATATTACTTTGTAAAAAAATAAAAATCTGAAGGTCAAATGTTTACTTAATCTGTTCTTTGTCGATAAACATCAATTTATTTTGAAAACCGGATGTTGTGTCACGTCTATCTTTCCGCTAACTATGTAAAAACCCTCGCTCGCTCCCGATCTGGGTCGTTTGAATGTGTTTACCGTGAATGTCAGCATACAGGAGCACTAATATATATATATATATATATATATATATATATATATATATATATATAAAATTAAAATATATAAAAACTTGCTAAATATATATCAAATTAAAGTCCGAGGTCTGCCCCACGGGAGCCTTCTCCCACCTCCAGCCCCGGCCGCGCGCCTACCTGTCCGCCTGTGACTCACCATGAGCTCGCTCTGCAACAGACCCTCCGGCGGGATGGAGCCGAAGACCCGGGCTTCGTGGCTGCCCTGCTCGGCTATCTCCGTGCCCTCACCCAACTGCGGATATAACTGCACTTGTGGGAAACTATAGTAAAACCCACTCTGGCACCGGGAGGATACCCCCCTACAGGACTCTGTTGGCCTGCTAGGCGCGACACTAGCCCAGAGTCCTGTTGGGCTAGTGTCGCACCTAGCTAGGCGCGACACTACGTTGACATTGACAACCAATAGAATTATCAGGCCAGGTCACTGATACTGATGCTAAAAACGATAGCGCGCGATTAGCATCCGCTAGCTAAACGGCGCTAGCCTTAATGAACTATCTTCCCTTTAACTACTACACACTTAATACAGGGATCTCAAGCCTTGCGCATTGAGTGCGAGACTCACGCTTAAAACAACTCTCGGCTATTTAATGTTTTATTGTGCCGCAGCGCCAATATGAGCCGCTCCCACTGTGGAGAAATCAAACGCTCGCTAGAGTTCTGTGCCACTTATCAGCCAATCGAGATTTGGTCGCCCTTCCCAGGTGCTCTGTCCTTGCGGAAGTTTTCTCTCTCTCTCTCTCTCTCTCTTCGTTCTGACATATATTATTTTCTGGTCTTGTGTACTCGGGTGTGTTTCTCCTGTACAGCGAGCCCGACTGCAGCGAGCTTCCTTTCCCTGTATGCATTCGACTTACTGTCAACACTTCCTGCCTGAGCTCCTCTCTCCTGTCGCAGTGTTGTTCCCCGGCTCTGATTTTGTTCCTCTGCGTGTATATTGTTAGCGCGCGTACATATTTCGGTTTACCCGTGATTAAGCGTAATGGATTCGGGTGCATCCCATTTCACAGTCGAGCAGAAGTTTTAATGAGTCCCAGGCTCCTGTGGACTCCATCAGCAGGTCTCATTACCGAGGCGTCGGTGGTACCCCTGAGCCTCTCGTCCGTCTGCTGTCGTCCCGTCGAGAGTTATGATCTTCATTAATTTATCTGACATGGTCGACCCTCGTGTCCAGCACATAATTATTTCATGTTTCTCTTTTATTTTATTTCATACAGGACAGTGAGCAGTAACCTTTGTGCATGGATTCATCGTCTGCTGAGCGTCGCCTCGCCTCTTTGTTCCCACCGCTAACGTCTACATGCGTGTCTTTGTTTGTGCTCAGGTGTCTTGGGCCGAGCAACAGGTGTCGAAACGAAGGAGAAAGAGGGACGTCTTCACAGAACCGTTGGATCCCAGGTTCATTGACCAGTGGTACCTGGTGAGTATGGCTGTGCCCCCCCCCTCCAATATCCACCTTAGTGCTTATTGCTGCTGTGCGTCTTGTTTGCAGAACACAAAGCGCAGGTTTAAGTAACTTCACATCAGCTTGAAGGATAGCATTACCTCTGAAGTGCATGCGTGGTTTACTTTCAGTCCACAGAGCATAAGAAGATGGAGCGTGGAGGTAGAAACGTAACTGCTTCACCTTGAGTTGCTCTTGTTCTCACTTGATTGATTTTTCTTCTTCGATTGACTAAAAGAACGTCACCGACGCTTTGGCCTGTTAAAAGCAGCCGTAACAACCTCTGAGATTTTCTGTTCGGCTCCACTCTTCCTTCAATTACTCTGAGGGCGCTTCAGGCAGAAGAAAATTCTCGGTGATGCAAATCACACTTGCATCACCGGTTGTTAAGAATGTCTGTGCTTTCAGAGGCAGACTTCCCCAGTGTGTTGGACTAGTTAGTGGCAATTTGAAGGGCAAATGGGTAGATAAGAGGCTTCTGCCTGGTTGTGTTAATGTGACTAGATGAGATGGATTCTGCCGTACGTTCGTAACACGTAATCGTATTTCACTGATATTAAAACCTGCCTGTTATGGACACATTTAATGGCTTCAATTTAAAGCTGTAGTTAATGATTATGTTCATGTTCACTTAATCTGCCAATTATTTTCTTCATTAATCCTTTCGTTTCGAAGAAAGAAAGAAAAATGCTGATCACAGTTTATCAGAACACACATTGATGTTTGTCCAACCACGTCTCGAAAAAAAAAGCAAAAAATATATTTCACTGACTATCATACATCATGATTCGACCAAAGAAAAAGGCAGCAGGTCGTCACACTTGAGAAGCTGAAACCGGCAAATGTTTACAGCATTTATGATGATCAGGATGGTTGCTGATTAATTCTCTTTTGATCAACTAATTGATTATTAGCCAAATCGTTGCCACTCTAGCATCTTTATTGGCATACGAGGAAATTACATCTTTTATGAGAGGGAACTTGGAATATTACCGAAGCTACCATGTTGATATTTGAATAGGATGCACTCTGTGGTCCTCTTCTAAACGGATGCTGAACTTGTGTGAGTGTAAAAAAAAAGAAAAAAAGAATATCTATTTATAAGTGGGCTTCCCGTGAGGTTGTGAAGCTCATTAAAGCACCAGATAGAGATGGAAACTGGAGCACTACCTTCGATGTTTTCAGGGATCAGCTTCTTTTAGAAGAATATAAATGTTGCCACCTTACAAAAAAGGAATGAGTCGTTCACAAACCAAATAACCTCTATTGTTGGGATGTTGTTAAAAAATAAATACGCTCTGTGTATTTTAGATGGTCAATTATTGGGATGACGTGTGTTCGGAAGGGATGGGAAGTATTAAAAGTGAACCCGGCTGGCCCGGCGGTGTGACTGGGTTTGTTGGTGTCCTTGGTGGACAGATGCTAATAGTCTGCATCGGTGTAACAATGAATATTTTACTGATATTTATCTATTCTAAATGATGAAACATGATAAATCATGGACAAGCCTCAAAGCGCTCAGAGACCCAGGACGTGTGCTGACATTTAGGAACAGTAGGACCCACTTGTTGAGCAATATTCAAAGTTAAACCGAGCATATGCCCCTCTCAGATTTATGTCGGGCACAAAAGGTATTTTTCCGATTTGAATCAGCATTGCAGGTCACAACATTCAGCTTTAACTGATGTTCCCCATGATGGATTAACTGTCAATGACATTACAAGGATGAAGAACACACCTCACCCGTTTTGATAGGCTGCACCTAAAAGGGTCTGACATCCGGGAGGAAAATGTGTCGGTGGTACAGAGACACATTATTTTTAACCGGTGGGACTCTTAAAAAAAATTTGAGCTTTGAATTTGATGAAAGACGGACATGGCTTTTGACCAAAGGTCAAGATGAATATCAAGAGCTTATCAAAAAGCATACGGAATGATTACTGTGCGCCGTGAACTAGTTCACGGTGCTTTGCTTGGTATTAATAATTAAATGAATGCAAACACGACATTGATGCTTTCAGAGCAGCAATACTCTTTGTAAGCTTGCACTACCTCCTTCCCCTCGTTGACAAACTTTAGCTATTCACCAAGAAGAAATGATGGACTAAAAATCAATAGCATGCACTTATCGTAGACGATTCATCAAAATGTCTTAAGTTAGATAATTTGTTTTTTTTTGTTGAGAGCGCACCGCTCTTCCAGATTGAGTTAAAAGTAAATTCTTGTCAGCACTCGGATGGAATCAAATTATCTGCGTGACACCTAAGTTGTTTGCCTCTTCCGTCCTCAGTACAACAGCAACAACCGTGACTTGAATGCAAAATCTGCGTGGCAGCTGGGCTACACGGGTAAGGGAGTGGTGGTGTCCATCCTGGATGACGGCATCGAGAAGAACCATCCGGACTTGATGCAGAACTACGTGAGTACGACGCCTAAATTAGCTGAAACATGATGTTTTCCGTGGGGTGTCTGTATTATATATATTATATGATATATGGCCTGCTTTTTTGAATCGTTTTAGTTCATTTATCTTTCTTCTTTGTTTTATTGTGTTTTTTTGTTTCACCATCTTTTTCTGTATATTGTACTTTCCTCTTCCAACTGCTGACATGTTTTAGCCCTTGTTATTGCCAATTAGTTTTAATTGACTGCACTTTGTGACCCTTTGTCTGTGATAAGTGCAAAATAAATACACTTTATTTACTTAATGCATTAACACACACAATGAAGAAGAGAACAGAATAAAGAGAAGATTTTTAAATAACGATAGTGTTGTCTTTGTGCTGAAAGTGGCAAATTAATTTGTTAAGAATCATTTCTGTGCGGCTTGTTTTTGTGGTTTCAACATTTCGCAGATGTTTAAATCTTGAATGTACCAAACTGACTTTTACATCTGACTCTGACGATGTATCTGCGTCTTTTCTTTAGGACCCGGATGCCAGTTACGATGTGAACGATGGCGACCCGGATCCCCAGCCTCGTTACACGCAGCTTAATGACAACAGGTAGAAATCCACACACACATTTACATCTCCAGTGTTCTCCGTCTGCCGGCCTGCTCAGGAACAACTCGTCTATGTGTTCTACACGCCGGCTGTGAGAAGGACATGTCAAATTAATGAACATGTACAATATCATTCTGTCACCTCACTGACAGCTGCCATCTGACACACAACAGAGCCCCAGTTATGGGACTACAACTACCTAATGGCTATAGCTATATGAGCCTCAGAGATTTTGATTTTCAGCCATTTAGTGGATATTACTTTTAAAAAAATGGGCAATTACTCCAAAGAATCCTGCCCTAGCTCCTTAATCCCTGACGCCAGCGAGGCGCTTCCATCGCCTGTGTAAGTAGAGTAAATCTACACTAGGCTTAAAATAGTAGGTGAAGAAAATGGCTTTATTGCAGGGGCTGCTGCAGATGGCATTAGGAGTTGTTTACCACCACAGTGATGTCTGCCAGAGAATTGATTGAATTAAGTTCATCAGCATTAATGAAACGGAGCAAATCTCTGGGCTCTGGAGGGCCTCGCTCGTCTTCTCCCTTCCTCCCAACCGCCTACCTCCCGTTTGACTTTCATTTCTGATTCGCTGTAATCTTATGTTTGCGGGGCACTCGGCTGAGGGGCTTTTTCATTCCAAGGCTTGATAGGCATGGAAGATTATAGTTTGGCAGGGATGGAAATCAAACGTCCCCAACCGAGGCAGGGGCCAGGAAAGGGCAGCATGAATATGGAGGCCACGGGGATAAAGAGCTGCAGAGTGATCTAGGCCGACTGCAGCTCTGCCAGAGACATCAACTCTGCATGGCTCGGTGAAACGTATCAGAGATGCAGGCTGATTAGAGCTAGAGAGTGTGTCATTCTTTTCAGACTTTACAAAGAGGCAGTTTACTTTAACACACACACACACACACACACACACACACGCGCACGCACACGCACACGCGCACACGCACACAACTTATCAGTCAGTTTTGATAAACATGGACGCATTGTAAACAATATGCTGTCCCAATGTGTATAAGATTCGGTGCCAATGCCTCAAACTGTTTTTCCCCAACCACCATCAACAAAAACCCTCAATGGTGGAATTCCTTGTGGGAGAATGTGGGAGAAGATGCCTCGAGCTCTCTCCACATCCACACTCTGTGCCAAGGCACGCTTAAGCTCCTCTGGTGGCTCACAGTGGCCCTGAGCCCAGCTGAGACACTTACTATTGATGTTTCCTTCTTTCTGGCTGCCCCTCTTTCCAACCCGGGCTCACCTCGGCTCTTATCGCTCGCCACCCAGCTCTCTGTCCTCCTGCTGTGCAGGACCAATTGAGAGGGGGCATATTTGTGTGTGTGTGTGTGTGTGTGTGTGTGTGTGTGTGTGTGTGTGTGTGTGTGTGTGTGTGTGTGTGTGTGTGTGTGTGTGTGTGTGTGTGTGTGTGTGTGTGTGTGTGTGTGTGTGTGTGTGTGTGTGTGTGTGTGTGTGTGTGTGTGTGTGTGTGTGTGTGTGTGTGTGTGTGTGTGTGTGTGTGTGTGTGTGTGTGTGTGTGTGTGTGTGTGTGTGTGTGTGTGTGTGTGTGCCCCCATTTTCTTGCTCTTTTGGTGCCGATGCATGTGTAAACAACCTGTGGGCAGGATTGAAAGTGTGTAAGGCCGTGTCTGTCCTCTGCAGAAAGGCCGACTCTGTTCACCTACATAAGGCCTTCTTTCTTCCCCAGCATATGGGGAGCAGGGAGGATAGCTCGGTAGCAATGTGGCCATTCACCCTCCTGTTTATCTAAGACGGCCTGGGATTCAGATGGTTCCCGGTCCATCCTATCAAGATGGTTTCCAAAAATGCTTTTTTTTCTCCTTCTCTATAATACTCAATTCACTCCTTATTCAGTTCAAGGCTAGCTCTCTATTTAAAATATGGACTGAATCACAATATTCAACATATGCTATGACCATGCAGAATGTCATGTTCGTTGTTGGTGGAGGCCGATCTTTTTCCCGATGATGATGCACAACAAAAATGAGGTAAACTTAATTAACAGAACAAGGGGCAGTGCAGACTCCAGATGTTCAGCATTGTTTAAGACACAGTGATGGATGCAGGGAGCTATTTAACAGTGCTGAAAACAGCTGCCTGATTAATTTTTACCTGACCATATATATGTTAATCTCTCCCCAGACATGTCATTTATATTCTTCTCTTCCTAAACAGCGCCGGACGTGTTGTCCTGAAGGCCGGCTCATTAGGAACCTCGCAGAACCATTAACAGAATTAAGAATGAGCAGTGGAAAACAGTTGTTCCCATTTACCTCTGAGGTTCAGTGCAACCCGGAGACTAATGAACAGAGAACTCTACATCCACGGCCTCGAGAGCCTCAATGATTTAAACCAACAAAAGTAATTAGGCCGATGTGAGAGAGAAACACCAAGTGAACAAACAATGTTGTTTTTCCAGACTCCGGGCGAGGATTGGCTGTAGATAAGAAGATCAATGAAATGTTAAGTGCATATGTCACATATCAGACCCTATTATGCTTTGCTCTGAATTTAGTTTTGATATATGATGATTGATTATTTATTTTCCAGTCGTGTGCCTGGACTGCAGGGCACATATACATCTAAATGTATAAATATTAGATTTGGGTGTAACCTTTTTAAACGAATAACTATAATAATGTGCCGTCTTTAATTTTTTAAAATTATTTTGGTTACGTGTTTTGTTTTGCGAATTCGCTGCTTAGTCACTCATTTGTAAGCGTCACAAACTGCAGGAGCCAAGTCTGGAACTTGTCACAGATCACCTATCATATGTGGCACCTCAGAATATTCCTGTTTTCACAGCACAAGAAAACATGCATCCTCAGTGGCAGATCGTTCTATAAGACAAAAAAGCAGTTTTTTGGGTTTTGTTAATCCAGTGCCGGTGTGGGTGAATACTTTGCAGCCTGCAGACACATTGTGGATCCATCTGTATGACAATAGCATGTCTCTGTAGCACGTCTCCCGAGAGAGGCGGTGTAGGTTGAGCTCGGTGATGATGGCTCTGCCAGCTGTGTGTATGCATGCTGATTGTGTTGTTAGCCGCAGGCCTGCAGACGGCTGACGTCGCTGTAACCCGAGTTCGTCTCTCCGCTAGATTCTGCCACGGGGCTCGCTCTGCGCCGTAATCGGAACAAGACATCACTTCGCTGTTCGCCGTAATCTTCTATTATCACCATTACGTATGGCGGAGATGTATCCGGTGCTAAAGGTGTCTTTGAAGTTTAGTCAAGACTCTGGTGTTCCTTGTGAGGGACTTCTTCTTCACCCGGGTTTTGTTTAGCATGAAAGTGTTTTAAATACAAAGCATGTCTTCCCCACTGTAGCTGCTGTTGGAAGTGCGTCGGGAACATTAAATGACCTTAGCTTCATTGAGATTTGTTTTGCTCTGCTGGACGCTGGAAGGACAACATGGCGGTGCTTGTGATGAATTACAATATTTTTGACAGTGATATTTCATTGGTGGAAAAATATGAGTATAGATTAGAATATAAAATATATTAATCCCCAGTGGGGAAACTCATTTGCCACCAAAATGTCATCCAGATAACAATAGACACAGTCCACGGATCACAAGAGACCAGAAACTCACTGCAAGGAACAAACGAAACAGAAGATGCCCCATAACACATGACGTCAGAAAGATGCTATCTAAAAGATAAAGATAAATCTAAAAAATGTAAAGGTGTTCCTTAAAATAATGGAACAAAAGACCAGTTCAGTAGAACCTATTTATTTTACTTTGACTCCTTTTTAAGTTTCTCTTTTACCAAAAGATTTCACAAGAGTGTTGCGCCACTCCGTCACATTGACACAAACAATGAGTTAGAGCAGTAACAACCAATATATTCTTGTATCCTTTTTTATTACACAAGAAAAAACACTCCCAAAAGCATAATTATGAAAGTATTCCTTGCATAATCGGATTCAGAAACCATTTGTATGCTCCAATCGGTCCACGGTGTAAGTGAGTGTAATGAATGTGTCAAAGGAATATTTGTAGAAAGTCTCCGTGAAACACAGGCGGTAAATGCCTGTGCATGCCCGGCATCCCATCGCAGACACCTGAGCTGCTCCTTATCGTCTTCTGCATCACAAACACAGAGATGCTTTAGGACATTCGACTCCCAAAGTCAACAGGCCAGCACTTCCAGGAATGTCAAGATAAGGCTCTCTGGGAAATCACCTAGATGACATTTATCCGTGTGTGTGTGTTTACTTTTAGGTCTATGAAGTTGTTTTTATTAGCATGCTGCAGCCGGGCCTCGGGACTCCATCCAGCTGAAGTCCCGTGACACGTTAGACGTGATGTCAATGTGGACTGTGGCAGTGTCATTAACCTCGCCCCCGCAGCTCATCGCTGTCCAGAGAGATCTCAGGGGGCCGGCAGATGAATTACAATTATCTGACCTTCTGCCATCCAACCAGTATCTTTAATGAGAAGTCTTGATTGTTATTAGAAATATAGTCAAATAAATACTGGTTATGTCCTCTGTGACCGCCGACCTCTTTATTGCGAACCGTTTAAAATGCCTTTCAAAGTAGGTGATTACTAATATTCGTTTATAACCCTAATGGCACTCTTGGCAGGTTAACGTCGGAATAAATGTCCGTAGCCTGACCGCAGACGGAGCCTATTGTGTCGGGGGAGGATGTCTGCTGCTGATGTGGTGTTTTGATTCCTGTGTTTTTGGTTTGGCTCCATACCCGGCGCCTTAATGGAAGCCTGCTGGCATGGACGGTTCCTTCAGTAGTGAAAGACCTCTGTTTCTGTTTCTTCCTGATGTGGCACGGTGTTGCTCTGGCTGCAGCATTCCTGTCTGGTAATGGCTGCACTCCAGTGGGGGATTGGGCTATGGTTTAAAAGGCATTAAGAGTGCGTATCCATCTGGCGGAGCGGGGCAATGCACCTGACTGGAATGTGATGATCAGCGACTCGGTACCGGCGTCTCGGATCTCTTCACTGCGGTGCCTGGAGCGAGATGTTACGACAGAGGCTCGGGCTTAATGAAAGACCCATTGTTAAAATGGCAACTCAATGGCAACTCAAATTCACAATTTCCTCCCGTGTGTGACGGTAGAATACCATCTTCTTTCCCGTTTTGACTTGATTCAGGCCTGCAGGAATCCCAAGGTTTCTGACGCTGGAAGGCCATGGATGGTGTTCATGGGTCTCTAATCAATAGCTGAATGCTTTCTTTCAGACAAATGGGAATTCAGATTTATTTTTAAAGGAATCAAAGCCAAGAACCTGTCTCCGGCAGTTTATTTTTCTCCGTCGACAGCACAAACTCTCCCACACAGCCGTTGGACATACACACTATATGTATAGATCTTAATTTTAATATTCTGAATAGTTTCCTGAAACGTATCTCTTACTTTCTCATTCTTCCTCTCCAGACATGGAACAAGATGTGCAGGAGAAGTGGCAGCAGCAGCCAACAATGGGATCTGTGGAGTCGGCGTGGCCTACAATGCCAAAATTGGAGGTAAGGTCAAATAAAGCATGTGGATGATTGATCCAATCTCAGAGGCAATCCCTAGTTTCATCTCAGTTTTCTTCTTTGACAGCCAGAAATCTTGAAGTACTTGTTCCTTAGCACCCCGTGTTATTTTCAGCCCATTTCCCAGCCACAGCGTGCCGCTGAGTCTGTCTGAGCGTCATCACAGATGTGATGTGGATTGCCAACTCACTGTGTTGGTTTTGCATGGAATGCAGTTTCCGAGATGACACGGTGCCACAACGTTGTCGGGATCTGTGTTACATTAATGTCAAAATGTATTACTTCCAGCTTGTACACAGCTTACACCGGATGGCCGACTTAACGCTCTGCTAATGTTCCAGTGTCTGATGTCAAAAAAAAACATCATATCAATGTCAATATGAGGTACAAAATGTAGGTACATGTATAAGAGAAGAAAGGGAGACGGATGGACCTTTATAGCGATGTTCTAGTTGTCTGACCACTCACAGCTCCTCAGAGATTGACTGCAGTAATGTAAACACTACCTTTTTATAGTTTGTCAAAGTAAAAAAAAAACATAACCCCCTCATCAAAATCCACATTGTGGGTCACGCTGACGCCCGGCGATGTTATCGGTCTCTGCTGCTTTTCAGCATCACACGCTCGATACCGTCTCTCTCCTTCTTGTCGTTTTGATCAAGCGACAATGGCTACTCCAAAGGGAGAATGTTGTTTTTTATCTCTTGTAAATTCAATATTTACGTGTTTTTTTTTGTTGTCAAAACTGGCATTTTGAAGACATCCAGACTCTATATTATTGATGAATGATAAAATAATTTAAAGTTCTGAAAGCATCAGAACTATACCTTTTTAACTGAGAATTTATTGGCATATTTTGGGATAATGAAAATAGTAATTACAGTGCAAATGGGGAGATGAAGAGAATAACTGAGCTTTGAGTTCTGTATCGTGGTGTGAAAAGTAAACAATTAATGGCACTAATGATGGAAAACCTCATTAGATGAACGAAGTTTGACAGCGACAGATTCACAAACGAATAATAACAAATAATTATTAGCTTGTTTTGAAAAGGTTTTGGCACACTGATGGGTTGTTTTGTTTCTGCCTACAGGGAGAGAACTGTTTTTCTAGTCGCTGCTCCCATAATCCAAAAGAAGCTACCTTTTGATATTTAATAACAACAACGACAAAAAACTTTCACGAGTTTTTATTAGAGCTTTTTCTAGCCTCCTGCCGACTTCTAGCTCCTGGAGTTTGAACCCCTTCAGAGTCATAACTCTTTATGATCTCCAGATGGCCAGCACCAATGTACCACATGGCATTGGCCTTTCTATCATATCACTGCCCACTCAGTGTGTGTGATGTAGGCGGAGCAGTAGGCGGCACAGCGTTGTTAAAACCTTCACTTTTAACCAGACTCCAGGAAGTGTTTACATACGATGGCCATGAGAGAAAATTATCATGTACCAGATATCAAAACATTGAAACTTTGAGTACACAGATTTTTTTTATGCACGTTAAAGCAGTTCTTTCTTTCAATTCTTATTTCTTGTAATAAAAAAAAACATTTAAACTCTTAGTTTTAATGTCTTGATGTGATGAAATTCAAGCCTTATAATTGCCAATGTTACTTTGGCATGTCACTGCAACTGGTCTCAAACGTTCACTGAACATCAAACAGCACGGCAACACACCAAAGTCCAGGTCGCACTGAACAGCTGGACCACAAACACACACACACACACACACACACACACACACACACACACACACTAACACGCATTATTGTCCAGAATGTTTAAAAAAAGAGTGCAAAAAGTCAGGAATGCAAATTGTCGCGTTTTAACCGGACGGTGCGGAGTGCAGAGGGAGGCGTGCGACGGCTCTGTGACTCTGATGTTAATCCCTGTGGACTCCGTGCTACCTGCACTACTCTAGCTCATTATTCAGCCAGGAGATGCTGCTATGAAATATCTCCAATGTAATTTAAAACAATATTCCAATATATAAGTTTGTCGGAGATCAAAGTAATCGTCAGAAAATAATGAATTGTTTTTCTATTTCAGTTAAATCGCTGATCATATTCAAAGAGATGGTTCAACTCCTTGGAATATAATGTAATTCGCTCTTATACCAAGAGTGTCTGGCAATTAAATATTAATCTGCAGCTTCATATCAAAGCACATTGAGTTGGTTTTACACTTCAAGTCTTAATGCTGAGCGAAGCTAACTGTCTGCATCGCTGTTCTCATCTATCGCTTAAAAAAGCTTTACATAGTATGAACTAAATCTATTTGAAAAATAAATGTAATAAATTGTCATTGAGAGGCAAATTATACTATCATTTATATTTTTGAACCAGCAGTTTTTCAAATGTGTCTAATTCATATTATTATATATATTTTTTAACCTTGATGCATTACCAACCTCGGTTTCTAGTTTTTTATGACTGTTGGATATTTTGGATGAGGACTGTAAATACTTGAGTCTCCTCAGCGAATCACAGCCCTCTCTCAGAAGTGCAGGCTGCCATGGAAACAGCCCGGTGCCTGTTTGACGCTTTTGGAGGACTTCAAAGAGCCTGTGCTCGGTTCCTTTAACCCACAAAGAGCAACATGGAGTAACAAACAGGAACATGTGTGGAATTGCTAGGCGTCTACAATTACTCATCACTGTGGTGAAACATTATGACCAGCAGTGTGCGCGTGTGCGTGTGCGTGTGCGTGTGCGTGTGCGTGTGCGTGTGTGTGTTTGTCCGCGTCGTCTGGAACAGCACTTCATCCTTGATTACAGATCTCGGTGGCCAAGTTGTTCACTTGCCTTGACATCAGACTCAATTTACACTCCGATAGTAACACCAATTTCACCCACAGGCATGAAGAGGAAGACAACTTTTTTAATCCTCTTTTTCGGGGAAGTCTGCTGCACATTTGAGGAGGCAGTTCACCCACAATGCAATTAGTCCCATTCCATTCATTTATTTATTTCAAACTATCTCAAGCACCAAAGCAAATCAATACAGAAGGGGTTGATTTACATGTTGGGGTCCTTAAGAGCTGTCACAGTGGATGCACAAATACCCAACACCAGCAGCATGCGCTGCATCGCTGCACGTCGGCTGCACACAGACAATGCGGAGCGTCGCAAACAAGCTTGTGAATATGCAAATCAAGCGGCGCAGCAGCAGCGCGGCTTTGTCCCTCCTCATTCCGAACCTTGCTGAGCACACACGGGCGCGGCAACAACATGAACCGAAGCACCTGCAGCATGTTTCAGTGTAGTCCGTTTGTAGTTCCCAAAGTACTACACTGAGCTGTTGTTGCAGTCGTAATGGACTTGGTTTTCGAAGAGGGGGGTGAAAAAAAAAGCTCAAGATGCAACGGATTCAGATATATTGTGTTATTTTATTTCACACTTCTCTCTCGTAAAGATCTGTGACTTAAAGTGCCACTTGACTGACGACAATTCGGTCTGAGATTCGAGTGTTATGCTTGTACTAGATGATGTAGCATAGAGCCACTATCCATTCACGTCACTTGTGTTCTTTGTTTATTAGGCATTCAGTTTGATATAAATATTTCACATGTACACTAAGAAACCCTTTTCTGTTTTGTCATCCGGTGTGCGCCTGTATGTGTGAATGTGGACGCAGGTGTTCGTATGCTGGACGGTGAGGTGACCGACATGGTGGAGGCCCAGTCCCTCAGTCTGAACCCCCAACACATCGACGTCTACAGCGCCAGCTGGGGCCCGGAGGACGACGGGAAGACGGTGGACGGACCTGCAAAACTCGCCAAAGAAGCCTTTCTGCGTGGCGTGACGGAGGTGTGTGTGTCTGTGAATGTTTTTGTAGGGCAGAAATTATTTACTGCCTTTGTTTGTGTGTGTGTGTTCCTTTCAGCAATCAGTAATTGAACTGTTTAAGCATGAGAGAACACAAGCAGGAAGAACAAAAACATTTTTGCCCGTGATAATTATGAATGGAAGGGAATGTCCTCTAAAAGCCACAAGGGAGGAACATCTTGGGAAATGAATAGAAGCAGCACTGATAGAAATGAAGTATCAAACGTTATTTTTTAATATTCAATGTTAGTTGAAGGGCACTTTTTGAACCGCCAGTTGATCTTTTATCTCTCAGCTAGTTTCTTTCCACAGTCGTCATGTGCTCTCTTCAAGTGTGGATTTGTGTTTGAAAGAACACTCAAAAAAACATCCAACAGTTACTGAATCTTTGAATACCAAGAGGAGCATTTCTAATCAACGGCTTCCAAACAGAGATTTTAAGGGGGTAATTTTGAGAACTGGTTTCTCAGTAAATAACAAAATGGTAATCCAAACCAAAAGGGCACCACGGTGCCACATAGCCAGTCCTGTTGTGTGTATATATGTATGTGTATTTGTGTGTATGTGTGTGTATGTATATATATGTATATATATATATATATATATATATATATATATATTAATTACGTGTGCTTATATATGTGTACATACACAAACAAGTCAACAGATTAATAAGCGTACCGATCACACCACAGGCTCTTACTTCTCCATGAACAAACGCAATCATCCAGCTACCCCTGACTCTTGTTATCGAGCAGTAGGATTCAAGGCATGTGCCGTAAAGCTGATTGGCACCGCTGACACCGACTACTAGGATAATTGCCACGGTGCGTCAGATGGCGGTGTGGGTGGCGCGTATCTGGGTTGCATCAATGCAGAGGGAGATGGTTCTAGTCGATACAATAAAGCGGCTCTTAGATGGAAATTATTGCACTTCTAAGGCTGAGAGGTTGAATGATTTATCACAATGGGGCTGTTGTCATATAGTGCCCCGTTGTACTGCATTGCTGTAATGCAACGTATAGCTCTTTTTGATTTACTGAGTAACCCCCCCGGCCTCTGGGACGTATGCTGCATTTTAATGGAAGCATTTTTAAACGAGTCCTGAAACAACAAATTTGCCTTTCTATAATCGGAATTCCTATTTAAGATTGAATGAGTCGTTCCTATTTGTTCTGGTTTGGTGTGGTCCTATGGATGAATGAGAACGCGTTGGTTATTTTCTTTGTTTGTCTTAATGTGTTCTCCATCCTCCAGGGTCGTAGTGGTCTGGGCTCCATCTTTGTGTGGGCTTCTGGGAACGGAGGGAGGGAGAAGGACAGCTGTAACTGCGACGGCTACACCAACAGCATCTACACCCTGTCCATTAGCAGCTCCACCCAGAACGGCAACGTGCCCTGGTACAGCGAGGCTTGCTCCTCCACCCTCGCCACCACCTACAGCTCGGGGAACCTCAATGAGAAGCAGATCGTGAGTTGTGGCTTTTTCTCCTCCTCTTCCTCTCCTCCCATTCCTCACAATACCTGCACTGGAAGGTTTAAGTGACACACACATTTACCCTTGAGGTTCAACAGATGTGTAAACCCATTTCCTTCCTCTTCTTACATAAGCGAAGCAAATTTGGTTTCAAAATGTTGAAACCTGCATTGTTGACATCAATAACATCATCTTACCTGCTTTTACTGGCGTCAAATAATATATAAAGGTCTCCTTGAGGATTAGGTCTCCTTGAGGAATTTCCTATACCGCAATGTCAAAAACAATTGCAGCCAAACTGCGTTATGGCGAAAAAAATCTGTTGAGTCAGCTGTTTTTCTATCACGGCGAGGGCAGGACATGAGAAAACGTCCCTCAAGACGAGAGGCACAGACCAAAAAACAAGAACAGCCTTTCATTTGTCAATTATACATTTCGCAAAAAGGTGAATAAAAATAGGCTTTTTCATAAAGAATATTCATTTAATGTATGCTATATCATGATGTAGGGGATCTCTTTTTCAATTTTATAAATTCTAAACGCATTCTGTACTAAAAAATGCATTTACATACATGGTTGCAGGTAACAATTATCTTAGTTAGTCTAATCTGCCACATATTCTCCTCATAAAGTGATTTGTTTGGGCTTTAAATTGTCAGAATATGTATCAGCTTATCAGAACAACAGTCCTAAATCCAGAGATGCAGCTCGCCATCACCGAAAACCAGAAAGTATTCATATTTGAAAAGCTGTAATCACTGCTTTTTGTTCTTGAATAAACAACTTTATTAAAACGGTTTCAGATGACTGTTCATCTAAATGGATTTAGTGATTCATGTAATATTGATGTCAGCTCAATACATTCTGCAGCTTTATTCTGAACCTCATCTTGACTTCTTACTTCTGTCCTTCTCCATTCTTTGTCTCGGACCGTCACAATTGTTATGAACAGTGAACGGCTGAAACGGTCTGGCAATCTGTTGCTACTTAAAATTCTTGTCACAAACAACAAATCACGCACGCACAGTCTTTCTGTTTGGAGCACACAGTCTGTCAGCCAGGCCAACTGGACGTATGACATCTCCATGACATGTGGCTGGTCTCTTAATGCCTCAGTGCTGTAGCCGATTAATTGTCCCGTCACTCACGAACCCGGGAATGAAGAGATGGCGTAGAAAAAAAGAAAGTGAGACCTCTGGGGTGAGAGCGAATATGTTAATGTCTGTTTAGAGGTTTTTTCACTTATATTATCCTTCTCTTTCAATTTAAAGAAAGCGAGATAAGGCACGCTCCTGAATGCATAAGTAGAGCATCAGAGTTGGAGCTCTGCGTTGGCCGACACAGGAAGCTGGTTTTTGACTCTAACTGCTTTTGTATCATTTTTTTTTTGTTTTCTAGTGACATTGATTGACCTGCCCTGAAGGATTTTACCGTGGTGGATTGAAGGCTTTTTGCAAGGCAGTGTTCTGTAACCTTTATCCTTGCCGAGATCGTTTTCTGCGGAGTACAAACATTCTGCAACGCCTCACTTTTTGTGTTCAGGCAGCTGCAGAGGTTCACTCCTGGGAGATGCCCAGTACAACCACAGCCTTCTGCTGTTGGTCATTTAGGGGATTTCCACAGCGACAGTTGATCTGAAAAAGAGTCTCGCTCAAAGACGACTCACTGGCAGTTTATGAGGGAGGGTGAGTGTACGGTTTACGATGTTCCGCCTTTAATTTTCCAGCTGGTAACAGGAAGCCGCGCTGAGGACGCGTTAAGTTCCTGCTTCTTTACCTGATCGGCTATATAAACTAGGAAGGCAAATTCACACTTACTCTATGAGGTGACCAGGATTTTAAAAAGTCTTGTGACTGTATTTTTCAATATTCAGGTGCCAAAGATTAGGATTTGTGATGCTGTCGATGGACCAGAGTAAAAAAATTTTTTTTAAAGTGAATTGGAAGAAAAGAAAAAACTCGATTTTCTTTTTTTGTTCTCACTTTTTTGATCCGAGCTGTCCATTTCAACTTGACCATGTTCGTCTTCCATAGGTGACGACAGACCTCAAATCCAAATGCACAGACTCCCACACGGGCACATCGGCCTCCGCCCCGCTGGCTGCTGGGATCATCGCTCTCGCCCTTGAGGCCAAGTAAGTGCTTATCACCATTTTCACAAGTCTCCACAAGCCTTGCAATTGTCTCCAGCTTTACGGTCTCTTTCCAACCATATTTCTCTGACCTCTTTAATGATTAAACTCATCGTGAATGCTATGAATAAGAACTGTTATTTTTACACAACCGCCTTGTGATTTAAACTGTGCTGGGATTATTCTAGGAAAAAGGTTATTAGATTTCAGAAACGGCATGGAGCCAAAATCTTGTAAAAGCTCTGAATTAGAAACTAGTTTGACATTCAAGCCCCACTCTTGTTATTTTTTGGCGTCTAGTTTTTACAATTGCAAATTGGTCATTTAGTGCCAACAGGTGAAATAATGTTCTCCCTTTTTTGGCACGGATTGTACACTCTTATTTTAAATCAGACTTTAACTGCAGGTGCTGCCTCTTTATGCATCCATTCTGCTCGATTATCACTTTTTACGAATATTTTTTAACCTCTCTGCCTGACCGAGTGCATTAGCAACAACGGCACTAATCATTCGTGTCTAGTCGAGCAGCGCTAATGGAGGGACACGCATGGATGTCAAAGCAGTGCTGAAAATGAGTCGTTAGCCTGAGGAAAATAAATGAAGTGAGGCGAAAGCAACCAAAAAAAATTAACTTTTTTATTTAAAAGTTGAAAGGAGCTGTAACCTCCTGTAAGCGCTTGTTGTCTCTTCCAACCTGCATGGCGTCAAATGAGTTGAAACGCATGTTGACTGAAGAGTTGGTCTCATTCAGCAAAGCATGTGGCTGGTACTTCATTGTATTTATTCAGCTGTCCACCTGCAGGTTAAGACTGTAGGAGGTATTGTCAGAAGCTTCTGTTTGATCCGTTTGACCGTGTGTGTGTGTGTGTGTGTGTGTGTGTGTGTGTTTGTCTTCCTCTTTATTTGCTTGCACATACACACATTCCAGTAAAAATCTGACCTGGAGGGATATGCAACATCTGGTCGTACGGACCTCTCACCCTGCCCACCTGCTCACCAACGACTGGAGAACAAATGGAGTTGGACGCAAAGGTACAGCAACATCTTCTACCTTCCCCTCAGCCATCTGCAGTTTGCAGACAGCTTTTTGAGGCTCATTAGCATGTTCTGATTATCATATGACTGGAGATGCAAGTCCCTGGAATTGGTTGTGTGAACGCTTTAAATGCAGCTGTAACTCTTCTGAAGCCTCGGCGGGCCGGCGTTGATGTGTCTGTTCCCTCTCGTCTCTCGTGGTTCCCGCAGTGAGCCATTCCTATGGATACGGTCTACTTGATGCCAGTGCAATTGTGCAGCTGGCAGAAAGGTGGACCAGTGTGAGGCCACAGCGGAAATGTGTCATCACCATGGTCAGTGAGCCAAGGTCAGTACATTACACAGGCACCCACCCACCCACCCACCGCTATCACTTCAGAACAATCTAGTACAATCTAATTAACAGGAACACATCATTTGTTTCAATTATTTTGAATGCAACCCACACAGCTGAATCCTAAACTGCATTTTAGAATAATGTGCTGTTGAGTGGAAGGTGCCTCCGCTCGCCTCGCTGAGATTATTGTAGTGCGGCCACACTAACCAGTAACCACCTAACTAACCGCTTTCTCAAAACGATAATCTTTACACACTCCCCGATAGTTTGCATCATGATCGTCTGCCCAGCGCGGCTAACTGGTTTTCTCCATTCTGTGTGAGCGGAGAGAAGAGCAATGGGTTTACTGGTGGAGCAGCTGGCCGGTCACTGGATCAGATTGTATTTTGGGAAAACAATTTCTCTGCTGCAACAGGGCTAATTATTACAGGTTGAATATTAAAAAATGTTTGCACAAAAAGTGTGAGGCTTAGGATGCAGGATATGGTTTATATGTGTGTCTGCAGGGGCACTGCACCGATGTCACATACACAGCCATTCACTCGGCCTGTCGAACAATAATTAACACTTAAAATCAGCATGTCGTGTTCGGCGATGGTGGAAGCTTTCTTTGGAATAATAACCAGGTTATATTCTCACTCTCAATTCAATTCTGTTTAATTTATATAGCCCAATATCACTATATGACCTCCCCTCAAATCGGATTAGGAAATACTAAAATAAATATTACAATGGATTCCGACTTTTTCAAAGTTCCAAATTGCCATAATTGTACTATCAAAGATCCTGGCTGGCGTACCGGAGTGTCCTGGCTATGATGACACCAGCATATAGGCCACAGAGCTAAATAACCATTTAACATATATGATGCCATAGAACATATATGAAGGGATGAATGCCATCAGAAAAATTATAGATTTCCAATAATAGTAGTCAACATACCACGACAAGAAATGGCAGAAGAGAATGAAAACATTATTTTGACGTAGACTCGGTGTGGGACTAAGTGTCACCTGAGCGTCGGTGGGCGATACGCAACATTAAACTGGTCCATAACAGAAGACGATGCTTCTGTCTTCATCTGCAACTCGGCTCAGGGCTCCAGTTAAAATGATCCGTCGGCTTGGCAGGGGAGAGAAATATGGATGTGTCGATTCATGTGGCGCTCTCTCTGTTAACTGTAACTATCTCCGTTTGCCATTTCCTTCCTAACTTTCCGGGTGTCACAGTCAAAATAAACACAGGCTGACATCTCCTCTTCATTATGCACTCACTGTCACTTTACTCGCTGGGTTAGAGGCTTCTCTCTCTCTCTCTCTCTCCCTCTCTCTCTCTCTCTCCCTGCAGCCATGAGATGCTCCGAGCAGATGGTTTGTGTGTCTGGGGGCAGCAGTCGAGGCACGTTATTCAATTTACATTTTAGGTGTTTAGCTGGCTCACTTATCCAGAGTGACTTGAGATAAGTCTGCAGGTTCAGTGCCGTTCTCAATTGTATTCAGGGATTACATCTTTCAGAGTCGTTGCATTTTGATAACAAACATCCTATTTCCAGGCAAAACAGCAGTACTGCACCACTATGACCATAATCCTAATTCCTTTTGCCATTTAATTGTGTAACATTCAGATGGTGAATGGATAACATTTCAGTTAAGTGATATTCTGTGTGTATAAAAAAATATTTATATATTTCAGAGTGGCAAGGGTTTGCAGATCATTGATTTAATTTATATTGTTTACCCTAACCGAGTTTACATTTGTAAAGATGGATATGGCCTTAAAGCCTGAAGTCTCTGCAGGAAAGCGTGTGTGTGTGAGTATGCGCGCGCTGGAGTATAACCAGAGCTGGAAGCTCTGACGAATATGTTCAAGAAGTGATTTATGATGTAGAAACCACCAAATGGACGGCCTCGGGTTTGGCTGCCTCTCAGAGTTTTGTTTCTGCGTGGTTCTGAAACGCTTCGTAATCACGTCTCTCCAGGACTATTGCCGTTAACAGATTTAATTTAAATATCAATTAAGAAAAGGTTTCCAATGTGTGATGAGTCTGGTATTGGAAGAAAACATGTCATTGCGCCTGCTTTGAGAACAAACTAATGTCCAGCAGAAGACAATATTGATATTTTGGCGTGTGTTTTATTTTGGTGAGACTGAACAGAGAACGCTTGTTTCGTTCCCCAGGCGTCTTTTATTTTTCCACCATTATGTTTAAAATCATCCCGCATGACACAGAGTCAGACTTGTCTCCTCTGTTTCCTGACCGATGCTCTACACATTGAGCTTCTCCCAGAGCGTAAATCAAAGTGCTCCACCGTGGGCACGTCATCACGATACTTCCACTACAGCAGCCATTTGTATACATTTCCATTTCCTTCTTGTGTCTTTTTTTCTTTTTGTTTTGAATACCAAGGAACGCCATAAAATACATGACCGGACAGGCAAATGTCAAAGTGCTGCATCGCGGCCAATTTGCATCATCATCATAATAATAATGTGGCTCATTCCCTGTGTGACGCTGCCGGCTAGTGTAGCGCTGTAGGTTGACCTTTCTGGACTTTTCCCATGTGAGGATTGCTGCAAAGGTCAAATGCATTTATATAATCGAAGAATTAACTGTGAAAAATGTATCCGACTGAACCTAGAGGGACCGTGGGCAGTTCAGGGATCACTGGAGTCGGTACAACTTGTAGTCTTCCTCCATCACAGAATTATTGTGGATGCAGTTTGTAATCTCCAAAGCGGGGGAGTGAAAAGAGGTGGGCGCTCCACTTCCAGCGAGCACACTGGTGCATGCTGGGAGATGCTAATCCTCTTCAAGGCCACTAACTCTTCACCCTTTGCAGACTTTCACACTGGCCCACAGCCAGGCCCCAAACACTCAGTTATCTGGAGTGGAGATCATTCCGAGCTCAGAACCAGCCGGTAATGATTTTAGCACAACTCGTACTCGTACACGCCGCTGTCTTCACGTGTCCTCTCCCCCGCCTCGCAGGAACATCGGCAGCCATCTGTCCATCAACGTGAGCGTGGACGGCTGCATCGGGACGGACAGTCACGTGACGGCGTTGGAGCACGTTCAGGCCCGCCTCACTCTGTCCTACAACCGCCGGGGAAACCTGGCGATCCACCTCATTAGCCCCGCCGGCACGCGCTCCACTCTGCTCCACCCCAGGTACACACACACACACACACACACACACACACCAGTACACACCAGTACACGCGGTACAGACACAGCCGTGCGGGTCGGTAAACACAAACTGTTTACACCGCCTGCTCTTGATTCTTCCTGCAGGCCTCACGACTACTCATCGGAGGGTTTTAACGACTGGGCTTTCATGACCACCCATTCCTGGGATGAGAACCCCACCGGGGCGTGGACGCTGGAGATCGAGAACGTGGCGGGTGCCAGCGACTACGGTAAGGCGTCTTCGTCCAGAGAGAGGGACTTGTTGGTAGATTCGCTGCATGTTTGCGTGTTCATAACTAGATTCTAGTGCTCTCGTAGTTCATGTATTTTGGCCCTATTTGAAATTAGGATAATTTTCCAAAATATTGTCAATATTGATTGAAGCTGCTGCCGTTGCTGGAGTCTGAGCGGAGGGAGTTTTGGGAGAATCTGCCATCATTATTTTGTTCCGATTCCAAGGGGACTCGTTTTTGGACCTGATGATGAGCGGCTAGAATAACTGTGGAGAGAAACCCAATATTGTCATTGATGGTCTCTTTTGCTCATCAGTGTTACATTGAGGACATTTCATAGCCAGTTAAAAGTTCCTTGTGGTGACCTTCACTTTGATGACTTCTTCCTGATGGATTGACTCAGTAAACTGTCATTAAGCGTCTCAAGACGATATCTTCATATAACTTTCTTTTACTGTTTGGTCTGAAACTAAAAAGTATAAAAAAGTAAATCCTGACATTTAAGAAGCTGGAGGCAGACAGAGAATAGTTTGATTATTTTTTTTGTCAATTGACTTAAATGATTAGAAGGTTCTTGTGTAAATAAATGACCTGAAGTGGGACGTCTGAGAGCTGGTCCAATCCTCTAAATGCTAAGCAACGTGCTTCAATGCTTCCTCTTTTATCTCCTTTAGCACAGGGAGCGCTGGACCATCCTTACTTGAAGCCAAGAGAGCCAAACACATACCGACCTAGATTTTTCTTTTAAACTAAAAAAAAGATATATATAAACAGCTCACACCTCCCTCCTCAAGAGGAAGAGATTACTAAAGTGGAACCTCTCTCAAGTCTCCACACTTGACTGATTCTTCAGGGGCGTGCTCTTCATAACTCTCGCATTAGGCACAGAGGGAAGGCGCGCTATGCCGTCTTTAAACCGAAGCTCATTTCAAGGAGTCATTTTATACAGAGAATCTACAATGAGTCTACAGCGAGAAGTGGATCCATTTACAAAATCCACCCCAGGGAGTGCCGGAGCCGTTCTGTTTTTTTGACAGACCTACTTTGTCTCTCGGTTCGTTTAATTGTGTTTAATCTCCTCCATCTCTCCACTCAGGCACTTTGACCCAGTTCATCCTGGTGCTGTACGGGACCGGCTCGGCGGCGTCCAGCTCCTCCGACAAAGCTCAGCCTGAAAATGGAAACTGTAAGACCTTGAACCTGAGGCAGATATGCATCGGTAAGACGAGCGCCTCGCGACCACGGTTTGTTCCTCACAGGAAGTTACTGTCACAACAGCTGGCGGGCGTACTGCGACGTGACATGTGGAGCATCATGTGAGGATGGCATACGCTCCCACGTGTGCTCAGCCGCCTCCGTTTGCATCACATGCCTCCATGTCAGCTGTGTGCCGACCATTATCCCATTCAAACTTGTCCTGTAAACAAACAAAGATCTAACTTCTGATTTATCTCTGTAAACAGATTATGCATTCACAAGAAAAACAAAACTGTGGGCAATCGGGATTAGATTTTTATTATACGCTAAGCACGTTCAAGCAGGCTTGACTGCAGGTGAAACGATCCGCAGGGAGCAGAAGGGCAAAAGAGACGGGGCACACTGTCCGAAATGTAACCACCCGGCTATCGCCTGACCCTGATTGTTATTGGTTTAATATCGGCGTGTAAACTGGCTACTTGTGACACAATCTGGTTGTAGTATCTCAAATCAAACTCCAATCTTGTTTGCTGCAACTCCAGAATTAAGCCCCTCGTCCCCAGAGGGTTATCCATCGTCAGACCGACGGCCCGCGGGTTCAGAGATTGACTTCTCATGAGATGAAATTATATTTTGCTTCAGGTCCTTTTTTTAATAACCTCATTTAAATTAAATGCCCATATGAGTGTCTCCTACCTAATCCAAATACGGCTATAGGCAAGGTCTGTACTCCTGTGTATGTCCACCTACATATTGTCTGAACAGTCACAGTCTGACCCCTACAGGCGGTCAGAGGTAACTACATACCAACACAACCGATTTATATGCAGTCATTAGAGGGCCAACAGAGTTTAATTACCGTACATTTTTATTATCATTGTAGTAAACAATACCCTCTGAATTTGGGATCATAACAGCGGTTTTCATGTTATTTCTTCTGTTAGCTCTCACTCCTGTTTTCAGCTCTATTACCCCAGCAACCCATTCTGTTAATTGCCATTACAGTCAATGGTCTGCATCTGGACTGCCTGCATATGGGAATGCCTCTGTTGACTTTAACATTCTGCTCTCGGGCATATCAATCGCCGATCTTTATTTCATCAACAGTTTTCTTTGTAAGCAAAATAGCTCTGAGAAAAAAAAGGGAAAATGGCAACTTAAAAGCAAATTGAAACGTTGTCTCACATTTCCCGAGAGAGCCCACAGATGGATGAATACAGACGCGATGTGCTCCACCATGTTGACGGTGTCCTCTGGGCCTCCACTGCCCTCCTCTGACTGGTGTTTCTCTGCCTTACAGAGTGCGACTCCGGCCACTACCTCTTTCAGCAGGGCTGTGTGAAGGAATGTCCTCCGAGCTTCTCCCTGGGCTCCCAGCCCATCAACTACACCAGAGGAAACTTCATATCCCCGGTCACCGTCCCGGCCTGCCTGCCCTGCCCCCCGCCCTGCCTGACCTGCAGCAGCCTCAGCCCTCGGGCCTGCCTGTCCTGCCCCCCCCACAGCTCCCTGGACCCCATCTCTGGCACCTGTCTGCACCTCAACCAGTACATGCGCGAGTCCCATGAAAACTTCCTGGTGGGCCAGGACAACTCGGAGACGGCGCTCCAGCTCAGCTCCCGGCTGCCCATCACCATCGCCGTGCTCAGCTGCGTGGCCATCATCGCCACCTTCGCCGGCACCTTCCTGCTGCTGCAGCTGCGCTCCGGCGCGCTGGTCAAGCTGCCCTCCCTGGAGGCCGGCGGCGGCCTCCGGGGCGGCTTCAGCCTGGGGGGGAACCGGGTGGTCTCGTACCGCGGCATCCCGACCATGTGGGGGGACGACGGGATAAATACCGACTCTGACAACGACGAGTTTGACGTCCACAATGAGAGGACTGCCTTTATCAAAACACAAAGTGCTCTTTAATGCCTCCCCGACATCCCTCCTTCTCTTCTGCTTTTAAAGTCTTCTCGCCTTCATCTGTCTGACGATCCGCGGGGACGACCTTCACGCGGTCTCCGTCTGGTGTTATCCGTCATCTCCTCTTTCCCGTCTCTTGCTGGGTTCTCCTCTGAGGACCTGAGGCGGGAGACCCGAAGCCCTCGGGATGGTCCGAGCGTCGCTCTGTTGGTCCTCGGGCGCTTCTCTCTGTCAAACCGTCTCTCTCCTCCCTCCTGTTGCCCTCGGTGACTAGCGGTGTGTCTCTGCTTCGTCCATCGTTCCTTCCCGTCCCCAGTAAGCAAATGATTCTCATCCTTTCTTTTGTTTCTCTCCTTCCATCAGTCTCCATGCAGTAGCCAGAAGAGATTGTTGAATGTGAGGAGTAGAGGTGTGTGTGTGTGTGTGTGTGTGTGTGTGTGTGTGTGTGTGTGTGTGTGTGTGTGTGTGTGTGTGTGTGTGTGTGTGTGTGTGTGTGTGTGTGTGTGTGTGTGTGTGTGTGTGTGTGTGTGTGTGTGTGTGTGTGTGTGTGTGTGTGTGTGTGTGTGTGTGTGTGTGTGTGTGTGTGTGTGTGTGTGTATGTGAGAATCTGATGAGCAGCGTACTGCCTTTTTTTAATAGAGAAGCTGAAGCTGGTCCTGTCACATGTAGTACTTTAACTTTGAAATGTGAGGACTAAACGTTGTCCTGCTGGGCTTGAAGCCGTATTTGGAAACATCGACTCTCTCTGAAGAGTCATTGAGGGACGTCCACAACATCCAGAATCTGTTCATAAAAGCACCGTCTAACTGTAGCAATGCACAGCGCATTTAAAACATGTGCAAATCAAAAGCATAGTGGCTGTCGAGGCAATGTCTGGACGTTAATAGTTAACGACCACGTGTCGCGCGTCAGATAAACAACGCAGACGGCCTGAGAGCTGCTCTGCTTCTTCCTCTGATAAGTGTGTGTTTTGTATTTACTTTAAACACAAAATCCAACTTCCACACTTTTGTATCTGTATAGTTATGGCTCTAGGTGTGAGGAGGGGGGGGTAGTTTTCTTGTTGTACACACAGTCTGGAAACAACTGTGAGTCACGCTTCTTCCAGACGTTTGGGGATTCAAGATGGACTCGATTCATCTTCACTTTAAATTCCCCTGCGCTCATCTCCTCCCCAAACCCCCAAACCCGGCACATTCAAAATCCAAAAAAAAGTAGGATGAATGGAAAAGAAGAAACAGAAACCACGTATGCACACACGGGCCACTCGCTCCACCCCGGGGCGCCGCGCCCCCCGGGGCGCCGCGCCCCCCGGGGCGCTTTAGTTTCTGTGTTTGATGTCTCGCCTCGCGGCTGAGAGGCCGACGGGACCCGGAACGACGTGTGACCGCCGCCGCCGCGTCGGGAGGCGCTCCGAGGCGCTCCGAGGCGCTCAGGGGTCGAGTTTCCTGCGATTGATTCCTTGAGTGAGCAGACGCGGTTAACAATACATCAAGGCTTCCCCTTTTGTCAGAGCACATTAGCACCACACACACACACATTAGACACGCCTCATATCATAATCACTGAAACTGTGTTAATGTGTGTGTGTGTGTGTGTGTGTGTGTGTGAGAGTTAGTTTGCTGCTTATGCAACATGTCTTATCTTGCCCTATCTAGTTTCCTTTCCTCCTTCGCTTCCTTGTCTGCTCTCCTCTTCAACCGTGAACGCTGTTCATGAATCCTCTTCTCGTCCGTCTCTGCTCTCGCCCTCCAGTCCTCGTCTAATCTGAATTTCAGATTATCGCTTCTTTTTTTGCCAATTAATTATATTCTGAATGATACTGCTGCAATTATTTATTCTGAGAGGGTTTTAATCATACCTTTAGGGAAGATTGTTTTAAAGTGATCACTTTTCATCCAAAATGTGCATCTCATGATTCAACCCAGTGTGGCCATTTTGAATTCGTCGATCTCTTTTTTTTCAATTTCATTTCCAGTACAAAAATTGTCTGAGAGGTTGTCATGGTAATGACATGCAACATGCAGCTGCTCATCCTCCTTTTTTTTCTTTTTTTCTCTCATATCATTCTGCAAGGCTTCATACACCACTAGAAGAGCTGTTAAATATTTATAGAGGTCAACTACTAGAAAGGTCACACATGACGGGAAAGCTTTAGGAGGATTGGAATCTTAGTAAAAAATGATGTTGAAGAAGAGAGACGAGCAATTGTGATTCCTAAAGTGTAAAGCTGGTGTGTACCTTGTAGTCCGCTGACACTCTGATCGCTCTCACAGCGTATCGCCTCCAGGAGCAACATTCACGGGCCGCCCCACCCGGGCGTCCCACCCCGGGTATTGAGAATAGAATTATTAGAAGGGTGTCCAAAGACCTTGTGGGAGAGTGTAAATCTACAGGAAATTGATGTGGACATTTTTACTCTGGTGGCTCCATCAGGGTTGAAGACCTTTTTGTTCATAAGTTTATGTCACTGACAATCAAATCATGTCCTTGTTTGGAGGGCATGATGGTGCACAAGCACACAAAACTAATCTATTTGAATTTAACCACTTTAGATGGAAACGCTTTCTCTGAGGGATATATATATATATATATATATATATATATATATATATATATATATATCATAAATATATTCAGAGCTGAATGTGATTTGAATTGCAAGATCTTATTCAGAGAGAGATAAAATGAAGAAAACGCCTTACGAGAAAAAAGAGTTTCCAAACCAACGCCATCCAACATCCTGTTGAAAAAGATGGAGACGATTGGGATGTACGCTCTCAAACGCAACACTGAGCCAGCACGCCTAATTCATCTCAGATGGCTGGTGCAGGTGTAGCACATTTGGCTTATCGCTGCACTTTTAGCGAGGAAACACTAAACGGGATTGGAAAGCAACCCGAGAACGTGGATCTCAAAGTGTCCTGAAAAGGAGCCGCGGTAATGTGGCTGCAGGATAATAGGCGCGTGCCGCACAGCTTTGTGTCGCGTACGTTACTGCCAACTGCCATTTAGGCTTCGATTTAAGTTGAGGGAGGATGCAAATTTAGAAATGTAATGACCACAGCCTCAGACTGGAGCCCCAGCATCATATTGACTTCCCAGCTCGGTGTGTGTAAACAATAGATAATGGGACAAAGCGGCACTAAAATTGCTTCTATAAACTATTTTCTTAAACTCTGGATGCAAAAAGTTTGCTGTAGCGTGGGACTTTGACCAATGCAAGTTAGTATTAGTTAGTATTGTGCAGTCTTATCAATATTCACTGAGCATCTCCCCTAATAGAATATTTATATTGCTTCCAGAAAGAATCAAGTTTTCCTCGGAGTGCAACATTTTGGGGGTGTTCAGACATGTTTCTGTGGCCTCTCGAGTGCACACTCCAAATGATTAATTCATCTTAGCCTGATCTCGTATTTGCTACAGCTTGATACAAAAACTTTAAACTGATGAACCTGGAGCTTTGAGCATTAAAGTGTTCAACTTTTAACTAAATCATGAATGCGGGCAGCATGGACTAGCTCGTGCTTCCAAAGCGCGGGGATCTTGAGCCGCTCGCTCTTTCTCGGCGAGAACACTAACCACGGTAAAGGGCCTCTACTCGCCGTCACAAGGCTGCCACTGTGAAGCCTTTTAATGTAGAACGTCATATTAATGTTGCAGAAAACATCTCTTCGCAAATGGTCTCCGGCTGTAAAGCAACGTCTCGCTCATGGAAGTGATGGAGGCTTTTTTTCTCTCCGTGCAGCTGATTTATTTCACGTGGAGCTCGACGGCGCTTCAGTCCCGCCTTTAGGATGTCGTCGAAAAGTGATCAATATGAAGTCGGATAGATTTAATAGGAGCAATATCTTTGGCATAACCAAAGACAATCATTTTAATGCTGTCTGTTTAGTGTTTACGGCGTGTTGCGTTCAGGGCCTCGCAGTCCATTGACCCCTTTTGATATCATTCTGTCATCTCAGCTTTTTCTTTTCCAATCTGCGGTGACGCCCTGTTTGTCCAACAGCTGTGAAGAGGAGGTCGAATGTATCCCATCTCCATGAACTCAAGGGCTGAATCTGATCTGCGCGCGTCCGTGTGTGCACATGTGTGTTTAGGAATATATGAAACACTTTGTGGGGGGGTGGGGGTGATTGTGTAGTGGAGCAGCCTCAGATGACCTCTTGCCTCTCCGTGAGGTTCCTGGCTGCACACAGTACCTTACAGATGTGTGACCTATGAATAATGTACAAGAATGACTATCTTACATGGGACATAACTCTAAAATAAGGCCTATTTTTGTACTATATGAACGGTGCAGTGTAATTTTCTTGTAATTTAAAGATACTTTTGTTTTTCTCCTTTTATTTAATTGATGTCAATTATAGATTCTACTAAAAAAAAATAAAGATCTATGCAAATTTGAATGTGTTTTTATTTATTTAAATGCTCGTATAGAAAATATGACTTTCTGTAGGCTGGTGTGTAAGAACTGCAGTGGGACTAGGATCACTTACTCAAGAACAACAAGGTAAAATAAAAGTCGTTAAAGTGTTTATTTTGCACATAATTGGCCCCTGCGACTGATTTATTACCAACTATGATATTAATAGACTGTTATACTGATGCATCACTGTGTAAACAGTAATATGTTTATGTTTATATGACTTGATAGCTTTTATCTAAGCTAACAAAAACACGCAAATTCTTAGTGTTAGGTGATTATACACCGATTAAGACAGAATCATGAATATTATATTACATTGATGCCAATTTATCTCCATAAATGTTACACACTGTTCCTTTTTTAAACATTTCCCTGAAAAGAAAAAAAACTGTCAAATTAAGATGAGAAATGCCTCTTGTGGTGGGAACATGACGAGAAGGTCCTAAATGAAACTCCTACTGTAGAGCAGCTACATCAGCTACGCTACGTCAGTTATTTGTCTTCCCTTGCGCTTACGTCAGTCTATAATACATTAATTCCGGTACACAATCAGTAAAGTTAACTATTGTTTGTGAGTTAATTTGAATGAAAGTGGAAATAAGTATACTGCACGTTGCTGGCAGTTTCTCCATTTTATTTATATCAACAGAATATAATAGTTAACAGTAATAACACAGTAATGCCCTTTGAGTCAAATGGAAATCAAAAAGTGAGAATATGTATTGTATATAAAGTGACCATACACCATTGTCAGATATTTCACTATAACAGAAATATGATATAATATAAATAAAGACATTCAGAAGGTTTGTTGAACATTTAACATTTGTATTTATTTGTGCAACATAGTAAATAAACAGAGAAAATACATTGTACATGAACTTATTGTGACAGATTGATTTTAGGATTATTTCTCGTTCAGCCTGAAGCGTCAGTCTCCTTGATTCCTTATCAGCAGATGCAAACGGCGGATGACAGCTTCCTGTGTGTGACGGCTTCCTGAACCCATCAGCACAGAAGAACCAGATGGAAACAAACTACGTCCTCTGTGCTGGTGGAGATGGGACCCTCCACGGCCCCTCGTCATCTTCTTCGCCGCCGTCAAGGAGACTAAAAAACATGGAGACTTTTCTTAATGTAAGTACTTATAACCACGCCAGACAGCCTTCCCCTGCCAGGCGCGAGGGAAGGCTGTCTGGCACGTTATCCGTCCTGCCGGGTGAGTCCTCTTCCTGCTCCTCCTGCTGGACTCTTCTGGTCTCTGGGGGACTGGGGGCGGAGCTTCTTCAGGACGTTCCACAGCTAAAGAGACGGTGAGAGGAAAGGAATACCCAAGGAGAGACACGGGAAAACATTCCTGCCAACTGTATAAGACTTTATAATAAATCACCTGACCAGATCCTCCTTAAATTGATCAATAACCCTTTCACTGTATATACACTCTGTAGACTTTGAATTTTCTTTATCATCTAATTGTCTTAAATTGAATATTTCCTGCTCTGCTATTTTATTGTATATATTGTGTGTAACCTCTGTAACCTTGCTTCTACAACCACATTCCCCCTGTGGAGGAATAAAGTATCTGTTCATCGCTCTATCTATCCGTCCATCTGTCTGTCTGTCTGTATCTATCTATCTATCAATTGTCTCTCAGTCTGTCTATCCAGCTATCTATTGCAAAGTAGGTTTTCACATTCAAGGAAGTCATGGCGGGTGGTGCAACAATAAAATAACATTAAACAATCAACAATTAATAAAGTGCAAGAATTGTAACATTACATTTACAGTAGAATATACAATAAAATGCACATACAAACCAATAACAGCACTTTAAACTTTAGTGTAGTGTAAGTTTAAGTGTAAAGGGACAAGTGTGTCACTAACCTGATAACTTACCTGCGGGCCAGTCTGAGGAGGGCCCGTCTGCGTCGGACGATCTGGCGGAGCTGGAGTCGGAGGGGTTGGAGGCGCGCGGGCCTCATCTGGTGGGAAGCGCCAAAACACGCAACAAAGCCACACGCGCATTGTCAAGCTCAATATGCACGTTACCTACCTGGACTAACCTGATGGCAGGGGAGGCCAGGAGCTCCAACGTAGTAGCCACCAGCTGCAGGGAAACATTTAAGGATTCTTCATTAAATACAATAGTTCTGATTACATTGAGCAATAATAGATTCAGACTCCAGCTGCTAATCCACCAGTTAGCAGGTCAATATACAAATAAACTGTTTAGACTCGTGAGCCACACCTTCCAGACTAAACAATGTTTCATATCTTCTCACGTTCCCCTTTATAAACCTTTAATTGTGCCGGGCTCTCATCTTACCTCCGTAGTCGATTCCCATGGCTGCCGCCGGGGGGTGGGGAGGGGGGGGCGGCGGAGGGGGGGGCGGTGGAGGGGGGGGCGGTGGAGCTCCAACGCAGTCGCCACCAGCTGCAGGGAAACATTCAAACAGGATTCTTCATTAAATACAATAGTTCTGATTACATTGAGCAATAATAGATTCAGACTCCAGCTGCTAATCCACCAGTTAGCAGGTCAATGTACAAGTGTTTAGACTCGTGAGCCACACCTTCCAGACTAAACAATGTTTCATATCTTCTCACGTTCCCCTTTATAAACCTTTAGTTGTGCGACAGGAGGGTTGATTGTTAAAGAAAGTTAATGGGATAGTATTAAGTAAAAGGAGCAGATGTTTGTTGAATAAGTGACGTTTCAGTCAAACAGTCAAAACAAACCAACTCATTATGGCAATCAGATGCGTCTCTAACACACCTGGTGCGATGACCTCACTGACACAGGATTTCAGAATTAAGAATATCTTTTTTCAGAAATGTCAAGTTAAATCTGTCATATTTGATACCCTCTAAATAAATAACATGGTTTTAAATCCACTACACTAATAGTTAACACATACCACAGATATCCAGTGACTTTTAAGACATTCTGGTCCTCAAATAATCATTTTACAGGGAGAAACCTCCACCACATCTGTGTTTTTCCCCTTGACATTGTGAACTGTTCAACTATGAACTCAAAAGGTTTCACAGATTTCTCAACTGAGAACGTTTTAAATGGTTCTACGGTATGAATCAATAACAACAACAATGCTAAATATAAATATGAACTTACCTCTGGCGTCGCGCAGGGCGTACGAGTGGTCCATCCTCCGGCTTCTCGGTGGTCAGCAACTAGAACGAGATTCAAGAATAACTTTCAGCTAGCGGTCAACAGCTCGAGGAGTGAGTGAGGGCAAGTGCAATCGACAAATCTGTGGCAAATCTGGGGCAAGTGGCGCTCGGTGCCTGGACAGCGACGACTCAGTGTGCGACGAGTCTCCGGCAGCAACACTCCAGTGGCAGGGCAGCAGACAGAAGCTGTGGGGGGAACAACCATTGTTGTTACGACAGATCAGCTACCGTGTATCAGTTTTATGATCATAGAACGGAGAAGCTGCAGGGTTTTCCTTTTGTCATTGCCTAAGTGTACGAAAAGATTCAGACTCAGTTGCAAGCTCCATTAAAGTGCCCGGACAGCGGAAGAAATAACTTTCACGATCACAGGAGGAGCTGCGGTTTAGCTAGATAGATAGATAGATAGATAAGATAGCTAAGATAGCTAACTAGACACACAGTTGGATAGATAGATATATAATTAGTGTCTTTTTGTGGACACTTACTTACAATATGCAATAAGATAGTGCTGTACATTACTGCTGTACTATATTTAATATGTTTTTGCTACTACTACTTTTCACTTCGTAATAGATTACACTTATATACCATGATATGTATAATGTACCCGCCTTTCTTTAATAATACAATTATATATTATATAAATCTCAGACTGCCATCAGATGTCAGACAATTGCCACAACGTGCCAGGTTGTAACGGGCTATCAGACTGATATTACGGAAATTATTCAGATGGAGGATGGTTATCACGAAGGTGGTTTACAAATCTTACACAAAAATGTTTTCCAAATAAACTGACATTGTTAAAAAGGTGGGTACAAATACATATCATGGTATACAAGTGTAATATATTACGAAGTGAAACGTAGTAGAAGCAAAACATAACTGCGGCAGCTACTGGCAAGTGCCTGTGAGTGCCACTGATCAGCTGCGGCAGCTCCGGGTCACGCGCAGCTCAGGGCAGGTGGCCGCGCGCTCCATATGGTTACCATGGTGCCGAGTTTATGAATTTTACAGAATTTATTTGAGAATTCTGTGAAATGGTTCGAGGCGCCATCTTTTTTCTGTAATATTAAAGTTACAGCTCGACGATTTGATGCCTTAAAACTAAAATAAAAGGGGTTTCGAGGCTTTGCACTAATTGTCAACACATTCCGCACACCTCCTGAACTTTTCAAGACATTCTGCAGCTCAAATCTCATTTTACACGACGAATCATCGACTGAGTGTCACTTTTCACAAAATATGTTTTCCCCCACATTTTCTGTCAACATTCTAAACCTTAAAACTCAAAGTTTGACTGATTTCTAAACTGAGACCACTTTTATGGATGTAAGGGGATACATTAATAATAAAAATGCTAAATTAAATGTAGAAATGGTCTTACCTTAAGGTCCAAATCACAGCCCGGTCCCTTCAGCAGGGCTCGTCTCGGCTCTCGGTCGTCGGAGGCCTTCCTCCGGGTCTCAGGTCTCTCTAGTCCGGATCTCGTGGAGTTCTGGTCGCCAACAAGTTGTTTTTCCAACAAAGAGTCTCAAGCAGTGCAAAAGTCTCAGAGTTTCCTTCACAGGTTTGGGTTCACAGGAGGGTTCACAGGTGAGGTCCGCTCGTGTCAAAGTCCAAAGTGCAAAGGGCAGAACCAGAACGTCCGCGGCCTTAAATACCCCCGGTCCGGTTTCCATGGCATTGACGTGCGTGCGTGCGTGCGTGCGTGCGTGCGTGCGTGCGTGCGTCCATTGAGCAATAGAGACATTACTTATTTGCCCCATATTTTTTAAATATATATTTGATTCATACGAGTTATTATTGTTATTTTTATTTTTATTATATTATTATTTCTCAGTTATCTGTTGCTATTACAGCTGAATGAGCTGTAAAGCCCAACTGTATGCTAGATGAAATATATGATATTATATATTATTATCTTATTATTTCAGAGGGACCATGTACAGGTAAAACAAATGTCAGCATGTGATGCACTGCACCAGGTTGTACTTGGCAGATGGATGAGAAATAGATGACGCGGGCTTGCAGGTGTATGGTCTTCCGACTAAACTTCATTTATTTGACAGCTATACGTTTCCCCTCTCAACTTCTTGAAACTGCTAGAGGTCAAAGGATTACTGTCCATTATCTTTTTTTGTAAAGTCTTCAGTCCATCTGTTCTTCTTCTTTAAACAAATAATGTATTCTTTTATTTGGAAATATTAACAGGTACATAACACAGTAAACATTAACTGATATTTCCATTGTTTATCATCTTTTTGTTGAAATATCAGAGAACAAACCCACTCCCCCACCCCTCCCACTGTATACACTAGAGTACAGGACATTAAATACATAAACAATACATATAGAGGTCACCTCATTTCGCCGAGCCAGACGTACACCCACACAAACACCCACACAAACACACACACACACACACACACACACACACACACACACACACACACACACACACACACACACACACACACACACACACACGTCGTCTCTAACATGCAACTCTTTGTAGATGCTGCAACTATAAAAGCAGAAGTTTCCTCTGCGGCCTGTAAAACCAGACAGAGCTGATGTGCGTTGTAAAATGTATTTCTGTCTCGGCTTCATCCCATTTGGAGGGTTAGTGTATCTGATGGTGTATGACTGGTGTAGTTAGACCAATGAGGATACAGAGAGATGTTACATCCAACCAAGTCATAAATTCATGTGTTCAAGTGAGTCATTTTATCGGACCGTGGTAAAAATGAGAAGTTTCAAAAGGATTTATGCAACAAACACCATCAGCGGTTTTTACAGTCTATGTGTGGTTTTTCTAAAGAAATAACTGCCCGAGAAGGTTCTAACACACTGTTGTTGCCCCCAATGTTGTCAACCTGCACCTGTCCTCATCTGGTCCTCAGCTGTTCATGTAGACATTTCTATCTTAACACACTAAAGCTCTTTGATTGTAATACATATAACATATTCAATAGTAGAATAAGTACTTTAATCATTTAAAAGTAAGTACTTGTTACAACTAAAAGTCATGCATTCGTATGCTGAGGCTATCCAGTTTAATGTACATCTAACTCAGTTAGTAAAGTAACTATAGCTGTAAAATACAATTAGTGATGTAAAAAGTACAATGTTTCACTTTACTCCAGTAGCTTAAATGTCCTCAGTTAGATTCTCTTAAACATATCGCCGATGTTTCCTGTATGTGTTGTTTAGTATATCATTTGGCTGTTGCAACAATGGAAGTTTTTGCCGTCATTATGCCACCAACGTTGTTTCTAGAACGAAAGCAGAATTACAATGTTAGTACATGCACAGCCACATTCAAACAGACATGAGGAAGTGCAGCCTCACTTTTTTTGTTGTCTCACAGGGAAGTAAAAGAGCCCCTGAAGGACACAGATTACTCTTAGTCATTGGTAGCTGCTTCAGCCCGGCACTCGTTTTCTGTTCCATGAGAACTCAAAGCAGCTCGGACACTCTGCTGACCACAGGCACTCGGCGGGGAGGAGAGTGTTCAGACGATGAGCTTTGGAGAGGACCTGCGATGCCCCCAGGCGCACGCAGCTGTCATCCGGCTGCTGGACTCAGAGCTTCACCTGATGGAGGTCATGAAAAAGTGGATGGGTCATCGAGCTAAAAGTGAACGAGACTTTTCAGTGCAGCTGCACCAGATGGCTGCCATGGCGGAGAAGCTGGACCGACCTCAGCCCGGTGCGGGACTGGACTACATCAGCCAGCTCAACAAGGTGAGTCTTAAAGACCATCAACGCGTCACTCAGGTAGGAGACACGCGCACAACGTGTGAGACTTAGTTGATGTTGTTTTCCAAATGATGGTGAGGTAACACTCAAATAATTGAAATATTATTTATTTATTTAACAGGTGTAAAATGAATAGAATAGTGAATAGTGACAGAGTTATATATCACATCATATTGGAACAAAATTACAAATACAAAAATCCTCAGCAAGGTGTCTGACACACACACACAAACACACACACACACACACACACACACACACACACACACACACACACACACACACTCACTTCCTGTGCTGTCCAGGATCCTGAAGCAGTACGACCATCCTGTTCATCTTCATTTGATGAACTAACATGAAACCAAGTTTTAAATCTATGATGAATATGGTTTAAGTTATAATATGTGCAATTGGCCCCATTTTGTCCCAACAAAAAGCATTTCCCTGCAAGGCTGGTAACACGCGCCCAACTAAAAGTTTACTTTTTTGTTGTCAAGTCAAATGTGTTAAATATTCAGAGAATTGAAAAACGAACAAAAAGTGCATTGTTAGTCACAATTTTTAGTTTCCTAAAATGAATCTGTATGGGTAGTTTTTCTTTCCCAAAGCACATACCACCAAGAGAAGATTGTTATGAATGAAACCTTGTACAGGAAGTATTATGACATAAACAAATAATGGGATAACATTGTTTGAGAAGTTTTCTGTTTTTTGACAAATATCTACTTCAGAGTGGTTCACATTTATCAGAGAAGTAATGACAAAGAGTTTTGTTAAAAACTATGAATACGATCTAAATGGTGGAAATGAGTTTGGACAGTTAAACAACCGTTTTAATTCTACACCTCGGTTTAGTAAGTGATGAAAATGTTGTTCTCGTGTCTGAATGACCTTTCTCCCTGACATTTGTCCCCCGTCTGTCAGTCCTGGGGAGTCCTGGTCTCCCAGACGGACTTCTTCAGCCAGGTGATGAAGAAGCGCTCTGAGGATCTGCTCCACGGTCCCATGAGCAAACTGACGCTGCTCATCAGAGACAAACAGCAGCTCCGCAAAACCTACGCAGAGCAGTGGAGCCTGCTGAGGCAGGAGCTCAGCAAGGTGACACACACACACACACACACACACACACACACACACACACACACACACACACACACACACACACACACACACACACACACACACACACACACACACACACACACACACACACACACACACACACACACACAGTCATGTCTATTCAATGAACTAACCTGAAACCAAGTTTTAACTCTATGATGAATATGATTTAAGTTATAATATGTGCAATTGGCCCCATTTTGTCCCAACAAAGAAGATGGCACCATGCCAATGGCTGCCTGTTGCAGGAGCTCCCAATATGTTTTTTAGTTTATTGTCTTTTTTACACTTTTCTTTATTTACATTTACATATATGTTGTGTATATACTGTGTATATATTATATACATATATATTTTATTTTATTTTATGTTATTTTATGTTATTTTGTATTTTATATTTCACTTTGTACACTTTACTTTATGCACTGTCACTTTCTTTCTTTCTTATACTTATATTTTATTGTGTTTAGTTTTATCGGTGCTGCTTCTGTTGTCAACTAATTTCCCCTTGGGGATTAATAAAGTATATTTCATTTCATTTCATTCAAAAGTCATTTCCACGCAAGGCTGGTAACAAGCACCCACACACATAATATTAAATATCCAGCTATTTACATATTTCTACTTTCATGTCGAAAGGCAGGTGAAACAGCTCACTTCTGAAAATAAGCTTTTTATTGATTTTAGATTATTGTGGCTTTTGTTGCCTACACAACACACCTACACAAAACAATAATGTCTTGCATGTATTCTTAAAGGAAGAAATCACAGCTGTGCTCTGTGTACTAATACTGCTTATTTACCCTATCTTTGCTTTTTCAGTGATATACTTCATCATTATCATCCATGTCGCAGTTGTTGAAAAGTAGAAATAATCTCTTTTTATATTATGCAACCACTGTTGGACTTTTAAAATAGCACTTTGAGTTCATTGCGTTTAATTTGATGTCAAAGACTGTCATACTTTCCACTACCCCGGTCCAAACTAGTAACTAAAAGTACTATTATAGTTGTTGAAGTTGTTGGTTTAAAATCTATTTGTGTATTTTTTTCTCGAGTCATCTCGACATGCACGCGTACGTTGCAGTCACAGCATTATAAATAGGCAGGCAGTTAAATGAAATGAGATTCAATAGACTGGAAACAGTGTGTGCAAATGTATCTTTGATGCAATCTCAAACTGTCAGCTGCTGCACACAATCTGTATTACCCAGTTACATCAGGGGAATGATATGTTCATTTCCAGTGATCCATAATGGGTCGCTATTTGGCCGTCTGGCAGGCAGTCTGTTTATTTTAATTTTGCTGCTTTATCGTCCAGAAGACAACGTGAATAACTGTGTGGCACAATAGAGAGAACTTATGTTGAGATTGTGACTGAATGAAAGCACCAGACGTGCTCCTGTATGGTCGGAGGTTTGCAGTATTGACACCAGCAACTCCACAAAGGTCAGATCTTCTTCTCTCACGTCCGTTGTTCCTCTGCAGCGAAATGCATCACGGCCGGCGTCCACTTCCTGTATCGCGTACAGCGCACACTCGTTGGGTCAACTTTAACCCACACACATATAGCTCCTGTGAATAAAGCTCCATTCTTACGCCGACTGGTCTCCCTCTGTGTCTCTGTGCTGCTGCTTCAGGTGACGCAGACGGAGCTGGAGAGGCTGAAGAGCAGCTACAGACAGGCGGGGAGAGACGCGGCGCTGGCCAAGAGGAAGTACCAGGAGGCCAATAAAGGTGTTCATGCAGGAACTTTATTCTCTGAGCAGATTCAGTTTCACACTGATGGCACAGTTTGAGCTTTATTGTGTACATCTGAAATGTGGATTCCCCTCAATGTCCTCATGTATTATCCCATGTGTGTGTGTGTGTGCAGATAGAGAGCGAGACAGGGCTAAGGAGCGTTACATAAAGGCTTCAGTGAAACTCCACGACTTGCATAACGAGTATGTGTTGTCCGTGCGAGCGGCTCAGGTGTACCATCAGCACCACTACGGTCAGATCCAGCCCGCCCTGCTCCGGGCGCTGCAGACCCTGCAGCAGGAGATGGTGCTCATACTGTAAGACGACGTCTACGTCCCAGTGTGTTTACTGGGGAGGACTGTTTATTCATAGCGCTGAGATAAAGTAAACACAACCTGTACATTGTTATGTTGTTCTTTGTACATGTGGTTTGATATCTGGCTAAAGTGTATCCTTGATAAGCTGTGTTTTTCTGTTTTCACGTCTCTGACCTCCGAATCAGAAAAGAGATCCTGCAGGAGTATTTCCACATCTCCACTTTCCTTCACCATGAAGTGATGCAGATCCACAATGAGATTTCTTCTGCTCTGACAGCCATCGATCCTCACAGAGAATACGAGAGCTTCGTCCAACAGAACCGGTACACCGAGTCAACGTTTCGGATGGCGGCAGTGCGGCCGCGAAAGCTAACCCTGCAGAGCGATGATACCGTGTTTGTGTTGACAGCTCGGTAGGCGAGAATCCTGCTTGTGCAGAATTTGATTATGCTCTGCTGGAGGACACCGAGCAGCTCCGTCCCAGAGAGATTGAACTGAACGACCTCACGCTTGAACCGGTCCAGCACAAGTGAGAACAAACGACCCACTCTCACCCGGACGACGACTAATTTCCTTTTTCAGTGTCTCAACGACTTCCTCCCCCTAAAACTATTAGTTCTCCTCTTATTCCCTCTGACGGTTTTGGATTGATGACTTCTTCCCGTTGTGTTATTTCTTCTTCTAGACTGACTGTGCTGGAGGAGGAGCTGCTGGCTCTGGCTCAGACTCTGGGCTCCCAGCAGACCGCCGTCGAACAGCTGGAGCAGGAGCTGGACGCAGAGTGTGAGGATGTCCAGACGGGCCAGAGGTGAGCGGCCCACAGACATTAGTGAGTCTCTGGTATTGTATTCAGAGGTCACAGAGGAGATTTCAAAATAAAATCACTTGACCTTTGGGAGCCATGAATACAATCATACTGAAGTTGACCTCTGTGGGCCGTCCTTCCCATCGGGAGAGTTCAGTGTGCTCTTGGCTGGGCAAAAGCTAATAACTATGTCTCCTCAGGGGGCTTTAAGTGCCTTATGAATTATAATACAGCGATATGGTCCGGGTTCTGGGGATCCAGTCGTTAAAAAGCTCCTGGAGGGAAACATTGTGCTTTTATATTTATGTATAATGTGGTATTGATAACGGTTGGTGAGTTATGTGGAGGTAATGCTGCCCTTTGGTTTGTATTTTGAAGAAACGTTTTGTAAATCAATTGTAGAATACTGTATGAGGTTGACCTTGTGTGACCTTGTGTGACCTCCGTTTACCTCGGGAAGTTGAAGACTGACTACATTTACTTCCGTGTTTCCTACTCACCTTTGATATGTTCCAGAAAATATCAAAGGTTTATATACATTCAGTTTGAAATCGTATAACAAAGTAGCAACTCATTACTTTGGACAAGCTTTGGCTGTTAAGAGGAAAACAATTACTGCCACAAGTAATTTCCCCCCAAATAATTACAAATTAATTTCCTGTTAATCGAATACTCGTTTCATTTGAATCAAACAACCTGAAACGATCCGACTCTGAGCACCGAGTATTTCCGCAGCCTGGCCCTCACTACTTGTTGGCTAAGCACTAATGTGTGCGCTGCGCTCATGGGGGCGTGGGAGGCGACAGGGTACATGCACAATGCACAGGGGGGGAGGGGCGCCGGGCCACGGGGGCCCGACAGCCAGTTGTTCCCCTGAGGGCCTCGAGCCGGTTAATGCACAGGCCATTCATGTTCTGTGCTGTTTATTACCGTCGCTATATCAGCAGCTGTTTTACAGCCGACTCGCTTCAGCTCCCTGGTGCTCTTGGGTAATTTGATGGTGTACTAGTCCTGCATGCTGACAATCCACAACGCAGGCTGACTCAGGTGCGGCCAGAGGTTCTCCCTGACTGTGCGGGAGGACTTCATCATGATGTCTGTGTGATGTCGTGCTGTCAGATTGTGTTTTATTGCCTTCGCATTGAAAATGCGGAAGGTTATGTTTTGATGGCCGTGTATTTGTATGCGTGTGTGTTATTCGAATAAGTAACAAAGTATTAAAACGAATTGCATGAAATTTGTTGGAATGATTGTTTATTATCTGGGAACCATTTGATTAGATTTTGGGATGGATCGGGTCAAAGGTCAAGGTCATGAAAAGGTCAAATTCTTATTTTTACCTCATTTCTATCCAATTGGCATGCAACTAATGCCAACATGTTCATAATTCAATGCTCAATCTTGTGATATGCGAAGGTATGCGCTCTACCGAGTGCCCGTTCTAGTTATTTTCTGCTCACGCTGACTTACTGACGTGCTGCCGCTCTCTGCTTCGTACACAGCGTCTACCGTTTCAGCAAGAGACATGCGATGGAGACGTGCCGGCAGCAGGTCGTGCTGTCGCAAGGCATCAGAGCCAAGCTGGAGGTTCAGAGGCTTCTTCTGTCAGAGAAACTGGAGCAGCTGGGCTCCACAGAACCTCCTTCTGCTCTGAAGCTGGACCCAGACACCGTCTCACTGTCTCCCAACTTGAGCAACGTATGTTCCCTCAGACAGGGTCAACTGGCCTTTGTATTTAGCACCTGACCTAATAAGAACATGACTTTAGCAACTCTGACATTTTTCCTCAAGCGATTTTGGTTATTAGGGAAATATTTCTACAAATATTACCAATACATTTGGTACAGATATTCATGTTCCCCAACGGATACTTTTCATCGAGGACCACCGAGGACTACAGATGGCATATTTAGAGAAACGTTTTATTAATGTGCACTGTCCGTTATTAAATAAACGAAAGTTAAAAAAAAACACAAAAACTCATTAGTCAATATTTTGGTTCTGGACCAAATACCTACACAACTTTGTCTTTTAAGATAACGAGCAAATGTTACCATGTTGACGCGGTAAACTAATATGATGCACCTGGTTGTATGATACCTGCTGAACACCAGATTATTAAAGGTGTCATTGTGACAGCGAGCTGACATTAGCAGTGTGAAGACTTGACGTCTTGTTTGATTTCGTCAGGTTGAGTTCAAAGTCCCCAACTCTGTGAAAATGAACTTTGTGAGTCTTGTTTTACTGTTACCATTTCTTTAGCAAATAAATCAGTAATAAACTAACCCATAATCAAAAGCTGCTTTATTTACTATTAAATTACTCGTTGTAGATGGACCTTACAAATATATGTAAAATAATAACATAATAATAGTCTTCTATGCACTTTAATATATATATATATATATATATATATATATATATATATATATATATATATATATATATATATATATATACATATATAACATATTTAAATATATTTACTGACCAACATGATGTGCCTCTGGATCGTTTTCTTTTCTTTTTCCAGCTCCAGAGCCCAACTCCCTCCAAACTCTTCATGGACGGGATCATGAACAATCTGAGTGGACTGTTTAAACCACGATGTGAGGTAGGTTACACACTGAATCACCAATATTTACACAAAATAATAAAAGAAAGAGTACAAGTGGGCATATTGGCATTGCATTGTACACAATGAACAATATCTGTTTCTCAGTATGTGGTTGAAGGACGTTTTAAAAGAAAGGACACGTCCTCCTTCTCACTCTTCCCCCTTCCTGCTCTGTACTTCAACTGCAGTGTGTTTTTGTCCTCTTAAACCTTTTCCAACACAACACTCAATTCATCATGTTCACAGTTAAAGAAAGACATGGCTGCCATCCACTCGGGGTCTCGTACCCCTGGAGCACAGTTGGACTTAATAAGGTCAACTTTGTCGGGTCAAGTCACTATTTGTGAAACTCTGCCGACCTAAAAAGCAGTTTATATGTCAACGTTTTATCATTGCTGACACAACGTGGCCCAGATGTGCGGCGCACAAAACCTCAAAGGGAAAAGGCTGTGTGCATTCAGTCGAGTGTCTGTAATGCGCCTAAATTATTTGTTGTTTCTCTATAACTGTGAACTACTTCTTGCTCTCCAACTCCCAACCCTGTGGTTCCCCGGAGGTGGTGCAGTTGGTTTTTAGACTCTTCTTTGAAGTATCTCCATAGATTCCCTGCAGAATCCCCCTAAACTCCATCCGCCATCACTTCGTATCGTCTCATTATTCCCATCAGCTTTAATAATAATAATAATAATAATAATAATAATAATAATAATACATTGCATTTATATTGCACTTTATATTTGAGCAATCTCAAAGTGCTACAGAGCAGAATAAAACAACAACAAAAAAGCTAAAATCTTAAGATATATTTAAAAGCAAAGCCCATAAAAGATATTTTAACAGTAAGCTTTCTTAAAAAGGTGAGTTTCAGGTCACGCTTAAAAGCCTCTGCAGTCTGTGGGGCCCTCAGATGTTCGGGGAGGGTGTTCCACGTCCTCGGAGCTGCAGAGAAGAAGGCCTGATCGCCCATAGTGCGGAGCTTGGTTCTGGGGACTTGGAGTGTGTTGTTGGTTGAAGAACGGAGGTTAAATGAGGCGGTCTGGGGGGTGAGCAGATTCTGCTTTACGGATTCTGCCGTGTTCTCCTGGTGCCTCCAGGTGCTGCCGGCCCTCACCCTGGTGCAGGAGGTGGATCGGCCCCTGGGGCAGCAGGACTGGTACCACGGAGCCATTCCCAGACTGGAGGTCCAGCAGCTGCTGACGAATGACGGAGACTTCTTGGTGAGGAAGAGTCAAGAGAAACAAGGTTATGTGCTCTCTGCGCAGTGGGAAGGATCCTGCAAGCATTTCCTCATTCAGGACACAGATGTAAGTTTATTAATAGAGCAAAACACTTTTGTAGAGAGTTGTAGAAGGACATGTTACATTACACATCATGTGTTCCTGTTTGTGTTTTAGAGCAATGACGCTGCCAAAAATAATTAAATATATTGTTTCTTTTCTTCACAAATTAAGCAGAGATGATTAGAATGAAAACATGGATACAAGTTATTTTCACAATCCAACAATCTTTTTTTGTTGCATTTTCAACAAAACAGAGCAGTCCTTGACATTTAAATAAATAACCACAACAAAATAAACGGCATACAATCAAAACAGCAGTAGTAGCCATAGTCCCGCCCACAGCCAGTACAAATCTCCACATGCCCACACTCACACACAAACATCCATATCCACATAAACACACGCATATCATCCCAATCTATCAATCTAAGGCTATTGTGTTATATTATATGTTTTGTTCATTATGTCCTCAATGTTCTCCCTCCTGTATATTTGCACATCGATTCATGTCTGTAATGATTTTTCCGTCTGTAGAATCTGTATCGCTTGGATGGAGAAAGCTTCCTCAGCATCCCGCTGCTCATCAGTCATCTGTTGTCGTCACAGCAACACATCACCAAGAGGTCCAGCATTGTGCTGAAGAGACCTGTTGTGAAGGTACCGCTGTGACACGATTCAAACACAGTGAAGTGTGCAAACATTTACTTTCTCTTTCATGATCTTTGCTTCAAATTATCTTCCCTTTTTTGTTCTCTCCCTTCTTGCTGGTCTCTTATTGTTCATTTGTAAACCCCATTAGGACAAGTGGGTCCTGGAACATGATGATATTGTCTTGGGACCCCTAATTGGACAGGTAGGTCAACTTACCATCTGTTGACAGAAAATGTAGTTAGTGAAGTGAATTACTTATTACTTTGTGTCACACACATGCATTGGGTTAGCTGTGAGTACATGGGAGTCATATATCTCAATAAAAACAAGCCTGTAAATTGACGTAACGAGAGGTCATCTTCTCATAATCGGGCCCATCAATCATCATGATTGCCACTTCAAACGGATAATTTCACATGTTATCAAGCATGACTTAAATTAATACTGGCATGCCCACAAGGACATTCACAGAGTTGTATTGTTCGTTGTAATGGTTTATCTTCTCCAGCCTGAGAGATCACGTCTGACAGAGACGTCATTGTAAGTGAATGTGAAGCTAATGCGAGGCTTCATCAGTGGGAATTCATCTAATAAAGTTAGTATCTTCCAAACTAATTTTAGTACACACTTCCTATTTTGTGTTATTTTCAATCTGCTGTGGCTCAGCAACACTGTCCTTGGAGTTGTGTAACTGTGGAAGATGTCCACTTGATCAATGTTATTCAGACCGCTGGAGTCACATATTAGCTCCCGCTTGACTTTGGAGGTAATTCCACAGAAGGAGGGCTGCGGATTTAGGGCCTTATCGCTCAGGAAATCACATAAATCCCTTTGAGAAGGGTTCTGTTGCACAGGCGGAACCGTTACAGGAATCAATACACCTTTCTGTAACCTCCTTGATTTCACATGTTCATAGTTTGAATTCTTTGAAGTGGTTCGAAAATACTTGCTGAGGTGATTGAATCAATCTGCTCATCAAACTCTTACAGAAACCTGGAGGAGAAGGAAATTATATTTTGAATTGTGAAAAGCCTCCAATCGCCTACTCAGGCAATATCCTGCTGTTGCATCATCTAGTCTAACCTCTTCAAGTTTAAACTTCCTCAAACACGCCTCAAAACCTCGGCTGTAGCTCCTCACGGGACGCCATTGGTTTGTGCTCTGGCTTATCCCAAACTAATACATTATTTGAAGCCTGACAAGATACAAAATGAGTTTTTAATGTGATATCACGAGAATCCAGCTGCTGTGCAAAGTGAATATACCTTTAACCATTTTCTTTGGATTAGTTATATCCCTACTGTGTTAGAAAAGAGAGTTAAAAAGAGCGTAACTAATGTTTGGGAGACTGTGGGTCAGTGGGTAGCAGGTCCGTCTTTCAATCAGGGGGTCGGAGGTTCAATCCCCGCTCTAGTTGATGTGTCCTTGAGCAAGACACTTAACCCTTAATTGCTCCCAGTAGTTGCGTCTATTCTGTCTGATTGTAACAGGATTGTAAGTCGCTTTAGATAAAAGCGTCAGCTAAATGTAATGTAATGTTTGTACTCCACAGGGTAACTTTGGAGACGTGTACAGTGGTCGCTTATGCTCTGATAACACTCATGTAGCCGTGAAGTCCTGCAAAGAGAACCTGGCCCCAGAGCACAAGAGTAAGTTCCTGATGGAAGCCAGGTTAGTACGCACACACATGCACACACATGCACACACATGCACACACACTTCCTCTCCTGTGCTGTCCAGGATCCTGAAGCAGTACGACCATCCTAACATCGTGAGGCTGATAGGAGTGTGCACTCAGACACAGCCCATCTACATCGTCATGGAGCTCGTTGAAGGTACCTATGGACCTCTACCTTTTAAACCTCTCGGCACGTTTACCCAACAGCTGCAAGCTTTATTTGACCATGATTGCTTCCCCACTATTTTCCTCCATGGTTACTCTTTTTCTTTGTGCACATTTCACAAGGTGGGGATTTCCTCTCCTTCTTACGGCATGAGGGTCCCAGTCTGACGCCTAAGATGTTGATCAAAATGACGGAAGATGTGGCGTCTGGCATGAAGTTTCTGGAGAGCAAGAAGTGCATCCACAGGTTGGCCAATCAATAAATATATATTTACAATATGACCTTATTTTCTTCAGTATATAATAATACATAAGATATATATAGCGCTTTTCCAGGTGCTCAAAGACGCTTATAAACTATTTTATACAAATATACTATTTCTATGGCCTTAAATCGGGAACAGGGCGTTGTATAATTTAAGAGACACTTCAAGGATTTTACCATTTAAGCAAAAGGTTAGGTGGTTGGATTTGGTGTCTGTATAAAGATCCCCATCCCATAAAAAAAAAAAACATCAACATTTGTCCATATCGGTATTTCGAAGTGTTCAATTTTGATGAATTTCTTGCCATTAATAAATAACCTCGACACTGCTGACCTATTTTTACTCCTCAATAGTTTCTTTATCAACAAACATTATTATATTTAACATGTAAGTGCTGTGCAATGACTAACCACATATTAGGGGAAGAATACTAAACAGTAAAAATAGGTAGCTAATATTGTGGTTGCATTCGTCAATATACAGTATAGTAAGGTTTTGAAAATACTGTGGAAACAATACAATATAATAATATAATATACATTGTGTTCATCAAATATTGAAATGTGTCTGTTTATGATTAGTTTTCTATTTAGCATGTTTACGGTCTTACACCGGTCTCTGACGAGGTGTTATGATGGAGTTGGTTGGGTTTTAAGTTGAGATTGGAAACGGGCAAATCTGATCTGGCCACACTGTCAACGCGTCATCATCTGCTCTGACTTCTATGTTTCTGATTGTAATGGTTGTGCTGAACACCTGATTGAATCTGATTGGACATCATTAGTCCGCCGCTAGCTAAACCGCAAATGAATGGGCCACCGATGGTGAAGCATAAAGGAGAAGAGTAATGCTCATTGGCTTGTGGAAGAGCAGTTTCACTTCTGCAAAATGCTCCGTTTTGAAAATGTATTTTTAGATACAGATACAAAGTGAGGACGTTACAAAGATATGAGTACCGTGCCAACACAAAGAGGAATCCTGAGATCAGTGCATGGTTTCTGTTTGTCACCTTGAATTGAACACACAGAAAACATAAAGCACTGCAGAGGCGTGTTGGTCAAATGATACACACATTAGTTGATCATTTAAACATTTTACATGAAGGATAATCTCTTTTCTTCACGTGAAGAACAAGCTGTGAGCAGATGGACTTCAAAGCCACAATACACAACACAATCTACTTCCCTTCATGTCGCCCAACTGTTCTCCAAACTAAACTCTCCTACCTGCAGCACTTCCCCGTGTGGTGCTGCAGCAGTCAGACAATCGATTGAAAGTGAGGGATGACATTTTTTCTAAAATAACTGATGGTTGGTGCGCCCTTGAAGAGGAAGCTGGAAACGAGATCTGTTGGCTGACTGACAATTTTGTTCACTTCCACTAAGAAGACAGCACAAGCATTTATTCAGCAGCGCATTACATTACGTTAATTTGGCAGAACCACATTTTATTAATCAACTTACAATAAGTGCATTCAAACTCATAAGAAGTAGAGCTTAATGTTCTCAAAAGTTATCCTGAGTACACCTCTAGAAGTGTGTCCGGAGAGCTCCGGTGAAGTTGTTCTTACATGAGTTAGAGTCAACGTGATGTGAAGTGACTTTGAGTCCGCTGAGAAAAGACTTGACTGGTGATATGACTCAGATTATTCTTTATTGATTAAATGTAACCACAACCTTAATGCATATCCAGAATATGTCTGCATTAACTCATTTCTCTTTATGATAAACCTATACAGGCACGTGCACAGGTAGAGCCCTAGAGGTGCTCAAGCACCAGCCCCTTTGCCCTGGATGAGAAAAGTGCCCTTTTTGCTGGAGCCCACTTTTTTCATTCATCAGTACTTAAGAATAAAAGTTACTCTTTCTGTCATCAACTCCCCACAAATGTGTTTTAATATCCGACAGGGCATTTATTTGAGAATTTCACCCCGACATGCTCCACTGCGCTCACAAGCTCATTTTGAAATTGAGGTCAGAGGGCAATACAGATCAGAATCAGACCGGCAATGAGGGCAATACGTGGCTGGCATGACGACCCATTAGCCAATCAGAACGCTTGTACTGTTGTTGCTATATAATAATTCATAAAGAAAATGTAAGATAGCGGTCTGATGCTTCCAGAGGAAACGCAGGCCGAGGACAGCGTCATCAATGTATTGCTGCTTACGCTTCAACTCTGTCAGAATTTTGTTGGGCATTGGGTGCCCTTTTTTGGGGTTTGAGCACCTGCCCCCCAAAATGTCTGTGCACGTGCCTGAACCTATATTTGTGAAACAACTTCCATACATAAAACTAAGCTTAAATTGTTGGATTGAAGTTGTATTAAAAGCTCATTCAAAACAAGTAAATAGGAACAAAGAAACTATTGAAAATACAATAAAGCTAAGAAAGTACAAACAAGACCAGCGACCTTATTGTGATGGGACTCTACCAGCCAAGATACCAGATACACACACACACACACGCACGCACGCACGCACGCACGTACGCACGCACGCACGCACGCACACACGCACACACACACACACACACACACACACACACGCACACATACACCAATTGTATATCAAAGGACTTGTTATTCCACAGAGCTTCATAAAATCTTATCCATGGAAATACGATTTTAAATCACCAGCAAAAGATAAGAAATGCAAGGATGCAGAAATGGCTTAATACTTCCTATGAAGGGTTTGTGTTCATCATTTAAACCACAAATGTGTGCTTTCAAAGCATTTTTTTAAGGAAAGATTTAAAAAAGCGGAAATCAAAAGATATTCAAAATGATGCAACCTGAAAGAACTGTAGAGTTTCAGGGCATCAGTGAAGGTTGGAGACGCACACCGGTGTGACACCTGCTCATTACAGGAGCCCAGCGGGGACAGGCTGAGTAGGCGGCTGATAGCTGCAGCCTGTACGCTGCGTGTCAAACCTCCTCATATGCAACACAAGACACATGACAGACAAGAACGTTGTACTTGTTTCTTTTCATACAGAGCATACCGCTGTTGTGTCTCCGTTGTGTCTTTCTATCAGCCCCTGTGTTAATCCCTTTGCTCTGCATCTTTCTCCTCTGTCTTTTCTTTCTAAAAAGGGACCTGGCGGCAAGAAACTGTCTTGTTGCCGAGCACAACGTGGTGAAGATCAGCGACTTTGGGATGTCCCGCCAGCAGGAGGACGGTGTCTACTCCGCCGAGGGCGGCCTCAGACAGATCCCTGTCAAGTGGACATCTCCCGAGGCCCTGAACTACGGTAGGCTGCAGCTGTGACCTGACCTGCAGTCACAAGCAGACACATGCAGTTTGCTCTCTGCCTGTAATTAGTTATAAAAGTGACTATGCCTTTGCCAACGCTGCCCCCTGCTGGTGCTTTAGGTCGTTTTACTACGGAGAGCGATGTGTGGAGCTTTGGAGTCTTCCTGTGGGAGGCCTTCTCCATGGGCATGACGCCCTACACAAGCATGACCAACCAACAGACACGAGAGGAGGTGGAGAAAGGTGAAGACTCATCGGGCACAATAAGCCAAATGTCAATGTGCTGTTTTTCAGGAGAATTCCTTCTCCTCCGCTCAGGGCCTGGTCCTGACACTGATGTCTTTTCTGGATTCCACATGTTTCATAAAATGTGTACAGTGTGCTTAGATACCTCGACGCCTGTTTTAACTGTCTGTGATGTGTGTCAGGATACCGTATGCCCGCTCCGCACGGATGCCCTGTGGAGATATCCAGGATAATGAGCAGATGCTGGCAGTACGACCCCAGAAATAGACCGTCTTTCAAGAAACTACGAGCTGAGCTCAATGCCATATATAACAAAATGACATAAGGCCAGCCTGCTGGTTGGACATGTACTGTATATTAAGCTAAGTGTCTTCGGTCAGTTTGATTTGTTTTGTAATACTGCATTTTTTGTATTCTTCATACATGATGTCAAAGTCTCGCCTAAACACTGAAACAGAGCTCTAAAAGATATGCAATTTAAAACTAACTGTAAACTAAATAAAACATTTTACTAAACTTTTGTCGTGGAAATTAACTTTCAAAGAGATTTAAGGACTTGTAAAATATCAGTCATTCTTCACTTTCTAGGGAAATAAGTGGTTTAAAGTTTGACATCTAATTAAAGTTGTCACGTGTTTACGACCACGCAGCTCTTTAACAAACAACGGTGTCCTTTTGAGTCCTACAACGGATCTCATGCACATTCCACATCATCGCTCTGTGTGGGACGGCTCAACAGATTTTATTTAAGGCAGGCATTTTGACACGATAATTAGAGGTGTAGTTATAGATAATAATAATGATAGCTGAGTTTGAGTTCGTAAAATTAGGTCCTGAAATGATACATGCCGAGCCATTGTTAATGTTTCTCATTTCCCCAGTAAGTTTACAGCTTATTACATTATGCCCACAACTCTAATTATACTCATGGTTACATTATGTGTTGATTATTATGTTATGAGTTTTCATTATATTAAAATCATTACGTTATATGCAGTTATTTAGAGTTGCTCCACAGGGTTAGCGTGTAAATACTAGACATGCATACACACTGTAACCCTGTGCCGTGTGACACGCTAGATGAACTTTGATCTGTGTGTTGACATTCAGGTGCGTTGAATACACACACAGAGTGACAAGTAATCAATCTTTAAACGCCGGCAACACGTTGAAGTGTGGCCTAAGAAAAGCATCATGTAAGCCTGATGGGGGACGTGTGACGGATCATTTAAGAAGCCTTCACCTCCGGCCTGCTCTGGGATCATTTAACAGGAGTTCATCTTAGAAAATATCCTTATTCTCTTCCTTTTATCTTATTTGTTGTTAGTACATGTGCTGCAGCATTCTGGATCAACTGGAAGAGTCTTAGCATACTTAAAAGAGCAGCACAGTTATCTTTTTAAGACGGGATGAGCCTGATTTTTTTTTTAATGTTACATAATTGAAAAAAAGGTCTTTGAAGTTATTTTTTTTTTTTTCTATTTCAGAGTTAAATGATAAATCCTGTTCAAAGACAGCTCAGACATTCTCAACAGTGTTGCCCGAGGCCGGAGCAACGCAACCGCGAGAAATGAGGGAAATTGCGTTAAGTAAACTTTATTACATAAACACAGGGTTAAACAAACTAGTGTATATGTGCAATTATACATTTAGTATGTTATTGAGTTGCTGTCTATCATCTTGTGTACACATGTTCAGTAGTAGTATTTCAGTTATGAGAAGTAGATGATGTGATAACTGTTATGACCACTAGCCAGTGCTGTTCGGGCCTGTAGAGGTGAGAGGGTGAAGGAGGAGAGAGAGCTCGGTTGGAAATTGACTAAAGTTATGAGCAAGTTGATTTATTCCTGATCATACAGCAACGTTGCTTAGAATATAATTAGATAAGAGTTTAACTTTAGGAAATGAATCCAACGAAACGCATATGCTGTCACACCATCAGTTGCCATGGCATAAAGATACAAGAATATATATATATATATATATATATATATATATATATATATATATATATATATATATATATATTTAAAGTTTAAGTGACATACATTACTTATCTATCATTTTCAATACAACATTATGTTATAGGGGGCACATGTATCTGCTCACAGGTCTGTAATACAGTGCTTATATTTTTAATTTTCTAATTGCTTTAGTTTTTAGAAATTAACCTGTGTCTACTGCCCATTGGCATCATGGTAACAAGGATTTCAGGCCAGCCAATCAGCTCCTTCACATCTTTAGACTTCATTATAATCCAAATTAAAACAGATTATTGCAGCTTCCTTCTTAAATGCCATTTGATTGATTCAGTGCTACACAGAGACAGGTCACGCCTGAAAAGCAAAACTATGTTGTGAAAACAACTTATAAGAGTAATATTAGATGTGCTGGTTATATGACCTCAGTATGTGCCAAAACAAGTGTCATTTAAAATAACCGTTGAAAACGGCTGTCATTTCTTAAAGGTAAAGCACTTTGAATATGTTCTAAATGTTATTACTATTGTTATAAAATATTGAAATACAGACCTGTGTTGTAAGTGTGAAACGTGTTGCAGAACATGAGAAAAGCACCAGAAGTATTAAAATAAATATATTCATTAATCTCAAGTGGGGATGTGTTTGCACCCTCTGCATATAATTTGATTTAGTTATGCTTTATTCAGGCCAGGTGGTAATCCTGCATTTATTTGTTTATTTACATTTTATGTAGAATAGTTTCAAATAGAAAATGTAATTTTATTCGCTATATAACTTTTTACACTCAGTCATTATACACTGCAAAGTTTTTTAAAAGGTGAACTAAATAGATCAGAACCCAATACCTTAACTGACACCTTTACTTTATTAAGTGTTCACAGGAAACAGTAGGGCACAATATAAAAACTGGAGTCATGACTGCAAGACACCTGTAAATCGAATGCTTTGTGACAGAAAAGATCGTTGACAAACACAATATGAGGTCCGTCTGTTGTGTACAAAACTTGAAATGCTCGTAGACACACTGTTTGTAGTGTAAAAGTAACAAAAAACTGGTGGATCTTATGAAAAACTGGCACGTCACAATGAATTTGAACACATATAACTAAATTAGCATTTGTCTGGGAGCTCTTACAAATGAAATACAACATTTCAGAATACCTTTATTCTGTAATGGAGCCCTCATAGAAAAAAAAATCTACTCAAGCAGCATCCGAGCCCTCAACTCCGCAACTCTAGGATTCACCTTGGTTGTATCAATATCGATTTCATAAACGGTTGTCTGAAGGAAGTTGTACACATTGACGACATCGTGGTTGTACGAAATGCCAAAGACAAAGTGAGCTTTGAAAAGCTCATCAAAACAAGCAAGAGAGCGAGATGACTTACCAGATGTTTTCTCAAACCTTTTTTTCTGTCACAGACAGGGACCAGCATCCAAGGGCATCTCGATGGAATCGCAGACAGCCTTCAACCATACCTGCTTGCAGTGGGAACTCAGAGAAATGTGATTCACAAGTACTTCATTGTCATTGACAGTGTCCTCGGATTTAACAACATCTGGGAACTCTGCCATGATTCTCATGTATGCAGTTTGGTTACAGGTAACAATAACACATACACATTTGTGTTCTTGAGAGACTCATGACCTTCTTTTGTCCATTAGAAGCTTCCTTTTGGACAAACTTCAATCTCCAAGCCAGATACCCACTCCCATCTTCTGCATTGTAAAAATGCTCCTAAGAAGGTATTATTCAGAGTGAAATGAATTGTTATTTTGAACATATTTAAATTAGCGGGATAACATATTTTCATCAAAAAAATGCAGCATCTGAGAAGAACTTGCTCAAGACTGGACTGCTAAACTCGAAAGGGTTTTAAATGATCAGTTAAGGAAAAATGGCAGAGATGGTGGACGTGCATGAATGTTAACATCTTTAGTTTTCCTCAAACCATAGCCAAGCAGTTAATTATTTATTTTTAAATCTAGAAGTACATCATGCCCGAAAACTGTTGAGTTTAGAAGTGAAGAGTAAATAGGTAGGATTGATTGTTTTCTGAACTTATATAACCAAACTTGCTCCTTGGATCAGCCAGGTATGGGAACACGTTGATGATCCCCTTTGCGTCGTCCTCTTTGACACGCCTTGAAGGACTTGTCCTACACACATACACGCAAACTATGAGCACTGTTGAAAGTATTGGAGTGTAAATGACACCTTCAGCAAACTAGGCATGGGTGGTGCATATAAAACATTAGTTGTGAATTAAATAATATTTCAGCATACCCATGTTCACTTGTTATTTGTACAACCAATATCTTGACCGTGTCACGCCGCCTGCTATCTGTTAGACTTTTTGTCCGAGCATACTCATCGATGATCCTCTCTCCGCCAGGTTTGTTCTTTAGAACATCTTCAATCATCTAGGTGACATAAAAATTACACTACTATAAAATCAGAGCAATGTAAACACTTACATCTCCTCATCTACGAGCACACCACACTTCTATGTAGAGCTGCAATGATTAATCAAACAAAAATTAATCAACTATTCTGATAATCGAATAATCGGTTTGAGTAGGGTTCTTTCAAAGAAAAGAAAAGATTTCAGCTTCTTAAATGTTAATATTTCTGGTTTCTTTTTTCCTTTATGACAATGGACTCAATATCCCTTTGGTTTGTGGACAAAACAAAACATTTGAGGACGTCATCTTGCGGTTTGGGAAACTGTCATTTTATTGACCAAACAACAAATCGATTAATTGTTTAAAATGTAAACTTTCTGAAAGCGTGTAGTGCAATCAGCATTGCTTACTTTGGCAAGAGAGGTGTTTTCAGCTCTCTGTCTTGTGGCAGGACTGCACTGCAATGTGACGGTGTCATCAGAGCCCCCTTCAATATCCCCACTGGAGCTGGTAAAGGAACTGCTGGATTTGGACCTTGTGCGAGACAAATCTCGAGCACACCTAGGTTTTGTTATTTCATAAGGAAATCAAAGACCTCTTCATCAATCTCAGTCTTTGTGTCATCAAAGACTCTTATGTCCAAGGTTGGGATGCTGAACTTCTTGGAAGCTGTGAACATAAAAATAAAAAAAACACTTAAAATGTAATATAAACTCCAGAACAAGAGACATTTAATAAATTTAGCAATATAAACCTCAACAGTTAAGGTTTATATTCTCCTTAGTAATAGTTCATTAATATCTGCACCATGCACCCAAACTGACAGCTTCAGTATGTTCAGTGTGTTGGACTGAAATTCCTTAGGTTTTCCACTCACCACATTCCAAAAACAATATGTAGGTAACTTGGCCCTCAGAACAGGTATTTTTGTTGATGTCTGTATTTCACTTGCTAACCTAACCTCATGCTTGGTAGCCGAATAGCAGCTGAAACAAGCACAACTAGAACGGGCACTCGGTAGAGCACATACCTTCGCATATCACAAGATTGGGCATTGAATTATGAACATGTTGGCATTAGTTGCATGCCAATTGGATAAAAATTGACCACGCTATGGTAAAAAGAAGATGTTGACCTTTAGATGACCTTGACCTTGAACTTTGACCCAATCAATCCCAAAATCTAATTAAATGGTCCTCGAATAATAACCAATCATCCCAACAAATTCCATCCGATTCGGTTTAATACTTTTTGAGTAATAAAAATAACTTGCTAACCTCGTGCTTGCCAGCCGAATAGCAGCTGAAACAAACACAAGATGTCACGTCAATGTACACCATTCAGTTTAGAGTAAACACACCCAACAACGTGGGAAAATGACCATAACCCACAAATTTGCCATCTATCATGTAACTCACAAGCTATACTTTTCAAATAAGCCAACAACAAATTCTGATGACATTTTATCCTATTAAAATCTATATTTAGTACTTTGCAGAGTTGCCTGGCTCACCGCCATCTAGCGCTGCCACTCACCTCGACCTTGCACTGCGGGATTAGAAAATGGCAGCAGAAACGAAATTTAACAAACATTAGTGTAAAATCTTCTTCTGTTGCTAACTTCGGGACTCTTTTGGGTAAATAGGATGTGTATTCATCGAATAGGTTTACAGATAAGCTCCTTAGCGCCATCTATCTTCGCGCAGTTTGAAAAGGAACCAACGCGCTTCGGCCCAAATCAGAATTTCTTTTGCTGTGAGAAGTTGCTTGTGTGGCGCGAGAGCGTGTGAAAATACGCTCACGGCGAAACCGTGAGCGTTGGTAGCTCTGTAACTATGAAGGTGGCACACCTCAAGTCATGACACACCTAAATAGTTTAAGACTTAATTAAATTAAAGAACATTGAGAATATAATGAATCATTATAGGGCTGTGAAGTGATAAATAATTTTAATCAAATTAATTACAGGTTTCTGTGGATTAATCATGATTAATCATATATTACCGATATTCTCGGTATATTTTTGTGAGAACATAAAAATGTATGACAAAAGACGGATATATACATTCTTTTTTTATTCATAAAAAAAAACAATGGTGCTGCAACTCAGTTATTTATCAGTTCTCTTCCATATGGAACACAGGTGGCAGAGTGCGGGCAGTACCACAAAGAACATAGGCCTCCCCACCCAGAATTCCAGTTACATACCTTCAGTGGACACACACACACACACACACACACACACACACACACACACACACACACACACACACACACACACACACACACACACACACACACACACACACACACACACACAGAGGAAGATGGAGGAGGTGAGAGAGATAATTAAGTTATTAAAACAGGTACACAAATATCATTTGAATTTAATCAGTGTTAATCAATGTTAGAACAGTCAGGTTATCATGGATTACTTACTTGCAGGACTCTAGAAGAGACTCCGGTCTCTGCAGTTTGTCCCATTCCTGTTGTGTCAGCATCACTAGTTTGTGGTTCTGTTGAGTTCCAGCGTGTTGGGACCTCTTGGATCAGTGGCTGCTGCACCTGCGTGCGGTTCTCTGGCTCTGCGTTGAGCTCCGCCGTGTTTGGGGCTGTGCTTGAAGTGGCCGACAATTTTGCGCATTCACAAATCGTCTGTCAGCGAAGCTCACGGTGATGCTTCTCTGCAAAATGTGAGCAATGCACGGCATGTGTTTGTGTGACAGTAGTCTAGCCGCGTGCACTGTCTGTCCCTATAGTGGTCGTTTTCTGATCAATTGACCAGTTGCTTGAAACAGTTTTGAACTGTTCAGCACATGCCTCTGCAAAGTGGCGTTCTTCAGTTTTAATGCACGTTAGTGCAAACAAGTTTAATTTCCATTTGTCGGTTATTAGATGTGCAGTTACACCCAGTTAATTATCATTATGTCCACGGTCCAGTGATCCCCTGTCAGCGCCGCATGTTCCGTAGCAGCCAAGTCTTTTTCCTTTTTGTTCTTTTCAGCTTCATACATTTCGTGGATTTTAGTCATGATAGTGCGTCTTTGCGGTGCTTTGATGCTCGGGTCCCCCGTTGCCACTCGCAAAACTTCGGTGAACCCCTCATCCTCAACAATATTAACTGTGCTCGTTAGCTTGTCACAGGCAGACTTAGTGAGGGCCCAACGTTGTCAGTGAGGGCGGTTTGGCCCATTCCACTTGACCTCCCCTCACAGACCAACGCTTGCTTCGCGTTGAGATGGTACTTGAGGCTGGTCGGTTGTGCTATCGTGAAACCACAACGTCTCGCCGCAGAATGTACATATCACTTTTGATTCATTAAATGTTCCATCTTTTACTTTTTGGAACACAAACTTCCCATCCAGAAGGTCCCCAGGTTCAGCATAAATATACATGTTGCTTGCTTGGATAGCAGTTAACGTCTGATTAGAGCGGGAAATAGTTCAGATTGAATAGGTATTTTGGAAGCTCATTCTGCGCATGTGTTAAATACATTAAAAGAAAATTACTAATTAATCCTGTAATTTTCACAGCTCTAATCATTACATACAAATAATCCAGTGTTCTCTAGCAGTTTATTCACAACCACCTTTAGTGGCAGATAAAGTATTCCTCATGCACAGACCAACATGGGGTTGTTGTTATTTGTCTCTATAATGAATAATAAACTGCTCTACGGAGGGTCTTGCCATGTGTTTTAAGAAGAAGCCAATCTAATCTAACAATGAGTTAAACACAGTACTACGGCTCTCATTATCAACATATACATTTTAAAAACAGCTACAATAATGACGTCATTGTTGCGTTAACACTCACCCCACGGCATACTGATTATAGCACATGCACTTTTGCACATTCACCTTTTTCACTTTGGCACTCCTACCCTATTTTTGTTTGAACATATTGTATTTTGTATTATACTTACTGTACAGTACCTTTTGTGTTTTTATGTCCTATATGTTCTCTGTATGCACCATATACACCAGAGTAAATTCCAGGTAGGTGTAAACCTACTTGGCAATAAACAACATTCTGATTCTGATCACGTGACTAAAGTTAATATTACACTATAACATAAAATTGGATGTATTGTTTTCCAGGTTTGACGTGAAAGACTAAGAACAAGGCTTGGTAATGGGTTATATATATGGGTTTATATTTAGTTTAGGTTTAGGGTTGATTAATTGGCTTGAGTCATTAAAATAAAAACTGTAGCGGGGACCACTAGGAATAGTAAATAAAATCACGCAATTAGGTTCAGTTTGATCATGTGATGAAAACCGTTCTGTTATTTTTCCCGTCAGTGGTACGGGAATATAAAACCATCCCAACCTCACCCTCACCCGGAGTGTCAGGAGTTTGTCCGACAGGTTCGGTGACATTGTTGAGTAATAGTGACTCATCACAATAGCTGTGTGGGTGTGTCATGTCACAGAGAGGTTATTGAATTGATACCTATCTCTTTCTAAATACCGATGGGAGATTATGGTTCTTCTTTCACTCCACCCTCATGTTAACCCTCCTGTTATGTTTGCTTCTTACATAAAGCTGTGATGTTCCCGCGTCAATTTGACCCCACTCCATGAAGTGAAGGAGAAATAAAACAATATTTGTGAACTGGTGTTATCAAACCCTATAGCGGACGAGCGCTTCATCCTTATGATACAGTAGAAGCTTCTTGCCCGAGTTCATAATATAGGTTATTGCAACTTTTCTCCTGGCTTCAAAGGATACGTATAAAAATGCACATTTCTGCTTGTTTGGAAGGCAGCTGCAGAGCGGATCATTCTGTGTGCGTGTGTGTGTGTGTGTGTGTGTGTGTGATTTGCTGTGACCTTGGGGTGCTCAGACTCCTTCTCTCGAGAAAAAGGGAAAACCATCTTTTAACAAAGAATGGATTGATATATATATGACGATAAAACCTACGTAATTGATATATAGATAACGTTTAAAATCTTGAGCTCAAGTAGTAGGTAGATAAAAAATAAATAAAAGTTATTCTGTATTCTAAGTAACGCATGATAGAGATAAAAATAAACTGTGAGAGACTGTGTGGGAGCTGACCGATGATCAGTCAGGACTTTAGGGCCTTTATCAGCAGGTGTGGATGGGAAGCTTGAAACGATTTTTGGAGTTTCCTCATGGTCTGTGTGAGTAGGCCTTAGAAGACTCAAATAGTTCAGAGCTGTGCTGTGTCAGATAAATGGGACAGCTGTGTCAACAATCCGTTGAATTTGGTCCAATTAATTTCAGAAAAGTTTAAAGTTGCATGCACACACGGTTCTCAGCTGATAAGACAGGAGAAATAGGGACAGATAGCATTAAGGCACGAGGGCTAGCCTTTAGCTAACCCTCGTGGACAGGAAGGATGAGGCAGGAAATAGGGAAAGATCAGACAAGAGTGCCTCAAGGTACAGGATAGAAGGGAGACACAGTGGCCAGGGGTGGTACTTCAGCCATAATACGAGTTAGCGCCCCGAGAGGTAGGGAGACTCATACCCCAGTGGGCAGATAGGCTACTGCAGGGAATTAACCCTTGTACACCATTGTGTTGCCAAAGTTAGGTATATAACAAAAGATTAATGTACAGAAACATACTTCATGAGCCAAACAAGGCCATAGAAAGGAAAAGAGTAAGTGAGAAAGCATTAGACAAAATAAATCGAGCAGTTGAAAATCCCTTGATGCACGCTCCAACTAAAACTGGAAAAATTGCCGAAGACAGCCTCGCTGCGCTCTGCTGCGCGACCCCGCAGAAGTCTCAGTCAGGACCGCTTCAGGACTCCCATTATGTCTACCCCCGCCAACACACAGCCACAGCCATAAGGCAATAGGGATCCACGGCACAAGGACCGGATCAGAGACGCAAATCAGGGGTGTCCAGATCCAACAGCTGACAGTGAACTGTATCATTACATTACATTACATTACATGTCATTTAGCAGACGCTTTTATCCGAAGCGACTTACAATAAGTGCATTTCAACCTAGAGTACAAACTAAGAACAACAAGAATACAGAAAGTAACATTTCCTCAACGTAGTCAAACTACAAGAGTACCATAATAAGAGCCATTCAAGTGCCACTAAAGTGAAAATCTGTGTTTCCATCTGTGTATCCACCGAACAAACATGTGCCACACACACTAGTCACCCAATGATTCAACTGGAGCCTGGCAGCATGATTCACTGCCGGGTCAAATTGAACCGGGAACATCATCTCTGTTATATAAACCTGCAGGGGGTTTGCAAATAAATGATAACTTTTGTGTATTTTTTTTACGTTGATTACACTAAATAAGGTAAGCAGAATACGTTTTATATAGAAAAAGTACTTCGAAATATTTTTCCTAGATTTTCAAACTTTGAAACGGATTAATTTGACCCGCAACATAACAGGAGGGTTAAATGGATTTGTATCATTAGCACGGATTATCCGACAGACGTCATACTGACACCAATTTTAAAATAATCCTAGAGAGAATGAAAACATGTCAGTGTCAGTGAATGAAACAGAATAAGAAGTGGATCACATTAACAACTCCTAAATGGAACAAATACAAATCCAGACACGTCCTAAATGAGTCCTATATGTCAAATTGAAATGTCACAAACACCCAGTAAGGCCTTGGTGTTCACGCCAAGTGTCCTCCAATGCAGACTCGCCACAGAGAGGACGGCGGGGCTCTCGTCACTCCTCCCCCGCCTCGTGTGAGGCAGACTGACTGCTCAGGGTTGTAATGTCAACCACCTCACCGGTCCAGCGTGTTCTGTAGCTCTTAGTTGTCACATGATGTCGAGGCTTTTCGCCTCGACATCAAGAATAATTAAACTTCTTGCATTTAGCTCCTGCATTGAATCAATTTAATGTATAGACTTTTTAAATTGTTTTTTAAATCACAGAAATCAGTATATATATATATATATATATATATATATATATATATATATCACTGTTTATATATATATATATATATATATCACTGTTTATATATATATATATATATATATATATATATATATATATATACATACATACATACACTGTATATCACTAACATGACCTGTTAGTGCCAGCTGTTCACTGCTCACAAAAATACTAATTAAATTCAAATGTGCTAAGGTTATTCCAAGGATAAGTCAGAGTGCATCCATACTGGAAATTGTATGATTATAAATTCATGAATTTGGATCTGAAGAACCAGAAAAGTTTCCTTGAAGCAACAATGTAGCATTTCGGAAATAGTAAGTGTCCTGTAGCTTTGTCTTTGTAGGTAACAATTTATTTCTATAACAACAAAGTTACTCTTAGTGCTTTAAAGGGGGAAAAAAACCTTACAGCACAGGAAACACCAAACAATAAATACATACATAAAACAAAGAGTAATGAAATAATGTTAATTTACAAACTTTCACTTCAATTCCAAGTGTCTCCCAAATTCTTTCAACATGTTACGTCTTTTGTGAAAATACTTCTGCTTCTGAAATCAATTGAAGAAATTATTTAATTTCCATGATTGCTTTATTTCACAACTCTGATGAGGATTGTGGAATAAACATGATGTCTTTATAATATGATATAACATATACGTAAGTTGATAATTATACTAATTAGACCAGCCTGGGCACCTTAACCCTGATTGAAAATAATTAACGAAATTGTAGAGACCTGACTGGGGAACTCAGACAAAGAATAACCCAGAGGGGATTGACCCCTTCATTCCTGTCGTCCTGACAAGCGGATCAGTCGACAGAAACTCCAGCTGTTCTGACAATCACGGTTCAGACTCACATAGCTGTATTTTTAATCCTAAAGGGGATCCCTGTGTCAAAAAAAGACATATGTTTAGTGGAAATGTGTGTATTATGTAATGTTAATTCATAACTTGGTTTTATATTTTTTACTTATATGGTGTTGGCTATAATATGGTTTCAGTGAGGCGCCGATAAGATTAAACCGTGTGGAATACAACCGACTTCATAGAAAATGAAATACAATTAGATCAAAAGATCTTTGATGTCACAATTGCCAAATACAATACAATATACAATATAATTTGTTATTGTCATATTACATATAGTTATATAAATATATGACATGTATTCTCTGCATTTAACCCATCCTTAGTTATTAAGGAGCAGTGGGCTGCAGTGATGCTGCAGACATTTAGATTGTTGTAAATTATACTCAGTTGTGAAAATAAGTTGATAGAGGAACATACAGGATTTACTGTATTTGCATCCGCACGATCACTTATGCTAAATTTGAACTAAAGTGAAACCCCTGAAATTAATGTTTTTTATTAGTAATTCATATTTTGCCAATGAAACTGAAAATTAATTCGAGAAAATAATACCAAAGAAGAACATTCTTATTTCAGTAAAGCACAAACAAGAAAAAAAGGTATTATATTGTATCACATATTTATAAAACATAGTTTAATTTAAAGTTTGAATTTGAAAATACACAATAATAAAGACATTCCACCAGTAATCTAGTCAAATGGGTTAATCGTCACCTATGTGGCTGATTGAGGCACACAGAGTACGTGAACTTGGAGTCTCATGATGCGTCGTTTAAGAGACAAAGAAGTATGACAAAGAAAAAATCAGCAGATCATATAACCGGGATGGAGTTATCTGAGTGTCAGATCGTCTTTAGCGTGTAAGTGTCCCGTCACTGAGAAACAGCCGACTGCCTGACGCGTACGTATCAGTTCGGCATCATACATGTGCTGATAGGTTCTAGGAAACCCTTCCTGGTTAGTCACACGCTTCTGACTGACCCAGCTGGTTTCAATCAAAGTTCAAAACATTCATCGAATACTACCCATAATTTCACACGATCTGTTTCACATGTCTGATGCACCTTGAATAAATCTGGCATAGAGTGATGCACAATGATCTTTCAAATACTATTTCGTATCCTTGTTGGAGGGAATCCATCATTAGATGTCTTTTATTTTACTCAAACAATGAGTGATTACACTTCAATGGTTTAGAGAAAGGTGATACTATAATAGCTTAATCTGTCCTATTTCCTTTTAAGTGATGTCCATTGAGCAGGCTTAATGGGATTCCGCTACATTATTTTACCTCCATGCTAAAGTAGCTTAAGTATCTTGACCTGTAGATTGACAGGTGCACATAGTCGTTGGCATCATTCCAGGTGTATGCGGTTAAAGCGGAGCATACCACACATGGAGTGTCACAGGGTACATTACTGGAATGCCTTTAACAGATAGGATCTAAATTGTCCGCTTAGTTCACCTGTCACATGTTTAACCACCCCGGGGCTGAACTGTTAAACACATTGCATAAATGAAGTTGAAAGACCAAGAGTTTAACTAATTTCTAATAGAAATCCTGAAAAGACAAAACGTCTATATGCCTCACCTGCTGTTCCTTCTGCAGTGATCCGTGTGATTTATGGCGATGTTAGCTAACCTTCAATGTTAGCTAACCTGCAGGGTCACAAGGTCACAAGTAAATCTGAAGTTCTGTATGTGTATAAGAGGAAAGGATTTTTTTTTTTAAACTTCCATTTCTGCCACAAAAAGTTACGTTTATTTTTTTACGTCTCCAGTTTGTTTATTTTTATTTCTTTTATTTCTTTGTTTCTTCTTATTTCTAAACATTTTGTAAATAATAAAAATATCCTTCTTTGGTCCAACTGGTGATGATGTTTGTTTTTACATAGATATTTAGGTATTTTTATTACTGACTTTACTACTGTTACACTATATTCAAGCATTTAACAAGAAGAATCACTTTATATTCAATTACATTTTCTTTTATTCAGCACAGTAAATGTAAAAGTGACCATGTTTTAAGAGAATATATTATGAACTAAGAGCCACACAATCTGAATAATCGTGTATTTTTATATTCGGCTAAAATGAAATGGGAAAAGGGAAATGACGGCAAGTACTGGGGAAATTAAGGACTTAAAGAATCTAATACCCATTTTGTATTTTTCTTTGCTGACCCAGTGATTCATTGCATGGGATATTTGATAATATGTACAAATACGATACACATTACAATAAAACATTGTCCATTAAAGTACAGCTGCACACTGTAAATCAACATTGGACTCTGGCTGTAATGTTATCGAAGAGGGACATCTCGACAGCGATACATAACCTGTTGTGTTACGTAGTGAGTTGAGATAGAAAGCAGCTATCTGGAATGTTCTTAGTGTCATAGAGATTCAAATGATGGATCTTTAAACTGGAATCTCTTCTGTTAGATAGGCATCAAGTGTGGAGGAAGAGAAACTAACACAAAGTACACATGTGTTTCTGGAGGAACACGGACTGGCACGTGATGCACCGCTCAAGGTACACTATACCGTGCTCATTGTGACAAAATAATGAAAGCAGATTTGTTCTGATTGAGCCCTCCTCTTGAAGATGTCTTCCCTTTTTCCCCCCTGAAGGGTTGTTTGGGAGTTGTTCCTGATCCGATGTGAGGTTTTGGGACAGGGACGTCTATGTGTACAGATTGTAAAGCACTCTGAGATAAATTTGTAATTTGTGAAAATTGGCTATACAAATAAACTGAATTGAATTGAATTACATTAAATTGAAACTCATACTATTTGTTTTCTGTCACTGACTGTATCCTCTCACATTCTCTTGTCTTTAGACATTGGGGGATTAAATAATAGAGACCTGAAAGGGAGTACACGATGCATGCTTTTTCTAACCACTCATCCAACAGTATTCCCCAGTATTCTCAATGGGTCCTTAAACAAGGCCCTTTACCCCCAGTTCCTCCAGTGAAGGGCGAGTGGTTAGCAGCAGTACAACATCCTGTTAAAGGTTCAAACAAAGTGTATGTTGGCTGACAGAACTAATTCACAGTTGTTTTATACCTGTAATAACACATCTTTGTCATCTGATCAGTAATACACGCCTCCATACGGATCAAAACTCTGGCGGTGATGACTTGTGTAAGCCTGTTCACCCAGCACCAGTTTAATGTTCTCGCAAAGCACATGGCTGAAACAAAAAGAAAATTAGAACACAAAAGTTAACAGTCCTTGCAAGTAATTATGTCAACTCCAGCTGCAGGTGTTAGATTATTTAGCTGAATATATGTACTGTTACACCAAGACCTGATAGTTCGCACGTTTTTGACTCTATCGATCGTCACTGATGGCTAGAAGTTGCCACATCACAAACATAATACAATATTAAATTATTCTGTATGGATAATTTCTATCAAACATACATGACTATTTTTATTTCCTACTGGTACCAGTTCTAGAATGAGGATTTCCAGCTTGTCCTGTGGGTGGAGGAAGGTAGATGGGAGGTGCAATAAGGAGGGTTTTTGTTGCGGAGGGTGTGTCTATTCCCAGTAATGTGTACAGAACAGTAGCACACACCCTTTAAAGGACCAAGGGCATGAATATGCATGTATATATACCTGACGAGAAGCTGCTGGCAGTCACAGTGGAGCTGGGGCCCTGGCCGAGGAGTGATCACAGCATCATCAGAAGAGAGTTATCAACATGGGGAACTGCGGTGAAATTTGTTCACGCATTTTTTGCCGGGAAAAAAACACCAATGTTCGTTTTAGTCTGCCGGCTGTCTGCTTCGTCTGGCAGATTGCTATGATTGTACTGTTTGGAGTTTTCATCCGGTACGATGAAGAATCAGACGTACGGAAATGGATAGAATTTAAAATTACCAACAACATCACCAGCGATATTGAAAATGACTTCTACTTCAGATATCCCAGTAAGTACAATATTATACAGTGTGAAAAAATTATCCAGCAACCAAGAGTTCCATGTCTACATGCAGGTGTCGTTTTAATGATTCCGTGTCAGTGATGTTAGCAATGCACCAACATTTATTTTTTTAATTTACCTACACATTTTAAAACATAAATCTTATCGCTGCAACAGTTTAAAACAAGATTGTTGCAATTATACTCACTCAATTATACTCACTTTCTCTCCTTCTGTCTTTTTTTTTTTTTACACAGCTGCATTGTCAGCATTGTCAGGTGGACATCATGATTCATTATATAAGGAGGCTGTTTTTACAAAAATAATTAAATTGTCAATTTGAACTTGTGGAACTTGGTTTTAAAGGTTAAATATTTCACGAGAGTTTCTCTCCCCCTTAACTCATTCTTCTGTGCTTTCCTTTGACCCTCTAGCTATCCAGTACCTGTATTTCCTGTTTGTTGCAGTCTCTGCCATGATATCATAGACAGTGTTTATTTTTAAATTGATACGATCTCAAGATTCCAGGATGAATTTCAAATAAAAAAGCTGTATTTAGCTGTAATCACAGCATTACAAAAGGCATAATATACATATAATATACTCTGGAGTAATGTCTACCTGCATGAGCAGAGAGAATTATGTCACTCTCCCTCTATCTTGTTGTTGAGCTTCTTGTTTTGAGCACTTAGCCAGCTTGAAATGTGTTTAGTGCACCCGTGTGCACGTGAGTGGGCTCCTGGCCGCTGCTCGTCACGCCCTCATAATGTTTCAGCTAATGAAGCCGAGCGGGCCTGGGAGGCCCCACCTTGTCGCTCTCTTCACGGCTGCTACGTCAGCACTGTTAGCCACCATGACGAGCTGAGGGCTGCTGAGAGGCAATCTTGTAGATTGCCCTTTAAAAAGAATAAAAATGTTTAATTATATTGTTTTTATCTTATATCGTTAATTGAATTAACCTAATTCAAAGTAGAATATAAGTGTTGATATCTTTCCCTTACTCGAGTGTGTTTGTGTTCCTCTCTCCAGGCTTCCAGGACGTCCATGTCATGATCTTTGTCGGGTTTGGTTTCCTCATGACCTTCTTGAAGCGCTACAGCTTCGGTGGCGTGGGCTTCAACTTCCTAATCGCTTCCTTCGGTGTGCAGTGGGCTCTTCTCATGCAAGGCTGGTTCCACCATCTCGACCCCAACACCGGGAAGATCTCCATCGGAGTAGAGGGGTAAGGAATGCAGAAGGCAAAGCGTTCTACGCATCATCAATCATTTAAAGTGGACAGACGCAGGTGTGTGCACAGGTGGGCCATGTAACTCATGCAGTAACTTTAAAGAGATAGAGAAATGTTTCACCTTGTCTCATAAATAAAGTGGATATTTTGTCACAGCTGTCACCCTCTCAGGTTGTATTTTGCCTCGTGGCCTCGGAGACAAAGCATTCTTGTATAATCGGTTCAATGCAGATTTGGATGTTTCAAGTTTCCACTTATTCTGATCTTTTGTCATTTCATTCTCCCCACAGTCTGATCAACGCCGACTTCTGCGTTGCCAGCTCTCTGATTGCCTACGGCGCCCTCCTGGGGAAAGTTAGCCCCGTCCAGCTGATGGTTGTCACCTTGTTTGGCGTGACACTGTTTGCTGTGGAAGAATACCTCATCCTTACCCTTCTTCACGTGAGTCTTACCAACAACACCCTCCCGCAGGTAGAGCCTAGTTATTGTCCAAGCAGGGAGAATATTCCCTCAAACATTACAATTTCTTTTTTTTTTGCTGCTTTTTCTCACAGTGCAGAGATGCTGGCGGCTCAATGGTCATTCATGCTTTTGGAGGGTATTATGGTTTGGCCATCTCTTGGGTTCTCTACCGACCGAAACTAAGTCAAAGCAAGCGCCTCAGTGGATCTAACTACCACTCGGATGTGTTTGCTATGATAGGTGAGGGATTTGATTTTGACTGTTTAAGACTTAAGTGTTGTTTGGAATATCTTTTCCTGTTTATATGTATCATTGTCAACCACGCTTCCTTGATTGTATGTTTGTTAATCTAGTTGTGGTTTGATTGACAGGTACACTGTTTCTGTGGATGTTCTGGCCCAGTTTCAACTCGGCCATCACGGACCACGGCTCCGGGCAGCACAGAGCAGCCATCAACACTTATCTCGCTCTCGCCTCCTCTGTGCTCACCACGGTGGCCATCTCCAGCGCGTCTGCCAAAGGAGGGAAACTGGACATGGTAACAAGGATGCCATGTCACTGAAAAACAACACGTCTGCAGCATGTTATTTATGTATTGCTCAAGGTCTCATGATTACCACGCTGTTTTATCCCACAGGTGCACATCCAGAATGCTACTTTGGCAGGTGGCGTTGCCATGGGAACATCAGCAGAGTTCATGATCACTCCTTACGGTTCACTAATCGTGGGTTTCTGCTGTGGCATCATCTCCACCTTTGGCTACCTGGTCGTCTCGGTGAGCCTGTGGCCTTTCACCTCCGAGCCTTTATTTTGAATTCTGTGGCAAGACTGTTTTGTAAAAATAGATGTTTTAATGAGACACTTTACATGAATTGTATAACGTTTTTAAATGTGGATTCTTGGAATTTGGGGCTTTATCTACCTGAGGATTTTGTATTCAATAATCACATTGAAATTACATTTAATTAAAGCAGATTGTAGTGGCCATTTGTCCTTAGAAATCAAATAAAACTATAAATCAAATTGCCACTGACGTGCCGTGGGTTTCGGAGTTGATGCAGCCAAATAGAATGACATATGTTATGATTCTGATAATTTATTTTCCAAACAAACAAAAAGAACAAAACGCTGACACTTCCTTTCTGTGCTGATGCTGGTAAAAAAACATAGGCCACCCTGGTGAATGCTGGTCCTGTGCCTACCCACCTGTACATATAACCACAGGTGCCCAGTGTTATCCAATCAGTGAATCCTAAAACTAAATATAATTAAAACAACAATCACAATGAACTAAACTAAAACTATCATAAGAAAAAGGCCCTTCTAACATATCAAAATATAACCCAAATAAGCAATGAATAATCAATATTGCTTTACAATAAAACTAAATACAAATATCAAAATAAATAGCTCCAACACAGATTCTATTTAATTTTAGAAGATTTGAAAATGCATTTAGTCCACGGTGGGAAGAAATAACAAGTCATTAATGTATAATTTGTTTTTCTCATTCTCAGCCCTTCATGGACAAATACCTAAAGCTCCAGGACACATGTGGTGTCCACAACCTGCATGCTGTGCCGGGGATGCTCGGCGGCTTCATCGGCGCCATTGTTGCTGCATCTGCCAGTGAAGAGGTCTATGGCAAGGAAGGGTGAGCGACTGACACACACACACACACACACACACACACACACACACACACACACACACACACACACACACACACACACACACACACACACACACACACACTCACACACACACACACACACACATACCTAGAAGTTAACAAAACCTGATCTTTGTTGTCTTACCATTGTGAATATTTGTGCACTAACTGACATTAAAACACACGCCCAGACATTAGGCGTTGTTTTCTTCTATTCATGCAGCCACACACTGGTTCATAGGAATTAAAAAGTGTATTTCTTTGTCTAGGTTGATCCAGACGTTTGACTTTGAAGGCGATTTTGCAGACAGAAGTGTATTAACCCAGGGAGGCTTCCAGGCTGCTGGCACGTGTGTGTCTATTGCATTTGGAATTGTTGGAGGAGCGGCTGTTGGTTAGTACAATACGTTGAGTCATACTGTCTGACAACGACATAATAAAAACAGATGTCAATGAAGATGAAAGGCATGTCAGTGTTTCTGTGTGTAATAGTTAGGAAACATTCAGCACTAGGATTACGGAGCTACATCTTTAGGCATGTTGTCTTCAAAAAACAAAGAGCTAGTTTAGCTCCTCATGAATATGAACATTTCCGAGGAATTGTACACTGACTACATTTTATTAATTGCAAAATAGGTTTTAACTACTTCTTTCTCTCCTTCAAAGGTCTGGTTCTGAGGTTGCCTATCTGGGGGGACCCTGCTGATGACAACTGCTATGATGATGAAGCTTACTGGGAGGTAAGAGGGCTTTTCGAATGCACAGGGGTGTCTACCTTTTCTTAAGTGAAAAGACTGGGCGAGGAAATTACTCTGATGAATATCTGGCTCGTAATCCGATCTCATGTATCGGTTTCAGGTTCCTGAGGAGGATGAGGAGGAGACCGTCATTCCTGTTTTGGCTTACAACAACCACATGACACGCAAGCACCCAGACATGTGAGGCCTCTCGCACTTTGACAACGTCACCTGGTCCGTGCTCTCTTAAAATCCCTTTTAAAAATGAGATTTTCTTCTTTTTGTCCGACAGATCCGAGTCAAACTTCTCCGTGGAGCAAAGTTAGAGACATCGAGCCGCTCATATCACTTTGAACATGCTGCAGATGTGAAATGACAGGAGCCGCCTAACACGTGTGCTGCTGTACAAAGGAAGGACCCCACCCGTCCTCCTCCGCCCCTCTTGTCTCCAATGATCTGTGAATGATAGGCAGCTTAAGGATATGATGGTAGTAAACAAAAGGCTCATGATTGGAAAAATTCTTCACAACTAAAAACTGGTTTTATTTTCGTTTGAAATCTTTAGCTACATTTACCCTGTATCATTTTGGATGAAACTTCTTATGATTTGCAGCTTCTTAGTGAATGTAAAATATCAGGTTCTGATGATGGGCAGTCAAAGACACTAAGTTAATGTTGTGAAAGATTATTATAATATACACAATAACTGTGAAACATCAGTTGTTGTACTGGATCTTTAATAACCAGAGAAAGCTCTATCTTATGTCATGCCTTTTAAAATTGATGAATATTGTCATTCATAATGTTTGCCATTTTATTTGTCAATAATGAAGACTGTTGACAGAAGGTATATAAATGATGTTTAGTGAATAATCAAAAGTATTTGTGCAAACAAATTTAGATTTTTTTTTTTTTTGTATATCGTAATTATTTCTTTAAAATGATGTATAGGTTTTTGTAAGCTGTGTACATATGCTTTGATCTTGTGTATTATGGTCATAACTTGCTTGTTCTGAAGGTGGAAGTTTTTAAGTAACTACTGTAACTATGATACAATCTTCAGCAATTTGTTTGCTGTAGTGTTGAATGTTAGGCTACCTCCAATACTTGATGTGAATGTATGTGACTTTTTTTGTTTTTTGTCTACACTTTCATAAATCAGAAGTAACTGAAATTAAACAATCACCATATATCACTGTTTTTACACACGTGTGTTGTTGCTGCTCAGCACCATCTGTAGTCCAAAGCTGGGGAAAGGATATTCTTTGTGTTTTGTTCTTTTTGGGCCTGTTTCTGATGTCTCAACAGATCCTCCCCTCTCCTGCATGAATCATCTGTCATGCACAAGTACAGGACATCATACGTTCAGTTTCTAAACCCTCAAATACCACTAATGTTTATGCCGAAACACACATTCGACGAAGAGGGATCATTTAAAAGTATAAACAAATGGGATTCCATTGAGGGCCAAAAGTCCATTGATTGGAAGAGAAGTTCTGTGATTGTTTGGGGGAATTAGATGTTCATGTACATCGGGATACATATTACAACAAAGTCAACACAGAAGATTTATATTTTCTTAGGTATTTTTTTATCAAGTAAAAATAATGTGATAAAAAAAAAGAAGAGGTGTGGCCTGGGATGAAGCAGATGCCTTTTATATACAACTTGTTCTTGGGGACTTTAACAGAGCAAACCTCAGCAAAGAACTGCCTAAATACAGACAGCATATCAAGTGTAGCACCAGGGACAAAAACACACTGGACCACTGCTACACTGTTCTGAAAGATGCATATCACTCAGTCCCCCGTGCAGCTTTGGGACTATCTGATCATTGTCTGGTCCATCTTCTGCCGTCCTACAGGCAGAAACTAAAATCTGCAAAGCCTGTGGTGAAGACTGTGAAGAGATGGACCAATGAGGCCAAGCTGGAGCTACAGTCCTGCTTTGCCTCCACTGATTGGAGTGTTTTTGAGGCTGCTGCTACAGACCTGGACGGGCTCACTGACACTGTGACATCCTACATCAGTTTTTGTGAGGACATGTGTGTGCCGACTAAAACCTTCTGCACATACAACAACAATAAACCCTGGTTCACTGCAGGACTCAGGCAGCTTCGTCGGGCTAAAGAGGAGGCCTACAGTGGTGGGGACAGGATTCTCTACAACCAGGCCAGAAACTCCCTGACGAGGGAGATCAAGTTAGCTAAGAAGAGCTATACTGATAAGCTGGAAAAGAAGTTTTCAGCCAACGACCCCTCGTCAGTCTGGAGAGGCCTGGAAGTACTCACCAACTACAAGAGACCATCCCCCCCCACTGTGGACAATCACCGTCTGGCCGACGACCTGAATGTGTTCTACTGCAGGTTCAACAAGCCCACTTCCGCCACGCCCAACTGCCCCATCAACAAACAATCATCTGCCTCCCTCTCACCTCCCCCACCCAACCCCCCACCGGCACTGACGATCTGCGAAGAGGATGTGAGTCGGCTCTTTCAGAGACAGAAGATCAGGAAGGCTCGGGCCCAGACGGTGTGTCCCCCTCCTGCCCGAAAGCCTGTCCTGACCAGCCGGCCCCCATCTTCACGGAGATCTTCTACCGCTCACTGGAGCTGTGTGAAGTCCTTCCTGCTTCAAGCGCTCCTTGATCATACCGGTCCCCAAGAAATCCTCCATCACAGGATTAAATGACTACAGACCCGTTGCCCTGACGTCTGTGGTCATGAAGTCCTTTGAAAGACTTGTGTTGACCCACCTGAAGGACATCACAGGCCCCCTGCTGGACCCCCTGCAGTTTGCCTATCAGCGCAAACAGGTCGGTGGATGATGCGGTCAATATGGGACTGCACTATATACTGCAACACCTCGACTCCCCAGGGACATACGCAAGGGTTCTGTTCGTGGACTTCAGCTCGGCATTCAACACGATCATCCCGGAGCTTCTTCATCCCAAACTCTGCCAGCTCACCGTGCCAGCCCCCACCTGTCGGTGGATCACTAACTTCCTGACAGACAGGACGCAGCAGGTGAGGCTGGGAAAAACATATCCAGCACCCGGACCATCAGTACCGGTGCCCCCCAGGGATGTGTGCTCTCTCCACTGCTCTTCTCCCTCTACACCAACGAGTGCACCTCAGGGGACCTGTCTGTTAAACTCCTGAAGTTCGCAGACGACACAACGGTCATCGGCCTCATCAGGAACGGTGACGAGTCTGCGTACAGACGGGAGGTTGAACAGCTGGTCCTCTGGTGTGGTGAGAACCACCTGGAGCTGAACAAGCTCAAGACTGTGGAGATGACAGTGGACTTCAGGAGGAGCCACCCAACACTACCCCCCCTCACCATACACAATAGCACTGTGTCCGCAGTGGAGACCTTCAGGTTTCTGGGATCCACAATCTCCCAGGACCTGAAGTGGGCCTCCAACATCAACACCATCCGGAAAAAGGCCCAGCAGAGGCTGTACTTCCTGCGCCAGCTCAGGAAATACAGCCTGCCTCAGGAGCTGCTGATCCTCTTCTACACCGCCATCATCCAGTCTGTCCTCTGCTCCTCCATCACTGTGTGGTTTGGATCGGCCACCAAACAGGACAGAGGCAGACTACAGCGGATCGTCAGGTCGGCAGAGAGAACTATTGGTTCCAGCCTGCCCTCCATCCTGGACTTGTACACCTCCAGAGTCAGGAAGCGGGCTGGAAAGATCACTACAGACCCGTCACACCCTGGACACAAGCTGTTCCAACTCCTCCCTCTGGGAGGCGCTACAGAGCTCTGTACGCCAAAACTACCAGACACAGAAACAGCTTCTTCCCTCTGGCTGTCACCCTGATGAACAGTTGATCAGACTCTCCATCTGCACTATCTGCACTTTTTTAACTACTGCCTTTAATGTCTTTTTGAATCTTTTTTATATTTATCTAGTTTAATGTATATTGTGTATGTATGAGAGAGCAAAGTGGAACCGGAGACAAATTCCATGTATGTGAAAACTTTCATGGCCATTAAAGCTGATTCTGATTCTGATTCTGATTACTAACTTAATATACACTACATATACTTTGCACTTTTGCACTTTCTTTATTCTTTACATTTCATTTGCTAAATGAACACACTCTGCTGTTTTATAGAGTTTTGTTTTGTTGTATATATTACTATATTTTTTATTTGTATATCTGTTAGTTGAGTTTATTTGTGCTACTGTGACCAGCACAGCCCTTTGCTGGTGGTCGTCGGTGAGGTGGGGTACGGTTAGCTGTTAGATGGGTAGGTTACCGAGGAGGAAGTGGGTATACTCTTAACTGTTATACTGTAAGCTTCCAGAAAAGGAGTGGGTATCCTCCACAACTCTACAAATTGCCGTGTGAGTAGTTTGTTAAACTATCAGACGTGATGTTGTGTAGGCTGCCCACAGGTCTGCTATACATCCTTTATCGCCACAAGGTTGCATCAAAGCAAATGTTTGGATTTGGAGAATCGAGATATTTTATTATACTGGAAGAAGAAAGTAGTAATATCATAAGAGTTATTGTTGATTGTTGTCATTATTCATGATAATAACAGGTTATCATTTGATTTAGTCTGGTCTCAATCCAAAATGAGGTTTCCTGAACATACAACAATTATACATTTCTAGAGCACTTTTCATAAATTAACATTTAAAAAGCTGTTATTCTCTCTATTTAATCGAGCTGGTTTGATAGCTCAATAAAACGTATTCATCCCTCAGACGTCAAACAAATCACTTGACTCTTTTAAAGCGACACTATGTAACTTTTCCCCTGTAGCGTCCCCTTCAGGTATTTAACGTCTGGTCTCGAGCCATATATGGCTTTTCCGGCTCGTCTGCTCCCAGCTGATCGCGACCGGGCTGCCGCTGAACGCGACTCGCTGATCAGCGGCAGCCCGGTGTTCAACACAGCAGCATGTCACTCCGTCTCTACGAGTCGCGTAGCGGAGCAAATAAAAAGTCACCTGCGAGCGTGAACTGGCACTATAAGACGTTGCGTAAAGCTGCCAGACAGCAAGTTGAACTACTTCCGCCGGAAGTACCGGGTCGGTCCCAACCATCTTACATTCAGCAGTATTCAGCCCACAGACCCCGATGGCAGTGGCAGAGGAGCAAATGAACATATTAAAAGCCATTGTAGCGGCACAATTTTTTTCAAGCTGTTATTTTAAGGTGGAAAAGTTACATAGTGGGGCTTTAAATAATTTCCCTTTTAATTACAATTCCCGTGTATCTCCACAAGGTGGCGGTATTAGGTCAACATTATGTGGCAATAATGTGTGACTGGGACGGTAAACTACTAGGGGTTCAAGATACACTGGATCTCTCTTTTATACCAACGTGTTTTACCTTTAAAATCTTTGTGTGTGTGTGTGTGTGTGTGTGTGTGTGTGTGTGTGTGTGTGTGTGTGTGTGTGTATGTGTGTGATATGTATCGAAGAAAGTAGACAGTGTTTTAGTGTGTGTCAATCACAGGTTTTAAAAGAACAAACAAGAATAAACAAATCCACAAAGACAACAAAACTATGATACATGTACTTCATTTCAGTGGGAAAAAAACATTTAAAAGAAATTATTTAAATGTTTATATCATTTTTTTTTTTTACAAACAACACAAATTTAGTTGGAGGGCCAATTGAGAAAATATCCACTAAAAATAATTCATTTACATTTAATAACCACAGTATTTATTTAGGTAAATACCAGCTAATAATTGTTTTTTTTATATGTACTGTATATAAGTTATATCTTAGATAAAGGTACATTTGTGACATTTATCAAATCTTTTCTGAACCTGCAGTGACACCTTCAGTCATGTGACTCAGGGTCTCTGACTCTAACTATAGCATCACGTTTAGATGCTGCTGAACTGATGCTTCTTGAACGAGTGCGGGGAAATATCCGCATCTCTAAACAGCATTTGATAGTTTCCCTCTGAATGAACTGGCGGTGTGGAGAGTCTCAGAGGGTTAAACAGCCGGCCGGTGGACGTCCAGCTCCTTCAGGTCATTGTGGGCTTGTTGCCTCCGGTCCTCCTGCTCCCTTCATTCTGATGGTAATGAAGCCTGGACACACCAGTCAATGGGGTCATTTCCTGACCATTCACTGCGACATTAATGCACTTTAAATATACTGGGTGGACATGTGCTTTGTGCTCGTCGTGTCAGGTCGGCTGGTGGCAGAAGCTTTATTGACTGAAGGGGTCTCTAAAACGGCCTGATGGGGTTAAGTGAGTTAACTGAGGTGTCATCATTAAAACTCTGCTGGGCTCAAATACCTAAGAGTCTGTGTTGTTATAGTACGATGACACGCACACAGCATTTACATGGTGTCATACCAGGCGCCAACATCGGGCTCTGAAACGTGGAGCCAATTTGTTAAGTGCTTTACACTCGAATAGCCAGCAGGGGGCGGCTCGAAAATAAGTAGAATTATTTAGTTTTTACTTTGCATGGCTTTTGACACGTCTCGACCACAACGTCGTCCGTGGTTTTGTCTTTTGACATAATTCAACTCGCATGTCTTTTTCAATGTCCTCTTCACCGCTCGGTTGTACTCATGGCCACGCTCTCGTCTCACTTCTGTTTGGAAAACAACATCATGGATCATTTCTAGGAAAAAACCTGTACCTCCTTCATAAGTTACTTCACTGACCAACCAACTAACTAAGTAACTAACTTACTTACTAACAAAGTCAACTGTTAAACATGAATGAACTATTAACAAACTACTTATTAAATACCTAATTATATTAACTGGCTATTGACTAACTAATTATCAGCAACCATTATTATAAAGTGGCTTATTATTACATTACAATTCGCAGACACTTTTATCTAAATCGACTTACAATTAAGTTACATTCACGCAGCTATGGGAAGAATTCAGGGTTAAGTGCTACAAGACACTTTGAAAAGGGCAGGGATTGAACCACCAACCCCCTGAGTGAAGGACTGACCTGCTAATCACTCACCCACTGTTATTTACTTACACACAGTTAACTATTAACTTTCTTTTTACTCTTTCTGATTATAGTCCATAAAAGTCATGAAGGCAGTTATTTCACATCCTGGGATTTGAATTTCAAAGAAAGTGCAGCATGAACCTGTGAAACATATATTTTAAAATATACATATCCTCTGGCAATGTGGAACAGAATCAGGTCCTTGTCAGTGGGAAATAGGACTAGAGCACACGGATATAGCAAACAATGAACATGTCAACACAGCTATCAGCTATCAGAGTCAACATATTTCCACCCAAACACCAACATAGTCAGAATTTCAACATTTCAACATATTTGCTTGAACTACCAATTTCTACAAATCAATAGGTTTGTCCCCAGTTGTTCATCTTCTATAAAATAGTCAAAGACAGATGGACCCTTTGGATCTTAAATGAAACCCAGAGCTTGCTGTGATTTTTGCTGACAGGGTCCAGTCGGCGAAAGATGGATCCACTGTAACCGAGATGTTTCTCTTAAATCATTGAGCCGACCGTCCTCTCAGCGGTCTGATGCCGAGGAGAGAGGACGCAGCTCCCCTTGTGAGTCATATGACCCTGGGGAGCGTGTTTGTGAAACCACTTGGTCTGCCATTGTCCTCCTGGGACTGGCCTCCTTTGAAAAGCTGCAGAAAGCCTGTAATCAGATTAAAGGTTGCTGGGAAAGGGAGGAGGGATTTTTGAGGAATAGCGAAGAGGTCGTGGAAGTTCTCTAATCAGTACCTGCCATTGAAGTGCAGAAGAGGGGCTAAATAACGCAGCAGGAGGGGAGGCGGGAGCCAAGCTGGAGGGACAAATTGGCCTGTTGTTGGACGGGGATAATAGGACAATGAGGAAGGGGAGTATAATCAGTGAGTATAGAGTGGGGGAGAATAGGTGCAATGGGAAAAGGAGGAGACTGAAGAACTCCAAAGGCGGTGGTCTTGTCCCATCCTGCCCTGGCAATTATATCACCTTTGTGAGCTGATTGGCGCAGGCGGCAGAGTCCATCTGGGCTCTTAGATGGACGTAACAATCTACATTTTTTCACTGTCCTCGCCAAGCGGTCTCACCGGGCCACTCAGCAAGATATAGGGGGGGCTATGTGGTCTAAAAAAAAATTCATCAGCCACTCCTGAAAGCTCTTGCCCTTCTAGAGGTGCATAACACCTAATTGCCACGTGACATTGGCCATCGTTAGTCACATCGCCATGCTCTCCTCCAGACTATCCCATTTTGTTTTCTCATTTGAAAAAAAGAAAACACACACAAGATTCAATTAGTTGTTGATGCAATACATTGTTTGAAGAGAAACCCCCTACATATAATTAAACTCCGAGCTCGTAGCGCCGATGTCATACCACTAGACGTCCCACTGATTGCTGAGCTGCACCGATCTCCCCGTAGGATCCTTTCTGTTATTATGATTACTCATCAAACGTCCATTGCCGAACAACAGGCATCACTAGGCCAATCACCGCTTTTTTATTCAGTTGACAAGAGTCCATTTATTGGGGTCAAAGGGGAAAGTCTCAGGGGGGACAGCCTCTCTGACAGCACCGGTGAGGAGGAGAACCCTAAACATCACTATTCATAGCAGGGGAGTGCTTTGATTTGGCCACAAAGGCCACTAGCTCCCTGCCTGGACTGAAAGAAGTAGAAATCAGAGCTGCTTTAAAACATGTGCGAGGAATCTAAACTGAATGGTTTAGCTAATTAGGAGCTCCATCTGCCCCCATGCCCCGATTAGTGCATCACAGATAGTATTTGATTATTATAATAGAAATAAAAAATCCTAGAATAACAATATTTTTCTGCGTATTGCCAATATTTTAATTCAATTAAACGGGACTATATTATTTCACATTTTTATTCCATTACGGTTCAAATGAAGAATAGCAGAACATTTATCTTTTTTGGGGATCTCAAAGAAGTTCCGTCATCTAGGGGAGATTTGATGATGGTTACATTTAAATTTTTAAGGTTGAATTCCATCCTCACAAATGAGGTGATATGAAAACAATGCTGTCTTTGTGTTTTTGTTTTCTTGATGGATCAACATTTGTTTGTATTAAAGTTCAGTCTGCGGTTTTGGCTCAGCCCCGTGAGACGCAGGCTTCTGAAGAGTATCAAGCAAAGTTTGGAATTATTTATGTCTGCAAACTTTTCACACAAGCTAGATAGGGAATGTATAGCATTGTACATGTAATGTTTACATTCTTGCACTATGTTGACCGTTGATTGTTGTTGTTTGTCTGTCTAATGTACACACCAGCCGCGAAATTCAAATTCTTCGTGTGTCTAACACACGTAGCAAATAAATGTTTCTGATTCTGATTTCTGATTACTAAGGGATCATAGGGTCAGATAAAAGAGTGTGGAGGGAGCAATATCCCACATCCAAGTAAAACTAGTGTTATGTTTCTCAGGAACAAAAACATGTTTTCACAGTTTGGAGCCTGTGAGGTAAAAACTGTTTGGCTAGGCTAAATTTGAAGCTTTTAATATAACTTTTTTGACTGCGTTTTTTCTTTGGCCTTTAAAAATAATCTTTGCGTTCCCTACACTGGATGTGAAATTGACTCAACACTTGGCTTCTTTAACGTTCTTATTTTAGGAATCTAGGGTAAAAAGGTACAAAGTGGCATGCTGACATAAACATAAACATCCCACGCACAAATCTCTCTCCTTTCCTTGGTGACTGGCGGTGTGCAAAGTGGAAGGCCGTCAGTGCCTATCATTCCTGCGAAGAAAAGCTGAGTCAAAGATGGACTCTGGAAGGAGAACAAGTTTAAAACTTAAAAAATTTACCTTTTTAAAGCGGAATTACTGACTTTGGAAGTTAAAGTACAGGTGAAAAACTCTCTTAACCGTAAAGTAAGTGTACTTCATACATTATACTTCTCCTCCGTGTGACTATGATTTAAAGACTCTAGCTGCCTAAAATCATGCCGACTGTGTGCCAGATTTAAATATACGTACACACTCCGTAATGTCTCTTTAACGGAGACCATCAGCTCACAGTTAAAGCTGATGAGACACACTGACAGAGAGGGGGCAGTAATCTCTCACACTCCACATTGTGACAAAGTGCAAATGAATGAGGTAAAATCGTGGAAAAAAAGGAGGGAAAGAGGGGGACAGGAGAGGAGGGGAGAGGAATGATTCTCTAGGGAAGGGAGGGTGTTTGGGTGAAAAGCAACAGCATATGTATTGTTGGAGGCCCTGACTCGCTACCCTGGAGAGCTCCCTGTTCCCACGGTTTTCTCAACAAACAAACGCCCCACCCCCCCCAACCCACATACACACACACACACGCACACACACGCACACACACACACACACACACCGCCATGCACCCGCACGCAGTAGTGATGTCATTAATTACCATCAAAATGAGCATGACAGCAAGCAAGTGTGCGTGTGAAAGACAGCAAAGCTTTATGTGTGTGTGTGTGTGTGTGTGTGTGTGAGTGTGTGTGTGAGAGAGAGAGAAAGAGAGAGAGAGGGAGAGAGAGAGAGAGAGAGAGAGAGGGAGATGTAGGGAAAGAGAAAGAAAGAGACCATTGTCCATTCTGAAATAAAGAAATCTCCACTGAAGCATTGTAAATGGAAAAGGCAGAAAAATGGACCAAATGTGTGGATCTTTGAGTGAGAGCTGGGCTGTCGCATCTTGTCAGCGCCTCACAAAACCTGATGTGCACACATTGCCGGCCTGGCTACAGAGACACACTGTGGCCCTGTGATTGTGTGCTCTACTGATGAAATTGTGCCTTTCCCTCCCAGCCGCACAAGCACAGGGATCCTTTTTGTTTTAACAAACTCTGTTTGTGTGTCCGTGTACACACACACACACGTAGCTGTGTGATCCTGCATGTGTGTAAACTTTTCTTTTTGTCAAGAGCAAACTCCTTGATTTCCAGGCCCTCATGGGAGCAAACATTTAGTATTCAGGTTTAACTGTAACGGTAGAGCCATTGGGTGGAACCACAATTTAGGGAGTTGGATTCTTTTTGCATGCGAATACCAAATTAGGACAACATGTTGCCTGTGAGAGGGAAGTCTGGGTCGGCCTGCTGGACCTGCTGCCACAGCGACCCCACCCCAGATACACGTCTGATAATGGATGGATGGATGTTAGCGTCAACCCTGCGGTGGTTTCTGCCATTGAGGTCGTCCAATTAGTGCCTACTTTGCACATATCTGTAAAATGCTAAAGTCGCCATGTTAACATGCTGACAGTGACACTGCTAACATGCTGATGTTCATGGGGATAAGGTTGACCATGTGTAGCAACTTACCAATGAGCAATGCACACGAAGAATAGCCGATGATGGGAGATGACAAGTTGGGACCACAGTTTTAACAATTCATCCTGGGGTGAGTGAGTCTGTCCTCCCAATTTCATGGAAAGTCCTTAAAGTTGTCAACACAAAGCCACAGATGTTAACATCCCGGTGGGACTCGAGGGAAAGTCAGGGGATCGGGATTCATTCACTAGGAACGGTTCATTTCTGTTCTAAATGTCACAGCCATCCATATCTGTGGAGATTCTTCACAGCCCGGATCAAAGAGCTGGACTGAGTGATGACATCACCATTCCTAGATCCGGAGCGTGGCTCAGAACCTCAATGTGTTTAAAACAGGAAGTTACAGCACAGACATGAACTCAACCCATCCGGAGAGGCTTTCTTCTGGTTTGGCTGCATCTCAGCAGAGACGTGGCCGGGTTGTCAAGAAGAGAACTTTGCATTTTAAGTGTGAGACACAACTCTCCAAACTTCACCAGCTGCATAGAGTCCAGGCTCCTTTTCTAACCGACAGTGAATTTACACTGCGTCCCAAAACTTTTTATTTAATCATTATGCATTATCACAGTGTGCGTGTATGCGTGTATGTTTGTTTGTGCGTGTGTGTGTGTGTCAGCTCTGTGTCCTGCAATTTTTTGGCACGGCATGCATCATTGTATGGACATTCATTAGAGATCATTAGTTTGTTCTGCAGAGGGCCTCACTGAGCAGTGAACCAGGCAGGGGACTGAGATTATTATCCAATGTGCCGCCATGAATGCGCGGCATTCCATCTCATCAAAGTTTGCACAGATAATTGCTACTATTTGATCTTCACTATCTGAAAAGAAACCGTGTTAATTAGAGGCTTTGATTGGGATGTGAAGAGAAGAGAAACAAATGTGGGCTTTGTTGTATTGTACACATTTCCCTTCTCATGGCTTTATGTATCTGCAGAGCTGGAAGGTTTTTGTGTCCCAAACTTTGATGAAGTCTTTGTCTCAGGACCAGTCCCATCTCTGTCTTTGGGAAAAAATATCCATGTGTGCCCCATCGTCCAAGCTCATCAGCCGTTCCATTGAGCTGAAACAATGCACTGCATTGAAGGAATGAGGCGGAGGTTTGAAAGCGCTTAACTATATGTATAGTTTGCTGTTTGCCTGTGAGCTTATTATGATGAATCAACATGTTTTACAAAAGGTTCTGACAATAGTTTCACATTTTACAAAAGTAGTTAGCAAAAATAAAATAAAAATTCCCTTTTATATCTTATTTTTATATTTGACTCACAGAGCTCAGCATCTATTTTTTTGACGGATAATTCTGGCCATCTTTAAACCCTTTATTTTGTATTGCTTTATATAATTAATTAACAATACATGATGTATTGATATTTATATTGTGTTTCAAAACAAGCAAAAAGTCACTTTGCTTCTTTCTCTTTGGTTTGAGAAATAAAGTTGTGCTTTAATATAGAAACATCTCAAGATCCTTCTCAAACATAACATGCTGGTGAGCGTTGTGTGCGTTCAAGTGGCCCACAAGGATGCCATGAGGACATTGTTGAAGAGACCGAGGTGGACGAGTGCAAGTGAGATGTTTGTGGCTGCAGGAATCAACACATTCAAAGCGGTTTTAAGAAATCTTATATGCAAATGTCTCTGCCGGTTTGATGACTCCGAAAATGAGATCATAATGTCTTTATCAAATATCAAATTCAGCACTAAACACTACCAGACCCAGCTGTGGAGACACTGGTACAGCTGTTTATTTATAATGTATGTGTAGTTCTTTGTTTTGTTTTTACTTGTGATTTTGTATGTATTTTATTATATTTGAATGTTTTCGACTATCTGGACCTTGAGTGTGTAATACAAGTTAATTGATTGATATGCAGTGTGTTAGGGTCTGCATGCGTCACGAGGTAAATGCAGGGGAGAAGGCCTCAATGAAAGACCTTGAAGTTTCCAGCAGGTGGTGCCAACATGACATCGGCTGGTCAATCATTTTGTCATGCACATTTCTTTACAGACAATTTATTTTAATTTTTACATCACTCGATTTATTCAGGCTGTCCGTTGGAAGCTACGATGAGTGTGTCGCTGCTGTTCTCAATCCTCTACCAGGTGGCTCATCAATGAGCAGCCCCATCGAAGCACTAACCTGCACACACTGTTTCAAAAAAAGATCTTTAAACATGACATTGGTAACTTTCTTTTCTAAAGTCATTAGTTACCAAAGGGACAATACATGTGAAATGTTTTCAAACTAAATTTAACAAGCTTTTAATTGTATTTTAAGTTGTAAAAAAATCTTTCAAAGGGCATTTATTGGCACAATGGTTTCAAGAACAATTTTTGCAGAAGCATCGAAATACAATTTGTCATTTGCAATCCTCACAATGCAGCCGAGGATATCACCCCACGAAGCATGTAGGCTCTCATGGACGGGGGTTTGTAGGACCGTTTATATTTACAGTCAGAGGGAGTGGGAGCTCCTCTTCCTCCTTCACACTTCATCTCATTCATGCTGCTGAATGGACTTCCCTGTTAGACACTCGGACTCTGACTACAAATTGAGCTCACAGTTATTTGGAGTGTCCTGGGCTTTTTCACCAGCAGAATATAAAACCTCAGATTCAAGGAACTTATTATCATAGATAATCTTCAGTCTCGTGTCATTTTTTTCTTTTACTACGAGTTCAACGACCTCCTTGAAAGAATATTGTCTTGTACAATTGACATTTGTCTGGCCCGAGTTAAATTGATACATTTACTACACACTAGTCGAGTACTTTCATTTGACTCAGTACATAGATTAAATGTTCAAAATATAATATAATAAAAAACATACATTTTACATAGGACAAACGCTCATTAAAAGATGATATACTCTCATACATCCAATTAGTTCAATTTACTCTCATTTTAAATTAGAACAGTTACAAATAATTCAAGAACACGTCTTATAGATTAATAATGTATGAACATGAAATTAACCTTTTGGGGTAATTGCATGTTTCTTGAGCTAAGAAAGAATAGTTAATCATTATGGAAATAGCAAAACATATCAACCTTTAATTTGTAATATATCGATAACAAATAGAAAAAGTGTTATATATTTTTTCACATCCATCCATTTGGTTTGGAGAAACACTACAGGACTGTCTCAGAAGATTAGAATATTGTGATAAAGTTATTTATTTTCTGTAATGCAATTAAAAAAAAAAAGTCATGCATTCTGGATTCATTACAAATCAACTGAAATATTGCAAGCCTTTTATTCTTTTAATATTGCTGATTATGGCTTACAGCTTAAGAAAACTCAAATATCCTATCTCTAAATATTAGAATATTTCCTCAGACCAAGTAAAAAAAAGATTTATAACAGCAAAACAAAATCAAACATTGGAAAATGTCCATTAATGCACTCAGTACTTGGTTGGGAATCCTTTTGCACGGATTACTGCATCAATGCGGCGTGGCATGGAGGCAATCAGCCTGTGGCATTGCTGAGGTGTTATGGATGCCCAGGATGCTTCAATAGCGGCCTTTAGCTCATTTGCATTGTTGGGTCTGGTGTCTTTCAGCTTCCTCTTCATAATACCCCACAAATTCTCTCTGGGGTTCAGGTCAGGGGAATTGGCAGGCCAATGGAGGACAGTAATGCCATGGTCAGTACACCAGTTACTGGTGGTTCTGGCACTGTGGGCAGGTACCAGATCATGCTGGAAAATGAAATCCTCATCTCCATAGAGCTTTTCAGCAGACGGAAGCATGTAGTGCTCTAAAATCTCTTGGTACACAGCTGCATTTACTCTGGACTTGATGAAACACAGTGGACCAACACCAGCAGCTGACATGGCTCCCCAAACCATCACTGACTGTGGGAACTTCACACTGGATTTCATCAACTGGGATGTTGCTCCTCTCCAGCCTTTCTCCAGACTCTGGCGCTTTGACTTCCAAATGAAACACACCACTTGCTTTGGTCTGAAAAGAGGACTTTGGACCACTCTGCAACTGTCCGCTGCTTCTTTTCCCCTTGCAGGTGTTTGGAGTTAATTAGACGATTCAAGTGATTAGTTGAATACCCTACTAGTATACATTTTTTTTATTGCATTACAGAAAATAAAGAACTTTATCACAATATTCTAATTTTCAGAGACAGTCCTGTATATATGGGTCTGAGTATATGAACATGTGATATTTCAGTTTTTATTTTTTAACAAATTTGCAAACATTTCTACATTTCTGTTTTTTCTGTCAAGATGAGGGTACATTAAAGATAAATAAAATGATTTTATTTTATTTTAGCAAATGGCTGCAATGAAACAAAGAGTGACACATTTAAAGGGGTCTGAACACTTTCCATACCCACTGTAGTTTACTGACATTCATATCAGGCACATTGAAGTCTTAACAATGAATACAAGTCATGCAAGGCAATGAAGCACCCTGCTACTGTTTGTCAATTACTTTTATGTTTAATTACTATTTCTAAAATGTCATTATACTATTAAGCTTTAATAAGAATCTAGAGACCACTTTCCTTTTTTACAATAACTTTTATCTTCTAACTCAGTAAATGATTAAAAAGTAAAATTACAATTTAATTGGCAAACCGATTAGCAGGCACGTGGCTCTGGTGTTGGTCACTATACGCCCCGACATGCAGTTGCAAAAAAGTAATGCTGAATAGAAGGGAATAGCCATTTGTATGCAAAAATCGATAAATTCCAGTATTAACAAATATAACTAGAATGGGCACTCGGTAGAGCGCATACCTTCGCATATCACAAGATTGAATTATGAACAATTTGGCACTAGTTTCACGCAAATCGGATGCCAATTAACCGAGATATCGCAAATTTACGTTTTTCACCTTTTCGTGACCTTGACCTTGACCTTTGACCCAATCACTCCCAAAACCTATCGATTGTTCCTTGGGTCATGACCAATCATCCCACCAAATTTCATAAGAATCGGCTCAGTTTTGTCTGATTTAGACGAATAACGGACAAACGGACAAACGGACGGACATATTCACAAATAAATACACGCCGGCCAAAACATTACCTTCTGCATTTTCAATGCGAAGGTAATAAGCTGCGTTCTTGCCTTTGTTGTGTCATACAAACACTGTAACCTCATGAATATGTTCATTGTTTTTGAGGATGTATAATATACAGTTTCAAGTGTGTATTGTGGCATAATAACTAAGGGGCATAGGTGAATATGTTGTTTTCCTGTTGCGTGCTTCGAAAGGCGTTGATCTTTCTGATATGGCTGCATATCTTACCTTCCTAGCAGAGGTTAGTTTTGTGCTTGCCACATTGTGACCTGGATTGATTTGCAACAAGAAAACATTATAACACCTGTGAATCATTGTTTGTTTTCTTCTCATCTTGTGTCCATCCTCCTGAAGAGGTCCCAGCAGCTCCGATGCATTTGAGAAGTCTGGGATACCTCCTTCAATAACTCGGCAGAGGTGCTTCTATGTCATTATGAGAAATTATATTCCAAACCTGCTGAGACTAGAAAAGAGGGATTGGCTGACATGATGAGGAAAATAGGAAATTAATAAGAGACAACTGTCATCAGTAAGGGTCCGGTTAATTTTTTTAAATGTTTCACTATTTCTATATTGGGGGTTTTCAGCACAAACTCATCGCTGTATAGCTACCAGGTTCCAAAAATACAAAGATTACAGCACTATTGCTTATAGAGGTGTACAAATCATCAACTGGTTTTCAATGTTTTTCTCTCTCTATGATATGTAGAAATAGTTTTGTCCTACTGTAGATTCACTGATGGCAGTCTCCAGCTTAGTGTGCGTAGAGCTGCTACTTGTGAGCCACTGATGCATTTAAGACTCAGTAAGCCTTGGTAAGATGTTTGTCTTTCTTCTAAATCAAAAGACTGAATATTAATAAGTAAAAACCTTTTCTAATTATATTGAATCTGTGCTTATTTAGCCGCTGAATGGGAACATGTAGGGCCACAGCAGCCCCTTAAATCTGCCAAATAAGGAGTAGTGCTGATGAGGTGAGAAGCAGAGAATGCCTAAAACAAACTGTAGAGGGGCTCCAGCAAAACAGCCAGGGGCTTAAGATATATTAAATTACCATGATTGGGACTTAAGGCATGGTTAAAGCCTGTTTGAGAGGCTGGGGAGCCTCATAGCGAAGCTATTCATGTCTGGGGAGTTGGGTCAATAGGTTGGGGAAGTTCACAGGACCTGATTCTATTCTTATGCAAACGCAGAGTACAAGACCTAAAGCTCACTGAGTTGGAAGATATAAATGACTGGAAAATCATCTGCAGCCCTCCATAGACACAGACCTGGTCTACAGCTGCCCACTCGTCATTCATGAGGTAGAGCGGCAACTTCCAAGTTCATGATGATGATGATGATGATGATATTATAGGTTTGTCACTTTCACACGAGAGCTCTGGTAAAGTAGTAAATCCACTCATGCCTGTACTCCATATTCAAAGCTGAGTAATGAAGGGATGTGACGATAAGTATTACTTTATTGTTGTGTAATAACAGTGCATTACAAGCATGCGTTGGCGAGTAATGCGACCTGTGCTGACACCACAACAGACGACATCGGTCTCCATCAGTTGACACGTGAACATCGGAGCAGAATGAAAGAATGAATGTGCGCTGAGTGGCGTGAGAGAGAACACCTGCAGCCAGCAGCTCGGGGGCTCCACCGGTCCAAGATAAATCAGGTGCTGATGCTCAAATATGATTACATGTTGGTATGTTGACACGCTTATGTGATTGTTCAACATCTCGTGGGCTTTGATATGCAGCTATAAGTTAACAGCTTCCTCCTGAGAGAGAGAGTGGGTTTCTGCCGTGATGTGAGGAGATAAGACCTGGTGGAGCTGGTGGAACTCGACTGGTTGAGGGCCAGTCGAGTTCCTTCACACCAAACTCTGGTTACCTTTCCTTCATATTGAAACAGGAAACATACATCCTATAATGCTTTCCAAGATGTTTGAACCCGTAATATTAAATATCCGTAATATTAAATATCAATATTCTTTGGAGGAAGCTTTTCTGTAATTGGAACTAATTAACCAAACCTTTAAAATCAATGAATGGAGGATTGGATGCTTTTATATAATGGCTATAATGTTGCATAAAGACAGGACTTTAATTAAACGGAGCATGACTTTTGACTCCTTTATTAAACCCCTCGGACAAAGTTTTCTATAATTCTTCTGCCAACACAATTTCTTTTTTTTCCTTCTTGAATGAGAAAGATATAAGATATTCTCCCATTAGAGAGTATACTCCTACATTACATTATATATATATATATATATATATATATATATATATATATATATATATATATATATTTATGACGCTGGATCAGCTTTTGCGACACTCGAAGCATTAGAGGAACACGCACGTGTCTGTCGGCATGTGCCGGGTCAAGCTGTGTCCCAGGAAAGCGAAAGGTCACGACTCCCTTGGTCCAGCAGCAGATTGAGCTCTCTGGACATGAGGTCGTCACATTGTGGGAGGCCGTTTACTAATCTGCTGCTAAACGCCACAGAAAGCCTGTTTGCCTGAATAGTGACGCTCACTACTCAATAGTTATAATACCCGAGTGTGAGGTTACATGGCATCTCTGTCATTGTTGAACAAGTGGATGGCTGGATTCTGTTAATGTATGCCGGGTTATTATTATTGTCTAAATTCTTACACACACAGAAAACCTTTTACATCACTTTTTAGTCTTTTTGATTACACATTTTTTTAAACATAGCGGGTAGTGATGCAGTCACGTTTTAGTCTTGGTAATCTTTTTGCATCAGAGTACATTATATTCACCGAGGTGGGACTGAATTGTTTACGTTTATTCATCATCATTTATGAAAGCTGAGGCATTTGTTCCTCTTGGTTTTGCCTGCAGGGTTTTCTGTCACTTACAATCATAGTTTGGATTAAAATAAAACCCATTCTTGCAGAAACTTCATTTTTTTCTCTCGGTGTTTGTGAAGAAGTAGCGTACGTCTTTGGGAGATTTAAACAGCTCCACAATGGAAACAAGATGTGGCTTTTTTACTGAATAGATGAATTGTCTCCAGATGGCTCAAACCGGGAGCGCTTGTTTTAGTCGGCTGCCTCTGTCCAAGGTGCTGACACACGCTCGCCTTAATCAACTGTTTTAACACGGTAAATAATAACACATCATCATATTTCTTATAACATATTAGTTTTATTGAGTAAGAAGCAGAACATATCAATCCACTAGACTTCAAATTCTCAAATGCTGCATGTTCTCCTTGTGTAAATGAAAGAAAACAGCAGCCCTTCAGTTCTGATATGCTATAATACTCCGGATCATACAGGATCATAAATCAAGCATCACATTTGAGTCAACATCTATCCACATTTTGAATCCATTTTCAAGAAATTATTCTAAAAAAGAAAATAAATAACTGTCAGTGATATTATATGTACAGTGTTTTCAGACTCAGAACTCATTCAAAACTGCTGTTTCATGTAAAATGTTGTAAATTTAATGGCAGACCATTTCTATATATGAAGTATGGCAAAAGTTAGATGAAGATCTTCCACAGGACGGCGGCGTTAGCGTCATGTCATCTCGTCTTTTCTAAAAACGACAAAAACATAAAAAGAATCAGAATCAGCTTTATTATTCAACTGTTGATGTGCAGGTATAATCAGACGACGTGATGTCCGCTGTGAACATGTCCACTTTACTCAAACTGGTTGCATCATCTCGCACATGCTCGCTCTTGTCTTAGAAGCTCGGGCGGGAGCTTGATGTGAGATCAGCCCTGCAGCCATGCCGCTGCCATATTCACCAAATTATATATAAAGAGGTTCCAGGACAATTTAATCCCACTGGGAGACATGGTAAGACCTTTTCTTTTCCAATTTTCACCCTCTCTCTTATTCAAACCTGTTTTTTTTTCTCGCCGCTCCACAATGCAGGATTGTGCTTTCTTTTTTTTCCGTGTTCTCTCATATCTTTTCTCAGTATGGCCCCTCAGACAGCATGCAGTTTATGCAAATCATAGCCTTTCATGCTCAAAGTTGAATGAGACCTCAACTAAATCTCCCTCCCCGACACACACACACACACACACACACACACACACACACACACACACACACACACACACAAAACACTCGTCTTCACCAACATTTCTTTTTATTTCAGTTTTTGTTTTTCTAATTTGAAATCCTTCAATTGATTGCTTTGGCTCTAAGATGAGAGGAAGATGAAGATGTGTGCATGTGAGGAAGGTGGCTTGCCGTGTAGGTGAAGAGTGATGTTAGATGGTGGATGGATGGACACAACAGTTAGAAGTTGGTTGTGGATGAAGAGAGAGAGAGAGAGAGAGAGAGAGAGAGAGAGAGAGAGATAGGGAGCAGTGCAGAGCTAGAGGATGATGAATGTGAAATTATTAGTGTTCCCAGAGTCTGGTGGTGTTTGAAAAGCATGAGGGGGGTGGGGGGATGGGGAGGGGGGAGTGCCCAGCTGTTGGGAGGGACCTGATTTTCCTTCTCTCTCTCCCTCCCTCTCTCTCTGACAGGCTGTCCTTTTCACCAGTGCATAGCCGTGCTGTCCAGCCCGCTGCCATAACAACGCCACAGGCCCTCTGTCATAGTAACCTCACAGACAGTCACTGCAGAGCACAGGGGCAGAGGGAGGAGGAGGGAGGAGGGAGGAGGGAGGAGGGAGGAGGGAGGAGGGAGGAGCGACAGAAGTGAATGAAACGTCGAGACATTTCCACCCCTGTGAACTTGAACTTGACTGACAGTCTGAACGACTGGCGGGGCAGAATGGAAATCCATTCCTCAGAGATGTTCCTATCGTGATTTAGTTCCCACAATACTTTTATATGTTGTGAAATGTTAAAATATCTGCTGTATATATTAATTATAAAAAATCTGATATGACTAAATAATATGTATAGCTTATAAAAAATAATTTTATTAATATTAGGTATTATGCGGTAAAGTTTTAGAAAAAGGCTCCAGTGGACTATGGCTACATTTATTTTGGTCACATATATAAAATGTAAAAGTTTTATTTTAATTGCATCTTTATGAATTGTCTGGTTATATAGTGAAATAAGAAATAATATAAATGTTATAAAACAATAAAAACAATGTAAAGTAATTGAAAAGAATGAAAATATGACCAGGAAGAATGAAAAAAATGTTTTTTGTTCTTACATTATCACATATTGCTGTAGTTATAAAACCATATTTGTGCTTAGAAAATATCATTACTAGTATTTCTTCACAAAAAACATTATCTTTTAATTCCTTCAATTATCTTCAGATACAGTTGAGATTAGGACTGTGGGAACCTGCAGCTCATTAATAATGTACATAATATGTTGAACATCCAGCGTTTATGTCTATCTAGCCGCCTCGGGGTCGGCGTGTCGTGCTTGTTTGCTCCAGCCGAAAGCCGATGAATGGCGACTGGTCCTCATTGGGGGTCTTAGCTACTCAGACCCACTCGACCATGGGAAAAGAGGGAGCTGTAAAAGATCCCCTGTCGCTGTTACAAAGCCAAGAACAAGCCATAGCAGGGTAATCACGTTTATCCCCAGATTAAGACGGGATCGCAGCTGTGGTATCCATGAGGGGGGAAAGGGGGCTGCGGGGAGACATAGACACCGTCCTGCCTCATGGAGACCTCACAGCTGCTCAGGGCCCAGGCTCAGGTACTGAGGTATCAGGCTGTTAGGGTCATATTCTGTAAAACTGTGGCTTTGTTCTGGTGAGAGCAGAAAACTAGACGTCTCCTACTCAGGATGAGAGCTGCAGTGAAAGCATCTCTCTTACTCCTGTTTAAGTTGACAGTCCGATCTGTATCGTCTCTTTCTGTGTTAAAAGGACAGTTGCAGCCAAAGTCACCGAGGCAATTATTGAGTGTTTCTAGTTTATTTCCTCTTTTATACAAATACTAATGGATAAAAAGCTTGTATAATACATTTATGAGTGTACTTTAATACAAATATAAATGTAGTGTATTTCAACCTTTAGGTTGAATCCCTTTGATTTCAGAGTATACTGTTGTTATGGTCTTTATAGTTTGTTTTATTTTATTTTATTTTAAATGTATTATCTTCTAATGTCCAGGTTCCATGTTGGATACAATTAGTGTATTTTTTTTTGTATTTCTTACTTTTTGGTTTTGAACCAGCTGTCTTATGTGAGTTTCCTATGATTTGTTGTTTTTGAGATTTTATATTCGCCAACCAGTGGCAACATGTGACACCTCCTCCTGTTTCATTCCCATCAGATCCGGCATGAGACCACACACCGATACACTGGCGGTGAAAGAGTCACTCGCAGATATAAAGAGGCAAGAAGACAATGAGTAACTTTTCCAGGAGACACTCTCATGGCTGCGGTGCTAATGCAGACATCTGCACTGTCTGGTCCAACGCCATGTTCCCTCCTCACTGCCCGGGCTTTACTGCAGCTCCCTTTCACACATACAACGTTGGGCAAAAGAAGTGGAGGACCTTTGTCAAGTGCTCCTTTCACAAAGCAGCAATTGTGTAGCGAAGCTGGGCTCAGAATGATAATGTGGACGCTGGCTGGTGTTTACCAACAGGTCTCTTGCAGCTGCAGCACCAACGTCTGAGAGGGCTGCACTGTGTGCGCATCCGGGGAATTATTATGTATTTTGCACATGTACTAGTGCATGCATATGACCTGTGTGTCACTTATTTATTAACTTATTTATTTATGAATCATTTCCAGTAAGTTCCTCAATTTGTATGAAACAATTATATTTATTATTATTATTATTATTATTATTATTATTATTATTATTATTATTATTATAGAGATCAGTACTTGTGAATTGATGCACAAGTAACTGAGACATGTCCACATATAATTTTTTTGAATAAACCTAATTTTGTTTAAACAAACTAATAAGGTTGATGTGCTGATTATCACATGTGCTGCTGGTACTCACAGTCTTTTTCTATAAGCTCACATTATCACCCTGCGTCACACCTGCCCCTCCCCCAACATGCTTGTCTAATTATGGCTTGGTGTCTAATAAAGGAACAGTCACCCTTTTATTTTATTTTTCAAGCTGAGGAGTAGACTATAATAACAATACTTGTCTTTGTCTCGATAAGAAAAAGCTCAGGTACGTTGGGAAAACAGGCCAACAGTCGTATATGTCACAGTATAAAACTCTGAACAGAACAAAGATGTGATTTTAACTCAATAGACTAAAAGACAGCAGAGAATTAAGTCATTTTGTGCAAAATGTGATTGTTTTCACTCATATAAGGACATTTTTGTATTATTTTTTTCCAATTCAAAGCAGACATGCTGCTGACTTTTCTTTGGAAATGTTCAATTTGTTTAACAAAGAATTGCATTCTACAATAAAAAAAATAGAAACATGGTGGCTTTTTGTAGGCTAGTTTCAGTATTTTTAAACTTGAATGGTAGTTGTTTAATATACCTTCAAGTCCTCCCTAAAATAAAAATGTAAAATCTGGCAATTTGAAGACAGCTTTTCAAAAATATGGTCTAATTGCATTAGGGGTACTTATGCCTTCAGCTGTATGTGTTACAGCCCTGGCTGAAGGCTAGCTATTTGTGTGTGTTTTTCTATTGGCAATTTAAAAAAATCAGTTTTTTAAATAAAGTACCTCTAGCCTTTAAACATATATATTTAAGTTCAGGTTTAGGGAGAATCATAGATGACTATTCACAATGCACCTTTATAACACATATGTAATGCCAAGATAATATACTGTCCATTTTCTTCGCCTATAATTTAAATATTCATATTCTCCGTGTCCTCCAGACAGGCACACAGCTGATGGAGGGACGCGCGCAGTGTCGCTGCGCCTTTAAATTCTCTCTCTGCTCCCTCGTTTCTATGCAATTATGTTAATATCGCTTGTCTGGCTGCTATTCATTATCGGCTGGAGTTGCGTGATTGTTTCCTTTATTTCCCATCGTTGTGAGGCCACTCTTGGTTTTGGGGTTTGGCAGGCCTGTATTATCCCACAGAGAAGGTCTGGCGCAGAGAGCAACAACGCGCGCGCACGTCTGATAACACAGTCGTGTTTGCGGCGCGGCTTCCTGCGTGCACGTCTCACTGTCTCAACAATGCGGATAAAACCCACCTGACAGCCGGGGAAATGTCTAGTAACAGTGAATTTGTTGATCATACATATTGAATTGTATTTACCAGAGCAGTGTTTGTAAAGTAGAGGCACGTGGACACATGTTTGAAATGGAGGTTATAAGGAGGGAAACGTTTGTATTGTTCTCTATTACATCTTTAATAATTAGCCCTTGAGGTATATAGTATTTTCGGAACAGTGTCATATGCTAATTTTTTTTTTCAAGCATAGGCCCCCGTAGTTTGCCTTATTTACCATAATTAATGTTTATTGATTCATTAACGAAAACAAGTAATGCTGGTCTCACCAGTGTTTTACTCATCATCTGCTTTGATGGAGATTGTTGTTGGAAAATATATATTTTCATGTTCATTGTTGGGGTTGTATTTATACCCATAACACCTACAAAGATACATGAGAATTGATAGTCTGAATTAATTAAAAGGATCTGTTTGTATCAAAGCATAATTAGTCTAAAAACCTGTGAATAAAAAAAAGAAAAGCTGAGGACAAAGTTTAAAAGAGGGGCCTTTTCAAGGCCTGATAAGGCTTGTTTATCTATATTTTTTCTAATTATTATCTAATAATTTCTGTCAGATAGCAAAATAATAAACACAATACTCAAAAACATTTGAAAACATTAAAGTGTGATTTACTTATTTTAATGTTTGACTGCATATACCTTTTCCTTTCTATTAAATCATTTATTAATTAGTATTTTTGACATGTATGTGGGTCTGGCATGAGGATGATATAGTCAAATTAGATATCTGTTAATATTTTCAATTTAATTTAATGTTTCAATGCTTTCTATACCTATAGAAACAATTATTCGTATATGCAGAATCTGAATTCAATACTTTTTGATAAGAGCATCTATATTTCCTTATCAAAGGTTATATGTTTGCTCCAGTTTGTGGTTTCTCTAAATTTGTCTCAACTAATTAGACTGAATATTATTTCCCCACTCGTGACATTAGGAACTTTTGCTTTAATGACAATCAAATGTTTGATTGTCTACATCCAAATCACTTGTTGTTCAATCCACTGTTCAGCAGTTACCTGTACAGTGATTCATGGCCTTTACGTGGGGTCAGTAACATGACCTCGTCATACGCTGTGTCTCTTATGAGAACACACCAGGACAGGAAGGCTTAAGACGGCGCTGATGAGGGAGCTGACAGCTAACGATGGGCCAATTAAAACGCCTGCTATGTGCCACCACAACCATTTTAGAGGCAGCAGGGAGACTCCCTCAAGATGGCTTCCATAGACAGCGTGATGTTTTTGCAATGAAGGAGGCCGACCTGCACTATCTGACAAGGCCTTTCTTTCTGAGGAAAGAAGATCATCTTTTGAGATTTCCTTTGTATTTCTAACACTTGGTGTAACATTATTGGCAGAATATATCTGCACATTAGTATGTGTCTGCACATCAAGTGATGCCTGAAATTACATTGTTACATTCTGTGTCATTCAAAATGAAATGATGACAGTTTGGACACGTTTTTTTGAAATTAGATATTGAAGTATTTTATTTCAATGTTTGAATGCCAAGGGGTTAGGAAAGCTGTTGTTTTAGTAAAAAAAATGATAAATAGCAAAAGAGGGACAGCTGTTTTGATACAATTATGCAAAGAAATGTAGGATTTAATGCAATTTCAACTGTGAAAATGATAATATGTTTGATTATGATAGAATTAAGTAAGTTATGATATCTAAAGTTATGATATGTCAAAGCAATAGAAGGACTGAGCCAGTTAAGTTGGTTTGATGTATTTCATTGTTTTAATGTTTGTTCAGCAGGCTTTGGGGACAACTCAACAGCAAGAACTACAATGCAAACAAATGGCATCAAAAGTCTGAGTCTAAAGGAAGTGCGGGACTTCCATGTATTCCCTCTAGAAGAGAGATCAGCAAGCAATCATTTGTGTATGATTTGTTTAAAAAAGTATTCCCATGTTCCCCCGTGGTCTCAGGAGACAGAAAACATCCTTCAGAAACGTAAATATTAAAGCTTATATGATCAGAAATCTTAATTGTTTCCGGCCTTGCAAATTAATTATTTTTACATGGATGAATTGGGATTTGAAAGACTTACAAGAAACCAAAAAAATGACATTAAGTGGAATGAGATAATAATTCAATCACAAAGAGGAAAATATGGACATGGTGTTTAAGAAACTGAAATAATAAGCCAATAATTGCCTAGAACTAATACTTCAATATATTTAATTTTCAAATAATCTAACTGGGGCAAATTCTCCAAAAACAAAGTTAGTAACGTCTTAAACAATTTCATAAAGATTCACTATACAGTTCAACATCTGAAGATTTTAAATGTGTTATCACATTGGATTAGGAAAAGCATCAGAAGCTGGAAGTGGAAAAACATTGTATCGAAGAATACCTTGGATGAGTGTTTCTTTTGTTTTACTTAATCAACTAAACAGCTGCTGCAGTTATTTACATTTATTTACTTATTGTTTCATAACCCACCTGAAAACACATGATGTCTCCATATGCGTCTTATTTCTGTCCATTAACGCAGGAAGCTGAGGGTTTGGAGGCCATTCCTACTTTCGGTTATCTAGCTTTATGATGGAGGATTAACACTCATACAGCTAGATAACCAAAGACAGGAACAGGCTCCGTTAATTCCTGGAACAGCAAAAGGAAAGTCGGAAGCTTCCTGGGAACAAAGAAAAGGAGTTAATGTTTGCCCAATTATAGGCTTGATTTAACACTGCAAGGGCTTCAACAGCAATTTGGATTTTAGAAATCTGAAATACACCTCAACCTTAAAAAGTCTAACTTTTCCTAATCGTTGAAACAAATAGAAATACATCATTTATTTTAATTTAAATAGATTCAGATGTTGTATCCCTCTATCCGATGGACCACATTGTTTGTCAAATATAGTAGCTAAGGTACACATTGTACACTATAGTAAGAATGTAATGACGAGCATTTTGTCAGCTCTTATTGCATTTTAGATTCTTACTTTTAAATAATACAACATGTACGTCTAGTTCTCCACACTTTTCAACTATTAACAATATTACACTTCACAGCTGTGGACACTTTCATGGGCCATGGGCCTACACATGCTTGTGCTTTTAAATGTACTTTTTAGCAATCTCTTCTATTTTCACCCCATATTGCAATTCATATCACGTTATTATGATGCTGTCACTGATGTGGTATTCTGTATTCCCTCCAAATACATTTTGTGACAGTTGAAATACACCGTAATTCTCAGATTGATCTGCAATTATATTATTCTTATTATAATCTATACCTTAAATCAAAACAACCTCTTGATGAACTCACGCTTTTCTACTCAGTGCGTCTGACGTCAGTCGTTTTAATTGGGGAGTAAATGCACTCACAGCATGCGTCACTTTCTTTGTATATCTAGGAGAAAACTCTCTCGCTACTTCAGTTATTATAGACCTATATAAATCAACATATCCAAAAGACAAGATACTTCAGACTGTGTTTAACATGAAAGGCTAATAAAGCTCGCTCAATGGGTTTGAAGAAGCTCTCGGTTCCACCGGAGGGTGTGTGAGTGGCTCTTGAGGCCTGCAGCTGCATTGTTACAATAAGTACATTAATGTCTTTATCAAACTATTTCTTATAGATTTACTCTTGCGAGATTCTAATGCGATAAATATAACTGACGTATAAGCTCAGTTTGACTTCATATATTTGTTGTGGCTTTGACTATATGAACCTTTTGAAACATAAATATATCAAGGGGTAAATGAATGCAGATTGTCCTTAAAATCCTGCTCCTAAAATATGTCCAATTTGAGGCCGATTCATCTGCATGCTGAGAATGAGACGCGTTATGCAATAAAACATGAATATAGACAAAATGCACAGGACGATTGAAGCCAAAAGACTCACTTTCACATCGTCCGTGGAGACTAAAACATCCACATGTGGAGACGAGGACGGCCGGGAGCATCGTTCGGGCTCCAGATGTGCAGGACACTTGACTGTGTGTGCATGCAGCCTCGCGCCGACAAACAGGTGAGCGCGTGGATCGGATCGATACATCCCACACACCCTCTGCCGAGGCTGATGGGTTTCGCGGTTGTTGTTTTTTCTTTTTTTTTTTGGGAGGGGGGGGCTGGAAATTCCACGTTGTATCGTGTGCTAGTATCCGTGATCCGTGCACGAGCCCACTGAGCGCGGCGGGTGGGACGGGCCGGCCTTTCATCCGCAGTGTGCAGCGAGCGGCTTCCTTCGGTCCGAGAGGTCCTGAGGCTGCGCTGCGTCCTCTGACGGAGCCTCCAGTGATGTGCTCTCACCTCCTCGCTGCCCTTCTCTCTAAATGCCACCTCCTCCGTTTGCCGTGACGTCACAATGACGGCCAGTTGCAGATGAACCAATCGCATGTGGTCCCCGTGTGTGTGTGTGTGTGTGTGTGTGTGTGTGTGTTTGACATTCAGACGCAGCTTGCATTGTTTTAACTGCGTGTGGAATAGGAACCAAATAGGAACTGTAGCCCAGTGTAAACAAATATATAAAGATTTCATTCAATTTGTCATTATCAATTTAGCTCAAGTTTGAGTTTGGGTTATTTCTATTAATTACAAAGAGACTGTCCTGATGCCTTGGTCAAGACTGTTGTATACTGATTGTCTGATTGTAATGACCTCTGACACATCGGTGAGGTTGGTCTACAACATATAATTAAATGTATTTCAAGGAAGATAATTAATTCACTTTCGGCCCATGCTGCACACTTAACTATAACAAATATATACTCACACTTTAGTCTGACTTTGACCCTTCCTTTGTGGTAGTGAAAGAAATAAAAAGACACTGTGTCAGACAACAATGCACAATTACATTCAGTGTTGTGCGTGTAAGCCCTAACCTGTAGTGCATTCTTCTCTTTCATCATCTCTGGACATTTTGCAGCTTGATAGACACAAACAATTATGTTACATGTTGCCGTTGATCGTCTCACAGGTCACCTCTGGCTTGTGAAGTTGTGTTCTCGTCTAGGAGCAAGATACAAAACAGTTCACCAGCGCGGTGAGACTTTAAACTGCACAACTGGAGCGGTTATAGACAGAAAGAACGACATTCCTGCAGGCAGTGGCGTTTTTGTTGGTGAGATATTCCATTTAAAACTGTTCAACTTAATATTTAAAAACTTGTTGGATTTATTGTTGTCCTGTAGTTTAGTCAGTTAAATATAAAAAAATACTTTTTATAGGAAATTTCAACAGTAAGTCAATTCAAAGTGCTTCACATAAAACCATTACAAGCATCAACACATAACGCATAAGAAAACAAGATTTGAAAACCACTTCTGACTCTGGGAACAGGGACCAGACCAGACCCATGCAGACCACCTGCGGGGTCGGGTGGTTCATAAGGTCGCAGCAGATCATAAAGGTGTGTAGGCCCTAAATTGACCAGCAGCAGGATTTTAAATCACTTCTTTGTTGGACAGGAAGTTGAGACCTGAGTGATGTGATCGAGCTGCAGCTTTTAAGGATGAACACAAAGCAGTTCGGACCAGAATCTCCTAGAACCCACTACCACCTTCTCTGCTACATGTTTAAAGTCCTGCAGCCAATCCACAGATACACTGATATATTCTGTCCCAGACTAAAATGCTGCTCCTGTTATTAAATGATTGGGTACTTCTTCAGTTTATATCATTTATTAGATTAATCTAAAATCGTTTTTTTTCTCCATTTCTGTCATTATTTACCTCGTCGATGCACAAAGCTCAATTATATTAAGCTCAAGTTATTCAGATATTGAATGTGTTTTAACTCTAAATATGTCCTTCTGTACACATTACATCTATTGCATCTGTCCATCCTGGAGAGGGATCTTCCTCTGTTCTCTCCTGAAGGTTTCTTCCACTTTCCCCCCCTGAAGGGTTGTTTGGGAGTTTTTCCTGATCTGATGTGAGGTTTTGAGACAGGAATGTCTATGTGCACAGATTGTAAAGTACTCTGAGACAAATTTGTAATTTGTGAAAATGGGCTATACAAATAAACTACATTTAATTGAATTGCACTCCTGTCTGCAGTTTTTAAGCTGCCCCGAGTCAGAAATAAAACTTTAACTCCTATTTTGCTGTGTTTTTTTTAAAGGGGCACATATTTTTAGAATAACTCACGTTTCAGTTCAGGGAAAAGAAGATGAGAAAGAAACACTTTTGCATGACGCATTGGATGAGACATGTTACACACTAGCGCCCCCTTATGCTCAGATGGAGTCGACACACAAGGTGGACGCGTGGGGAGATGAGTGAAAAGAGAGATGTATCCTCCACTTGTATGAAGCAGGACCGATATATGAACTGTTCTGAAAATGGCAACCAATGAGGCTCCATGTAAATGATCTAAAAGCTTTGTCTTGTTTCTGTTTTTGGGGGAAAAAAATCTTTTGAGTTTTGGATCGACAATTCTTATAGTTTAAACTTTAGAGGCTTCGGGGCATGCAAAGAAACTAGGTCACAGAGTATAATGCATTCACTATATTCCTTTGAATTAACGTGTTAACACAATGTAGAGAAATACTTTGAGTAAAAGTCCTGTACTAATGTTTATGAAACACTATATATACTATGTTTTTCATAAAAAATGACACATTATTGTGGTATTTTATTATCCTGTCTTTATTTAGAAGGCAGATTATACTATGACTTTTTATGACATATATCATGAGTTTTGTGTTGTACTTGTATGAATGTCACAGTTGTACAATGGTTTTGTGACATACTATACCATTACTTTTATTTACTGATTGTTACATTTTTGGCACACTCTACATATTGTAAAAATAATTGAAGTATGTACTGAATGATGTCTTATGTTTAGTACAGACTGTATCCTGAAAGTTCAGGATTTTTTTTTAAAGTTCATACTGATACTAAAAAGGCCACTGAATTTAAAATATGTTGTAAGCTTTCGATATTAAACATGAAATACTCATCAGATGGTAACGAGCAAAATGATCCTCCCAAAGCTTCAACCTAGATGTTCTCCTGTTCGTCTGCATAACATTCCCATTCTGTATAAACATGTGCCTATCTGAACAAGCAACACAACTGACAGTTAATTAAGTACAAATGTAACTAAATAATACACATTCACAGAATTGAAAGTTATTCATTCAACATTAACACTGGAAAGTGGAGAATTGCGTAATGTCCATGAATTGAATAAAGCCCAGAAGGATTTGGACAAACCCACACACTTCCACAGTTCACCGACTGTGCGAACGCAAGTCCAATTGCAGCCTTCTCTTCTATTAAAGACTATCAAAATATATAATGAGAATTTTGAGTGGCCATCATTTGAGCAGCCACGACCCAGATAAGAGCAGCTGTCGTGTATAAACTGGGTCATACGGCTTTAGTTTGACACAAAACCTAAACAGCTGGGAGATGGGAGCAAGAACTGCATGCAGCTAGAACGAAGAAATAATGTACAAGAGGTTATGACACAGATATGTGACACATTAAGGCCTCTGAGGATAAATGTAAACCACCACAATACAACATCTCTCAGCAGCTTTCAAGCTCCTAAGCTGCAACAACATTGAAATTGACCATCGATACAGAACTAATTACTTGTTTCTATTATTATTCATTTTTTTTCACTTGTGAGCATTGCTACTTTGATCCTGTCATTTCCCCACTGAGGGACTAATAAAGGACTATCTTATCTTATCTTATCTCTAATGTCTGAAATAATTTCCCGATTATTGTGTCTCAAGTTGTGAAATAAATGAAAAACTCTTAATCATGGGGAAAAAAACAAACACTAGATGAGTGTGAGTGGCAACATCATTTTAATATAAAATACTGTAGGGTAAAAAGGCTACATGATTAGAGAGCATCATTTAGTAAGACGCACACTTTTCACCTCGTTGACTTTCACTGCTGGCAGACCGTAAACCGATAACAACTACTGCGTGACATGGAAACATAGACTGTACCGGACTGAAAGTGCTTCATATGGATATCAGCGGATGTCCGTGTGTATTAATTTGTACAAAAAAAAGGAAATTACAAAAACTAAAGAGGGCTAATGTGAAAATATTTCAGAAACGAAATAATGGGAATGGACTTAAGAAGCACAGTACGTGTGTTTTCAGACCGGATTCTTCCGCACATCAATTAAAGAATTGTTTGAAGTCAGCGGTCCGATGCTGAGGCTGGAGCGCCGGGACTCTCGGCGAGACTTCACGGCGGGCAGCGATGCCGGCCCGCCGCCCCAGGACCCCGGACCCGTTTGAACCACGCGGTTCGAGGGGACATCCCCCGCCGCCGGGAGCCACAACTCCTCCATGACGGCAGCTTCCTCCGTCGGGAGGGAGGAGCGCCTCCAGGTGGACGGGAGGGGCGTGTTCACCAGCTCGCGCATCTCCTCCCGGGACCTGGGCGGTTTGTCCGACTGGACCGTCCCCCGTCCTCCCGGGCCGTCCTCGGGCCAGCGGGTCAGCTTCTCCGTGCTGCCGGCGCCGGCTGCTTTACCGTTAGACGCTGGAAGACAACACAGAGAACACATTCATCTAAATATTGAGAGTATCAACAGAGTTTACTCGAAGCTTATTGAATATCAAAACATATGAGGAGATGGAGATTTGAGGGGCAAATAGCTGAATGAAAGAACCGGGTGTTTACAAAGCAAAGAAAACGGTTGAAACTGCCGCGAACACAATGATTACAATAATCATAAATAATAAGATGAACAATCCCTTTATCTAATAATACTTCTGTCTTTACCAAGGTCTTTCGGCTGGCCACACAGTTCCCTCAGCTTGTTGCTTAGCTCCAGATTTGCCGTCTTGTAGTGGGTCAGCTCCAGGCTGAGGTTATGGATCCATCCCTCATACTGACGCTGCCTCCCTGCAAAACCCTCGTCGATTTGCTCTGTGGAAGGAGATCACGTTTATGTTAACTTAAATATTTAACAATGTATACTCTGTATCCAGCGTAGAGGGGGATTCATAATATATGTGAAGTGGTGCGAGCCTCATAGACGGCCCTTGTTTCTAGACGAGCGTCTCTGCACCTCGACACTGCTGCAGGAGGAGCTGCACGCTCTTCTCGTGTTCCTTCTGCTGCTGCGTGAGCCGCCGGTCCGTGTCCAGCTGAGTGCGGTCCAGGGCGTTCTCCAGCCACTGCACCAGCTTCTGCTGCTCGTCCAGCTGCATCTCAAACTCGGCCAGCGCCAGCTGCAGCTTACGCTCCTCCTCACGCAGAGTCACCACCTACAGGCAGCGTGAACCCTCGTTAGCTCGCGTGTATTTGTGCGTTCACATCAACAGTCACACCCTGTAAGGTATGACACCTCGCTGAGCTTTTCATATGAAGGAGTTTTTTTCATTACAAATGGTCGTTTAATGTTATTGCTGTTTAAATTAGTGTTGTGTAACAAACTGGTCAGCTTGTATAAAAAATAGATCCAAATGAAATGTGACCCAGGACAGTGGCTGGACAATGTAGTGTAAATATAATCCATGGATAAATGAATGTTCTCTCTTCCTAAGGATCAAAGCAGGGTCCCACGAACAACGCTGGGGAAAACGAACTGTACACAAAGATGAGTCCTGATCTCAGCTGAAAAGAATGGATCAACAACTATAAAGAGCGATTAATGACATCCCCATTAATTTACTATATATTGTCTACTTTATTTACTGTTTATAAGCTAGATAGCTTCAGCCTTGACCCTTTCGGTCAGCCACTTTCTTCTTTTGTTGAATTCTGATTGTTGTATATTTTGCTGATCAAAATAAAATAAACTCAAACTCAATACTTATGTCTGTCTACTCTTTACTTTTATTAACTCTTTATTTTTGTCAATTTTTTGTTGTGTTCTTTTCTTCATTGAAACAGAACATTTTATTTTTTAAGTAAAAAAAACAAACATTTTCCAGCGCTGAAGTAAGTTGAGAACGTTGAAAAACTACGTTTTAAAAAGGCTGAATAATTCACAGACCTTGTCGAAGTACTTGCACAGCAGCGCTCTGGTCTCAGAGGCAGACAGGTAGCTGAGCTTGGCCATGAGATTCATCTCCCACTGGGAGAGCACACTGGCCGAGGCCCTCAGCTGCCTCTGTCTCTGGGTGATGGCCTCGTTCTTGTACTCGATCGCTGCATCCAGAGCCTCGATCGCCTCATCCAGCTGGAAGAGCGTCCGCTCCTCCTACGCAGGTCAGAGGGAACGGATGGACGCAATGAGGAGGTGAACATGAGCGTTCAGGCACAAACGGGTCATATCACAGCTTCCAGTGGAAACATGTCACTGCGATACGACTGATATCGCCGTGTGAAATACCTATTTCAGTACGGCAATAGATACCTGTTAAATAACTTGATCTTCCTCTGCCACACAATTACGAAATATGCTGAAATAACGTTGTGGGTACGCTTGAATGGCGGCTGATATAAAATAGAATTAGCATTTTTATGCTATTAAATTCACGATTTTTTCAATAAGGGCAGATTTTTTATCCTCAAACATAAAGTAGGCGATAGTTGAATAAGATCATGTGAATATAATCGTGACAACACCCAGGCGCCGTCTTCCTGAGCTCGGCTGCCTGTACGTGAGCGACCTCTGGTGGCGCGTGCTGTGTACTACGATGCAGCGCAGAAACGGATCGCTGTAGTTACGACGGTATTAATAATACCATAAAGATTTCTCAGTAATATCTGACCTCGGGTGAGAGCAGGCTTCCCTGCCGGAGCTTATCGTCCAGCTCCACTCGTTGTTTGAGCAGCGAGTCTTTCTCTTGACGGAGGTTGGAGATCTCTTGGCGAATCTGCTGAGAGTCTTGAGCACTGCTGCTGCGAAGGAGGCCATTCCTCTCACTCAGCTCCTGCTCCAGTGACTCGATGCGCCCCGTCAGCATCACCAGGTTCTTACTCAAGGCCTGGAGGGAGGATGAATAAAAAAGTTTAAAAAAGAAGAAGTTTGGGATCACTTGAAATGTCTTTATATTTCAAAGAAAAGCATGTTTTTTGAATGAAGAGAACATTAAATTATTAAGAAATGCACTCTATATATTATTAATGTGGTAAATGACCATTCTAGGTTGTTTAAAAATAAATAAATATCTACACGGTTGTATAGAGGCCCATCTCCAGTGTTCCAATGGCACGGTGTTATTGCCTTAGAAGACTAACGGAGGGTTAGAATTTTAGAAAACCTTTTTGTTATGTTAGCACAGCTGAAAGCAGTTATGTGGTCAGAGAAGCTTTTCAACTGGCCTTCCTTTTGAGCTTGAAGTCTGAAGAACACAATTCATATTTAAAATAAAAATCATTATTTCTAACCTTGTCAATGTATTTACTATATTTTCTATTCATTTTGCAATTCATTGGATATATAAAAGTGAGTTCTCATGGAAAACACAAAATTGTCCCAAACTTTTGAACGGTAGTGTATATATATGTTTGTGGTTGTTGCTACCTGACTGGAGCGGAGCCTCTTGGTCTCCAGCTCACTGCGCTCCTGGAGTAAGGCTTCTTTCTTGAAAAGGATTTTCTCTCTTTTATTGAGCTCTCCTTCCAGATCCTCCAGTTCTTTCCTCTGGTCCAGCACCCGCTCCATCTCCTCATCCAGCCAGCGCTTCTGCTCCTCGATCTTCTGCTCGCAGGGAGTTCAAACACGAAGGTCCACACATCAATAATGACAAGAAGAGACGCAAACTAAGGCTGCACAAACAAAAGACAAATTCCTAAAAGTCTAACTATTGTATGACCAATTTTCCTCTGCAGTTTATTGGCAATTTATTTTCTAAGAGATATTCTCCTTGAGATTCCGGTCCCACCTGTTGTTCCTCTAACGAGATGACAGAGCCATTACTGCCGCTGCGTCTCTGCCTCTGGAAGGCAGCGACCTCTTCCGTCTTGATCTTCAGAATCTTTTGCTGCTGCTCATTCTTTATCTCAAGTTCCTACAGAAGGGATGGGTGGGGGGGGGGGGGGGTTGAGTTAAAGTTACTGCTGCAGGAGATGATGTTGGTGTAAACAGAGAAGAGAATGGGGGATAAACAACAGCCCTGTGTTAACGTACACTCACTGCATGAATAGATAAACAGATTTAGCTTCAGCACTGAATACATTTGTTGAAAGAAAAAAAAGCCAAGTGGCTCGCGGCAGCATATAAACTTTGTTGCCAAGTTGAAACCCCCTTTTATAATGTCTGTGTGACATCACAACTAATAATTATCTTGCAAGCTAACTGGCTGTAAACAGGATGAGGGTTTCGAAGACAACACAAGTCAGAGTGACTCGAGCCGTCTCATCGACTCAGGGGTCCATTTCAACATTTCTTGCTGATGTTTTGGTTTTGGCACCACTGTGTGATGAGTGTTGACGTTATTCATGATTTTGGAATGTCCCGTCACTGTTACCATATTCACCCATCAGGTAACAACATGGCAAAGTAGAATAATCCTCTACTGAACCTGCAGGTGTGACATATCTTGGTGATTGTCGTGTGTTAAATGGGGTGACACGAATACATCCGGCTGGACGAGACTGTCGGCCCCTCAGCGTGTGTGTGTGTGTGTGTGTGTGTCTGGAGAACAGTGCTTCTTCCACATTTAGAGCTCAATGGTGAGGTAAGTGAGCGGCCACTCTGCTGCCGGGGCCCGAGGTACCTTGACTCTGTGAGTTCTTCTTTGCATCTCGGTCTCCAGGCGTCGTTTCTGCTGACTTTCCTGGCGCAGCCGGCGCTGCAGCTGCTCCTGCTGCTGCCTCATGCTCTGGACGCTGCGCTCCAGCTCCAACACGCGGCGCTCGCTCTGGGCAGGAAGGTTGGCGAGACGAGCCGTATCCCTCTGACGCTGACTGAGGACCTGGTACCAAAACCAAACACATGTCCCCTTTTTAGAAATGTAAAAGTGCAGGTCGAAAAAGACGCATATACGAATATAACAACAAAATAGTTCAGTGTTTTGTTGCTAATTAAACTTTACACAACTCCGCATCACTAAACCTGTAGTTGTGATGTGTAATTAGGCCGTAGTGCCGCGGTGTGGCAGTCTCACCTGCACTTTGCTCTGAGCAGCAGCGATCTTCCGGCGGCATTCCTGCGCTCTGCTTTTGTCCGTGGAGCTGATTTCCTTCTCTTGTCTCTCCAGATCCTGCAGCTGCCGCTGGGCGTCCTGCAGCTCCTGCCGCGCCTGCACAGCTTCACGCTCCAGAGCTGTGATCTTATGGCTGTATTGCCTGTTCAGGGCCTGGGCGTCCTTACCTAAAAGAAAAACACAAACATTTGATAAAATAATAAAAGGGAACCTCCATTTAGAAAAGACGCGGACGGATAATGAGGTCACAACGTCACCTGTTTTGACGAGCTCCTTGATGAGCTCCTCTTTCATGCGGATGGTGACAGACAGCTCCCTGATCTTCTGCTGGGCCTGAAGGAGTCCCAACTCGGAAACGCCCTCAAAGCTTTTCTGACTTTCACGCACAGATGTCTCCCCACTACTGGAGTTGGCTACGGAGATTTGAGAGAACAGACAGAGGATCAGCAGGGCGGCGTCGTGAGGACGCCGATAGAGCTTCAGGCAACCGCTTTGGTTTCATTTCCAGCCCCCCGGCGCCTCTCCTCTGCTCCCCTGTGTGTCAGTGTTTCACCGTGGAGCTCAGCTCCTCCACACAAACACCCGGTGATGTCAGAGAGGCTCTCGGAAAAAACACAGCTGCTCAACAAAGGCACCAGATCAGAGGTAAATGGCGTTGGCCCGCATCACCTAGCAGGCTTAATATCTGACCAGTCGGGAAGCTGTAACTAATGCAATGCCGTTTGACATTATATTCATTACTATCCTTTTTTTCTATTCATCCTCCACATGATTTGACAGTTTTGCTTGAATCTTAAAACACTGAATTTTGAAATATTTAAATGGAAAATATTTCGAACCCCTTGGTTACCGTGACTTCATCAGGACAACAGGTAGAAACGGATTGTGAAAAGAACTAAAACACAATAAAAAGCTATATATTAAAGGTCATGTCATATGGCTGGTGTTCCTGACATATATTTTTAAATAGACATGTTCAGTTTAATAAGATTATTAAGACTTACATGCTTTTCTGGCTAAATAGAGGCGCTGGTCCGACTCCGGCAGAGATATGAGTCCTCCACCACCAATTGATAGTTCCCCTGAGAGCATCTCCCCCTTGCTCCAGGTCAGGTTCACCTGCCTGACAGGATGACAACATTACATACGTGTCATACATACCTCAAGGGCGTGTGCTCAGTACGGTATGTGTGCAATATTAAAATAAAAAACACTCAATATAACTAGTGAAAGCAGCACGCTCTGGTTTCCATAATCACAACATACTTGCGTCTCTCCTGGCCGAGGTTGATTGGACTGCCCTCTTCTTCTGTGTCTTCCATTTCTGCCTCTTCCTGGATCTCCTGCTCCTCATAGAGGCTATCATCCTGATCCCCATAATTACCGAGACTGCTCACTGGACTGACCTGTAACTACACACATGAACTCACATGTCTATGAACAAGTAAGCTACATCATTATCTTGTAAACTGTTGCATTCATTTGGATCTGTCTCAAGAGTATAGTAAAATAAAAATCTATTTTTAAATTGTATAATCCAATACCCCATTGAGAGCATGCTCCTCCATGTTTATAATTGTTATGAATCCACAAAAGCTCACCGGCTGGAGCGCTGCGCGTGCGGGTCAGTTACCTGTCTGTATGTGCCTCCGTTCTGACCGTGTAGCATGGAGCCCATCGGGGCCGTGTGAGGCCGCGGTCGACAGTTAAGGCCCAGCCCCGTGAGCCCGGGCGTGGACACCAGACTCTGCAGCTCTACGATCAAGTCCTGTTGCTCCTGCAGCTTATCACTCTGAGACGGAAGGAAAGCAATCAACGGAACACAAACACACGAGGAAACAACTGCAACCTGTTGACAAACGTGTATATTATGCTGGTGACACTTGAATAGGGCCTGCCATGATTGAACTGGGAAACACTGCACTTATTAAAAAAGCAGTGTTACAATTCAAGTGCATCTCACCTGCTGCTTGTACTGCTCCATAGCATCCTCCAGAGCTGCTAAGAAATCAGTGTTCTCTCCCTCCAGCCGCTGGATCTGTGCCTGAAGCAGGACAACACTATCCTCCTTCTCCCCGTGCTCATTACTCCACCTCTCCTCCGCCGCCTCTGGCTCCTGGGCGACAGTAAGAGTAATACTAACGGATCCGACTTGTGTATTTTCTTGGGGAGTGTGAAAGAGACGAACCTGGTTCCTCACCGAAGGTCTTCCTTTCCGCAACGCAACACTGTCTTCGGTGGAGCTGTTCTCGATGCCACTGTCCGGTCCGGAGGCCGTGGTCAGCCCACTGCGCTCCTCCTCCACTGAGCACAGCCACTCCTTCACCCTCAGACTCTGCTCTGCAGTCAGAGCCCCTTCACTCTGCAGCTCCCGCAGCAACCTGGTATATATTAATCATACAGCAATTGAATGAAGGAAGCGCTCATATTTCTTAAATCTATACATAACATTTAATATCTCACAGTCAGTATGAGAGACCCGATACACACTCCACTGAATGAAGACGGAATGATGCCAACAAACGCCTCTTTGGTTTACTTTACCAGTGTGTATCATGTATTCCTTTCAGCTCCTAAGCTAACAAGCCACTGTTAACACAACGTGTGCCCAGCAGTGTACTTCTGTCAGACGTGAGCTGCACTCAATCAAAAATAGTAAACCATTGTCCGTCTCTAGAATACACAGAAGTGAACTAGTTCAACTGTACACTAGCAATTGGTTTTAATTTGACTAAAGTGGAATTGGAATAGTTCATATTATGGTGGTTTGAATGAAAAAAAAGGATTAACAAAAGCCAGGAAGAAAGATTCCTGGACCGAATGGCATAATAATGGGCCATCATTTAAAATCCATAATTCTGTTTTATATCATGACCTTGAGCATTGGGAACCCACGGCATATACATATAAAATATACACAGTCATCCATGAATGAACTGTAATTACCCGTCAAAGACATGCAGAGCGCATACCAAGGTAGTTAGTAGCAGTCAAAACATGTAATTACACCTTTAGAGCAAAGACTGCATGTAACGTGATCAATTACTGTGCGTTGACCTGTAAGCCGTGTCCGTGCACGTCCGGTAGTGGGCGCTCTGGGCTTGCAGTCGGCTGATCTCTCCCTCTCCAAGTCGAGGTCTCCGGTTTGGATCGGCGTGAGAGATCATGCGGGTCTCTGAGCGCTGGCGGTTTTCGAGGGCTCTGCGAAGGGCTTTGATCTGCTGCTCCAGTCCCTCCACCCGATCCGGCTCACGCTTGCAGTTGACCGTCGCCCGGTTCTGAATGTTTCTGGCCCTTGTGGCGTAGTTTAGAGTATTTAGGCTCTCATCAAAGTCTGAGGAAGATGGGCTGATGCAGGCAATCATCATTGTTTTCGAATTGCCCCCCAAAGAGTCTTTTAGTATCCTGGATGAAACAAAGAGTATATGAATTAGACCAAAGAAACATTTCACATACATATATGTCTGAGTGATATTCTAAAGCCTATGAAGGTGTACCTCGTGATTTTAGAATCTCTGTATGGTATATGAGAGCCTTTCCTCTTGGGGTCCCCCAGCGCCCCGATTACATTTCCCAGAGCCAGGAGGCCGCTGTTGATTTGGATACTCTCCTTCAGTCTCTCTCCAGTGTTGCCCGTCTTCAAGATGCGCTCTGACCCCGCAAGGTCCACAAAGTGGAACTTGGAAGACAACATTTGTGGTCCTGAATTTGGAGCCGTCCCGTAAAGGCGAGAGCTCCCCCGGCGCTGGTCCATATACAGGGTAAAGATGGTGTGTGAGCGGCTGGAGTTCAGATTCATCTGGGTGGCTCCAGTGTGCCTGGCTGTATTTCCTGACTCCAGTAAACTCAACACCTCATCCAGACCTTCCACTTCGCACTCCTTCACGCCACACAAAACTACGTCAAGGAGAGAACAACATCAAATGCTGATTAATACACAAACAACTTAAGTAAAATACTGCATAACATTTCATATAACAACCACAAAGACACATTAGGCGGCCTATTCCATACCAATGTTGCCTTTATCCTCCCTGATGTGGATGTCCTTGCTGGCTGTCTCCACCTCCAGTAAGTCTCTGAACTCCTCTTTGTAGACCTCCAGGTAGGACACTCGGACCGAGAAGTCCGTGAGGTCATTTTCATCGAGCAGCTTGAAGACATCTGCAACCGCCCTGGGGATGATACCCTGCTCCTCGTCTCTGAAGGAACCTGTTGACACAATCAAAACACACACAATTGAAACGCAACTGGCTCGTCAGTGTTCACTTTGTTTGACAAGCCCGACTGATGTGGGCTGTACTTTACAAATCTGCTCTTGTTACCTTCGCATTTAAAATGCGGAAGGTAATGTTTTGATCGCTGTGTATTTGTATGTGTGCGTGTGTGTTATTCAAATAAGTAGAAAAGTATTAAACCGAATCGCATGACATTTGGTGGGATGATTGGGTATTATCCAGGAACCATTTGATTAGATTTTGGGATCTATCAGGTCAAAGGTCAAGGTCATGAAAAAGTTCAATGTCTTCTTGAATCGCATAAAATTTGGTGGGATGATTGATTATTATCCTTGGACCATTTGATTAGATTTTGGGATGATCGGGTCAAGGTCGTGAAAAGGTCAACATCTTCTTTTTACCATAGCGCTAAAAATTTCTATCCAATTGGCAACTAATGCCAAAATGTTCGTAATTCATATGCGAAGGTATGCGCACTACCGAGTGCCCGTTCTAGTTTTGTCTTTAATCGTCTTCTGCATAAGGACCTTAAACTTAAACTAAGTTTGAAACAGGACAAACTGAACTGACAATTGTCCGACTATACCTTGAATAAAACTTGAATGGCACTTACTTATGGTATTACTTATAGTATTTTTGTAGTTTGACTTTCTTGAAGAAAAGTTACTTTCTTGACTCTTGTTATTCTGAGTTTGAACACATGATAGAATTCAACGTATTGTAAGTGGGTTTGGATAAAAGCGTCTGCCTAATGAATATATAATAATATAATGTAATATAATGTAATAACAACAAATGAAGTGAACGATGGGAGAAAAGATCAAATAAATAACTTACACATATTAGCTTCTCCAATGGTGTACGTCTTGCCTGAGCCTGTCTGCCCATAGGCAAAGACTGTCGCGTTGAAACCTTGAAAGAAAGCATCTATGAGCGGCTGGACGGACGATGAATACACCTCCTCTTGACAGCAAGTCTCTTCAAATAGGTAGTCGCAAAGAAAGTTCCGGTCGTGGCCCAGAGTGACCCGACACAGCTCCGAGTCCACGGTGATACAGCTCTCGTGGCAGTGAAGAAGCTCTTTAGGCAGCAAGGGACGCACTCGAACAGCGACTTGCACGGCAGAATAATCCCCTCGGCTTTGGCCACTCGGCACTTTGGGAGACATTTCCACGGCACCGCTGGAGCTCCTCTGATCCTCTGCTACGAATGAATCATCTTTGGGCCACTAGAGGGGAGAGAAGGATTTTATTTTCAACATCTCATGTCGTCTGACTGAAGGATGCAAGTAAGATTGTGAATGATTATGTAATAATGCAATGAAGCGACCTAGCAGTCATATATTTTGAAATAAAACCATCCTGTACAAGACACTCGCACGTACAGCAGAAGAGGGTTGTAGGAATATGTTTTACTAATGCAATCAATATACATTATATTTGTGATATAGCAACCATTCTGAAAAGTAAAAACTGCGAGTAGAAAAGATGAATGGAACTTTGGCCACTAAAACAAATGAAATACCTGATAAATGAAGGTACTCCATCACATTGACGTTCAATGACATTGTCCTGCCTTGAGTTAGTACATTTACACTTTAAAGGGATGATTGTGTGCATATTCAGACGTATTCTGGCTGAGTGTTTCTCATTTTCCTGTATAACAACCGTGTACACAAACTGATCACAAAGCTATCAAAATACAGCCGTCAGCCTGTCACAATATCGTTATTCCAGTTAATACTGCGAATGCCAACTCAACACACACTGAAGCTGCTTCACATCCAACATGTTTAATTGAAAGGGTTGTTTGGGAGTTGTTCCTCATATGATGTGAGGTTCTGGGACAGGGATGTCTCAGAGGCACATTTGTAATTTGTGAGAATGGGCTACACAAAATGTTACTGAATTGAAAATGTAATTGAATTAATTGGAAAACAACTGAAGGACATGGGGCATAAAATACATCTATAGTGTTGAGACTATTCACAGCGGTGGCAATGCATCGGTTTAGCTTGGAGCTGGACGGCCAGCCTCCTCAAGGGATCATGAACTTACTAATAACTAACACATCATCCCGGTGAACTCTGAGGGTGTGACTACACGTGTGTGATGAGTTGTGTTGACTTCTTTATTTTGGACAAATAACGTTCACTTCACGATGAGGTGCACAACTTGGATTAAACTCGTAAAGACAGTCTGTGCTACGTCTGGTTTGACTAACGCCAGCATTATAGAAACACACGAGGGTCCTCAATAAAGTGGCTGAAGTTGACTCTTGTGTTCCCCTGTTAGCGAGCTGAAGGTAGCTAACCGAGCCCCCGTTTAACTAAGTAATGCGTGAGCTAGAAGAACCGTTATCCATCAAACACTCGCACACACGTCGCCTTTTTTCTAAATAATCCATAACAATAAGTTTCCCTGAATCTCACGAGCTCATCTGTTCGCCTGGTTCCCAGATAAAACTCGAGCTAAGCTAAAGTTAGCCAGTTAGCCAGCAGTCCGAACAAGAAAACCAAAACATGAGGATGCGGCTGGATTATCTGCAGCCGCTGCTCGGCAAAGTGGAGTTTATTTATTATAATAAACAGTGTGCATTGATAGGGGAGGACGTCTCGCTCACGATCACAGTTTAAACAACTTACTTAAAGTTGGCAGAAGTTGCACCGAGGCTTGAGGATAACGCCGGAGTTTGTTTTATGGAGAGTGGAAGTTGAGGGGCAGTGGGAGCAGAGCGGAGGGGGAGGAGGGGGAGGAGCCGGGGAGTTTGGGCAGAATGTAGGGCGTGGTCTCCAGGAAGCATCATCAGGCTGAGAGGGCCTCATCGAGGGGTAAAGCAGAGCTTTAGAAATGCACAAATGCAGCTGCAGAATTTAACACATTCAATTAAGTTTATTTCATTCAGCCCAATATCACACATTAAGAATATGCCTCAAAGGACTTTACAATCTGGACACATACGACATCCCTGACCCAGGACTTCACATCAGGAAAAATGGAAATGGCAAAAATACCTTTCATGGGGGAAAATGGGAAGAAACCCTTATGAGAAGCGAGAATTGTGACATAAACACAAAGAGACCAAATTTTCTCTGTGAATAATAAATAACTATAAAACTAACATATAGCTGGGCCTAGCTCCATATGTCAAGGACCAGCAGTAACACCTTTGAAATGCTAGATTTGTCTTCATCTATGCTCCAAATCAAACTGAAATTAGTAGACACATGTTCATCCTAGAGGGCTCGATTTATGGCAGCAGCACAGTTATTCCATATGAGAGCATCAACATGATCATCCACATCAAACTAGGGCACACAAAAACACACACACACACACACAAACACACACACACACACACGCACACACACAGTTATGACATTATTACACATTAAGTCATAGACAGTTTGTTATCTTAAATGGAGAATATAATTATGAACACGTTGGCAATAGTCACTGATTAGTCAGCTTGTGCATGGTATAACTGGGATTAAACAACGTGGGATTTAGGAAGAAATACATTATTCATATTTGGCACAGTCTTTTAATTGAAACCTCCACAGGTACATTTCACAGATCAACACTATGTGTTGTTATGATTGCAAAATAACCATGTATTAAACAACAGGAGATGAGCATGTGATCTTTATTGAGTAATGTATTTTGAATATTAATGAAGACTGTTATGTGTTGTCTGAATATTGCACTTACAACAACAATAACATTCTTCCAAAGCATTCAAAACGTACTGCTGACATGTGTTCTGCTTTAAACAAAAACATGGGTTTATCCTTTGAAAAGAGAGAAAAAATATTAAAATATGAATGAATATTACGATTTAATTGTATTTCTCTTGGCCTAGCACAAGACACATAATATCACAATAATACATTTAGTTTGAAATAGATGATTGTACCAGCCCTTAAACATCATGTCAATGTTGCTGATGCCATAAGGCTCTAAATCCAAATGCCCCTTGTAGAGTGTAAACCGAGCCTTGGAAATTCACATTATTCTGTTTCCATTTTAAATATAAGGAGATAATCAACAAGGCATTGTTGTTCAAATACCAACATCAGAAAACCAACAACAGTTACAGAACAACAACCTAATAAAATACCTTATGTTTGAGTGCCATTGTCCGATAAACTGTTAAACATGTGTTACAGATGCAGTTTATGGCATTTTTAAGTGGTCAATCTACAGTACATCATAAAATGGTCAAGCGTCATCACAATATTCCATTTATTTCTTTTGCGAATAACTACACAATAAGAGTAAGAGACTTACCTTTAACAGAGTGCCCTCACACAGTATATATTGAAGGCGGATAGGCAGGAACCTGCAGATATTCAAATTGAAACAATGCAAACATCACACAAATAAATGGACTAAAACGAGAGGTAGAACTTTGGTAAAACCTGAACATTTTAAGTACCAGTTTATAAAGCTTGCCTTACCTGTTGGTCTCTCTCTCTCTCTCTCTCTCTCTCTCTCTCTCTCTCTCTCTCTCTCTCTCTCTCTCTCTCTCCCACAAACACACATGTTTACTAGCTCAGTGCTCTGGTGTTTTATAGGGCAGCTCAGTGACTCATCAGCATCTTGACGTCACAAGTCTGGAGACGTAAATACTAAGAGCACTAACCATAATGCACCTTAAAGGCCAAATAGATATGTGTGAATATTGTTTTGCAACAGCTCTGTGTAATAATAATGATAATAATAATTACATTAATATTCTTTATTTAAATAACAATGTTCATGCAAGAAACAAGCACAATGTGCTTTACGATAGGAGAGAATATAAATAGTTTGAACATAAAAGAAAGGAAAATAATATAGTAAAAACACTTGATTAAATATGATGAAAGGGAATACATAAAAAATGCTTTACAAATAAAACATAAAGAATAATAATCATAAACCAGGAGCCATAATTGCAGCATACACATATGAATGAATACAAACTGCAGCAGCATCAAAAGGGATCCATTCTCCTCTACTCTGTTTGGATCTGTTCTCCAACAGGGTGGATGTGATTAATAAAGAAGAAAACAATTTGTTCCATTTTAATAACATTCCAAAGAGTAAATGGGTCAATTGTAATAGAGTTTGTTCTTCATAACTACGGTTATGATGACCGTCTGTTTTCTTATGTCATTGCAGAGTGTCAGTTCTAACAACTCTGCTTGAAACAGGAGCACTTCTCAAAATGTCACACCCAGCTATTGATTGACCCTTACCAATCACCACCTGCCTTGTATCCTGTCGGTAGGCATGTTTGGACACCAAGTGTACTGCTCACACTTGATCTGAGTGACACACCATGATGCCAGCAATGTGTATGACAATAAAGCCAGACCTCGAAGCAAAAGGACAGTGTATTATGTCCCAGCAGGGTGTTCAGCCTTTGAGTGTGCATTGAACTTGGGGTGTGACTCAATTCCATTAACAGGGCCATGTTCAGACACACTCAGCTGATGCATCTTCCTCTCACATTGTATGGCATTGCAGAGGGCAGTGATCTGTTATGAAAAAAAAAAAGGAACGCTCACTTATTTGGTGGAGCATTTTTGCACAGCACCGTCTCTGTGCTATATGATGAGAGAATAATATTGTCGATAATCTCCCGAAAATATATTGATTATATCTATGAGGACAGTTTGATACTGCAGCATATGTACACTTTAAGTCAGTCTTCAAGTAGTTTATAACATCATAAATAAAGATCAATGTGAACAGTGATAAAAGAGACATGAGGGCAATCATCAAGAAGAACACTTGTGTCACAGTCACATCAACACTTTCTTTTTCTCTCCTCTCTCCCCTCATGTTATGCTCTATTCTTTCATCCTTTCTTGACATTTTGTTGCCTCTGTACCTGTACTCTAGCAATGACAATAAATGTAATTCAATTCTTATTAAAATTGACTTATTGTATGTGCACAAAGACTTGGAAACAAACGTTTTTCATTTGTGAACTGTGCTATTAAAGAATTTAAGCTGCAAGCTAAAATGTTCATTCGTCATATCAACATAGCCTTAAAGATGAAATAAAAGAGGCCACTTGTGCATTGGACCCAGTCATGACGTTAGAGGACCTGTCCTTGTCCTCTTGTCCTCACTGACAGTTACACATGGTTGAGGAAAGGACACGGCCGGAGAGACGGTAAGGGCTCCTCCACGTGTCCGATAGATATTCAAAGCACGGCTACCATGGTGACAGTTCCCCCAAAATGAATGCTTTGAGAAAAACGGTGGTGTATAAATGGTACTGTTATTGTTAATAAATATGCTTTCTCACATTCTGAGCCATGATAATCACAATAACTTTATGTATTCACACAACAGACTGTTTCATTAGTTCTAATAGCCAATTGAAAGTAATTGGAAATGTCAAAATGCACAATGTTGGGAAGTGTTAACAAATGTTGACATTGTTTGCAGCCATTGTTGGAGCCACAGTCACGTTGTTTGTAGCACATTTCCTGTGGCGTGTCCATTTTTGGTTTCCCAGTGAGCCATAACAGTGGGACGGTGTCCCAGCTGTCTATTACCAGGTCAATCTGCAGCAGCTCAATGCCATTCAGCCATCATCGATGTTATTTACGTCTGCGCTTTTGTTACTGTGACATTCCAACAAAAAAGATTACACTCCAAAACACAGTGTGAGTTGGGCTCTGGGTACAGAGGGGCCTGGACTCCTGGGGCCTGTTTCCAGGGGGCTCGTGCATAATATACAATGCATTCAGAACATATTATGACACAGCCTTTTTGACTATTGTTTTACTGCCTCGGTACTTAACTCATGGATTTAAAAGGTAACACAATTATTTAAGGTTGCGTTCAGCCTTCAAAATTAACGTAGAATGTGTTGCATTTTGCCTTCAGCAATACGAGAGTACAGCCCAAACCATGACATCACTTCCCCATAGTGTTTGACTGCACTATAGTAGGCAATGCCTTTATTATTGTTCATCAACAGTTTTTAAAGCCATTCTGCTGTTAAAAGAAAAACACATTAAACATGTTCCACTGAAGATGCAAACACAGGAAGCGATTCATTTCTGTTGTCTTTGCCTTATCGTTTGCTTTATGACAATTACAAGTCCAAAATGTGTCTGTATCTATACTTTCTATAATGCATAATAATAAGTACGTTTCCATGGTCTTCTTGTTGCTCCCCCATCAGGCTCACAGAAGAGTATTGATGTTTTCAGCAATTACATCAAGTAAAAAACATAAAGTGAGTGTGAAAAGCAGGATATTTTGGACAGAGATTTACACAATAAATGAATTTAAATGTGTGTTATTAACAGGATATCCCTTTTATTATTTTATACAGTTATTGTCAACATATATCACAACACCCTTGGTTGATTGAAGTTGTGCATCTGTAACATCCTGTTAGTCCCATGTGGGTCGCCTGACTGTCTCCTGATTGGTCATTCCCTTCACCTGCTCACTATCACCTGCCCCTGGTTTCTCCCTCTGCCAACCCAACACACATATACTGCCTGCGTTCCCTGCTCTTGTGAAAAAAATTGTCTTTATTATTCATAGTATGTGCATCGCCTTCCAGCATTATTTTCCCTTGTCAGTTTATATGTTTATTTAAAATCTTTGTGCCTCACCTCGTCGAAGATGCAAACACGTCTGAGGAAATAACCTCACTCAGAATTTAAGTTAATGTAAAGCCTTAATCGTGTACTTGCACTTGAGTCTTTTTAAATGTTGCATATTACAAACTGCAACAACACACATACAGTGATGAAAGTGAAACATCTGTTTGAAAGTAGAGGCATCATGTCTCCTGTGGGAGCAGCAGAGGGCAGTGTCACACCATGCTTTGGAAGCATGCACAACAACTCCATGCCTCCTATCTCCTCTCCTTTCTTCCTTCCATCACCTGCATACCCACGTTAAATGGCCCGGAGCCAGATTGACAGTGGAGTCCTGTCCATACTGTTTGGAGCCTCAGCGGACCCAGTCGCACTCTTCTTTGTGTCATCCAACTTCAGAGGAGACAGAGGTATTCCCTTTCAAACGTAAGTACCAGTGATAACCCAGCATGCTGTCAAAGAGCGTGTGCTGCATGGTTTCCTGTGACCGTACCTCAAAACCACGAGATCAGGATCTTGATTTCAGTCCCTGAACACACTGCCACCACTCATTACTGTTTTTTATCTGTGCGGTGTGCCACATTGGAGAGGGCAGTAGAGAAAGGATGGCGGCTATAGAGGAGTGGGGATAGAAGGATGAGATTGTGGGTGTAATATGATAAGGTGGAGAGGAAAAGAGAGGACTGCGAGGGGTGAAAAGTGAGACAACAGACACAACATCAGATTTCAGACCAGGTGCTCTCAGAGAGGCCACTTTGCAGGTCCTTGAGCACCAGGCTGATGCTCACACAAGCAGAGTAAACATCGCAGGAAGGGTAAGCTGTAGATGAAAAGACGTAGTATTTGGGTTTTATGGGGGGACAGCAGTAGAAAAGGAGTAAACTTCGGATGCTGAACCAACACCTCGAATGGATCCCTAAGGGACAGACGAAAGAACGGCCTCCCAGCTCACCTCCTCCTTGGCTTATTCTTCCAGCGGTGGACTGAAGAACAGTGAGAGGTCTATTTTGCTGCGGTAATAAAGACAGCGTTTTTTTATTCAGCCTGCACCCCTCAGCCATTGACCGGCTGCCTGGAGTAAACCGTCTTCTATTCAGCCCTCTCTATTCAGCCATCACTCGCTGTCTGCCTCCCTATCTCGAAGCATCTTCTTTCTTCACTCAGCGTGCAATCTCGTTTTAGGATCCCGTGGCTAAAGCGCTGCCGCCCCTTCAGCTGTGTTCTCAGTGAGTCTCAGCCGCAGTATGGAGCCTCCTCTGCAACTGAAGACATCCTGTTCGTCTCCAGTGAACCTGCACTTTTCCTCGCTATCCACAGATGCACTTTTGCGTTAGTTTCTCAGACTTGGGTAACGTCAAGGACTAGAGAGATGTCTGGTGCAGCACAGAGGTGACACATTTCATTACACTTCACGAAAATGCCAGGACTTTTCCAAATTTACACTTCTGCATGAAGGGGAAATCATCACACGCACCTTACTTGCAGGGAGCATGTGCTTTTTTTGTGTGTACTTGTTTTTCAGATTTAAAAGTTAAAGTTATTCATGCACTGTAAGAACACAGTGGCTCTTTGAGCAGCCTGTCTTTGGCTGTCTGTCTGCTCAACAGCACTGCTCTGTGTACAGCGAGAAGTGTTCCCCAAACAACCATTGCTCACATATATTACTACTTGTATAAAATATGTATATTTAAAAATATTTTATATATATATGACGGTTCTTACAGCATATTGCTCAAGGTAACATTTTATGCTTTTGCAAATAAAAAAATAAACTTTGTATGGTTTATATGGTGTTTTAATGATTTTTATTATAATTGTACCGTAACCAGAATATAAATAAAACATGACCTTTAAGAGAATTACAAAATCTTCAATATACATGTCAATATAGTAGGACTGTCAATGACAAAATAGCTTTCTTTCTAGAGGGCCTGTCTATATATTCTAGTTCCTCCAGTTCAATGCTGGTTCACTGTTTGCTACATCATGCCATTCACCTTTTATATCTCTTACACTTATTTCTATATTTGTGCAATAAATATGTTAAAGTTATTCTACACAAAACTCTTGATCTTCTAGTTAAATCAACCTAAGGATATATCACTCAGAACCCATCCATGTATTGCACCAGCTGACAGGTGTTTACCCTTCATCACTTCAGTCAGTATGCTCGTTCATAATGACTTTACTCAAGATTTGACACTGGCTGCAGCAACCTCTTTAGCAAAAGCACACTTTAAAAATAGTCACCACAAAACATCAGATTGTCAAGAGTTTTGAGCTAAATCCAAACCAGACTTCTGTGCTGTGCTGTGTCCATTTCCACCTTCAGTCTCTAGAACTCATACTGGGAAACAAACATGGTGACTTTGGTGATGTACCGCCCCATCTGGACTCGTCTCTCCAGCTCGCTCATCTCCACTTCTGCTTCCAGTGTGGCAGGGCCCTGCACTGGATTCACCAGCATCAGCTGACCTGTCACACGGTCCGAACGCTGGACTGTGAAGTGGCGCCGAGCTTGCCTCCCCCCCAGCAGAGAGAAGCGAAGCGTGTCTCCAATTGGACGTGATGCTGAGACCCTGAACATGACACGAGGAGCTGACAGGTTGGACACGACAGCCAGGTAATGGTAGGAGAAGGAGTTTGGGGTCTGGGAACATGCCTTGTTGTCCACAGGACAGGGGTTACGTTCACAACGCCTGCAGAAAGAGTTAATCCAAGAATGAGAAATGGTGTTTAATCTATGAAATTAGACTAGGTATACAACATTTGTATTTGGTTTAAAACTTCATCCCCATATCTACTAATTCAAATGAAGAAATAACAATTATTTATACCATGTGGGGAAAATCTGTTTTGGGTGCAAAAATGAAGAAAATGATTCAGGATGCTCACATTGACGACGTCTTGACATATGCAGCATTAGGGATTTTGGGGCAGTCCACACGGACACACTGGAAACCACCGTACGTGTTAACGCACGTTTGGTCCTTTGTGCAGTTGTTTTGTCTGGTGGCACACTCATCAATGTCTGTGAGGAGACATAAATACAGTAAGACATATACAGAAAAGTTATTGAAGACATCATTACCTCACACACAGCTTCATGGTCTGATGTATGTGTCATTTCCTGCCGGATGTCTCCCTACTCACCATACTCTCGGCCCCTGGCCAGTGAGGGGCATCACAGGATATTTTGGAAAACTTTGACATTAAGAAAATGAAAAGATGATAGCAAATCAAAACTCACAAAAAAAGAACCTACCTTTACAGCTGCGTCCATCGCGGGTCACATTGTACCCGATAGGACAAGTACAGCGGTAGCCTCCAGGTGTGTTAACACAAGCATGTAAACACAGTTTCCCAGCCTGACCGTTATGGAACAGCTCACATTCATCTATATCTGAATGTGGAGAATACACACACAGTTATCATTCCATTATAGGAACAATAAATGGTCACAGGGGAAATAGTAGTCCTACCAGTGCAGGTGTTGCTGTCCCTGCCAGAGATGGTGTATCCTGGCTCACAGGTGCAGTGGGTGGTCCCCTGCGTTAAAGTGCAGCGTGATGGACGAACAAAAGGCCCCATGGTGGCAGCCGGCAGGGTGGCATCAGCGGCCGTGGTTGGGGAGGTGGCGGCAGAGGTGTTTGTCATGGTGACAAAGACTGAATGAGAACGACAAGAAGGAGGAATTTTAAGAGTTTTCATTACTTGCTATATTATTTTCAATTATTTCAAAGTTGCCTTTGTCGGTCATATTAAGTGTGAGAGTTTTAATCCCATGTGCAGATAATCTCCATTTGAAAATTCAATATCACGTCATGACGAGCCTCCAAAATTCAACATCTGTATGATTGTGATTGGTGTAATACAATTGTTTTTTTGAACGGGCAGGCTGTTTTTTTCAAGGTTTGGGACAAATATAGTGTCACCATGTGAAGATGTTTGTGTCACTCAGCCAAAGTAATTTATTGTGTCTAATTAAAAAAATAATTCCAAATTTGTTCTATATATTAGGTGTTTATGTAAAAAAATATGCATATATCTTTTCTTATCAGACATTGTCTGAAATTCTCAATCCTCAAATATTGATTTTGGCCTAAAAAATACCACACATTATATAGTTTCTACCTGATTCATGACCATGAACCCACGAGACAAGGCTCTAAAACTCCTCAAAAAGTAGATCGCATAAGATATCGAGTGAGTGAGTAGTCATAAGTGTGCCATGTTGAATTGTAGGTTGCCCAAAAGAATAAATAGAGCCATTATCCCATGAGCAGCAGACCTAACAAACGTTATGCCAGCATGTCTATTATACAGAGAAAAAGCAACACAATGGGCTCCAGAAATGAACAATTGTCAATTCACATCAGAGAGCCGGCTGCTGTGGTCTGGAATAGAATGAAACCCACGTTGTGCTATGTAGCACTGTCCTTGGCTTGCTAGCCAAACTACTTGTCAATGTGATCACCTTCGTCGATACTAGCCGATAGAAATGTGCTCTGCAGTAAAGGGCTGTCTTGTATATTTATTTCTAATATGCATCTGCTAATATGAAGGTATCAAAACTGTTAGTGCAAGCCAAGGCCCAAATCCCAGGAATCTGAAATGCACGACAACTCCTTGCTTACATGTTGGCACGGGGCTCTGACAGGTCAGTCCGGCCCAGCCTTTGGCACAGACACAAGAGAACTGGTTCACTTCATCCACACACGTCCCTCCATTCAGGCACGGAGCAGACGCACACTCGTTGATGTCTGAGGGAACAGACAGACAGGAAGGTTGTACAAGGAGACTTCATTGCTACATTTGAATCTCATAGATACAAGGAGATATGCAACCGAATATCTTACATGATAAGAAGATAAGACATCATTGCATGTGCATGTTAAAGAGTGAATACGAAAAGAACGGAGGATATGACATAATGTTAGTGTAGAAAACTTTATTCTCGACTTTATTCGCGTAGGTTTGCATATGGTCCATCGTCAAAATCAAAGTTTTGGGAGCAACACAATTGTCCCCACCAATATGTTGTAAAAATTGAAAAACTCATTTGTAATATTATCTATACTATGTCCGTGGCCCAGAAGAGTGAAATCTACATTTCCACGTTTTTAGAAACACTATGAGTCGTAACTTGGAGAGAGAGCTGGCAGAACTCACGGTAAGCTAATACGGCAGGAAATAATAAAACCTCGTATTTAGTATTTTGTTTGGTCTCAGCATTAATGTTCTTGACTCTTTTCTGCTTTGTAGAGAGGAAAATGGCATCAAAAAAAGAAAAGAGATATGCAAAGTTTGTTCACCACCCAGAGGGTAAGTAGCTATCAAGAAGCTCAGGTCGTTGTTAGTTAACGTTAGCTAGATGTAAGGTGTAGGCTAACTACCCACTCAAACCTGCATCATTTTGAAATGCATTCATGAAATCCAGTGCAGATGTAGAGCAGGTTGAGGAAGCAGCAGCTGGACCACATCGGGGCTTCAGGTGAGGTCTTACTCATGGCATCTTGTGAAGAATAGCCATGCATTAGCAATAAAATGTAAGTACGTTTGAGAAATCTGACCTGATGTCAGCACTTTTGGATTGTGAATTTTGTGATGTTGAATGGGAAAAATGCATTAGCTGATTAAAATTGAGCTTTTGAGTTCAGGAAAAAACAAGACTTTTCCCTAACACCTGAACCTATTACCTAAATATTCTAAATTGATTTAAAAATAATTATTTATACTACTCATATAAGGTCTACATTTATATATTACGGCATTATTTTGAAATGCATTCAGGAGTGTCCTGGACATGAGGAGACCGCATGAAGTCAGTGTAGCAGTGTCCTGGACAGGAGGAGTGAACCATACCAGCCTGAGCCGAAATTACAGCAACTTCAGCACAATAAGTTACAGTTTCAGGCAAAGTGGTATAGTCAGTATCTGTGGCTGCACTATAGCCCGACATTGAAAAGGATACTTTGTTTTGAGTGTCAAAGCATCAAAAAGACCACTGTGGGAAAAAGAATGACTCAGCCTTCTGCTTAAATGGTTTAGTAATTGGAGAAATGTCTTTGAAAGCTTTAATCGCCATCAAGCGAGTAAAGCACACCATCTTGCTGTAACAACACATGCATTGGAGAGAACGTCAGTACACACCCAACTACTAAATGCAATGGCTAAAACACAACAGGAGGCAGGGCACTGTCTTATTCAAAATATGATAGATTTATTTTAAATTGTATAATTTCTTTTGACATTAAACAACTGGTAAAAGTTGTTTTTATACATATTTTGTATATAGAATATACGTTAACTCTATATTGGCATTCAAGCAGAAATTTTCTTTATTTAATGTTTATTATTATTATTATTATTATTATTATTATTATTATTATTATGATTTATTTAATACAGAATACTGGTTTGTATTTATACTATGGTTTTATTACTGTGGTAACGTTTAAATCAGTTCCCAGTTACGCAACTTGTAATACATTTTAATAAAGTGTGGCTGTTTTTTTATATGGTGATGGGGGTTGGGGAGGGGGGTGGGTGAGTCTGTGTGCATGTGTGTGTGTGTGTGTGTTTGTGTGTGTGTGTGTGTGTGGGGGGGGGGGGGCTGGCAGTGTCCCTACCGATGCTGAGACCAAACCTATACGGCCTTGTTTGAGCTGTTATCTTAAAGTCAGTGAGCTGTGAGAGGATATACAGGCTGGAATATCACATGTCACGGCATTCAATAAGCTCTTTGGACAACACGCAGAGTACATAAAGAGGAAATATGATCATGGGACACACATGAAATGTATCTCTACATAAAAAAAGCTTGGTGACAAGCATTGAAAACAGAAAGAGGAATGTCAATAGAGAGCAGGAGAGGGGAAGGTTACAAAAGGACGATGAAAGGGTTGCAGTGATCAGTGGGTTAGATAACAGGATGAGTGAAGGTCAGGGTGAAGAAGAGGAGAGAGGAGGAGGCAGTGGAGAAAGTGAGCATCACAGTGAGGCCGGGTAGCTAAAGAGCATCAGCCGTGGTACGTCACCTCGGCAGGTCGGCTGCTGGCCGCCCCAGGTCAAGCTCTCCTGACACACCCTGCTCTCTGATCCCACAAGTTCATAACCAGGGTCACACAGAACGTGGACCTCATGGCCCACACCGTGCGACTTGCCCAGTTTCCTCCCATTGATGGGCCCGTCCAGTCTCGGGCAGGTGGTGCCTGAAGGTGATAAAGAAGCAGAAAGGCAGATATTTCCACATTTAACCTTGAACATCTGTCTTTCTGAGGGGTTTGCTTACTGTTTATGGATCGTGTGGTCTGCTTCCCAGTGCTGCTCTGCAACAGGTTTATTTTCTTCTTCAGGTTGCGAATACTCTGCAAGTACGAGGCTTCATGGGTTGAGAGAAGCTTCTGGACCTGCTTCAGAGAACCCTGTATTTCCTGTCTACTTGGACAGTCCTGGAACAAACAGAGAGGAGAAATAATGCCATTAGGTGTTGATTAATATTCCACAACAAACCTTTTCAAAGCTATAATTCACAAATAAGTGTGTCAAATCTTTAGATTTTTATTTTTTATTTATTTTACTTTTTTAAAGTGTAGTCATATGATGGTAAGCACTCTCCTTCAATGCTTTTGATTTTATAAGATTATGATTTGTGTTAACATTACATTATTCTAAACCACAGCAGCATACAGTATTGTACTATACATCGCTTTACTATTTGGATCTTTTTTTACTCTCTCGGTTTTTCTTAAAAAGGAATGCTGTTCTGCTGAATTTATGAATACAGAAATGCTACAAATTGAAAAGTAAATATTTGTCGACATGGAAAAAGAGACCACAGGACCACAAGCCAGTGATGACATGCATGTATTAACCAGATAACTAACTTTATATTTATTTTCAAGATGATGTTGAAGATTTTTTTTTACATTTTTATAGTGTCTAAGCTAAAAATACGTACTTACCTATAAAAAAACACACATAGTTACCACACATTCTCCATTTCATCACAATCAATCATGTTGCATTTTCTTCCTTTTGACAATCCTGTCTATGATTGAAAATGTAGCCACCAGATTACCTCATACATTACACCATGTTTGGTTTCTTAGTAAAAAATACTGTTTCCATAATGAAATACATTAATACCTGAGGTTACCCAACCAAAGTAAATATATTGCTGTATTAGTCAAATGTGCAAGTAGATGATTTAATTAAAAATGTATTTAAATCGTGGCTCTAAACAAAACTTGAATAAAGGATCAGCTCCGCAGCAAGCAAACAAACGAGGCGTCTAAAGGAGTGCCCTTGAAGACCTGGGTACAGATGCTGGGCTGTTTTATGAGCCAGTAAATGCAGTAGGATCACTGTATGTTTAGCCAATGTAAGTATTTGCAAGCGGCGACCTCGTCCTCTCAAAGCCAGATACTGTAACTCAGTCATAAACACAGGAACACTCTCTGAAAGTTCGCTATTCTCGTGATGTGGTTTTCATGCATGATCCCTTCTGGATGTTTAAAAGCTTAATCACATAAAGTTATGTAACTGCCATGTGCCATTTTAGGAGAGGGGATGAAATCAGCGAAAGTTGACTTGCTCTTTATGATGTGGTGGATTTCGGTTTGGGGTTAGTCTGTCGGGTGTAAACGCCCTCAACATCAACATCACCTCGGTTACGACCTCTCTTTCTATTGGCTGCAGGGAAGAGGTAGTGGCTCTGACTTGTTTTCTAACCACGGCTTTTTCAACAGCGTCATTCTACGCCTTCTGCTCTGTCCACTCGGGCATTTTTTCAAACAACCAATTAGTGTTTTCGTTCAGGCCAGGCTTATGTAAGAAGAGTCAATATTGGCTGAAAACACCTTTTTGATTTGGAGAGAACTAGCGTTTGGAGAGCCTTCAGTCAGCTGGGAGGTGGTGTGTGTAGGTTAGTTGTCAAAGGTTTCTTTCTTCCTGTGCGAAGCAACATTTCACATGGCTTCACGTTAACTGGCTGTGTAGGTGGCATGCAGTTCGGGAGCTCAAGATCACAGTGCAGTACTATTCAATCTTCAGATTATCACCACTTTGGAACACTAAAATACAACTTCAAACAACAACTTCACACATACATCAACACATTAAAGCATGAGGACCATCTCCCAGGAACACGTGCACAAACAAAGACAAACATGCCCAAGGGAGTCAGTCACAAAAATATGCAGTTCTTTGGAAACATTTAGCAGGATTGCATTGAAGCAAAGCGTAGACGTATTGAGTGCATCCACTTACTGCCTCTGGGGTCGTGTTCCTGAAGCTTGCATACAAAGTGAAGGAGGCTCAGAATGTACTTTGTTAAACATCTTTTCTGTGAGGCCGAGCAAGGACACTCACAGTAAAAGCTGTTCTGAGAAAGGTAAGATAGATTTAGGCAATTTTTGCATTTCAAGCTATGCATGATACTTATTACGAGGTATATTGTAATCAGTTCAATATATAGAATATAACTGTCTCTCTAAGCATGTGTCAGGCCATTCAACTCATTCCATCTGCATTCGCCCCTGATTGAGTTCACTCACCTGTCCAAAAGTAGGATTGAGCGAACAGAAACAAAACAAGGTGATGAAAATTTCAGCAATCATGTTTCCGCTGGTCCAAACTAACACACGGACGACAATCAGTCCTCAAATGTGTCAGAAGTCTCCGGCGGTGTGAACCGAGTATGTGCAGAGTCTCCAGGTGAGAGAATGACCACAGTTGGCAGTTGGAAAAGCTGCTGCAGAGAACCGCTGAGGAATGTTGGGTTTACTCTTCAGGAGCCAATCAGGGAAAAGAGACTTTAAGAAAAATGTGACCACATTATTATCCCTTTGCCTAACTTGGTGTGTACTTCCTCTCTCTTTGAGCAGCTTAGTTTGTAACTTAATTACACACAAGTGAAAGAAAACTGAGCGCTACCGTTCTAGATCACAAGTGAGATGAAAATCATTATGATTGACCTGATATTACTAGTTTTTTTATGTTTTTGTTGGTTATTTGTTACTTGTGATGGACATAATGTTCACTCACAGTAACGTAGAGAAGCTACAAACGAGATGTGCACATGTTGTGTACTTTAAAAAAATCGGACTGAACAAAATCCGTCACATTTTCTCAGTTTACAAACAAAGGGCCAGACCTGCCATGGCTGTATCATGACGATGGGCTCTGGACAGCGATAAGATGGATGAAGTTGATGGGTCAATATGTATTTCCATGTTATTTATTAATAATGAAGGCTGATAACAATGTTGGCTTACAGCTGTAAAAATAATCTTTCATTTTTCTTCCCACATAAGTAAATAATTTAGACCCAGCTCCCTAGCTGAGTTGAAAGTCAGGATGCATCTTTTCTGAATGAGAATGCCAGCAAGTAGTTATTACTGTATATGACTATTAAATTGCTTTCAACATATTCTTTAATGATGTCGGCTGTTGAATAAGTAAAATGGTCATTCTACAGATGAAATGGCCTTTGTGGAAAATGTGCTAAATTAAACATAAATGTTAAAGATGTGATTGTGTAGAAGATATTTAGTGTGGAGATGACTTCTGTCATAACGGCAGTTCAGAGAATACTGATGAAGCTGAAGCAGGATGGAAGCTGAAAGTGAATCCTCTGCTTGTTGGATTCGCCTGTGAAGTCCTCTTTGTGGGTGATCATGTCTGACTGCGTCACAGTTCCACAACCTCCTCTCTCTATTGTTCTGTCACTCCCACCTCGTTAGTCTAACTACCTTCACCTGTTCACTCACCTGCCTCTGATCACTAATCAAGTCCCTGTTTAGGCATTTGGCTCCAGATACGAACCGTTACGTACGGTTGTTATAGACTCAGCCGAGAATTGATTGTGTGCAAAACTGTTGTTTGTTCAGTCCCTATTCTGATGCAGCAAAATGAAAGAGATAATAATAAGTGGGCAGTGGGGACTGAAACACATTGAGCCCACAGGCGGGAATATTTAGTATATTGTGTCTCTCTGCAGGCATCTCCAGACACTGAATCATGCACAGTGTGTGAAGCATGATTCATGCTTCACACACAACAACAGCGTCACCATGTTTAAACAGACACCCAGACAGCTTCATGCTGTACCTCTCCAAACTCACACCCTTCTGATCATGTTGTATCGCATCAGGTTCTGCTGTTTTGTTTAAGTTATAAAAAGAACACTTCATTCACCTCAGCATGATGGACATCAGTGTCTCAAAACAAACTTCCACTCATATAACAGTGATGTGACAATCACGCTTAGCTCTGATATGAAATGCTATAGATGATTAGACAATAACTTTTTTTTTTTTTTTTTTATATATATATTTTTATTTTAAGTAAATAAGCAAGCATACAACGAGAGTGCAATTGTGATACATTTACCTATTTCTTTTTTTACACAAAACACAACAAAACACAGCAAAACACAACAGAACTAAAGTAAAACTACTAAACTAAACTAAATCTAATAAATAAAAATAAAAATAAAATAAAATAAAGTACAATACAAAATAAAAGTAATAATATAAAAACAGCAATACCAAATAGTTGCTCGCGATAGCTGCTCGCATCCTGGAGGTCAAGCACAGACTCGAAAGTATGGGGGGGGGGGCGGTGGGGGGGGCACCAAGGAAAGAGTCCGTAACAGCCGGTCATGGCATACAACTACAGCACCTCATCAGGAGAGAGTCCATCAAAATATTGAAGAAGAGGTCTCCAGCACGTGTAAAACCTGTCAGAGCTCCCTCTAAGGGTGAATTTATTTTTTTCCAATTTAAGAAAGAACAGGATATCTTGTAACCATGTTTTGATGGACGGGGGTTGTGAAGATTTCCATAAAAGAAGGATCTTCCTACGGGCAATTAGAGAGGCAAAAGCAATAATATTGTTCTGAGTCGCTGAGGTGACAAGGCTATCAGGAGACCTACCGAAAATAGCTATGTGTGGGGATGGGTTGATGATGACAATAACTTTTGTCATAAGTGACTAACAGCTGACAATATAATAAATATTCTCTAAATGGTGCAAAGTAATTACTTTTAAATGTAGTACTATATGTTTTTGAGATACCTGTTTTTTTTTAATTGAGTATTTTTAGTCTGTATTACATTGTTATCATAATCTACAGCTTGTACTTTTAACCATAGTTTGCAGATATTATCATACTTTACACATTATGATTGTATGTACACATCACATTATCAGTTTACAAATGTTTGGTTTTTGATTAAAGTACTAAAATAACAAAATTCAAACACATTTAAAAGCTGACTTGTTAATATATCAGTGATCATAATACAAAAGGCAAAATGGAACACATATTCTTTTAATTTGGCAACATTTTAGATGCCCAACTTTATCCTAATGTTGCATATATTCAGTTGATGATTACTTTTACTTCCAATACTTCCACCACTGTCTGCTGCGAGGTAAAGTCAACATGACATATTCTCCGCAAGCTGTATTCACACACAAGGCCATGTTAATAAAAGCAAAAGCGCAATGAGAAGGTTTTTTTATATTCAATATATTTATTTCAGTAGATTTTAAAAGTGCTTTTGGTTCTAGTTTATTAATAATATCATATTGAGACTATTTGTCTTTTTACACCTGAAACATTTCAACCAGAACATATTTTTTTCACTCTGAGAGGTCGATCTGAACTTTTCAAGAAGATGCCCTCCATGAGAAAGACGAGGACTTTACTGTTCCTCGTGCACGTTTCACCAACTTTGGAAATTAGCGCTAAAATGTATCTCAAAATATGGTTACTTAAATTACTGAACACAACATTGAGGCGTTAACTCCAGTGAGTGGATTGAATAGATGTCCCGTGTGCTCAGAGTGAAAGTGATTATAGTGAAAGAGGAGGGAGGAGAGGAGGAGAGGAGGAGAGGAGGAGAGGAGGAGAAGGGCGCAGCCACTGAGCGCAAAGCTGCGGTCGGAGACACTTTGGAGTTCACAATGAGGTCCGGAACCGCGTCCCGGTGTTGGGTTCTGTTTGTTGTTTTGTTTCTGCATTTCCCGTTTATCGACGCCAACCGGATTGCCACGGACAAACCGGAGCTCCAGAGGTCCACCATCACCGGTAAACACACTTCGATGCGCGAGTCAGGTGCGCCACGAGGGACAGGAGCCTCCTCTGGTCTAGACCGCGTGCACAATGAAGAACCCGCACACATGCTGACTGCTAGATAGAAGTTAGACATGTTTACAGCGATATAATTTAAAGTATATAAAGTTAGTGTATGACAATACGAAGTTATAAGTGTTATAAGTGGAAGTTGTCGTCTGCAATCAGGTGGCAATCCTTTAAGCTGAGGACTCAAGTGGCATTCTTAGCTGTCCAACTCCATCTGGCAAAGCACCAGCTCTACGTTTCTGTCACTGTCTGGCATCAGCTTAACAATTAACATGTTGATGGCATTTTGCCAAACGCAAAGCGAAATTATTAACCTCTTTCACTGGGTAGCAGATCTCTACTTTTTATTTTTTCTGGTGAAATGTGCTCATATGTGAGATTGGATTTGTTCTGCCTGCTTCCAAGATCGCAAAGTTTTGAAGTAATACTTTACTCCCTTTCGTAGTACGAGTATAATATGAACATACACTACATGGTTGCATGTACTAAAACATAACTACATTATATTAAATGTAGTTATAAACAGAGAGGGGAACTTTAAGTGTCTTTTAATCCACAGTATCTTCAAGAGTTATGAGTTCTCCTATCTATCGACACATATATACAGGACTGTCTCAGAAAATTTGAATATTGTGATGAAGTTCTTTATTTTCTGTAATGCAATTAAAAAAACAAAAATGTCATGCATTCTGGATTCATTACAAATCAACTGAAATATTGCAAGCCTTTTATTCTTTTCATATTGCTGATTATGGCTTACAGTTTAAGAAAACTCAAATATCCTATCTCTAAATATTAGAATATTTCCTCAGACCAAGTAAAAAAAAAGATTTTTAACAGCAAAACAAAATCAAACATTTGAAAATGTCCATTAATGCACTCGGTTCTTGTACTTGGTTGGGAATCCTTTTGCACGGATTACTGCATCAATGCGGCGTGGCATGGAGGCAATCAGCCTGTGGCATTGCTGAGGTGTTATGGATGCCCAGGATGCTTCAATAGCGGCCTTTAGCTCATTTGCATTGTTGGGTCTGGTGTCTTTCAGCTTCCTCTTCACAATACCCCACAAATTCCCTATGGGGTTCAGGTCAGGAGAATTGGCAGGCCAATGGAGGACAGTAATGCCATGGTCAGTACACCAGTTACTGCTGGTTCTGGCACTGTGGGCAGATGCCAGATCATGCTGGAAAATGAAATCCTCATCTCCATAGAGCTTTTCAGCAGACGGAAGCATGTAGTGCTCTAAAATCTCTTGGTACACAGCTGCATTTACTCTGGACTTGATGAAACACAGTGGACCAACACCAGCAGCTGACATGGCTCCCCAAACCATCACTGACTGTGGGAACTTCACACTGGATTTCAAGCAACTTGGATGTTGCTCCTCTCCAGCCTTTCTCCAGACTCTGGCGCTTTGACTTCCAAATGAAACACACCACTTGCTTTGGTCTGAAAAGAGGACTTTGGACCACTCTGCAACTGTCCGCTGCTTCTTTTCCATAGCCCAAGTCAGACGCTTCTTCCGTTGTCTTGAGTTCAGAAGTGGCTTGACCATGGGAATACGGCTATTGTAGCCCATTTCCCGGACACGTCTGTAAACAGTGGCTTTTGATACTTGGACTCCAGCTTCAGTCCACTGTCTTTGAAGCTCCCCCAAATTCTGGAAGCGACTCTTCTTCACAATGCTGTTAAGGCTGCGGTCATCTCTCTTGGTTGTGCAGCGTTTCCTGCCACATTTCCCCCTTCCAACAGACTTTTTGTGGATGTGCTTTGACACTGCACTCTGTGAACAGCTTGCTCTTTGAGAAATTTCTTTTTGTGTCTTACCCTCCTGATGGAGGGTGTCAATGATGGTCCTCTGGACAGCAGTCAGATCAGCAGTCTTCCCCATACTTATGATTTAGTTTACTGAACCAAGCTGAGGGTTTTTCAAGGCTCAGGAAACCCTTGCAGGTGTTTCGAGTTAATTAGACGATTGAAGTGATTAGTTGAATACCCTATTAGTATACTTTTTCATGATATTTTAATATTTAGAGATAGGATATTTGAGTTTTCTTAAGCTGTAAGCCATAATCAGAAATATTAAAAAAATAAAAGGCTTGCAATATTTCAGTTGATTTGCTCATTGAATCCAGAATGCATGACATTTTTGTTTTTTTAATTGCATTACAGAAAATAAAGAACTTTATCACAATATTCTAATTTTCTGAGACAGTCCTGTAGTTACATTTGTGTTTTATTGACATTCTTTATAATTTTTATGTTTATTGCTTATCGCCTACTGTATGTATTCTGTAGATCTAAGCATCCTAAGTTTGAGGATTTTAGGGCATTTTAAATATCTTTTAATGGAGGCTTGTTTACTCAATACGTGGCACAATTTGTAAAAAATATTGTTTTGCGTTTTGTTTGAAGGGCGTAATAATGCAATTATTTGTTTTGTTTACTTCCAGGCCTCAGGATGAAAGAGCACTCGCAGATTGTTGCCCAGCACAATAGACTGCGAAGCCGGGTCGAGCCCATGGCGGCTAACATGCAAAAAATGGTTTGTGGCATCTATTGTTTCTTATGTGTGTGTGTGTGTGTGTGTGTGTGTGTATGTGTGATATCTACAGTATGAAATAGTGTTAGTGCATCATTTGCGGTGCTCTGCTGCAGGCTAAATGATAATGTGGACATTCAAAATAAGCCAAAATCAATTAGCTGTCCGTGTATCGCCTTTTAAATGAAATGATACCAATTTATTTCTTCATTTCTACCAGAATAAGAATAAACCTCAGCAACATTTTACAGATTTAAGTCTCCTAATTATCAACACATAACTGTTTCAGTGTTATAAAAGCAGTTTGGGGTGAGGTGTGGCTGAATGTTCAGCAATTCCCAATATTAATAATTAATGTTTTTATAATCCCACTCCGTGCAAAACACCCTCACACAATCTTTTCCTTATCTTACTCCATCGATTGCTTCGCCGTACAGTCCTTATCTGCACAACTGTCTCGTCTGCATGTGATAATCGCTGCAAGGTAAAGGTGGATTATGAAAGTCACAACGCATTAGCTATCCTCTGGGCCTAATATGATATTTGTGCCAGGCCAAACTGTCACTTTGTCATAGATTACATCCTCAAAGCCACCCTACAGACTGAGCTCCTTTTCTTCCACTGCTCTTCAGCCTCGGAGAACTGTTCTCAACTGATAAGGCGGTAATGAGAAAAAGAGGGTGTGGATATTCATTCTGCAATCACAACTGTGGTATTACAGGTAATTTCCCAGTGAAAACCCTCAGAGGAAGATTTGCCGAGCTGAAGAGGCATATTAAAGAGCTTTACTGATAAACGTTAAAAGGCTTAAGGCTTGGGCTGTGTTTGTGAATATCAGAATTATTATTTTTTTTAACAGAGGATTGAACCAGTAATCATTGTGGGGAGATTGTGTTGAAGTGATTATAATTTAGACCTTTTGGCCTTGAGATAAAATACCAATATTCAAGAAATGAGCGATGCTCCTCCCTTTCTGTAGGTTTTCTTCGAGCTCTTGAGGAAGTATTATAAGGTCATACGTTCACTCTCAGAGACATAAATGAAAGTTCAGCATTTACTTTTGAGAAGCAAATCATGACCCATTTTAATTATATTTGTATAATTTATATATATATATATACTGTATACATATTTATTTATATACATTATATTAATTTGTATTATATTAACCTAGCGCAGATCTTCTCAAGCTCCAGCACTTTAATTTTAATGCTCTTGGGGTGGCAAAAACAGATCTGTAGATCTTTTGCGTAGAAATATCAAGCTTTAGCTCATTTGCTATTGTGCAGTTGTTCATGGCGCCACAAAGTAGGCAAAAGAGAAACTCACATATTTCCAAGTGAAACATTCAAATCCCACAGTGGATATAACATGACATGCCTTGAAATGAAATGTCTTACGTGAAATATTGCCCGGTGACCTCTGGTGGCATCAAAGTGTGAGCCGAGGACTTTGCCTGGCAGACATCAGAGAGCAGCGTGAACAATGAACTCAAGGGGGCTCCGCCTTTCTAAGCCACACTCATACTTCTGAATGATGTCCTCCAGACGCTGTCTAGCCCCAAAGAAAAGTTGTTGGACAGACTTCTGATTAGATTTAAAAGAGTGTACCACTTTCTATCAAGGTACCTTTATGGGTTTGATGGTGGTGAACTATTACTAACAGGATGAGAGCTGGCGGGATTGAGGAGGAAATTGTGATGGAAAAATGAGCAGCATCCGTTAAACAGGGATTTTTTTCTCTCACAGTGTTCTTATATTTACTGGTGATCAGAAACATAAACAAAAGGTCTTACATCTCTCACCAACGAGTAGTCGGCTGGACAACAAGTAGGGCTGTTTACCACTGCGTATACAAGATTGCTGCAGAACTTATTCACATGTTGTGTCTGTTATATATTAGTGATAACAACCTTCCATCAAAGTGCCATTAGGATTGACTCAAGAACATGTCAAAGAAGGAATGGTAATTACTGTATTTCCCATTGTCAGGGTTCGTACAGTCATGGAATACCTGGAAAAGTCATGGAATTTTAAAATGGTCATTTCTAGGCCTTGAAAAGTCATGGAAAAAACTTAAATCATAAAAGTTTTGAAAAAGTCATGGAAATGTGTTATAATCATGTGTCCATTTACGGCAAGTTTGAAATAATTAATATGTTTTTTAAAGAAAGACGCTCAAAATGTAAGCCGGCGTACACTCAATACGCCAAATTTTCTAAATTGTTCATGTTTATACCGAGATTTCAGTTTTGTCATGGAAATTTGGTTTAAAGTCATGGAAAAGTCATGGAAATCCATTGGTCAACATGTGTAAGAACCCTGTATTGTAAACCTTTACAATACTATGTACTGAGCACGTCCATGATGTATTTACCCTGATGAAGTCATTATTTACAATTTGAACCATTAATATAGGTGTTTTATTATTAGACAATGCTATCCAAGAGTTTAAAATGTAACAGTCTTCTTAAGAGGAATAACACATTAAAGAGGCAGTAATGAATGAAATAAACAATAAATATCAGTTTATTCAACTTCACTCAAATGTGTCACTTTGTTAATTTTGTGATCATTTTCCATGTTGAATCTGTAACTTTCCACATGCGGTTGCCTTTCTTAGAGAGAGTATCTGAATGGGACGTTTGTTCTCTCACTTCTGTGGCACAGTGAGTGATTGTGGTACGTTTGTGTGGAAACCACTTTTGTTATTTGAATCGGCCACTACACATCTTGGAGAATGTGTGACTTAGTGAGGTGTTACGCAGCACACAATGAGTGTCCATCAGTTTGTAGTTCCTGCACTGGCAGCTCGCTCACGGTGCCAACTGTACTCTGAGGCTGGCTCCGACCCCTCAAAAGGATTAGGCGGGATCAGAAAATCACTCATGCGCTATTAGGAATAACCTTCATGCCAATTTTGTTTTTCTTTCATACAATTGTAATCAGTATCTACAAAGTACAATATGACCTCACTTCACATTTAAGGTGCAGCTCCAAATCCAACAGACAACATTAACACATTTTCATATTTAGATGAGTTGATTATAAACATCTCCTGATATTAATAACTAATGTAATTGCTAAGTCATTCTTAATTTTAATAGATAATGTATTATTCATTATTATGTGGAATTATACAGCTTCCAAATGCCTTTATTAAAGTCCTAGAAATGTTGCGAGGGTTTCTGTACACGAGGCAGCAGACACATTACAAATATTGATTGTCAAATCTGACGGACGTTTAGATGATATAATCTGAAGGTTTGTTGGAACCGACACAGAAAACTATAGAGGATAAGATAAACACCTTTCATTTTATCAAACAGATCTGCTTTAAACAATGTCATCAAAAGACATGAGAAAGATTCGGAAACACAGATAGACTAAAGTAATTATGGTAACCAAATAAAAGATGTGTTTTATTATTTCACCATTACAGGAGTGGAATGAGGAGTTGGCCTTACTTGCAAAGAAGAGGGCAGCATGGTGCCACACAGACCCCCCTCCTCTCCACGCCTCATCGGTCAGCCATGTTGGGTGGAATAAACGTCTCTCTGCGGATGATGTCACCTCCTTTTCTGACGCCATTCGCTCTTGGTTTGAGGAGGGGAAAGATTTTCTCTACTTGAGTGGGCAATGCAGGGCGAATGCCAGCTGTCAACACTATACACAGGTACAAACAAGCAGATTCAAACTCTACCTTTGTTTGTTTGTGTTACAGTACACACATGAATGCTGATGTTGTGTGTCTAAATCTTCTGTTGTGTAGTTGGTGTGGGCCACTTCAAGTAACGTGGGCTGTGCCCACCAGCGTTGTCTGAGGGAAGGAGATATGACGGAGATGTTTGTCTGTGCATATTACCCTGGGTAACAACTACAGTTTTCTTCCCCCAAAATAATTGAGAACAGCAAAGGATCAAATCTAAACATGAATTCATACTTGTAGAATTAATACTTAGTTTAAAACTAAATAAACACTGTATAATCAGCAATCCAGCTCACAAATCGTCCCTGTCCCATGTGGACATTTTGAACATTAATATGTTCCAACCCCACCTTATGCTACTCTAGATCTTGTGTGATTGTGTATCTCTTCGTATATACGTGTGTGTGTGCAGTATGTATTTGTGTTGCTGCTGCAGGGGTAACTGGCAGGTGAACGGTCAGCTGGTGGCGCCCTATAAGACGGGGCTGTACTGCTCTCTCTGCACCTCCGTCATGTCTGGCTGCTTTAGACTCTCGGACCATGTAGGTGGATTATGTGGTAAGAAAATTAAAATGTGCATATATATATATATATACAGTGTTTCCCCTACCATTAGAACAGGGTGGCGGGCCGTCCACCCTGCAGACGCGCGCAGGTGAGCTCGCTCAAGGCCATTTCTGCACACTCAATGATGTGTTTGTTAGCAATATATATTAAATTCAATTAAACCAAGATGGCAGATGCACAAACTTTGTAGTTTATGAAATCTGTTATCATCCCAGTTATTTTAAATTCACAAAGTATTTAGTGTATTCCATCCTGGTTGTATCACTTTAAAATAGAATCCGAGTTATGCTGATTTTGGCTACAATAAGTTCCAAGTGTTCATTTAGCATTGTGTGTGTGTGCTTTTGTTGGTGTGATGCACATCTCATGATGCTCTGATGGGCACTGCTGCTGTGATTCTTGAAATGTCCCCACTGTGGGACAAATAAAGGAATATCGTATCATCTCATATCTGTTATCAGAAATCCCAAGGAATCCGTGTAGAATGAGCTGCGGTCAACACGGCCGTCTTAACATCTCATCCTGCAAGTGCACGTGTGACCCAGGCTTCACCGGACGCTTCTGCCAGGGTACCGGTCATCCACATCAAGCGCAGCAGTATTGACATAGAAAACATATTGACATCAGGCCTCGTCAAATTGTTCTTGCTTTCTGTGTTGTTCGAAGTGGAGAGGCAGGCTGCGCTGTACCAAGTGTCTGTCTTTCAGTCCTGTGCAGTGTGCAGTGTTTACACGGTCGCTTCAAAGAAGAAGAATGCTCTTGTTTGTGTGATGTTGGCTATGGTGGTGCTGAGTGTGCAGGTAAGTGCAGTCTACTTCTTTGTGTTTTATACACCTCAGCAATTTGCACTCTGAGACACAGATTGGTTTCAAAATTCAAAAGCCCGCACAGAAGCACACGTACTGAGGAAAATTCATGCGTTTGCTGCTACATCCTGTATTCACCGTAAGAGAGTCTGGCGACATAATGAGAACATGGCGAAAGAATCAGCATAGTGACTTATTAGAGGTCGCATCAAAGACAATTTTGTGGTAATATGATCCACAGTGTAAGAAGTAGACGTAATACAGTTGTACAGCTTTAATACACATTGTCAGAATGAGTTTTTGTGTATTCATTTATTCTAGCTAAACTTGTTTTGTTTTCTATTATAACTCTCCTTGAACACAAATCTGCAAAACTGCAATGGCTCAAAAGATAAGAACATATTTAAGTCTGTTTATTGAGCTTGAGCCATAATGGATGGGATGAATCATTACTGTTCTCTCTTGTCCCAACAGAGAAGGTGCAGTTTCCCTTCCACAGCTGTGATGTGATGATAGACGGTGATTGCTTCATGGTGTCTTCAGATACTGACACATACTATGGAGCAAAGAGTCAATGTCAGGTGAGAGACAGGTGTGTGTTGCCCACTGAGAGAAAGAGACAAGCTCTACAGCCATACTATGTCATGGAAATCTACATACGTCATTCAACTTGTTTTCTGTTTATACCACCAGGACCGACGAGGTGTTCTAGTCCCGATCCTCAACCAGAAGGTTCAGGACATCCTGGCGTTTTACCTCAGCCAGCTGGAGACGAGCAACGAGGTCACCAACACGGACTTTGAGACACGAAACTTCTGGATTGGTAGTCCTTCTTCAAAAGATGTTTAAGATATGATATTGTTTTTAACAGGATTAGGCGGTAGATTACTGCCATTTTGAACAGATGTTCTGCCAGGTGGAGGTTGTAGAGATGCTGCGATGATAAAACAGCAATGTTTTTGCTCTGCAGCTTTGACATATAAACCTCTGAGAGACTCATTTCGCTGGGACACAGGAGAGATCCCTCGATTCAGCAGCTTTGCCTTTGGGCAACCTGACAACCAAGGGTAAGAGACACATCTACAACATGCACAGACGGCCAAGTCGGCAATGGAGATAAACAAAAAGAAGATAAAATGAAAGGTAGAAAATTACTTTTTTGGCGTGAGATTCATGCTTATCTCAATCTGCTAATGTGTCTGCCAAGGATCCACAATGTGTATAATTTAGTACTGCAACATATTTATGTAGTTTGTTTTTTGTCTCTGAAATGAAATCTAGCTTTAATAGCATTCAATATTAAATCATCTACTAAGGTTGACACTAATATATGTTGTTTTTTATATACTGTATGGTCTAACCTGGGGAGAAATTACATTTAGATTGACTTGCAATCTCCACACTGACCACTAGATGTCTCTCTTCCTGTGTCTCGCTCACTCCCTTCCTCTGTTCTATCTATCCATCCTAATAGCTATAATATGTTTGTAATAACTAATTTAATAATAAATGTGTTATTATATCGCTAATCAAAAAATATTTATCTTGAAAATCTGTGTTTGTTTGCTTTGTGTGTTACTGCAGGGAAAACTACAACATCAAAATATTCTGTTCTAAAAAAGTATAACTTGTGTCCTCTTCAACTTCACAATGTCAATTTCTAATCAACAGCTACAAAAGATAGGATGAAAGGAGAAAAGCGTCTGTACACAGAGTCACTTTCTCATCTCTCTCTGTCTAGCTTTGGAAACTGTGTGGAGCTGCAGGCGTCGAGCGCCTTTAACTGGAACGACCAGCGATGTAAAACGCAGAACCGATACATTTGCCTGCATGGTAAGGCTCCATCTGGTGAAGGGTGTATGAAAGTGTTGAAAGAATGAAGGCAGAGTTATTTTTGTGTACACATTGCCATCCATGCTGGGAGGCAGCATTGCAACCCCCCCAGTTATTGTGTCACTTAGGCAGTAATAGCAATTTAGAATCGTTGAGACTTGACATTGTTGTCACACTTTAGGCACAAAACCAAACAGCTGATCACTCATGGTATCGCCTTTACTCTTGCTTCTGAATATTGTGCACATGTGGCTGTACTGTAGTTCTTCAACTGCAGCAGCGTGTCCCACTGTTGACTTGGAGGAAAGACGGCTAGTGCTCTCCCTAAATGTCCTTTCATCCTGATAAAAATATACACAGGGGTTCATCTTTTAAAAGAGATATGACACTCAGCCTGGGCTGCACGCCGGGCTCTTGCTTTTAACCTCACAGCAAGAGGGGCTCGGGTCCTTCTGTGAGGAGTCAGCACATTCTCTCAGTGGCAGCGTGGGTTCCCTCCGAGTTCTCCCACAGTCCAAAGACACATCAGGTTAATTGGACTCTAAATAGTCTTTAGTCGTGAATGTGAGGGTGAGTGGTTGCCCGTCTCTATATGTGCCTTGTGATAGACTGCTCGACCTGTCCAGGGCTTCAGTGCTCCGCGACCCTAAATAGGATAAGCGGTTTGGATAATGGAATAGAATGATACCCAAAGACGAAGACGAGGAAAATAAAACGATGAGCTAAAAGTGTGAGCTGCAGACTTGGTGGTGGGTTCAGTCTTTTCACATTACATGTTCAGAATCCGCTTTTATGGCCAGGCCTGACTGCCCTCATATTCCGCTCATGTTTGCTGGCCGATCCAAAGCACACCATTATTATTGTAGGTTGAACCTCCTGAGCTGGAGCAGGAAGTGTATCGTCGGTCTTTGGAGATGATGTATCCCAGAAACTCAAATGCTTTCAAAGCAGACATTGAAGTCCACCGTCGTCCCCACAGTCTTAAGAGCGTTCAGCTCCAGTTGGTTCCGACTACACAGAACCTTTAGAACCTGCCATCTGCATGCAGACTCATTCCTTGCTCTGTCAGGACGTTTGTGATCCATTGACAGTGAGCCAGGGTGAGTTTGGTGAGTCGGATGATTGGCATGAGGCTGTTGAGTGTGATTGTGGTGTTGCAGGATTTAGTGCGTTGACTGCATCATTGTATGGTAAGCGAACAGCTCGGGGTCCAGCAGGGGTCCTGTGATGTCAATATCAATACCTCAAAGAACTTCATGACCTCAGACGTCAGGGCGACGGGCCTGTAGTCATACACACCTGTGATGGAGGGATTCTTGTGGAGCGGTTGAAGCATAAGGGGACCCCAATGTAGAGACATTGATTGGATTCAGTGTTTATTGTAAATAAAATATCCCTTAAAGGAGTTTAACAACTTTGTTGTGTTTGTTTGGAAAGACGCACCTGCTCTTCTCATCTGTGTTCAGACACCTATTTGATAATCACAGCAGGGTGACATCTACAATGTTAATCCAGTGTGTGTCCATTAATGATATGAACACAACTTTGAAATGTGTGATCCTGCCGACACACATTTAAACAAGGCACTCAGTCTAAATCGATGTCACTCAGCGCTCGCCATCCAGAGCCTGTGAGCGATCAATATACATCAGCCCCTCAAAGGCCTGCAGTGTTTAGACACACACATACCACTTACATTGATCGTAAGGAATGAGAGGGTGGCAGATGTTTACTTTTGCCCACTTGAGTGCGTCTTTGTAAGTGGTTGCTGTGTAATCTGGTATTGATCACCCGGAGCTGAATGACTGATCGGCTCTGAATGTGGTCAACTTTGACAAAATTACTTTTTTTACAACCTGCTTTTTGGCGACCTCATACTGTCTCTCTGTCTAGTTTGTGTTAGTGTAAAACCGAACGAGCAGATCATGATCAAGCGGTGCTTAATTGGTCAAATTGTATATCGCCGCTAATTAAACTGCAAACTGTAGTGCTCATTAACAAAGCTGGACACAACTGAATCAATAATTGTCCTGCCCTTCCTCTTGAAATAAAAGCAAATTTTCACTGAAGCAACAAAGAGTGAGAGGCATAAATTCTGCTGATTATAAGCACACAGAGCCCTCCATCCCATCAGAGTGATTTCCAGCCTTCAGTGCAGTGCTGTGTTAATTGGTGATAAAATGATAAGTGGATATCACACAGCCTGAGGCAGACACTAAGCTGTGTTTCTCCAGAGCACTGTGCATGTGTGTGCATGTGTGTGTGTGTGTGTGTGTGTGTGTGTGTGTGTGTGTGTATCTTTGCATATGCATTTAAAGACTGTCATTTACACCATGTTTTCCTCCCAGTCCCATTTATATATTGAAGGTTTATTTGGGATTCATGCTCACACTTAACTTCTTTGTTCTTCTTTTTTTACAATGCTTTTATGCTCAACATGCACACTTCTATAATTTGCATTACACACATCTCTGTGTGTCTCTCTGTTTTTGTATGCGTCTCACAGCTGCAAAGCACATTGCCCAATGGGAGGACGGCAGTTGACTTGGATTTCTCCGAAGGGGTGAAACTAACTGCGCAGTACGAGTTAAATGTCACTTGGGACAACGGCCATGTTTTTTTTTTTTATAATTGTACACAGATCAATGTAGTGTAGATGTACTGTATGTACTGTACATGATTGAGTGTCAAATTGTTTATCAATAAATGGTTGAATGTTACTCAGAAAGTGAATGATGTCATTCTGTGCATAATGTCCTCTGAGTGAGTGGCTTCAGTTGAAATAACAAAGGCTGTTCATTCCACCCACCGGCTTCATTTGACCTCGGAATTATTTTGGTCTGGCGGTTCTCTTAATGCTGCTCAGTGAAAGGAGGAGAAAGAAAAGAGAATAACTCTGACAGCTATGATCGTGAGCCACGTTGAAACGACGCCATTTTAGAGAAAAGTGGAGACAGGGCAAATGGCTTACACTAAACAAAGAACGGGATAATTAAAGCTAAAATGTCTAGTACGTTCTCGATACGTAAACAAAAAATTCTCTGAATTTAGATTTTGTAGCAGTTTTTATCAGATTTCAGAGAAGACCGTTTTAATGTACAGGTAGGTTTAGGCAAATGACGCTCCATGGAAAACCCTACTGATTTTGGTGATCTTCTGACTTAAGTTTTACATCAGGTTGACTTTTGAGGACTTGGGTGAAATGTCGCAACGATTTTTGGATGGATTTTTATAAAATCTGGTTCAAATATTTATTTTGTAATATTTTTTCAGGATATCAATTTGAGTGATCCTTGTATCAGCTGTATTTTGTGTACAGATAATAAATAATACTAATGATAGTTAAAGCTGTCGGGGGTACTGGCAGGACGCCGGCTCACGGAGTTCGACGTCTTTTTACCTGCATGGAGTGACGCTGGAAATGATGCTTTACTAACAGTCCACCTGTATCCACTGTGTGTCACTGGAGAGCATCAACATGCTTTATACTGCTCCCTAACAAGGGTAGACTTGTATACTGCTTTACTTTTAAAGTGGCCTAATTCTTTCTCTCTGATCTCCAACAAGTTGATAATGAAAGGTTTACAACAAAGTGGGATTTAAATGTTTGAGTTGAGAAAGACCTCAAAAGGTCTTTAAATTAATTGATTACAGCTTTGCAAACAATTACAGAAATTCCTGTGAAGTAGTGGTTATTGTGTTCACGAATAAAGAAATCCCAGGAAGAGAAAAAACAACTGACCAAGCTTCCAAAAAAGGATTACAAAAAATCTAATGTGGGCCTACTGGGATTAAAATCCTGATCCTATCATCGTGGAAAACGTTGCAGGGAAAATGGTATTTGCTGAAAGCTCGATTCAGCACCTTGGACAGCGACCAACAAACCTCAAGGTGCTTGTGTTTCTGTTGCTGGTTTTCCCAAAGCATCAACACCGTGACTCGGCAGCCAGAAACAAAACTGGATCCGTCTGCATGTAGAGGTCACACATTACTCACCCCAGAAGAGAGAGGAGAGACGATGTAATAACAGAGGACGGTCTTGAGCTTAAAAGCAAATTGTTGGATTTCCAATGTAGGAGAATCAGTTGTCTAGCTAACTACACCTTGAGGGGCCCAGCTCTTGCGTAACTATTGCTTGTCTAACTTTAGTCCGAGATGCATACATTTGAGCTGAGTGAGACTTCCTCCCACTCCTATTTGTTAAACCTCAACCTCAATTTGCACATACATGGAAAAAGTGGAGTGAAACACATTCACATGTTAAAATAGTTAACGGATTTTTGAATTTACAATATTTACAAGCATTAGAAACACAATTTCTGATCCACAACATCTTCCTTGATCAGCTTAGTCTAAAAAATGGTGTTTAGTTTGTATTAGTTTATTTATATATTTTTCACTTTTAACAATGTGCTGAATGTGTGAAGCAAAGACAGACACAATTCAAGCCAGGATTTAAACATGATACCTCCACAACAAAAACACACCAGAGGAATGTTCTGTGTTTAGGTTCAAGTGTGTGAGTGGTATAAATTCGGATCAGGTGAGTGAGTGTTTAATGGCGCCTCCGAGGTCCGACCCCATACTACTTTCCTGGGAACCGAGGAAGATCCCGCGGGCTGGCCGATGATGAGCCACTCAGAGGAAAGAGGGATAAAGGCTGCAGATAATTGGATCAGAACAACGACACAACGCTGTGAAATGATGCAAACAGGGCTGAAGTTTCAGGGTTAAATAACTTGGAGCAAGAGGAGCAAACCAATATCCTCATTGTAATTTTCTCAACACATTTTAGATATTCCCTTGGCAAGCTAAGTATACAATGCCTCTACACAATGCATAAACAGAAACCTTCCTCAAACACCTCATATCTTCACAGCACATATGGGGTAGCATCCATCAACGAGTTAGCTTAGCTTGGTCTCAAGGCCTTTACACACCGGAGGCATTACTAATGCATGCGGGCGACTGTGGCTCAGTGTTGAACGGGGTCGTTGTCCTTCAATTAGAGGATCGGTGGTTCGATCCCCGGCTGTGCTTCTCCATATCGATGTGTCCTTCAAGACTTAAAGACTGAGTCACTCCAAGAAAACTCAAACACCATACTAAAAGAATTATTAAAACATCATAATCGTAATTATTTCAGGAGTCGGCCCACTCGAAACGTTTCCGGAAATTGCGACCAGTAGCCTGTCAGAAAGAGCCAGATAGCAAAAATAAAGACAATTGCCCACATATCGACCAAAATCCCTCTGCACCAAAGATCACCGAGATATGAGCCAGTTGGTTATAACATTCAGTTCATTTGTGAGGTTGTCTTTTGATTCTGAAAATGTGTATATATATTTTATTTGGATTTTGTCTTTTTTTTTTCCTACAACAAATGCCCCAAACTGCTGTATTTCAATGCATTGAACACCATAAGTATTGTACAAGTGAAATATATAGTTTTGTACATGAGAACATTTAAATGGCACAGATGGTGGAGAAATGGGCACAGATCCCCATTTTGGAGACTTCTCCTGAACTCTGTGTACTAAACCCTCTCTAACTTTGTTCCGCTTCAGTGAATCAAAGTCAAAGAGAGGCTGTTCACATATTCTGCTATGCTTTGGGTTTAGACCTTTCAGCTGCATCATTCCAAAGAGATACTCATCCAGAAGTGCATTTCTTTCCCAGGCGAACATGAACATTTCATTTTTGCTGTTTCATTTTTATTTACTGTTAACCAGTAACATATATACTGATATTAACACATCTGAACCAAAGCTCACATTGGTTGCCTTTACTATAACACCACAATTATTCAAATAGTCGTTGTGGTTGCAGACATACTACTATAACAGTTTAGCTCCGCACCTTCCTTTTTTTATTAGTTGTTTTCATCCTGTCTCTAACTATCATATCATTCCAGATCCTACTTCCCATCTCGTCAGTCCAACTCCCTTCACCTGCTTCTGGTCACTCCCTCGTTAGTCCCTCATTCCCTTCACCTGGTCTTCAAGCCTGTCTCACCTGTTGCCCATCCCCTCGTTAGTCCCTGTCTACTTAGGTTCCCTCACTTGTCCGCTGTCAGATTGTCTTGTGTTTTCGTGCCAAGTTCTCCAGTGTTATTAGTGTATGTTCCTGACCTGCCTGTTCTGACCTCTGATTCTCTGCCCCGCCCCTTTTTTGGACTTGTTTGTTTCTTGGACTGATCTCCCGGTTTTGACCCAACCTGTTCTCAACCAAAGACAGTCATCTTTGTTACTCCTGTCTGAGTCGTGCTTTTGGGTCCACTGAGTCCACTCTAATAGCACCGTGACACATAAACCCATTTTAGTTTGGTTATGTTATTTCCCATAAAATATGTAGTTTGCTCCCATAGCTCTGCCTACAATGTGTGAATGTGTGTGAATGTGTTTGAATGTTAGTAAGTCCTGATAGCAGGTGGCTCCAGTGCTGACAACATGTTTCCGGTGTAAGTATCCAGCTTCATATTGAACACTCTAAAATGAGGGTTGTGTCAATGATGTGTTTGGAAACTTTAAGGACTTCTCTAGAATTTGAAATACATTTCTGTTGGTTCCAACAATGTCTGAGCAACGGCTACACAACACACATGTGTAATGACTGAGCTATTGATAGGTCACTAGGATTAAGATGTTACATTTATTTCATTAACACGAAAAGGCATTTTACACTGTCACTGGCTCAGATTTGTATAATGTCCATGTTGAAGAAATAACAATTTATATTATTTTCTGGGGACACTGTGCATCAAGTGAGATGTTCTGTGTAATAAACTTTTTCTTGCTGATGTGTTGGTTCATGCCTGTGGTTGCCTCTCTACACAAACTATGAGTCCTGGCTGTGTTTGTGTGTATCTGCCTGTGAGTGTGTACTCGATGTGTAAATCTTCACCACGGACGCGGCGCTAGCGCAACTTCCTGCTGGTCTCATGGTGCCCCCTGATAAGCGGATGCTGCAGAAGGTTTCAGAATGGCGCCGGTGGCAGTGGAATTAGCTTCCATTGTCATGATAATGACAGTGATACTCTTGCCCCGTCCAACTCAGACCCGCCATTGTATGGAAACAGGAATGCAATTTCTCCTGCAGCAGCGACCGACAATCCTCTGTGAGAGTGAAAGGTCCCTAAATGACTTCCCATTCAGGCGAGGCTGAGGGGCCAGCAGCCAATTAAAGTGGGAGCAGCAGAACAGTGCCATCCCAAAGACCTAAGGCTGTCTCTAAACACACACATTAAGCAATTGCCAGTCGCTGCTTTTTCTTTTGTAGAAAGAACATCTAATCCCCTAAACTATCTTTTTCCTTACAGAAGTGATTATTTGGGGGGCACAGGCAGTTTACACTAAATAACTCAAGAGGTTTATTCAGCACGTCATGTACACAGACTCAGGGACACACGTTATTGATTTGAAAACGCCTCAATATTAGAGTTGGGAGACAGAGTTCCTGGGCAAAGTGGAAGCACTCTCCAACACCATTTATCAAGGTTAACTCCTTTGCTGGTGTTAATAGTATCAGATCGTCTCCCCTGTGTTTATCTGAGTCACGATGCAGGGTTTCCACAGTTCTTCATGCTACTGAGCCGTGAGTAAAGTATGGGACTCTGAAAGTCCTCTGCTGAGAAGAAGACCATTGAGCCAGATGAGTTGGTTTTAAGCAACACTACAAATAATCACTCACCCATTCACATGTAATCGCCTTCCCTCCAAAACAAACTTTCATTTCTCCATCCTCTTCAGAGTAGAAGACCTGCTGCCCTGCATACTATAAATGCACACGTCCGTAAAGCTGTGTGAAGGTTTATTTGTCTACACTGTGTAATCTGAACTTTATGGCAGCTAAAATGAAATGACAATATTACAATACTGAAACAGTAACTCTTCTGAGATGTGGTGGAACTTATTCCTTTCCTCTTTGGGGAGCAAACTCCTCTAGAAGACCAACATGAACCAACTGAATTGCATTTCCAATGCAGTCATAGACAAATACAACTTATTCCTCATTGTCATTTAGCAAAACTATTAAAACAAATCAGTTAGCCATACTGTTATCCTGACAGAGATTACAATAAATATGGGCACTGCAGTGTGTTTAAGTCAATTCTACAAACAACATACATGTCACAGGATTGTCACAGGGTGAGGCTCAGGTGCAGAGAGACAGGCTGGACTCCAGGTTTGAGTGAAACAAAAAACATTTTACTTCGAGAAAAGGTAAAACATAAACACATAAAAACTACAAAAAAACACTAAGAATCACCATGCAAACAAAAACTGAGAATAAGACATGAAATACTGGCACAATATACAGGGAGAAAAACAGGTGTACGGCATGAGGCAATCAGAGAGACAGAGGAGTGGCTGAGGGCAGATGCAAGGAATGAAACAATCAAGGAAACCTGAGTGGCTGAGGGCAGGTGCAGGGAATTAAACAATCAAGGAGACAGAAGAGTGACTCATGGCAGGTGCCGGGAATAAAACAATCAAGGAGACATGAGTTGCTAAGGGCAGGTGCAAGGAATGAACAATTAAGACACATGAGACACAGGAGACACAGATGAGACAGGGCAAACAGGGCATTACAATAAAGACTCAGTATAATATGTGTAATAATCTGGAGCTGAAAATAGTTCCCAACAAATGCACTATTGTTGCATGTTTAAGTAACAATTTCTAAAAAACTACAATGCCCATCTGTAAATTATTTACTGTTTGAAAAAAAGAAAACTATGTATTTGTGAACCATTTGTAAAGATAAACCTCTTTAGTAGGAACAATGAGCTTGAGTCTATAGAAAGAATATAGGTAGGCTAATGCATTGTTTGTTTCGATGTTTGTTGACAGGAAGACATTCATATTAATCCAAATACTGTGTCCATGTATAAGTCAAAAGGCAGTCGACCTGTTAGCTGACGACAAGAATTGAATGAGCTGTTGTATCATTAAAAACTAAAGTGCGCCTCAGTTAGAATAATCTGTCAAAAAGCTATTCAGCCCTGGAGAACACTATTGCCTTCAACATTTTCAGTATGCTGATGTCAGGGGGAAAACGCTGCTAAGCTGAAACAACACAATCATTAACAGGGACACTGGAGCAATTGGGCACAGTGCGTTGGCTGTGAGCAGTACCTTTGGCTCGCACCGTCCATAATGCGCCTGCAAAGTTTTGCAACAGTAGAAAACACCTATCCATCAGATTGTTTTACAAGTTGAGATGAAAGCTTTCATCAGACAGCAGGATTTCATATCATAAATACAGCTTGTGTGCGTTTAAGCATCTTGTGATACTCATTGAAGACTGCAATCAGCCTCCAATTATCACTCTTTACATCTCAATGAGGAAATCCAGCTGCACTGTAGGATCTGATGATACAGGAGGATGAATAACTGTGTATTTTTATGAGGAGAGGTAGATGATACTTACGGACAGAATTACGGGGTGATTGCTAATCATCTGTACACATCAAGTATAGATTGCACTAAGTAGTCGCTTTGTGTCTCCACCTGCTCGTGTCCTCTGTTTACTGAAGCAGTGGGGCAGTGTTTTCATCTCAGCTGAGCTCCTTGTAGCGGTTTGTGAGTATTGGCATTTCTATTTTATGCTTGGACTAAAAGCAAATAACATGAGGCTATTAATCAACGGGCATATATTGTGTGAGTGAGATTGAATTATGATTGTAAATTCTATTTCCTTATTTGTTCGAGCCAGTTATGCTTCTCTAACTACCTTTTCTAGCTCTAAAATAATCAAAAAGGACAAAAAAACGCATTGGTCTATTGAAAAAAAGAAAAACATAACACGCTTATCAGAGTTTCAGATATGAACACAGTTTCATTTTACATCAAACCAATATTCAGTCTATAGTCAGAGGACATCGGTGATTATTCTGCCCATCCTCAATCACCATTTAACCATTATTTCTCTGTTCTTTATCTACATGAGTCTCTCTCTCTCTCTCTCGTTCTCTCTCTCTCTCTGTCCTTTTCATTTTCTCTTCTCAGTGCAGCATTTGGATGCAAGATGAACTTTGATAAGAGTTAATGAGAACACAGCATTGTACGGTGAAAGAATGGCTCGGGCTGCACTCAAGAGCCTCCTCACCAGGAAATGGACCGTAAAGAGCCGCATACACCCACTCCTCTGGGTTGGGAAGAGGATTGGAGATTCAGAGACGAGGAAGACAATTAGAGAGCGTGCAAAGACAGGGTTGAAAAAAAAGATTGGGAAGAAAAAGAAAAGAAGAAACGGCAATATATGATTACGGCACAAAAGTGTGGAATAGTAGAGACTAGGCTGTAACATAATGATAGATAATTACTGTATTTTATATACAAAGAAAGGCGTTTTCAGGTCTGCACTTCATTTGCTTTGTTTCCGATTATTTATTTTTTATTTGCCCCTCGGTGGCAACATATGTGTTCTCTCATTGGTTCAAAACACCTTTTCAATTTCCTTTTTTTCATCTTCATTAAAGAGCACCAATTGCTAAGTGTTTTCATTGTGTTGATGTGGTTCATATACCAGTGTTCATTAAATGAACACAATATCCAGCTCTAGCAGGCATTTGGACTGCGACTAAGCAATGTCCTGATCTCATTAGAAGGAGATGTGTCGCCTCAAGAGTTCGCCATCAGAGATTAGCTCTGTGGGCGCATACCACCACACACTCGCATGACAATTGTTCTTCAGATGGAGCTTCGGGGTAAACTTGATTAGATCATGTTTATTAGCCTATTGTTTTCGAATGAAGGGTCTGTTGGTTTCTGATTGTTAACAAACTGCTGCAGCTCCAGTCCTCCCCAGCAAAGTGGATCACATCACTCCACTTCTGAGGTCTTTGCTCTGAGTTCCTGTCCAACAAAGAATTGACTTTAAAAATCCTGCAGCTGGTTTATAAAGCACTGCATGGTTTAGGGCCTACATACGTGTGTGAGCTGCTGCTACCTTATGAACCATCCCGACCCCGCAGGTCGTCTGTGACTGGTCTACTTCATGTTCCAAGAGTCAGAAGTAAACATGGAGAAGCAGCGTTTAGTTTTTCTGCTACACCTGGAACAAAGTCGCTGAAGCTGCAGGTCTGCTGAAATCCTCAGCTCCTTTAAATCCAGATTGCTGTTGCTTTTAATTGAACAATATTCAAGCATATCAATCAATGTCTCACTCAATCAATGTATCTCGCTGCATTTTAATTCTCTATAGCTGCAACTTTAATTTTATTTCTTGCCTTTTTGACAGCTTTTAATGTTTTAATGAATTTTCTTAATTGTTTTTTAATCTTGTTTTCTTTTGCATTATGTTTTGATGCTTTTAAATATTTGTAATGGTGCCTTGTTGTTGAGCTTTACAAATAAACTTGATGGTTTGACGGAGGCAAGTGGAGACAACCTTGTCTCTGTGATCTCAGACCCACATCACATCCAAACTCCTTTTGTGTTGATATATGCAGGACAAACTGAAATTGGGGATGAAAGTTCCACGTTTTAAAAATTTGCTATCTGAATAGACTGTACATTGTACGGTGCTCTACAACATGCTTGCAGTTTCATTATAGATACACAAATATGCAGTTAATCAGTTTCAGTGTTTCACTCTACTTCTGAATGTAAATCATTTTGAGTTGGTTTAACTTAACAATGGTAGATCACTGATCACTGATGCCTTCACATGTGTTAGGTCTTTTTAGGACTTTGCAAAAAATGTAAAGCCAACTGAGTTAGGTTAACTGAACTGGAGAAAACAAGTCCAATAAACTTAAATCGTTAAGTTGAATTAACAACTCTTCAGTAACACTGATAAACAAACAATTTCATTTAATTGTGACATGTTCTTAATTTGAAGATAACTTGCAATAAAAAAACTGAATATTTAACCATATTGTCAATTACTTTTTTGAAGTAGTAATATTATAGTGTACATGATGTCAGTTTAGAAGCTGAATAAAATTTCTTTTGATTTTGATTTTATAAATGATATGCTATATATATTGTCAGTGAGACCAAATAAATACATGATATTTTTTCCCCACTGCCAACAAAAGAATAAATACAAAAGAAAACAGTGCTGAACAAATGCAACATCTGTTTTTAAATGCTTTCTATACAGCAATGGTCCTATAAAAAGAGTATATGCAGATGGGATGCATATGGTGTTTAGTTCTTCTTTCTCTAATAAAATAAATTAAGCAAACTGTTGTATATTAGCATATTTCTGATATGTGCATGCTCTTTATCTGTTACAATTACAATTATAATGTATACAGCTGCTGAAAGATTCACGCTTCACAGTTCATGCTTAACACCTTTCTGAAAATAGAATATAATGAATACGACATTAAAATAAAAATCCCTGAAGACATGTTACATTAAAGCCTGATCAAACACACTGACAGTGTGTCTTGAAAGACAGCCATCCTGCATCGTTTTCCATCACAGTTTGGCTTGGCACAGAAAATAATCTGTTCGAGGAAAATTTCCTCTATACTGTCTTAACTATTTCCTGAGGAAATAGTTAAGACAGTATCCAAAATCACAGGATCCCAGTCGCCATTTCCCAGGTCTATGAAACTCAACTCTGCTTAGAGAGATTGAGTGCTAAATAATAAATAAATACATTATATTTATAATATATATATATATATATATATATATATATTTGTTTTTAAATAGATTCTAGGAAGAGATTTAGATAGCTTTGGTTAAAAAAATTGTTTTGGAAAGTGCTACTGTTGAACTATAGCCAATCTGCGAAGTCACACTTCATTATTTAATTATTTTGATTATATTATATTATATAGTATATTCATGTGAGTCACTGCAAGAGATCATCATACATAATTGATATTACAATTAATAACAACATCAACTCCATTAATGATGCCATGCAAGTTTAATACACATTTTCTCATATATTGGTTTGGAACCATTCAACAAAGGGTGAAGAGAAAAGCAAGCTCCGTGAGTTAGTGGGGAGATAGCGACTGGAGGGAAACCAACCAAAGATACAAGAAACACAATAAGTAACATAAAAAGTCATAATATAATGGGACATAAATGGAGATTATAAAATATGAAGCGCTTGACATCAAAGCCTCGATGGTCATCTGAGGAAGAGAAAAAAGATCAGGATGTAACGTCTTGGGGAGGCTGATGATGAATTAATAAATAAAGAGTTTCGAGAGGAGAGGGCTTCTCAAGGATGTCATCCTAATTGAAAGTGACAGCTTCCATTAAAAATGTAATCAATCTGTCAGTTTTCTAATTAAAAGCGAAACGACTGATAGTTTTGACTCATTAACTTCAAAGAGTGATTCAGTCTGACCGAGTGGAGGAAGTATGTCGCTGGCTGAATGCAGAGGGAGCGAGCAGATGAGACGCGGAGCAAAGGATCAAGAGGACCGGCTGAGGATAATCTGCTACAGTTACTTCACAGAGACGGCTCTTAGTCCGTGGATAAACGCTCAGATGATAATAACCAGGAAGCAGTGAGCGACGACAATGCTGTCATGGAGTTGGTAGACCTGACAAGAAGCAGAACGCTCACAGCAGTAAGTGACCATTTTCTCTTTTTTAAAAGAGCATCATTAGGCAACTGCTTTTCTGAACTAATACAACTCTTTTACATGCACACACACACACACACACACATACACACACACACACACACACACTGATCTGATGCTCATTATGATATTATATATACCTTTATTCGTCCCACAGTGGGGAAATTTCAAAAATCACAGCAGAGGTGCACATCAGAGCATTAATAAAAATAATTATAAAACACAAAACTAAATACTAAAAACTAAAAACTAAATATTAATACTAAATATACAGAGGGAAAACAAAGTAAATTGCTGAGTTTGCCAGGATCTCCAGCGATCTGCAGTTTGTTGTTTATTTTATTATCCGAGTCACGTGAGTGGCTTCTTGGCTTGTTACAAAAGTAAAGTATGAATGTCTATGCAGGAGGTGTTGGTGCATCATCAACTACAGGACGATCACCAAGGAGACAGCTGTGTGTGTCCTGTGGGGTAAAAAAACGTCTTATTTTAATGTAAGTATTTTTTGTGTTTTTCTTGTTGTAGGCCATGGGGATGATCGGGGGTCGTCCCGTTCCCACAAGGCACCGCTCCGATCCCCGCTCTCCCCATAGCTGCATGTTGAAGTGCCCTTGAGCAAGACACTGAACCCCCAGTTGTTCCCCGGGCGCTTCATTGCAGCCCACTGCTCCTTCATAACTAAGGATGGGTCAGATGCAGGATTTTCTTTCTTTCGTAACCATCTGTTAAAAAACGTTTTAGTAGAAAGGAACATCATTTAGTAAGTGGCAAGGTTGCTCTCTGTGTCTCGTTGCAGAGCAACTAGCACTTATCCAGCACTCCACCAAGGCAGCGGGGATGTCAGCAGTCGTTGAGGTATGAGTATATGAAATATTAAAAAAAGATTCAAAAAGTTGACAACTCAGCTGTTCCACACAAATATTGATTTCTGAAGTGTAAAAACGACAATTAGTTGTTATGACAGCAAATGAAACATTTTTTAATCAGACTTATGTTTGCTTGTCCTCTGGTATTCCGTTATGGTATTTGTTCAGATACATCTATATAGTGAGTTTGAAGGGATTTATTTTTCTGTTTCGTCACAGCTGGGTAGTCTGAATGAACAAAGCTATCCTTGATGCAGACAGAACATGCTGTGGAGGATGATGAATGGGGCTGTTGGGGAATGCTACACTCTCTCTAGTGTCTGTCTCACTGCGCACGGCAAGGAAAGAGGCACTAATGCAAAGTTAACTGAGTTCAACAATCTCCCTATCTCTAAGCCTAATTGAATCCACCTTATAATTGCTTCTTCAGAGGCTGGCCGATATAAATTGGATTATTCTCTGAGGAACCTGCACTGTTCCTCCTCAAACCAGCTTTGTATGCTCAATACATCACCATTTTGGAAACAACGTACAGTCACTGTGTGTGTTGTGAGTCCGAGAGATGCTCCAGGGGTGAACAGAGATTAGACTGGACAGTGTCGACACTGTTATCTCACATTCGAGTTACCAGCATTACAGCCAGATCCTAACAACAAAGACAGTCACTGGCACTCCATGTTCACTCAAAACAGAACAAAGATTTGACTCCAATGTGTTTCTCAATTAAAAGCCGATAAAATAAAAAAAAACAATTGTTTGTTCCTTTGGTAATATGTATCCATGCACAATCGGAACAAGAGTCTTTTAAATGTAGCTGAGGTCCAGCAGCAAAGCCGAGGGAATGAGGTGCCAGTTAAAGCTTTGTGAGATGTGTAGCTGGCTGCAGGCCTCATCAGACGAGCCAAATCACGGCCACAGTTACCGAAAGCTCGAAGAAGGAGAACATCTCCCCACCTGGGCACTGTCACACTGACGGAGCCCTTCCTGATTTATTCACCACCGATACACATACAGGTGCCGGCACACACAAACAGGCATGTATGCACCGTCATCCGCACTCACACAAAAACACACTGGCTCAAACCCGGACTAGAGCTCTCTGTCCAATTGAGTTTGCAGGTCCAGTAGCGCAACATAATGAGGTTTTCACACTGAGACACTCCGGCTAGAGAGAGAGCGGCGGGGGAGGGCGATGTGAGGGGGAGTCGGTGGGTGTGACACGCAGAGAGAGAAGGGGAAGGAAAGAGAAAGGCACTCGATGATAATGTATGAGCTGTCGTCAGTGCTCTATGGTGTGGGGGGGAAGAGTGCGGCGGTGCATTTAAAAAGAAGATTATCATGTCAAGATACAGCAATACCTCGGTGAACACTGGTTTTCATTGGGTGTGGGTGCTATGTGTGACCGGGTGTGAACACCCAGCGCGGCTAATCAGGAGAGGAGGGTTGTGTGTGGGCTCCAGGTCGTGTCTATAACTGACCAAGTCGGGCTGGAACAAGAACCAACCACTGATGATTTCCTTTGTGTTGTATACGGCTATGCTGTCGCTTCAAAGTTACGTTTATATTCCGTGGTTGATGGGCCGTGCCGTCATAGATCTCCTGGGCCCTCTGACAGGCAGTGCGATGCTCTTGCCCAGACCCATAAAATACACTTAAACTGCCTTTAAATCCTACTCTCACCATAGCAAAGAGCAGATGTTGGTCAGTTTGACCTGGCCCGATATCTAAATTATATCCGTTACGCGAAACTGCTGGAATGGGAGACTTTTTATGGGTTATATGTTGCCCGGGGATGGTTTATTATGACGTTGTTGGTGAGTGTAAGAGAGCAAGCAGAGGGTCATCAGGTGGGTTTCCTCTCAATAGCCGTATGACACACAGATTGCTCAACAGTGTGCTCTAGTGTCCCTGAAGCACACCTTTACCTGCACACTCACACTCAACATGGCGTCATGACATAGTTTTGACGAGCCATTATTCTGAAACCCCGATAGCTTAAAATAATGTACCATTGGATGGGTGGGTTAGGCTTATGCATGAGGACTGGGATTGGTTAATGTCATCTTTATCACAATTATAATTTATACTCAGCATGAATGCAAACCCATTATTTTGCAACTGCAGCACCTGAAGAAGCACATCAACATCAAGAAGACAGAGCCCATAACACACAACTTCACCTCCCCTCCGACACTAGCCGTCCTAGAGTGGTGCAGGAATTAGTCCTCAAGCCTGGATATGAGTTAGCACTGTTTCACTTTGGGTTCCCTCGTCTTGGTCACTGTTGAGAACACCAATTTTTTATATTTTAAAATGTTTCTCTATGATATAAAATACATTTTGGAGCTTTTAAGAGCCTTTAAAAAATGTGGTTGCTAAACAGTGGATACATGAGACAACAGAATGTAATTATGGGACTATTACACCTTGACAGCCTATTCATGCACCATGTGGCATAGTTTGTTTACAACATGTTGGTATCATTAACTTGTGTTTTCCACATATCATGTTTTTAATAATAATCCATAATTCCATTGGCTTTTTGTCAATCATAACTTCTGGGATGCTCTACAAAAAGACGTCATCCCTGCAGCACCCAATGCAATAAACTACCGAGGAATCAAATTCTTTAGCTCTCATATTATCATGGATGGGATGGATGATTGATCCAACATTGCGAAGATATTACAAACCCACAGTGTGTAACAGTGTACATATATATATATATATAATAATAATGTATAGCATTAGTTCTGGAAAAAAATGATTTGTCAGTGTAAAATAGCTCACGATCAAATAAGCTCTAAACTTTTGACATCTTATTTCCAGTTCTTTCTCCAACCAATTTGCATTTCAATCATTATGTGAATTCAGATGTGACTTGGTTTTAAATAACTCAGTTCTGAACACAGCAGCAGTTAGTTTGAAGGAGAAAAAGGGTCGAAGGACTTTAGTTATTGGACTTTTCACACAAACAACAGCAACGCAGTCTGTCTTAACGAATGAAGTCTGTATTGCTGGAAGCCATTGTTTTACCATCTACTGAATGCTAACTATTAATTTTGGTTGCAACCTCAGCATGGCTCTCTGCTTCCTCATGTGAGTTCATCAACACTATACCACCCAGCCTATACTCTTTGCTATGTGATCAACATCCACAGGAAATAACACCTAGAATTCTTTTGAAATAACACAAATAAGCATTACCCTACATATTTGTGTTATTTACTCTTCAACCGTAATGGTTTAAATTATATTCACATTCATTATGTTAATTTAAAGCCAGTCTATTCTAATGTGTATGTATTCATTTATATAAGCTCTAATTTGTTGTTTTTTCTCCTGCATAGAGTTTTTGGTTGTAATTCGTCCTTAGTATTTACTCTTGTCATATTGCGTTGGTATGTCTTCGGTTTCTAGTGCTCTTGAACTCCAACCATTGCTTCATTCTGCGGATTCATTTTCTCTCCCCTTGGTCCATCCCTCCCCCTCAGCCCTTTCTGTTGAGGTGAGTCAGTCAGCCGGGCTGCATCAGGCCTCCAGTCGCTCTTTCTCTCCCTCTCTCACCCCCTCGTGTTTCTACTGTTTCTCTTTTGAATTCCTTTGATGGCCGACGTGAAGCCAAATGCACTGATCCGAAAAAGGTGGATGAAGACAAAGCCATAAACAAATACAGTAGGGGGAGAAACCTTTCACCCAGTCTAGACATGTATGAATAGTGTGAGACTAACATACAGTTCATCTCATACTATTCATACTTGGTTTGTGCGCTCACTCATAAAGAGAACTGTCTGTACGTGTCCTTAATTTCCTGTGTCCTCAACAAGCTGCCAGGAGCAGCAGTTCTGGGCCGAGCTGCAGTTTCAGCAATGTGCTCACAGCTGATGTGATGCTGTCGGGCTCAGAAAACCCATTTCTAACAATCTCAGTAAAACTACATATATGAATAAATAAATAATCCAAGAATGATTACAATCTGATACAATATGGCAGTTTTACAGCGGGAAAAGAAGTACTCATATCTTTAACTCGAGCACAAGTAACAAGACTGCACTCTAATTTCCTGCATTCAATACATATCTTCATTCTTTATTCACAAATAATAGCAAGCAAAACAACATGTTCACAAATTGAATGTAACAATTGGTGAGTAGTTGATGAAAAAGTCTCAAATGACCTCCACTGGAGTTTTGAAAAATGTAAATTATATGTGTATCTTCCTTTATTAATGTGAAACACTTTGTGTTGCATTTCTTTTATAAAAGCTGATACAAAATAACATGTATTGATATTATTTTTATAGACATGTCACAGAGTACCCTATTGGGAAAAAGAAATGTTGTGTAGTACTGGTTGCAATGCAACATCCAGCTCTTAATAAACCAGCAGTAGCCTAAACAATGGGTGGGATGACTCTTGGGATCATCATACATCTGACATCATCAAACATGGTGGGTGTGACCAGACTGGCATATTCAGCATTCACTGTCTAATACTGAATGTGGTAACACAATGGTAATTGAGCCCATGTCCCAGATTAACTCCTTGCATGTGCTACACTATATATGAATAGTGTTGCTGGGACGTCATTTACATGGGGAATCACAAGTGGCGCTCTCTGGTCTCACAGAAATATACGGAAAAAGACCATGACCTAATAATAATAATAATAATAATTTCGATTTGTATAGCGCTTTTCTCAATACTCAAAGACGCTTAATAACAGCACAAAGCGTGGTGGCCTTTTTGTCTGCAATATTCACTGATATTATTCATCTGTTTTTTTCTGCTTATGTATCTATGATGTATTGGTTGTAAACATAAAAGGAGATTTCCGCAGTTGGTTGTACTGATTTGAGTCATGTATTGACTATTGATATATATATATGTGTGTGTGTGTGTGTGTAACAGTTTAGCTCCACACCTTCCTTCTCGTATTAGTTGTTTTCATGCTGTCACTAACTATCATGTCATTCCAGATCCTGCTTACCATCTCGTCAGTCCAACTCCCTTCACCTGCCTCTGATCACTCCCTCGTTAGTCCCTCATTCCCTTCACCTGGTCCTCACACCCTTCTCACCTGCAGCCCATCCCCTCATTAGTCCCTCACTATTTAGCTCCTTCACTTCCACTTGTCATCTGCCAGTTTGTCTTGTGGTTCTCAGACCAAGCCTGTGAGCGTTCCACTGTGTGTTTGGTTATTCGGTCTGTTACGTTCATGACAGTACTTTCAGTAAAGGATCTTTATCAGCATTATCTGTCTCCTGAGTTGTGCATTTGGGTCCACCATAATCCCGCCGTGACACTATTGACTATTGCATCGCCCCCTCATCACAGCTCTGCTATTTTGTCATCATGTTCATTACATATAATATGAATCTCACCTAATACATCTGAACTGAGAACGAGAACAAAGCAGCTTGGTGACAACCTCTCTGTTTGAAGAGAATAGCCATGCAGGATATCTTTATCTTTTAATGCAAACATGCCATGGTTTTATTATGCCATATGGCTTTATGTTAATACGGTTTCAAATGATTTGTTACAGGTTGTCATTGACATTGAAGCACCCACAATCACTGAATTGAACCATCCTTTTAGATCATAGAGGTCTTTTATAATAAAACAGAAACACTGCTTCTCACATGAGACAGCAGTTATCCAAAGGTAAACAGTGTAATAATACAGTTGTGCCAAGGGTGAAAAGAGGGATAATAATAATCATTTGACCAAGAATAAAGTTTGTCTTGCAGCCGGTCTTACACTTTGTTGGTTGTTAGAGAAGCTAATTAAACCCTCATGAAAGCCTCTCCTCAGGAGCCAGACAGATTAAATACCCTCATGTGTATTCTCACTCCAACTAGCGCACAGCAACGCAAACACGATGGAACAGCACGCGCAGTCTGCAGCGTGTTTTGAAGTATGTGCATGTATTATTTTGTGAATGAATATGCTGAGATAGTCTGTACATTGTCAGTGTGATGTGCACATCTGTACGCTTCCTCTTCGCCTGGCTGCAACGTGTAAGCCCCTGAGCTCCAGCCAAGCTCCTGTTGCTGAGGGGAAACCAGCTGCACACTCATCCAATCCTCCTGCCAGTTCTCCCGGTAATGGAACAGCCCAGTGCCACCTATGCACCCCTGCCATCGGAAAACATTTGGTACATCCTATTGGTGCTCCTCTTGCTGGTTTGTCACTGACTCAGTAGTATATCCCAGCAGTTAGCCAAACGACAGCCTGAGCGCGCGCGCACACATACACGCACACACACGCACACACACTCGCAGCAAGAGTGAGGACGCAAACAGAGAGTTGTAAGAGAGAAGCAAATACATCTTCGTCTAGCGCTCGAGTCTCTCAGTTTCCTGGTTGTTTTGCATCCCTGATATGACCCTGTTCAGCCCGAGACGTGAGTATATATACGTGTTTATCCCTGTGTGTGTTTATGAATGTATTAGTGGATGTTTGCATGCAGCACTGTGTCTGAAAGACAATATTTTCCACTGTGTCTCTCATTGTTTGCCCTCCCCTCCCCTGTTCTGCATCCCTCCCTATACAAGCCTCCCTGTTCAGAGAATCAGCGTGTTTGCTAGTCTAAATCCCAGGTTCATTTTCACTTAAGTTTTTTTCTTTCTGTGTCCTTACCCACACATTGACCCAATCAGATGGATCTGTGGAATGTTTCAGGTTATGAAGTAAACATGGTGATGCATTAAGAGTTGTTTCTGACAACTTTAACATTCAAACTGTGTAGGTACATTCATTCAAACCAAACCTTTCTCCCACATTGGCAAGGTCAGCACTGTGGGCATGAAGGCTGGTGAAGCAGACATTTAGGATTGCTTAATTATCTCTGGTAATGGACTAAAACATTACTTCTTTCTTACCAGCTGTTGAACGTGAATAATGTATCTCTTTTGTAAACTCATCTCGGCTGCAAAATATACTTTCACAAGTTCAGAAACAGCACTTTACTCAAAAAGCTGCATTTCTGTGAAGGCCAAAGTAAAGTGTACAATACAAGCTAAAGGGAGACAGTGGACGTTTAACTCGTCGTAGGCGGTCTATCTGTGGTTTGCGGTAATGTGGGATGTTTTCACTGAAAGTTAGATAATGTATACTCATCGTTCATTCACCTCCTTTCATGCTGATGTTGACACTTTTCTGGCTCACACCAACACCTCTGGTCTCAACATGGCATCTATTCATATCAACCTTTCATATCTTTTCTGTCTGCTTTGCTTTATTAATCTGTGCATTGTGTTTCAAGTGTTATGTTGACAGTTGCTGCCACAATTACTCTGCATTTAGCCCTGAGAGCCGAAAGTAAAATGTAATGCCGCTCGGCTCCGAGTCTGACCTGAGGTCATTTTCAGTGCATGACATGAGGAGGATGACACTTTACAGCAAGAAGCCTGCAGCTGCACTTTTACATCTTTATTTGACAGACTACCTTCTCCTCATATGTGGCCTCATGAAAACACTTTGAGGAAACAGACGAATAAAAAGCTGTGAGTATATTAAGGTGAAAATAAACAAAAATAGCCTCTTTTTTTCGATTCTATAAAATGTTTTTAATATCACCAAATTGTATAGCATGTTTCAAATATAAAGTGTGAAGATTGAGCATATAGACATTATCTAAATGTAAAGTTTAGGGCAAAATAAAAATGGAATAACCTTTGTAATATTTGAAGAATGGAACAAACTCAGGTGGATCATTTTATTTTGTGCTTTATTGCAAATAAGGTTTTATCTTGAACTTTGTTCTGAGCTGGGATGAAAATAAATGTATACGTGTAAACTACGTCTTTAGCAATTAGATCAAACGTTCTGGCATTAATAGAGAGATATGTACAATACAGAAAATAGGGGGGAAGAAAAAAACTATCTTGGTGGAACCACATTTTTCATCAAGGTATGAAATAGTTTCTTCAATCAAAGCCAAACAAAGTAAAATCAATTCTGCAGTCCCAGTTGCTCGAGTTTGGATGATTGCTGCGAAGGCGTTCAGTCGTAATGGCGTTGTCATCTCTGTCTTTTTGGGCGGTGTGTTTGAGAAAAGACAGAGTACAACACATATTGCCACTGAAAATATTTGAAACAGTCTGCTTGAGCATTTTGGTTCTGCTCTAAAATCAGTTGCGTGATTTAGAGATTAAGCAAAAGAAATAGATACATAATTTAAGTATGCACCCAAAATTGAAAAATTAAAGAATCAAGAAAAGAGAAAATGATGAGAGAAGACAGAAACTGGAGCGTTGCTTTTATCTGATTGTTATTATCCCATCTTGCACACATCAATGATTTCAAAGTGCACAGATTAAGAGAACGTACGGTGGTTTATTACATCTTCCTACGTGCATTGTTATGTTCACAACGATGTGTTTGTGTGTGTCAAGGCAATGTATGGTGACCGATTTATTACTGAAGTGAAGTGGTAGTAGTAGAAGTGTGTGTGTGTGTGTGTGTGTGTGTGTATGTGTGTATGTACTTGTACAGGAGTTGAAGCTTGCCAAAAAGCTCTGTGAACATAAAATGCATGCTGTGCACACATTGCCCCTCTTCATGTGTTTCAGCAGAGCCCTTGACAGCCTTGATGTTTTGTTCTTGAGTGTTAGGGTTGCATACAAGAATCACCTAAAGCCTAATAGGTAGTGGTTCATTCATAGTTGCCCTGATGGGGGAGTGGTTGGTTCAGTGTATGCAAGGAGGTGAGCAATTTCAGACAGAGGAGCTTTCCTGGACATCGCAGACAACTCAAGGACACTTCAGCAGGGAGGATGCTGACCGGGGTCTTCAAAGGCCTCATCTAGAGATGCAGACTCATTTAGAATATAAGAAAATCGTTTCCATGTTATTATGGTGTTATTTTGTTTCCAGGTAGTGTGATGAAGCTGTCTCTCTCTCTTTGTCTCACGTCTGGCTCTCAGCCCTTCGTCCTTTGAGTGACGACTGGTGTAGACCATTGCAGAGGCTGAGGCTTTCTTACTCATCATGGCTGATCATGTCTGACCTTGATGTGTCCTCTTGTGCTCTTTGCTAATATTTTACAAACAAGCTGTCTATTATACTACTGTTTGATTTATGCATGATCTACCTCTACTCGAGTCTCTTGAATATTTTCATCATCTGTGGTGTGAATATTGGCTCCCCATACACTGTTATTATGACACTTTGCCAATGATAATCATACTAATGCAATAAAGGCAATATAATATACAATCATTTGATTCAGCCCCAATAAACATACCACTGGAATAACTAAATAATCTTTAAGAAAATCAGCAACCAATTATCCAGTTGTGTAGTTTTAACCCATGTGATGCTTACAAAACAAAACATTACTATTGTGTGCATTATATTGATCATTGTGCCATCATTTTAACACCCCAAACCTGTGCAAATTAAGAACAACCTCAAAACAGAAAATCCAGCTTAAAGCCACAAAAAATAGCAATCTACAGTGTAGAAGGTGGAATTAAAATATTTAACAACAACATATGTTTATGTAGGAAATTGTTTAGCGAATAGCAGGCTGATTACCTCCCAAAGTTTCTCTCCCGTAGGGACAACTGTGCTCAGCATCATCCTCCCCTCTTCCTGTGTCATGGCTTCTTCATGCAGTCAATCATACATTCATCATCCTGCTCAGCAAACACATTATACAAATATAAACTTAGTTTCCTTCTGCCATACAATCACTTCAGACCCAATCTGTGTAAATCAGGAAATGTCCACTATGTCTTTTAAATATTTGTTTAATTCTGGAGGAAGATGCAGTTACATGCCACATGAAAATATTTCACTATAACAACTAAAAAATGGCAAGTAAAAGCAGGCAACATGATGGAATTCACAGTAATATTTCTCAGAATATCATATCACTTAGAGTAAATCCTTTTTTATTCTTAGAGGCTGGTTTAAGACTTTCCGAAATAGGGAAATTAACAATTAGTGTCCCGCTTGGTTGAGCATTATATTAAAAAATACATAATATATTTCACATATCTTTTGGAACGCCAGAATTATTCACCCACACTTTGCCAAACTAATACATTTTGATGTACCGTATTTAAAACATATTTTCATACTTAATTTGTGCCTATATTCCTCATATCAATAACACAGTCCCAGTCGTAGTGTTCGTGTCTGCTCGGCTCAGGCCAGTAAGAGTTCCGGTGTCAGCAGTGGGGGCCAGTTCCTCACCAGCAGAGCCGGCTGCACAGAAGCAGGTCACTGTTTGACTAAAATTGTCAGGAAATGATCCCTGCTGTGGAAAGTAAAGGCACATTCACGTGTCTACATTTCTTTTCACATGTTCAAACCCATACTTTATTAATTGTAGCTTGCAGCTATTTGACAGTCACACTGTGTGAGTGTATGTGCAGCTGGCCCAGTCACACTCCATTCACCGCCCATCTGTCCATGTCAGACCGGCCTCTCCTCTCCTCCTCTCTTTACTCCGTCACTTTTTTTCCCTCTCTCTCTCTTATGCTCACCTTTGAAAAATCAGTGGTGAGCCTCGACCAACACGAGCAGTGAGCTGTTGGCATATCCTGTAATCAAGATGGCTCATGGTTAATCCCCCCATTGGAACATGTCTGCAGAGCTGTTTGCAGGAGAAATGCGTGAACACAGAGCGATGGGGTTTGGCTTTTGAGACTGAAGTCTGAAGCGGCACCAGATTTCTGACAAACATGGAGGTGAACAGCTGGCGCAGAGTGGCAGAAGCAATCAACAGAGAGTGATGGTTGATAGATGTACAGCCACTGATGGTCTTAGCCCGCCCTTTAGTCATTACCATGTCAAATGACGACAGCAAGTGCAACTGATTAGCTTAATTTTGCTCAAATAATGAGTAAATAATGGCGTAGGATAAACATGGCAAGACAGCGTAGAGGGTTTACGGATAGATAATCATATGCATATTCTTCCCTGTGCTCTGCAGCCCCTGTTGTCGTGTTATTTTAATGCTCTTTACCGTATCAGCACAAGGTTAATTTGTTGCTCTTCCATGCAGACATGAGCATGAGTGGAGAGTTGAAGTCCAGCCGCTCCAGGGCAGCAAGTAAGAGGGCCAGCAACACCATTTATGGGTAAGTATAACCCCCCTCCACCCACACACACACACACACACACACACACACACACACACACACACACACACACACACACACACACCTGCCCCCACACACTGAGATAATCATGCATTCTATTATTCTCTGCAACCTTTTATCAGTAACTCGATGGCTGCACCTCAACGTTGCAATCAATGGCGCGTTATTCGGCGTTAGCTTCATACCAACTGTGTATGTAAGCTGCTATTGATTTTAGCTAGAGGTGCTGTCTCCACAATTGTTTTTAATCCCTCCGTTGATGTAGTGCACACATATGACTGGAGACAGTGACTGTTTACTGCTGGTGGTTCAATACAGTGTTGTGGTGCTACACTAACTAATTAACTGTGTGCTTAGATAGCGGGCAAAGAGAAGAGAGGGCAGTGGGATGGCAGCAGTGTGTGGACTTTTGAATTGTATTCACTTTTAATTTCATAGTTTAATAGTGTTGTGTCTTGGCTTTCATTACTCTTACCTCCAATTATCGTTTTGAACTGCAACCCTGGCTGCCGCTCAGGAGGCTTTATCTCTTCTAATGAGCACAAACCACAGAAAGTGCACTAAACACTCTGACCCCACTGACCCCACTGACCCCACTGACAATGCACTGTCTCCTATTTGTTCACTTGATGTGGGTTGGTGTCATACTTCATCCACCAATGGATGTGGACAAGAAGCAAGACCTTGAAAAACATCACATAATTAGACACATTTAAGGTCAATATACTATTGGGTTCCTGTACATGTATATTTGGTTTCAATTACACTTATAAAAAGAAACAAGTAATTGCTTTGAAAGGTCTACAAGGCTTTTCTTTTTGCTGACATTGTTTTATTGAGAGGAGAGATAGTCCCGTTAAAGCTACTCGGGTGAACATGATCATTAATATTGAAATACTTTGCAGGACATCCACCCGATGACACCAGAATGCAAATGATGTTTAAATAAAAAGAATAGGAAATTAATATTAACAGATGCAATCATATTTATGCTGACTGGGTCATCCCAACCCAAATCAGCAAATCTCATTTTTAGTCTGCATAACTGGGACATATGGTGCCAGCTGCACTATAAATACTGATATTTTTTCATTCCTAGCAGCTTCATTTTCTGTCGCTGTGCTGGTTCCATCATAGCATACAGTATCATATATAGAGTTATACGAATGGCCGTATGGGACATTATGTCCCCAGCCTGTCCTTCAAAACAGTTAATCTCTGCCTGCGCTCCCTCCTCCACCCCCCTAAACCGTAAGCCCCCAAACGTTATTTGCTCATTCCACCATGTAGTTATTCAACAGCGTGCGGCCATGCATTAATGAGGTTAGTCATACAACACACACACACACACACACACACACACACACACACACACACACACACACACACACAAACACAAACACAAACACAAACATAAACACAAACACACAATAACTAACCACAAATGGCACACACCTGAGCTAGCAGCTGAGATGACCGAGACTTAAAGTCGTCTCTCTAAAGCCGTTTCAGGTGTGCGGACACATCTAGTTGAATAATCCAGAGAACGTGTCTAGCCTGCACACACATTAAAGAACAAGACTCAAAGTCCCGAGCCATCTGTCTCTGTGGCAGTAATTTATGGGGTTTAATATTAACCTCATATTTCCAAAGTGAAAAAAATGATTTGACAATTTAAGGTCAGTGTTTGAAAGCTTGCAATCTAATAAAGAAAAGGTTTTGCAAGATTTAAACAAAGTGTTGAAGATGTTTAAACTCTAAGATTGCGTTTGCGAAAACATCGTAAAAAGGAGAATCCACACAAGGGCGGACATTATGAGACCATTGGCCCCTCCCTCACTCCTTAGCCTCCTACTTCCTGTGCCCTTGCTCGAGGCACCTTCATTTTGACGTCAACTACCTACTTAAGCTTCATCACAGTATCTTAATTGCGATGCTATTACTTTCACACAAAACACACGCCCCCCCCCCCCCCACACACACACACACACACACACACACATACACAGAAACTCACACGGGAAAAACAATACCAGCAATGCTGCCTGAGAATGATAATAACAATTTCCGCCTCCCAAAATCATTATTCAAGCCTTCAAAACTCAAAATATGTAAAACCTTTTTATATTAGGGTTTACATTTAAATGTTTTAAATATAGTACTTTTGTCACAGCGGTGCTTTGAGCTAAATGCTCACATTAGCATGTTAACATAATCCCATAGACGATGCTTGCATGTTGACGTTGACCAGGTATGCTGTCGGCCATGATCACCATCTCAGGCTAACACGTAACCATGCCAACGTTTGCTAATTAGTACGATACACCAAGTAGGCTACAGCCGAGGCTGATGAGAAAGCCATTAATATTAATACCATTTTGACCCAATTATGGCGCTAGATGAAATGTGATCGGGTCACCAAAGTTATTACCAGTCATCCTGAAGGCGACACGAATCCATCCAATAGTTCTCGAAACATTTCAATAAAAAACACAAACTACAATTTTATGGCGAAACTAAAGGAAAAGTCCCGTTATCACCCGAGAAATGTGGGTTAATCCCCTGGGTATCTACACCGTTCCCCTGTAATCCATTAACAAGTGTGTTGAGATATTACAGTCTGGGCCAACGTGGCCTTGCCATCCCTAGAGCTATGACGCTAGCATGGCTAAAACCATTCATGTGAACTAATGCGAAACTGCAACAGGAAAAGTGAATAAAATGTACCTAAATGTGTTTCAATTCCTTTCCCAGAACAATACTCGATAGATTTTGAGTTCTACGGATGAGCGATTTATAAGAAAAGCCAATCTACATGATCATTTCCCAGAGACAGAAACTACATTTTAGCTAACGTCACAAATGTAAATGGTGGTGATACAGCCACCAAAAGTCTCTCTGTCCAGGCCCCAACAATCCTGCTCTGTGTCTGGCAGCACTGTGCCCTCCCTCCTCCCTCCTCCCTCCTTCCTCCTCCCTCCTCCTTCCTCCCTCCTCCCTCCTCTCACTGTTCTCACAGAGCTGGCCAACGAACACTACTGCCTGTGGCCTAGATTACTTTGCGAACAAACTTTTCCAGCTCCTGTCTAAGACGCTAAAGCAATGCAATCCGCTATAAAACACCACGCAGGTTGCCAGCGTTTTATTATTGCTATAAAGTTGGATTATTTAGCTTGAATTTAACAGTTAAACCCAATAAAAGCATTTCATTTTGACGTAGTCACAGTCATTTATTGTCTCCTGACGGCTTCCTTCCTCTTCCTCTGCTCCCTCGCCACTCTCCCCCAGGCCGTTTGCTCCAGAGCGACCCTGACAACACAGAGTTTTGTCATCATTTACCGTCTTTGCTTTCTGACTGTCACGGTTACCCTCCAGCTTGGCGAGACCCAGCTGTGAAACAAGGGATGTGGTGGAGAGAGTGGCAAGTGTTTCACAATCCAGATGCTGCTGCTGCTGCAGCCGTGGCCTCTGTGCGCTCCACTGCACTACCACAAAAGCTCACTGTACTGTGGCGCCTGTGTTAGGCGGCTCAGGTGCCAGAGGTAGGGCCCCAGAGGTATACATGTGCTACAGTTATCTAATGACTTGGATAGCTGTGTGGGTTAACCAGGACAATAAACTGCTGCAGTGGAGCAGTGTTTAATGTCTCCGCACTGGCGACAGCTGTGGAATTAAGCGTCGTGTTTTTGTCTTAAAGGCGATTCCTCAGGTACCCCTGGAGGGAATGTATCCAAATTTAGCTCAAACGTCTATTTGGACTCGAGGATGAACTGATTGCCTTTCGTTTGATCATTAATTTGTGGCTGTGAACTGTGCGGCCTGTGTTCTGATTATTACAGTGTTACTCGTATTATCTGCTCTATTTTGCATCCCAGTGGAGAGGGTACTGGCCCGAGCGCACTGAGCATCTGCTCTGTGGTATTTCCGTGTGCTTTCACCATGTGCTTCGCTCTTTTAGTGTTCTCTCATCTGTTTTAATTATCAGAAGTGCCGATCCTAGGCTAGCGTAAGTTAGAATGGAAATGACGCAGCGGCCCATCTGTCACACAGTCTCAAAGGGAATAACACGGGCTGCGGAGGTGGAGGCATCGGGGTACGGAGGCTGCGGTTGCCAGGAGCAGTGAGAGATGATGTGCTGATGGCGGGGCGGTTTGATACACAGCGTGCCACTACGTACAGGCTAATGTGATGGCAGATACTACAAAGATGGGCAAGAGATCGACAGGAAATGAGTCACATAAGAGGGCCACAGCAAATAAAAAATACAATTCTGCTTAATTACATCTTTGGTGTTTATTGTAATAGTCTGAGCCATCATGTTTAGTGGTTATGGTATCATTGTACTTACCATGTTTATTGCTATAATAACTAAAAAGAGTTCATAGACAATTCTTGGCCCATGCTTCAAAATTGGGCATTTAGTTTTTCCGACCCCCGGCCGACATACGAACCGACAAACCAAACTGAAAACAACGGCATCAGTTTTAGTAAACCTAAATTATCGTCTAAGACTTTTAGGCAGTATGGTAGTATTAAGAATAGATCAGTAAAGCTATATGCAACACTTATTTTGTCAGATATTATATTTGTATCTCGCCTCAGGCCCAGCTGGCTGAAATCTGTTAAACCACCAGAAGCAGTTAAAAAACGAAGGGCAAATGGAGGCAATCTGCAGTTAAGGAAGCAGTGATCACCCGTTTTTATGCACCAACATTTTTCTACTGGACTGTGACATCACTCTGTTTGTCACAACACAGCAGCTGGCTGCCAGCTGCTATGACAGCCACCCACTGCGAAATCTGTATGCACAACATCCTAATAATCTCTTTAAAACATGACAGTAATAGATTAGATTTTTTAGGGGGGGGGGGGCTCATAATGTGCAGGGCCACAGACCGGAAGATAATAATTAATATTTATGTCTTGTTAATGGGAAAAAATAGCATGCATTAGCATAGCTTGTAAAAACACACAACTGTAATATGTAAAATAGATACGACATGGTGCTCGATCTACAGCTACACCCACCTTCTACCCTTTTCCCAGAGCGGATGTGGGGTGAGTCTAGTGTAAGCTCATGACTGTGAAGGGTGCAATAACCATCCCGCATTCATTTCCTTTACGAGACATAAAACCAGATGCCTCGTATTTGCCGACTTCACAATACGTCGTTGCAGCATCTTATTGATATTTTGTACTTTAGAGTTTTAGTGATCAACCAATTAAGGAAAATAAGACAAAATACAGAGAGAAGAAAATGACCTGCATGACTTTGGTTTCAGTTGTTCATTTGTTTTATATAATATTAAACATTTACTTTCTCCTGACAGTTCTGCTTGTGGAGAGAGTTTGAGTTGTGTGTGTGTGTGTGTGTGTGTGTGTGTGTGTGTGTGCATGTGTGTGTGTGTGTCAGTGTTTGTGCTGTGAAAAGCAACTGGCCAGGTCAGACTCTATGTGACCAACAGGCCAGTGACTGATTATAGAACACGCTTGGTGTATGTTTAAGAGCCTGGATCACTCCAAGTCAAATACAGCAAGATTGTGTGTGTGTGTGTTGTGTCAGATAAATCTATACACACCTTCTGAAACCGACACTTCAATCAGCACATCCACTGAGCACAGAGAGTTGGAGGCGTGGAGGTGAAACAGATCTTAAACTCGTCCTTTTAAGATCAGTTTTTTTCTTCTTCTCCTTAAATCTACCCTTTTCTCTTTTTTTGTGCACAACCGAGTGCATTTTAGGTGAGATTCCACTCAATGAGTACCCTTATTTCCAATTATATATATCTAATATATACTTTATACTTGTAAAAATATATATATTTTAATGCATATCATCCCACCTTCAAGTGTGGTCCTTTGGAACAGCTGTGGTGGGACCATGTGGCAACTTTGGCGTCCAAAAAGTGCCATAAACTTTGATTTCCTTAAAACTTTCCTCTGTCCTCTAGTTGTTTCCTCTGTCTTGTAGTTGCAAACATATGTTTAATTGTATAGAAGTCTATACAAACAACTTTCTTCTCACTTGATTCAATACTCATTAAACATTGTAATTGTGTATTCTTCTTCAGTATCTTCTTCAGTATCTTCTTCCATACAACATAATGTTCATCAGGTAAATGATGGTCATATTTATAGATGATGATCGTTGTTTTAGGGCGTTGCTACTTTTTCATCGTTAGGTCGCTTCTACGCTGTTGGATGTTAAGTTTAGATTTTAAACCTTTAATCGTGTGTTTTCAGTTTTGGTCTCCTAGAAACGGCAGTTCACAAAGCAGCTTCCCCGTGTGATTGGGATGATATTGCACTAGTTTGTTAAAGCCTAACACACTCTGCATCCTCTCGCACCATCCCGAGTGAGAAAGTGAGTAACCACAACTGGTAACAAAGTGTGTCATTAAGACAAGCTTTTGCTGCAGCAAAAAAACAGCCCACTAACTATTCATCAAAGGCCTCAGTACCTTCTCCTTCCACTTCAACTTCAGCATCACTTTTGCAGAGTGACTGCTATTTACATTTTACCGTCCAGCTTTTCCATCTGTTCTTTGTCGGCCTTTCTCTCTGCGTGGATGGATGCTCAGACAATTTGCTGTCTGCAGTCTACTGGGAGAGACGATAGCGGAGGGGGTGTACCCTAGGTAAAGGTCGGTGCAGTCAGAGGTGGATGCACGGCTGAGGAAAAGGTCACTGGGCAGAGGAGGGAAGAGAGTGCATCTGCTGGTTTCAGGCCCACTGCCACATCTTTTGAGACAGAGGAGAACAACTGATGGTGGAAAGGAGAGAGTTACCATGATCGCTTAACTGAGACAATTTAAATGTGTGTGTGGGGCGGGGGAGGATGGGCACGCTTCTATCCATGTATTTTCTAGCTGTGTTACCAACACAGATGAGGTATCTCTCCTGTCCTGCAGGCTTATCAGTCCACAGCGGTTGGTCCCCCTGCTAATGAAGTCATCTCTATCCTCGCTGGCTACTCGACACCGAGAAGAGAAAGAGGGAGCAGGTGGGAGTGGTAGAGATGGGCAAGGATTGATGTAAAAGACATGCAGGGTGTAATACAGAGCAACAACAGTACAGTGTGAAACTGCTGAAAGAGAGAGGAGTAGATAGGAGAGACAAAATCAGAGAGAGAGAAAGAAATAACAGTCAGAGCGAGTGAGGGGTGAAGAAAGCAAAGAAGGGAAAGCAAGTGAGCACTGCACTGCGTGTCATTGCCCCCCCGGCGTGAACAATCCATCTCAAATTGATCTTCCAGCTCGGCCCAGCAGGGCATTCTGAATCAATCTCAAATTGATCTCAGTGCCAGAGGTCGGGAAAACTAGCAGTGGAGCTTATCAGAAATATAGTGGTGCTGGGAAGATCTGACAGGGAAACTTATCACACTGCACAACAGGAAATGGGCTCAGAGTCCCCGGGGCAGCAGAAGGACGAGCCTGCTCCCTGTACACACAAACACACACACATGCACGCACACACACACACTAACACACACAAAACTCACGCATGCACACACACACACTCACTCACCAGCACACACAGATCCAATGTCTCTGCATGTATCCAACACAGACATTCAGTGACACATGCTCCCCAGTGTACGGAGAGACTATACTGTGCAAACAAACATACTCACACAAGCTTTCCCACTCACACACATACACACACACACACACGCCGCAGATTCACTAACATCAGTTCATACCTAGAGGCTATGTCACACACAAAAAAGTTTGTCAGTGCACAATATGTCAATATATTTTAAGTTAGACAGGTGAGATTTGAAGCCTGGAGCACATAATGGCTTATAACACATTTAATGTGTCCTCAGCAAGGCTGTGTGAAAGGCCAGAGGAAGGACAATCAATACTGGCATGCATTTAGACAGTCAGTGAGCTTAGGGGAGCAACCTGTCCCACTAGTCTCTGTGAAAAATAAAGCCATAAAAACAATTGACTTTCACCACATCGCATCTTTGATAATACTTGGATAATCCAGTCCAGGAGCACATGCCACAGCGGCCTCAGCACACTGAAGTTGCATCAACTGGATGTCTGAAAACCTTCAGAGGTGCCAGTGTGCTGTTATTATTGTGTAGTTATTACTGTGTAGTTATTACTGTGTTTCAACAGGATTGTGGTGTGCTATTTCTTGCTGCTTGGATCACCAGATTGAATCTTGACAGAGCATGACCACAACACACAGAACACTTAATTAAAGTTCATTTTAAAGACAGAGAGAGCTGCAGAATGACACAGCAGTTGGGCAGGCCGGACCGAGTCTTTTGGGGGCCCTTAGCAGTATTTGGGTCTTACCATATTACTAAACCAACTGCATGTTCTACATTGTGTTTGTATTAACTAACCAGAAATATGTGTATGTAACAAATCAATGTTCTCTGTGGAAAGAGCTGAATCACTTCATGATGTAGAAAGGATATGACATGACCCAAAAAATACGACGCACGAGGCAGAACATGCATTGATTAAAATAACTAATACTATTGTGCATAGTCTAGTACAGTGATCAAATGAGGAATTAAGACAAAAAGTGCATTGTTTGAACATCAAAGTGTCCAAGAAAATCAGGGAAAACAAAACCATGTTTGGATCAATAAACATAACATTGACATTTTTTTTTACAACAGGGTTTAAAGTACAGTTGTGCTATTCCATATTAATTATTTCTTAATTCTAAATATAATTGGTTGTAATGACATCCAACATGCAGACACGTAAGAACAAAACATGTCATGAGGTGTCTGGGACGTCGCAGCGAGAGAGAGGACCCAAATGCCGACATAACCTCTGCAAAACCAATATTTAATTTCAATAAAATAGACAGGACGACAAAACGCTGACCAAACGGTCCGAAGCCACACTGGGAATGAGACGAACAGGGTTTAAATACACAAGCAGGCGGAGGTGATTGGACAACGGGGAACGAGACACAGGTGGACACAATGAGGGCGGGGCCAGCAATCACACAGGTGGAAACAATCAGGACCTGGGCAGCCAATCACAGGGAGACCGACGACACAAGGACTTCAAAATAAGACACGAAACGAGACACAAACTCCAGATCCTAACAACATCTGGCTGTTGCTATACGAAAAGAATTGTACCATGGCTCTTAAACCGACCTTCAAATGTAATTTATTTAACTTAACACGTCAAAGAATAGCTTGCAAAGACACTTATTTCAGTTAATGTTGACGTTCTTGTCTTGTTCATTCATTTTGTTTAATTAGTATTATGTATATTCTCTAATGCTACGGAGAAATGTGATTTATTTAATCCTTTATTTATTTTTTGGACCACAGAATCCACATTATTTTTATGTGCAAAAGTGTACTGTTTTTCATTCTTTTTTTGGCAAAAATGACATTAAATGTCGGTTTTTAGAAGGTATATCTTTATTACTTTGTCTTTGGGAAAAAATTGGGACCTTTAGCAACTGCTTATATTGCTTAATGGATGAAAAGAAGTGAGGGGGAGGGCTATCTTTGTCAGCGATTGGGAGGCAGCAGGAGAGCCTTTTCTTGTCCAGGACTGTAAAAAGCTCCCTGTCAGCACACAGGGGTAATGGAGGTTAGCAGAGAGTGTGAGTATATAAAAAAAAAAGTGAGTCTGTAAGTACAAGTGGTTGCATGTCCCAGGAGGTACAACAGAATACCCGTGACCCCAGTTTTACCTTGGGGCACATACACGTTTGCATGCACCCGCACAATCAAATAATGACTCTGGAAACTTGCATCGATAAGCATTTAGAAAATGTAATATGAATGGTTTCTTTCCAAAACATAATCTTATAGGACAGGAAAAGCATGAATTTATGTAAATGAAAGCAATAGCAAAAACAAGCCAGACCTTTTTTGACCACTGGCATTCCTGAAACAGACACACACACACACACACACACACACACACACACACACACACACACACACACACACACACACACACACACACACACACACACACACACACACACACACACACACTCACACACACCCGCACACATCTCTGCAGCATTACTGTACCCTCTTTCAGTTTACCCTGTGATGCGTACTAACAAATGCCCTTCAAATACCACGCTCACACCCTGGTGTTTTACCATTTCATGGACCTCCCTCTGTTGACTACATTCAAGCAGCTCTGCGCTGCCATGGCTTACTGGGTCACTTGAATAGAACAATGCCATTGTTTAGCCGTGAGTTATGAGTAACACCTGTGATTTTCCTGCAGTATACTAGGCCTAAATATCTGCTTTAAAAAAACTACCTATAAATAAAGTTATAGGAGTGCAATGCTAAATCACATTAATGCATTGCAATCTGATATTGTCATTCATCAGTCCTGGATCTATGAGTTCTGCTGCATTGTTTATTTTCAGTTCTGCTAGACTATTATATCTCTTTAAAGTTCTGCTAATGGCTCAATCTGCTGTACAAACAAGTACAATTCGTACACTGCCGAAAAACAACAACAGTATTATCTAATCTTATCTTATATTTAAGAGAAGCCGCTACAACTATGTTGCTATGTTGCTAACTTGAGGTTTAAGTGTGTTCCAGAGAGGCTCTCAGACTGCAGTCTGCGTCTGACTCGACAAATGTCAGTCATGTCGATCACAGTTAAAAGCACAGAGAGCTCTTTTGAGGGCCTTTTTCTGAATGGCAGCTTATTATTTGCCCGAGATACATCCTGTAAACGTCCAGATCCTCTCTTGTTGTCCGAGAAAAGAACTGGATTTGTTTGCTCGGTGGCCGGATGACAAAGTCTAACGAGCGAGAGCTGCTCAAACACACACACACACACACACACACACACACACACACACACACACACACACACACACACACACACATACACACTCACACACTCGGAGCTTTGTTATTTTGCCTTTTTTCTTTTGGTAGCTAGCAAAGAATTTTTTTCTTCTTCTTTTTTCGTGTAACCATGCTGCTTTGCCCCGCACGCAGAAGAGCTGAAGTGACTTTTCGTTTTTAATTCTTCGAATAATGTCAGGACAACATCATAGTTCAGGACACAAAAACTTGACAGAGTTGAAAAGACTGAAAGGATTAACTCCACCAGGCTGCCTTGAGTAACCTTTTTAACTTAATTCGGTTCTGTTAGAGGGAGCGTCTAGATATCTGTTCCCCTCTAGCTCTTTCCGGCTCACGGGAGGAGGGGCGGGGTCGCTCTGTGAGCGGCCCTGGATGTCACTTGTCACCTCACTGCTGTGTAATGCTGCTAATAAGCACTAAATATCCTGAACTCCTGAAATTTCCAATTACCGCTCCCAGCGAGACACTGAGCTTTTGATGAATGGCAGCGAGCGAAGGCGGTCGGCCCTCCTGGAGCGAAGCCACGCATATTCATATGGAAGAAGTACATGCGCTGCATCCCCAACAGGCGGACGACAACCACCGTTCACTCCCTCGCGGGCCCCAACGGCAAGCTTTAATTCTGAAGACAGTTGGTACAAACATAAAAAAATAAATAAAGTAGCATCGTTTGCATGTTGAGCTGTGTGCAGATGGTCTCCAGTCATGCAGAAGAATTGGCCTTATCCCACTCCAAACACTCTGCCTGCAGGAGGATTACGCCACATTGTTGACGCTACCGAGGGGCGCATGATTCTGTAGCACATCGAGCTAAACCCACACTTATCTACATATGCACATATTTATGGTGCACCGCGCGCACACACCTACACCCACATACTGTACACACTTGGAATCACTGCACTACACACACACACACAGACACACAGATTATACTGCATGTTTTCTAGTCATTGGAAGTTGCAGTTTTGGTTTTTGATATTATTTTTTACTTGCTTTTTATTCATGTATCCGAAGCCAATCGTACCGCTAGATCAGACTGGATTGTATAAAGTGTTTTCATTGGGACTACAAAGCATGTACAGTATTATTCATGAATTCATATCCTGTCCTGCAGGAGTGCTAAATAAGTAATTAATATAAAAGCGCTTTTGGGCTTTCACAATAAACACCTGTATGACCGCCTGATTTGAAAGGCAGATTATGTTAATCTTTTCTTTGGACGGGGTCAGTACAGTGAGCCCCTCTCCTCCATGCTGTATCTGAACATCAGTGTTTATTCTTTCTGGTATATGCTCCTCTTGTGTATTTGGTGATGCAGATCTTCTCTTGAGTCTTTTGACCCTCTTTAGTTGCTGTGAAATCTAAGCCCGCCGGTAAATGGTGGCTTAGGGTTTAATGGCTACAGCCTGTGAAGACACAGTCTCCATCCCTGATGGGAACACATTTAAAAACGCCTTTATGTACCAATCGGTTTTGACAAATCGTCAGTTTTCCACCACAGTTTGCTTGTAATGATGCTAAAAGCAGAGGCTGATTCATGAGACTCTCTTATTATTTCCAACTCTGACATTCTTTGGCTAATCAAACGGTAACCGTACCATGCTACACCCGCTTTGTCCCTGCCAGGGCTGATCCTACAGGCTGGCTGCATCAGTCAGGAATGTCCACACCCCAACAGCTGTAGGGGAATCTGACTCATCCCTCTCTCTGTCCCCATCCTCCTTGTCTCTTTAACAAACCACTCCACCCTTTATCCCCCCCCTCCCTGTCCTCTCCACTTTATCCACTCTCGTTTGAGAGCTTTGGCAAGTTGGCTCTGCCTGCTTCTGCCATGTGAATGTTAGTTTACCACTGATGAGTTCACCTCTGAGTGGACAAAAGAGATGCATTGTGATGGACAAATGGGACAAAGGAAGACACAATCGTTCGTTCTCCCTTGAGACAGTCTTTATTGGGTCTGCTGTTCCCTGATGCATGTCTTTTGTCTGATAGGTACTGCCTGTAACGCTCCAGCTGTAGTCCGGGGTCCCTGTTCAAAGCCTTATTGATGCAGCAGCAATCATCAGCTCCTCTCTGTCAATGCACTTCTCCCCTGCTCCTCTTTCTGATGTGGCTGCAATCAAACTTAAAGGGCTGTCAGCCGTTCAGAGCTACTTAAACTAAAGTGAGGAAGGATGAGTGCAATCTGAAAAAAAAAACCTTATCTATGTACCTCAACCTCTTCAACGGAATACATTTCTCTCGGGCTTTTATTTAACCTTGATGCATATGTAGGATATGAATATATATATGAGCTCCGGGAGGCGTCGTGACCCTCGTGCCTCTCATGCACCGGCCTTTAGCGGTACATCGCCATGTCACAGAACACGCGGCACCTCCACATGCTGCAGAGCAGTGGGCCAAGCAGTAATGAATGTCAAGGAGCAGATTACATGGTAATGCCTTATTGATCGCTACTGTCCTGCACACATCATTGATTAAAGCAGCGGAGTGTGTGATCGCTACATGTTTAAGTAGGATCTCAGGAGATAATAAAGATGCTCTTTGTGAAAGGGTAAATCTCCCTCAGGACAAGTTGTAAAAACTGTGTGCGTGCAGTGCGTGTGTGTGTGTGGGCAACAGTATGGATGTCTACGGTGATTTCATACTGTAATATTAATGTTATTGATAACAAAAACTCAATAGGAATACCAAATAATGTCAGATGGGAAAATCAAAGAACTTCATAGGAATAATCCCAGTTGATCCCATATTGCCATAAGGCAGGCTTGCTCATTGATTTAAGATATTGCCTTCAATGGAACCAGAGACAGGCTGCGCCGCTGTGTGTAGTGGGCGTGGCTAGCGCTGTCTTCTTACACAGGCTTCGTACGGTCATGGAAAACCTGGAAAAGTCATGGAATTTTGTTATAATCACGTGTTCATTTACGTCGAGTTTGAAATAATTAATGTGATTTTTAAAGAAAGACGTACGCAATCAATACGCAACATTTTCAAAAATGTTCATGTTTATACCGAGATTTCAATTTGGTCATGGACATTTGGTGAAAAGTCATTGAAAAGTCATGGAAAAGTCATGGAAATCCATCAGTCAAAATGTGTAAGAACCCTGCTTACAGCAAGAGGGGTGCGGGTTCGAACCCCGGTCCCGGGTTGGTTCTTCTGTGTTTGAGTCAGCTGGTTCTCCCCGTGGCACCGTGGGTTCCCTGCAAGTTCTCCGGCTTCCTCCCACAGGCCAACGACCTGTCCAGGGTCAACCCGGCCTTCTCCCAGGGTCAGCTGGGGTCGGCTCCAGACTCCCCAGAACAGGGATACGCGGTTTGGATAATGAAATGGAGCCTGAGATATTCAAGGTATATTTCAGTGCCACATTGTTGTTACAGTATAGAAGGTTTCTCACATGGTTGAAAGTCTGTGTGTGCAAAATCCCAAACAGAAGAAATACTTGATACGAACCAATCAGTGAAATATTATTCAGTTGTGTTGTAATCGTCTGTGCGACAATGCTTATAAGCATGTGTGTTGGAAGCAGGCAAATCTGAAGCATCAGTTGGGCGTTTTCCAGAAAAGAAAAAAAAGAAGAAATTGTGAATGTGAGTAAAGGAGAGGATAACAGCGACAGTGATTAAATGACTGGGAAAGAGGGAATACATTAGTTCTGTCTGTCCTTCAAGAGTGTCTGAGTGAGAGAGAGAGGGAGAAAGAAAGAGAGAGAGAGAAGGAGCTGCCAGCACTCCCTTCATCTTCCCCTCCTCCCCAATCAAAGCTGCTCTGCTCTCATCTTGATCATACTCAGCCTTAACATCCCAGGGTATCTTTTTTTCTATTTCTTTCTCTCTATCTTTTTCTGTTCCTCCCATCATTGTCGATCCATGACCACAAATGTAGTTCTTTTTTTTTTTACAGGCAAGAAAAAAACCTCTGCTTAGTTTTTACGCACAGTAATCTCATTTCTTGTTGACTGCATGTTGTGAGTCTCTCTGTGTAGAGGTGGGTTGTATCCCAATGTGTTGGCTCTCGATTGTTCTGCTTTCTTTTTCTTTTTTCTCATATTTTACTCCGGATACGGGCGATCTTGACAAGAACATGCTAGAGAAGATATTTACCACCATGGACAAGTATTATTTCAGATTCAATGCATTTTCTCTGATTAAATGACAAAATGTGACACACACAAGTATCTGATAAAAGTATCTGATGCCACTATTGACATAATTTATGTTTTTCTTCTGTCTTCCAAAACTTACAAATCAACAACCAAAAAAGGTTATTAGCAATGTGATGGTTAATGATCACTTAACAGTTGTACATAATTGCGGTCATTGGTAAATTAATCCAACATCGATTTACGTTTATTGCTCCCGATGGACAAGAGTCATCATTCTTTCCACTGCTTGAATGTTATGTTGTATTTTGGGGCATTTACTGAAACCAATATTGTTTTCTTTATCTCTTCTGATTGGCGTATATGGAAACATTCTGTAGTTTATTCATTGGAAAAAGTAACTGTTCGCTGCTCTCGACCCTCATTGTATTCTCTCCAGTCGACTAACCTGTCCTAAGGTTTCATCAGCTGGATTTTCATCATGTCTCGCTGCATTTTATTTTGACGTGCACAATATAAATACAAAAAAATGTCCCCTCACAGGATATGGAGCTCTGGGAGTCACTGATGGTACTTAAAATTGTAGTGAATAAGGAAATGCTCATTGTCAGCAAGGCTCTTTGTCTCTTGTTCATCTTATGACCTGACAACAAATCTTCAAGACTATTTTGACTTTCTAACCCACAAGAATCTCTCACATTCATCCACCTGCTGTCTATTTATCTGTGTTTGAAAAAACAATGCATGAAAAAATATTTAATGTCCAATTACAAAATGTTTCTGCACACACTTGTTTGCTATTGGATCATATTCACAAGGTTTTAGCACTAAACCTTAATCTGAGTATGTTGACCAGTGGTGCAGGATTCTGTTGCTCCTTTATTAGCAAAATAAAACTATTTGGTATTTGTATAGTGCTTTACAACACAAAGTGTACGATGTGTCATTATTAAAACCATTAAGCACAAAGTGAGGCATGCAGACTTTTTACAGAGAACACACATATATGTAATGCAGGAATAAGATGAGCATGATCAGACTTTAAACATTAAGGAATAAAAAAATCATTTAAATGTGATGATCTTATATATGAAGTAAACTATTTCAAATTGCAGGCGCAAAACCCCACAACTCCGAACAATCCAGACACGTTCTCAGGTACTTCACCATGTTGCACTACTTGATAGGTAATTACCAGAGTTTTATTTAGCTCTAAACTCCACAGCTAGATTATGGAGAGCGTAATGTGCTCCCTGTACTTTCTCTTTGTTAGTTGATGAGCTGTAGTGTTTTGAACCCGCTGAAAGCTGCAGCTCTTTGGCTGAGGCAAGCATGCAAAAAATTACAGAGATCTAAGCATAGAGACACAAATGCATAGGATTAATTTTTCCACAGGGGATACAGTATGTCTCATCCTAGAATTACAGAACCAAGTTTGATGATTGTGTGTGAAAAAAAAAAGTCAGAGAGGAGTTAAGACGATAAGTAAAAGAAAGATAAGTGTGTAGTCTGGGATGTCTGAGATGTCTCTCATTTCATTTTATTGTTTTTGGCAACTACTTTTTTTGCTCTGTTAGTTACATTAATATGATGAGCTGGGGTTCACAATAACTTGACCTGCAGATGATTTATTCTTAGCAACCGACACACCATAAGCTCAGCAATAAACCCGCCTTTGTATTCACATTGAGAATGTCACCAACTGTCACACAGCATCGCTCTAGTCCGACTACATTTGCTCGCATGACTTACAGTGTAACAGGTGAGAAGTGAAAAAACAATGGCTGCATTATGAAACACAATGAGGAGCACATTAACACTCTTTAAAGTGGCGGCGCACACATAGCACAAGACTCATCTTCATTAATCCTTTTCTACAGAGCATGCTGGGAGGCTTCACAGCACATTTAACCCCTGTAGTCCAATAAGAAGTGGTAAGAGGTGCCTCTATTTCAATAGATAATAATGAATGATTACATTGTCATATTCAAGAGTGATGTTGGGAAATGTTTTAAGAGCGGTTATCAACTAGAAGTCAGAGTTTTGGTTAGATAATCTGGATAGTGAATTTATTTTGAGGTTTGTGCTTTTTATTTATAAAGAAACATAATCTGTCTCTTTTGTGCATTATTTCTGCATACGGTACATCTGTATGTGGACAATTCCATTTTATCCTTTGATGGATTCAGTTGACTATTCTACCCATGATGGTTAATTACCAGGGATGAATGCAAAACTCAGATCTGCATTTTATATGATGTGGACATTTAGATAATTCTTCACCTGCTACAAAGACTAACTGCTGCTTCAAGAGCATCGCAGAATGGGTTTAGGAAAAACCTCTGACATCTACTCCGTTATTTCAAGAGCCTTCTCAGTAAACTTCCAGAAAAAAACGATTTTCGATGATGAATTAAAACTGATATATATTCCGTGTATGTGTCTGTCCCTTTAAAAACATGGCGGATATTTGGAGAAGACGTGAAAATCAGATTTGAAGAAGTTCAATTTCAGCATATTGGATTTCATGTTTCACAAATGGCGACACCTTTCTGTATCCTAATGGCTCACAGTGCTGTCAATCTTTTTTTTGTTGGTACCAATCAATTCTATTGGCTCTAACAATTCCAAAGACGTCTCGTTTTTTAACCCGCCGAGATATCTGCGTGCGTAAAGCTCAGGAGCTCAGGAGAGGAAAATGATCATTACGCACGAGGACCCATGCGAGCAGCACTACTTTGTTTTATTATTCTTTTATCTGTGGTTTATTGTTGTAAAGCCACAGACTGATGTATTTTGATGTATTAAACACCATAAGTAATATAAAAGGGAAATTTAGGGTTTGGTATATGAGAAAATTCAAATGACAAAGATGGTGATCAAATGTGTCCAAATGCACATTTTAGAGACCTCCCCTAAATTCTATTTACTTTTTCAAAGTCAAATTGTGTAGAGAGTCTGTCGACAAGTGGTGCTATTACATGGCTGATGTTAGGCCTTTTCTGTGCATCCTTCCAAAAGATAATCATCCTGAAAGTGCTTTTTTTCTAGGCAAACCTGAAACTTCTATTTTTGTTTTGTTTCTTTATTTACCATTAACCATTAACATATATACTACTATTTTCACATATAAACAACAGCTCTCATGAGTTGCCTTTATTATAACACTTACATTATTCAAATAGCATTTGGGGTTGCAGAGATCATACGCCCTTTTAAGTTTGGGTATGTTATTTCGAGCCGAAATAGTGCTGAGTCATCACTGCGGCGGCACAGGTTAGAAGCACTTTTCCTGTCCGGCTCTCTCACTATCAAACAAAGCAGAAGTGACCAAAAAAAACATGTTCCTTGACAAACACTCAAAGATAAAAAGATGTTAAAGATGAACGCCGCTGTGGTTCTTTACCAGAATTGTTGATATCTTTAAGCGTCAAAATACTCTGTGACCTGTTCCGGTTCGGCCCATCCCCAGTTTGTGTTGTCCAACTGCCTGTCTGTTAAATACCGTGACACAAACCTGCTTCATGTGTATTATCAGTAACATCACGTTTATTTATAGATTTATTTTCATCTTACTTTTAGACAAGCTCAAATTCTGCCATTATTGACATGACGTCGTGTGTATATATGATGTCAACTTATTTACACGGTCCATTCTGATAACTACGCAAAGAAGTGTTGACAATGCTGTGAATTGAGTGGGAAAGAATTGCAGGAGAAAAGACTACAGCAGTGAATATTTATCACCAAAGATGTCACCACAATAGAGAAAACAAGAATCTCACATAAAATGTCACTTTGATGCATTGTCAGCTAGATTTAAATTGCATCTGTCAAGGCTCGAAGCCAATTGAACTAAATCTCTTATAATTCATCACACACACACACACACACACACACACACACACACACACACACACACACACACACACACACATACAAACACACACCTTTGATGTTCTCCCATAGATTCAGCTGTTCAGAGTGAAACGGATGGATTTGAGTGCATGTTGTGGGAATTCTCTGGGCTGCTTTGTTCACACCAAAAGCAACTTGTCTTTGGCTGATGCACACACACACACGCACACACACACACACGCGCACACAAACACTGACACTCGCGCGCATGCACAGGCACACTGAGGCTGAGATGATTTATAGCCAGCCTTGTCTAATGGATTGCTTTGGCACTTGATAAATTATGAAAAGAAATTAATTAGCCTTTAGTGACCCTGCTGTCCATCTGCCCCTCTCTCTCTCTCTCGCTCCCTCTCTCTCTCTGTGCCTCTCTCTCTCGCTCCCTCTCTCTCTCTGTGCCTCTCTCTCTTTCCCTCCCTCTCCCTCTCTCTCTCCTTCCCTCCCTCTCTCTCTCTCTCTCTAGCTCTATCTCTGTGACCCAGTCACTTGGAGGCTCACTTTGGATTTAATTACAGTCAACATGGGTTGTGCTAACCTGTCACAGATTTAACTTATCTAAATATATGAAAATACCGGTCATAAATGAATAAATAATAGGTATTATTCAACAGTGGTTAAATAACAACAAACGATGATGATATATGTGATCTATACAGTTTAAATGTGCACATTGTATAAAATATGATTCACTCATGTTTAAGAGTAAAACGTAAAGATAATTTGCATTGTCATAGCTTCACTGTCCTTTTTTAATTTAAGTGATAGAATGGCCAACAATAACAATAAGGGTAAAGTAGAAATAATAAAAGTAAAAATATTTTATAAAAATAGGGAGTCTAATGCATGAAATAACAACAGACAGAATAAAGCCAATACAAATACAAAAATATATTTTTTGAAGATAGAACAATTGCTAATCAACGTTTCCGCCGCAGTGCTCCAAACACTCTGACACAATATACAATGATGAAGGTGAATCAGTGAACGCCAATGCTAGAAAAACAAACAGCCAAACAGCGGCAGCATATTCCCCCTCAGTGAAGATTTGGGTGACTAGCAGTTATTTTCTCCCTTTCTTCTGGCTGACGTTTCCTGGAGAGCAGATGACCCGGGAGTCCAGGTCCTCTGCCTTTCCTCGAGTCCTCCAGTGGATAAAGGCTTTTTGTTAATGGACAATTCACTAGAAATACACTTTTTACTTTTGTATCCCAAAATGCTAAATAATCAAGACACAGCTATTACAATATGTAGACCTCCATTTAAAATACCAGAGGGAAGTCTTTAAATTAGATTTCAAATGGTGTTTCTTATTTCTGGCAAGTGTGAAGCTCAGACATGAGCACTGAATCATTTTGTGGTTTCCTGCCTCCTGAGCTCTGAAAAGCAGCTGGTATGAGACAGAAAAGAGCCCACGAGAACAACACCGGGGGAGACGGGATTACGGTTCACTCCAAAATGAGTCGACACTTTAGATCTGGAGATCTGTGTGTAATTCCGAATGTGGAGAAGTATTTGGTTTAGTCCCCTGCTGTTCATCCTGACGCACAATAAAAAGCATCTCTTCTTTGTGATGAGCAGCATGACAACAACCAGGAGAGTCACTGCCTCCCTGAGTGACAGAGAAACAGATGGCAAGGACTCTAGGTTTGTTATTTTCCCAAAAAGATTTTTTACCAATATATTATCTACATTCTAGACATAGGCTGTCACTCGGATGTAAATATATATTTCGGTAAGAACTAGTCTTTTTAAAATGTGGCACACATCTCTTGGTGCAAATGACATACATTTAAAAAATACATATATATATATATATTTAACCAAGACTTAAGTATTTGAAAGGCTTGCTCTCTAACTTTTTGAGAATTATTAATCAAACTGTAGTTCCCCTCAGCTCTATAGAGCGTTTAGTGTCTTTCTGGCACACAGCTTTGCTGTCTTGGTTCTTGGTTCTTGGTTCCTGGTTCCTGGTTATTGGTTCCTGGTTCCTGGTTCCTGGCTCTTGGTTCCTGGCTCTTGGTTCCTACCATGCCCACCTGCTGTTTTCAGCAGCAAAGCTCAAAAGACACACTGTACAGTATACGGAGACACGGTTATATCAACTATAGCTGATGAAATTAATGCAGAATTTAGCAGCTCAAGAGCTAAATATTTCCATCAGGATTTGTTACAGACCATAAGGTAGTTGATTAAAGTAAGCGTTAGACTGACACCCATCAGGTGATCAGAAACATGTCTGCAAATAAATAATATCAATAAATGATAACGGTTCCATAACTGCTGGATGTGTATCGACTTCACCATATCAACTTAAAAGTCGATAGTATATCAATGTTGAGTTGTTGTTATTTTCACTGCCCTCAAGTGGCCAAAAGGTTGGCTGTGGCAGGTTTGAGCTTAGACTATAAAGAACTGGACACAATCACCTTGACACCACCCATTGGTTTGAGGATTGACGTTTTGTTTTAAACGCTAAATAATACATTTTTAGGCAGCCAGGAATCCAGGATGGTTATAATGAACCTTTATGAACTGCAAATACACTAAATTGGTTCATCATGTTTACTCTCATTATATGAATAACATCTGTCATATGTAATGAATGTGTTATAACCATCCGGGGAGAGGGATTCTTCTCTGTTGCTCTACCGTTAAAGGGTTAAATTTGTTAGACAAAATCACAGACAACTCCCAGTCATTTATTTTACTTTAAATATGACCATAATGTACTAAAGTAACATCCTACTGTATTGATTGAAGAATACTTGAAACTAGCGAGTTAGACCATTAACTCATGTTTACAGTGTTTATGGAGGTAATAAATTAAATGAGTTCAAGTAAATGTTGATGTACTGGTTGAATAATCTTAAATGCAATAACAATATGCAGAAATCCTCATTTGTATCATATATTTGCTTTATTTTAACAAGGCACATAATGACGTATCTTGCAAGTCATGCTCTTGAATTTAAGTGCAAGACTCAATGAAAGAGGAATTTTTATATTTGTCCTGCTATTTGTAAATTTGACTTATTTACGACGAGAGCATACGTGTAACCGGAGTCAAATTTCAATAACGCTGATTCTGATTCTGAATGGAAAGAGTGAGGTCAGATCAACCAAAGAGAAACTATGAAATGAAAGAATGGCAAAGACGGATTGAGGGAGTGAGTCAGTCAGAGAGACAAAGAGACACAGAGGGAGGGAGGAAACATGAAGGGATTATTATGGACTCTGTGTGTGGATTAGGGAGGAATGCTGAGGTCTGACACACCAGAATGTGATCTCTCTCTGGCTTAGTGTCACTTTCCTGTCCTCCACTTCCTCTGCTCTGTTATGCAGGTACACTCTCCAGCCCAGTTCTCTCCCGTTACATCACTCACCGGCCTCGCTGCTTGCCTCACCTCACCAAGCGCACACATCACATGAGATGTTCAGTGGGTGGTACAGTTGGCACACGACACAATTTCTATGGATTTTCTATCTTGGATGCTGCAGCTAAACAAATCCAATGTCTTTTTCTAGCTGGCTGGAGATCATGAACACTGCATTCTTTCCAGATGAAGTGATTGTACCGTGTAAATGTGTCGAGGCTCACGTACATTCACACACCGATACGCCAGAGCAGCTTGCTGTTTGTTAAGTGAAATGTGTGATCGGCCCAGTAAAAAACGCATGGCGTGTTTTTGACAAATACTTTACTAACCACCTCCCTCATCTCTTTCTCCACCCTCAGATCTGAGTTCGACCTGGACTATGACAGCTACCACGAGGACTACAATGACAGGTAATGTCAGAAGGCCACGTATGGCAGCACACACACCTTATTGCTTGTCTGCGTGTCACGGGAGGTTGAAGGAAGAGGCTAAAGTGGATTGTTCATCCTGGGCTGTCTCCAATAGTCTCCGTTTCCCGTCACTGTCTGCCACACAGCCGTCCGTCATCCTGTCGGTTCTTACAGCATTACCAGTTACGACTCTACAGCCAGGAGCTCACTCGTTACACTCAGACACGCAGGTGCAGACTTTCTGAAAAGACACCCACCTTGTGGCTTTGTGATTTGTAATCCCGTTGGAGCGTGGTAACTCTAGCTGAATCTCAAACGTCTCAGTTTTTTAGCAAACTTAGTTATATCATTTGCTAAAGCTGCATCCATGTAACGTTACAGATGCTGCCTTGCATTATAAAGGCAAGACGTTCAGAGCTTATAGCAGCACATAGCTCTAAATCAGATTGTAGAGGGGGAACAATATACCATATTGACAGTGAAATATTGAATCATTATTAATAACACACATATGATGGTTATGGTGATGGCTCACCTCCTTACATTTGTAATTAACTTGACAAAAAGGAAACTAAACTAACACTAAACAAAGTTGGCAATGAATTTTATAGCATTTTTCTTACAATTTGTATCTATATATATATTGCGCAAAAATTAATTTTGGTCACAATCATTGTGTTGTGTGTTAGTTTATTGATTTATAGTGGTTACTAGTATTTTCCATCAATACAAATGAACTTATGATCTCTTCTTCAGTGTTCCTAATAAGAGTGACAGCTAATGACTATAATATTGCAACGTGTTCAAGTTGTGTCAGTGTGTGAAGGAAAAACTGCTTTTATTTAATGTGTCTACACTTTAAACCAAATTGAGGGCATAAGAAATAACTGATCTGGAAACAAAGTAAAATAAAATATTCTCTAAAAGACTAATACATCTAAACTCCTTCAGGTTTTATTCACTATATTTTAAGATTCAGGCATTTATAGTTTATGAATTATTTAGACACAATTGTAATTGACAAAGTGAATGTGCGGTTCCTACCAGCCGCCAGAACACACCTGACACCACCCATCAGGGTTACACAATGCCCTTCAATAAAAACACCAAAGATGAGCATATTGTAGGGGACGAGCTTTGCAGTGTGTGTTTACCTTTTTTATGAGCAGTTAAGTGCAGTTAAGTGCAGTTAAGTGCAGTTAAGTGCAGTTAAGTGCAGTAGTCAGGGCGATGAGGTACTCAGTTAAACTGAGCTCCACTCGGAGTAACTCGGTATTATTGGTCCTCCACTGAAATTGTGCAGGGACCTTCCTACACCCTCAGGCCTCAGTCATAAACACTCCACTCAGCACATCTGAATAAAAGCAGGCAGTCACACACCCACACACACACACACACATACACAGAATACACGCCTTATTCCATTGCCTTTCTTGCACATATCAATGCTCTGTTGCTCCGAGTATTAACTTGTCATCTTTTCTTTGTTTTTGTTTTTTGCATTTTATTTTTGCCTCGCTCTGCATTTTGCCGTCTATGCTCAGGGGGAACACTCACCAATGATTTTCAATTTGTTTTTAACAGAGTGCATGATTATTCCCCATGCTGTTGAGTATAGCACTATCGACAGCTGTGTGTGGAAGCGTAAGTGTGCAAGTGTGTGTGTGTGTGTGTTTATTTATTTTACAGAACATCATTATGTGCGAAAGGGAGAAATAACTATTTTTTTGTCCGCTGTCCTCTTGTGCGAACACGATAGAAAAGTGTCTTTCAACACAGATAACAGCTCAAGCTGACAAAGCTGCTTTCCTTGTGGGGTCTAATCCACAGAGACAAACACCTCTCTCTCACACACACTCACACACTTTTCTGTAATCCTCACTCGTCTACAGTCTCTCATTGTCTGAGCTTCCGTTCTCTGAGATGACACTTCAAAGCTGCTGTAACAACACGTTGTCTATCAATCTGCTCCTGCAAACTGCTTTAAAAGGACTTTAATCTCCCATAAATCTTTGCTCTCTGTGTCTCTCAGCACGGATAACGCTCACAGCCACTAATCTCACACATTTATGGAGGCCTAATAAACTTCATCCATATGTGACGTACTGTGGATGTGAGGAGAAACACAGAAATATCAGAAGCAAGTAGAGAGGCTTCGGAGAATATCACATGTGAAAGAAAGAGTAGGATAGAGAATCGGTTTCAGGGTGTCGGGCCAACTAACTGGCTATCAGTAATCTACATTACCGTTGGACTCCAAGTCCTCGGCGCTGACAGCCTGCCCTCCTGTTGCTGGCTGCCATCAAACCGCAGCAGAGCTGTTTACTCTCACGGCTTCGCAGAAACCATTTAGGATGTGCTCAGACTGTCCTTGATCCAGATACACACAGATTGGGTTGATCAGAACGATCCAGTGCAGGTCTAAAAAAGCACTCAGTTCAGATCTGTCAGGGAAAAAAAAAGTCTGGGATTTAATTTGCTCCCGGTTCCCTCCGGGTTCTCCGGGTTCCTCCCACAGTCCAAAGTCATGTTAGGTTAATTGGACTCTAAATAGCTTGAGGTGTGAATGTGAGCGTGAGTGGTTGTCTGTCTCTTTATGTGCCCTTTGATGGACCCCTGTCCAGGGTGACCTCGGCCTTCGCCCAATGTCATCATGGGATCTATAGCGCCATTTTATTCTGTGGTATTAGTGTAATATGGTTTTTTAACATGTTTTTCTTTAGTTTGCTGAACACAGTAAAATCCCTGGCTATCTGTTCTTTGAGCCAAATCTCTCTCTCTCTCTCTCTCTCTCTCTCTCTCATTGCTACATTGAATAGCAACATAATCATACATAGATTTGATTGGCCTTCCCACGTTTTCTTGCAGCGTTGCTCTTCCTGGTCGGTCAGCGGCTTTGATGTTTTCGCCCGGTCGTTGTGTGCCTGAGTGTTAAGATCGAATCACTTTCTGCTTCAGTCACGACATCACCTCCATTTCGGCTGAAACATACACACATGCACAAACAACACACAGTGTGGTTCCTGTAAGCATTATGGAGTCTGACTGCGATACTCCCCGTGTCACCAGCACTACTATCCCGGCAGCGAGCTATTGATCGGCCATGACAGAAGCAATTACATTCAGTGACAGTCAGAGACATGGAGCTGTCCACAGGGAGGAGGCAAGGAGCAGACACAGAAACAGAGATAGAAAGTCGAAAACAAAAGAAAATAGAATATAAAAATAAATCTATGAGGTGCTTGAACAGATGCTTTTCATAAGTGTCACACATTTCCTTTCATAACCTCTATTTCCACCTTGTATCCCCCTCTTGTTTGATATTTGACTGAGCTTGAATGATTTCAACATTAGCGCCAATATACCTGTTCAATTTTGATAAACATTTGAAGGGAACATAAACAGATTTGTTTTAACCCTCCTATTACCTTTGGGATCAATTTGACCCCATTCAATGTTTGACGTCTCTAAAAAAATTATTAACATTTTTTTTTTTGCTTCATATTTCATGACTTTTTCTAATTTATTGGGGACAACTGGGAAAACATAAAATTCACATGATGATATGTTTTCACTATCCTGAACAAAACTCGTACACATCGGTGTCAATTTGACCCCAGGCTGTTTTTCCCTGTGTAAAATATATAAGAAATATCAACTTTTTTATTTATTCAAAGGGATTTTTAGGTAGTCAACAAACAATCATAAAGTACCTCACACTTAAACTTGGGAAACAATATTAATTCTAATCATTTTCTGGAGGTTTTAATTGCTGCGGTCAAAAAGGGTAAAAGATGTTAGTACATTTGAAGGTAACAGGAGGGTTAAATACACTTTCCTTTTCATTTAAGTTCCCATATTTAAATGATGCCTCAACACAAGCAGCCATGAGTAAAATACATCTTTAATTGGCAACATGTTCCCCCTTTCATGCTTGTGAGCAGGCTCTCTTCCATCCTGATTTTAGACAAACACTTGGATTGCATAAAATCACAGCACACATTACAACTAATTTAGCAAAATGTCGAATTGTTTTTAAATTGTATCTACTGAACTTTTAGGGTGTATGACTACCAGCGTGTGCCGGCCTCCCTGTCTCCTCTGCCACTGGGACCTAGTCTGGCCAAGCGGTCCCGTTCCTCCTCCTACTCCTCTGGGAACAGACGCAGTCGAGACAGAACCCACTCCAAAAGCTCCAGAGCCCACTCCACTAATTCATCCACAGCCAAGTGTGAGTAATATGAATGGCCTCAAGTTAAAAAAAAGATTGCATTAGATGACGCAGATGTATACTGTGTGACTAAAACGCTGGCAAGGGGAATGCCTCTTAACATGATCAACTAAATGATGCATATAAACCTCATTACAAACCTTTTGCCTCTCATCCATTCAGTGCAACGCCGTCACGGACTAAATATGCTGTGTGTAGTTGTCTTCAGTCAAAACACACAATCTCTGAGTATTAAAGTTGTAACCCTTTTTTCAATTATGCTTTTTTGAAGAGAGAAACGATGAAGTGGAGAAAATTAGGTATATTCAAAACCACGGCTGCTTGACTCAATCATTCAAATCTGAAACTCAAATCAGTTATGCGCACGCTGATGAAAGTTAAATGCTAACATGCACTTTTTTAATAAAGGATAAGTGATTTACGTTGCGTGCACTTTCTTCGTTCACTGTCACATTTTAGTAGTTAATTAGTAGTAATAGTTATATATTCTAAGGCATATGTTTATTTGCTTATTTGCAGAGAGTTAAATGAGGTGGTTGATACCTGTATGGGATGCATCTTCTCATATAACTCTCTGCAAGAAAGCCAATATTTGCTTTTCCCAATATGTCTAACTAATCAGAGATTTTCAGGTTGTGTAATAATTTCCTCATGTCCCTTACATTCTTACTGTCTTCATCATTGCAGTGGGATTGGAGGAGTTGCAGGTGATTAAAAAGGAGCTGACTCTGATAAAGACACAGATCGATGGACTGCTCGACAGTCTGGACAAAATGGACACACAGAGGAGTGACCACAAAGGTGAGACGTTCATTCACAAAGACAGTGGAGGCGGGGAGCTGCGAGATCAACTGATAGATAATCTATCTGCGCATCAAAAAAACATTTTAGGTGGACTCTGGCTATATGCCACCTTCAGATTTCTGCTTGATTAGCTCCACCAGTCACAACCCCAATCGAAAAGATTCAGGACCGGTGTGCATGGGGACGCTGGGTGATGGGAATGTACTGCACCACCACTACTTTATCTATAGCCAGACACTGATTTTTTTATTAAAAGTTGAAGCGAGGCTTCTAATGGAGTGCGGCTGACTGGATTTATGGATGTGAGCGATTTATGGAACATGCTGAACAAACAGTGTGGCTAAAGGAACTGACTGAAAAAGCTTCAGAAAACAGACACACATCAAGGACAGGAGGAAGCAGTGCATGGAGGGAAGAGCTGCTGCTGCCCTCCTGTGGCCGCTTGAACACAAGACTGATCCTGGGTCTGCCAACAACCGCTCGGCTCCGGGAAGGAAACTCACGAGACATTATTATGCTTCGGAAAGACATCGGTTCGACTGGAATCTTAATTGAGATACAGTTTATACCAACTCTTATTTGGTAAAGTGCGTTGTCCTTGAGTAGCTGCCACACTCGCATGTTCTTGTTAAAAAACAACCTTTAACATTTAATCTAGAACCGGACATGCAGCTGAATCCATGCAAGCGCGATTTAGGCAATTAGATATTATTTCAATGGCATTTATTTCACCCCCTTTACACCCTGTATGTGTTTACAGACTAAAGTGAAATGACTGTCAATCAAAGTGCATCTTTAAGGAAGGAAAAGAAAAATGAGGAGACCAAAAAAAAGAAGAGAAAATGTGATGGAGATAAGAGAGGAAGAGTGGTACTGGGCATTGAGCCTAGTATAGATTTAACATTTGGTCCCTGTGTTGTTCACAGAAACTTAAAAAAACTCACCTGATCCAATTCAAACTGTGTTTTTTGGTCTATACTAGTAGGCCTATAGTATTATTCTGTGAATATACTATATCGTGAAAAGTCACAGAGGTCTGGCACTGAATACAGAAGTTAAAAGGGGACGGTAGTGTAAATGTGCCTCTACTTAAACACTTCCATTAAACATTGTCAACATACTTTTTTCTGATTTTTTCAGATCACTTTTGCTAGCGTCTCCAGTATTTTCAGGTTGTGTCGATCATTTATTGTATCAACTAACCAGATTATCATGACTCCAAAGCTTTGGAACTAAATGTAGATATAATATTAATCAAATACAATTTAGAATAGCATAATAATATTTTTTAGAAATCTCAACATTTGGAAGCCATTTGCACCAACAAGTACACTTGGCTGATACTACTTTTGTACTTTTACTTGAGTAAAATATTGTACATAGTCTGTTGTTGAGACATAAATGTCGGATTGCTTCACAAAAATCAAGACGAATTACTTTGACTGTTGAAGATTCCTAAGATATCAAAATGTACAGTGGAAACTATTTTCATCTCCTGGCAGATTTGTTCAACTTGTTTTAAAGAAAACAGACTGAATATCAGGCAGAGGGACTTTGCAGTGGATGAAAATCTGTTATTTTGACGAGATCAAAAATAGCAAAGAGATTAGCTGAGATACATGTGATTATTGCTTATCTGTTGTTGTTGTTGTTGGCCCTGTAGCAATTTACAAAAAGAAAGGAAACAACAGGAATTGAAGCAACAGAAAGACAAAGAGGGGTTCTCTCGAATATATAAACAGCTTGTGTGCGTTTTTGTGTGGGTGGGTGGTGAGGTGGAGGATCTGTTAATTACGACAAACGCTGTGCTCTACACATGCATGATTCAATTATGTCAACAACCTGAGGAAACCCAGTGCCAGATTTCGTCTGTCTAAGAAACAAGGGGGAAACATTTTTTATCATGTGTTTTAGGGCATTTAAAAGGGCACTTTATCATGTTTTATCTACTATAAGGGCATTTAAGAGGTAACTTGATCATGTTTTATCTACTATAGGGGCATTTAAGAGGACACTTTATCATGTTTTATCTACTATAGGGGCATTTAAGGGGTAACTTTATCATGTTTTATCTACTATAGGGGCATTCATGGGGGCCCTTTATCATGTTTTATCTACGACAAGGTGTTATTTTGAACATGGTGTCCACCCCTGCCTGCAAGTCACAATCAAGCTGAAAATATACAAATAGACTGTGTATGAAAAAGAAAACAAGTCTTAACTACTGCACATCTTCAGCACATCGTGTATGCATGTGTTTGCTCTCCCTTCTTTTACTGACGTCGGGCGATGGATAGCTCTATTCTTCGTCTTCATTTATCTCGGCTCTCCCTTGCCTCTCACTATCTAGCTCTGCTGTCTCTCCCTTCCTTCTTGCTATCTCCTCATCTGTCCTTCATCCTGTCACTCCCACTCTTGTTTTCTGCTTGTCATCAAGTACAAAGTCAGTTACACATGCACAGAAGTTTTTGTTTGTGTCTTTCAACCACAGAAAACATGTTTTTTCTTCTCCAAAGGAAACATGACCGTAACTCTGTGTGTGCGTCTGTGTGTTGCTGTGCTGTAGGGTCTCCCCTGAGAGAGGACAGTCCAGCTGGTTCACTGTACGCTCTGTCTGCAAGCAGCCCCGAGCACTCCCTCTCCTCCCTCTCTCCACCCAGCTCCCGCCATCGAATCCACAGAGAGAAGCCTGACCCGAGGGAGCCCAATGATGACCACCACACGGTAAATGCACCTGAAGTCTGTGTTCTGAATGACTGAGAAGCGTATCAGCGAGGGCCGTCCCTTTTCCTTCTGTTGTCCTTACGACTAGTCGATGCTAGTTTCTGGTGTTACTGAGATTCATCACAACGTTTTAAATGGTGCCACACTTGTTGTTGATTTGTCTGAAGTAGTATGTGTGTCAGGATCCCGTGTTGTTAATGAAAGAAGAAGAATTTAGAATGATAAGAAAACTCAGTGTTACCCAGAAATTAAAAACGTAAATCTTAATAAAAAGGACGTGTGTAGTCATTTAATTTTAGTTGAGTAATTGTGAGCTTGCAGTTCAGTGACATGTCTCTTTGTCTCTCACTGTCCCGTCTTTGTCTGTCTGTCTGTTACAGATGAGCAACCACAGCTCTGACCTAGAGGAGGAAATATGAGGAAGGAACATGAGAAGAAGTAGAAGACATGGACGAAGTGCCAAACATGGAGGAAGAGAACAAAAGATGCCAAGACGACACTTAAATGATCAGATAACACAACACATGTATGTCATTGTATCACAACAGCCTGGTTTCTGTGATCATACAACTCTACAACACTGACACAGGTGACTTACATAAAACAAGTACTTGCACATCTGATTAAAAATGATTGAGATTGATGATTGAGAGAGTGAGAGTGGACAACTCGAAAAACGGTAATGAAATGTAACTTTTCCCGCCGAAGCAAACTCTAATATTTCAGTGTTAATCCAAATGAGACAAAAGGATTTCTGATTTTGAACCTTCTGTTAGTAGCTTACAAATTTATCTTGTCCACATTTCTAACCTTCTTCTGAAACCGGCAGCACATGCCAGCATCAGGCTATACATATAGCAATAATTTAGATTAATAACTTGTGTTTGCTTGAGGTGATGCAGTGTTTCTGCTGTTTCATCAGTTTTTCCCAAGAAAAGTAATTGGATAATGTTGATAAATTATAGAACCAAGAATATTAATGAAGTGTGGCGGTTTTAAACGACGTCAACAGCTTACTTAGATATTATAATTTTCTGAATAGTGTGTGCATGTTCTTTAAAATGAAAATCCCTTTGGTGGAAGTATTTTGATCTGTGAAAGCAAAAGAAATCACAACATTCTCGAATGTAATCTTTCTAAAAGGCATTTTGCTGACGCTCAACTCACATTTTCTCTTTATTGTATACTTCTAAGATATAGGAATTTAGTTAGTCAAATTTAATCACAGTCATCTTTGAGAGATTGAATAGTGATGCTGATCATTGAGGAGGAACAGGTTGTGGTCTGCTTGTAAATATCAGTATGTTATACTCTCTAAACAAATGTATTTTCTCTTCTTTAAATGTGATAGAGAAATGTTACTTCTCTCTTCTAACATGGATTTGCCACTTTTAAGATATGCAGAGGCCCCCGGTCAGTGTGTCATTTTGTGTATTATTGTAAACTTTACTGTAATTGTTGTACGTTCTGATTTTAATCTTGCTTTAGGACTTCTCTTGTGTTTTTTAAAAGAAATCATTAATGTTATTCCTATGATGTTACATCTTTTTGTTTACATTCTTCAGATTAGCCAAGTGAAAATACTCATTGTCCCAGTAGTAAAGGTATTTTCATATGGAGTATAAATACAGTACATGGGAGTGTGTGTTTTTTTTCTGAGACACCAAGACAGACACAGAAGGAAAAAGAGAAATAACCGCTGGAAATAATGTTAAGTATCAGAAATCATAAGATGTTGAAAGTACTGCTTCAAAATTGTACTACTTACAGTATATAAATAATCAGACATTTATAAATGATATAATAACGTACTCCATATCAAACAGCTTTGCCCACTCAATGCATCGCACGTATCGACCAGTCAGTGGACTACTAGGAAAAATACCCATACACTTAACATTATTTTGGATGATTAGAAAGAAATTACATCATATATGGCTTTTTTAATAACATTTCGATCCACCAATTTGCCTGGATGAACAGATGGAATAAAATAATACTGGCTATTGTAACACTCCAAGGTAGGTATAGTTTGCTAGAAGAATATGCTTAACTCTGGGCTAGTATCAGATGGTTGTACGTATAACGACCGATCCTAAAGGAATGAATGTCAGCAGAGAACGATCACACAATAAAGAAACTGGAATCAGAGAGTAGAATTAGTATGAACTATATTGTAGGAATGAACCGAACAGTACATGGGATGGTGTGAACATCAGTGGCATCAGTAGTGTAGCATGCTGTGTTTGTGTGTGTGTGTGTGTGTGTGTGTGTGTGTGTGTGTGTGTGTGTGTGTGTGTGTGTGTGTCTTTGGGTGTGTCATTGAGTGTGTCTTTGGGTGTGTGTCTTTGGGTGTTTATGAGTGTTGAAGGTGCATACTAAAACAATAAGTTAATAACATAACCTAAACTAACTCTGCTGGCCCAGGTGGATTATAGTCACATGGTAATAAAAAAAAGTATTAGTATACTCATGTGCTATTAATAACTCACTATGTGAGTAGTTTAGCAGCAGCTCACACTTTTCTGCAACACCGTCAATGATTTTCTCACTGTCCAGCATCTGCAACACATCTGTCTGAGCAGCCATCAACATAAAAGTCACAGCTACATCTTTGGACCACAGCGCGTTTCTCCTATTGAGGTGAGACGTCTGCGTCTTGGCTCTTTGCTCTCCTTCTCCCAAATATTCATCCTCTGTCTCTGAAAAGCCATTGTATCTGAAGGCGGTGTTAATAACTAACATACTATGGCCATAGGGAGGAAGGAATGATGGTTTATGTGACCCTTTATTAAACAACAATATGTTGGTTAAGTGTAAAAGGTGCAAATAAAACGTGTAAAAAGAGGACACATTTTAAGATAGCATTTATTTAAATTACTACTGACACACTGTCCTTAACTAAGCACGTTGCATTTGCTGATAAAGTCTCCGAGTGATGTAGAAAGCTTCGGCAGAAGCTTAGTTAATGGACCTATAATTTAGATGGGTACCCCAGTTCATGTCACAGACTTTTTTGACAAATGTTTGAAAAAATAATAGTTGCATTTTAGCATAATACATATTCATCATGCCCTAAATGTCAGATCACTTTCCGATATGCTCAACGTTTATACTAAAAATACATCATTGTGTTGGAATAAGAAACATATCCATGTGAATTAAAATATACAGGAGAACTTTTCCAAGAATAAATCCAGTATCCTGATGTAACAGTCACCATGTTCTTATTACATTGAACACTGGTTTGAATTTCATTAAAAGATGGGGGGGCGTTCCTTTTACTTTATTATGAGCTTGTCTGTGCCTCGGCCTCTGAGCAGAGCACTTTCATCATCCGTTTACGCTGAGTTCAAAGTGTGGCTAAAGGAGCTCTTGCACAACCTTCTGTTGACAGAAATACCAGAAAGATAAGCATTTGAGGACTGCATGTGCAGAATCGCTAGAGGAGAATGTGACAACCCTCTGATGCTGTTTAATATACTATGACATTTTATATTTTGGGGTTAAACTCACTAAACCAGTTTATTCATCAGCACACATGAGTGTGTCCAGGCTGCAGCAACTCAAGGGTCATATATTGCCTGGAAATAAGGTAAGCACAAAACTTCTGATATATGTATAATACAATAGAATAGAGAATCTAGTTGAGGTAATTACATGGTAATTCAATGTCCCCTTATATATAATAACACACAACTTACATGTACAGTTTGCTACTTGTATTTGAAGTATTTAACATTTTAAATAGATGAAAAACAAACATATAAATTTACATTTAAAAAAATACACATTATTATTATTGGTGTTGGGAAGCAGAATGTTCACTCTGCATTCCCAAATAAATCCCAGATATTGCTTCAATACAGGAAGGTTCACAGAAAGCACAACATTAAAATGTATGTTTAGAAACTCTTCTATGCCAAATTTCAACTTAGTTTTAGACATGTCTAAACACTTTAAAAGAGCTGAGCTAAATTAATGTAAGATGGGGCTTTAAAGTGTTGTTATCTTGTACATTAAAAAAAAAAAATATATATATATATATAATGATCATTCAAAACCAATCACTTTAAGAAAATTAGTCCCGTATGAATATGTTTTTGCCAGCTAAATGTTGTAGTCTAATGCGATTTCTCCAGATTTAAGCACATCAGTTGAAAGTATTACGCTCTTGTTCTGTAGTTCACAGCAATGGCCGGCCCGGCCAGTCCCTTGACCACCCATGTGCTGAACACTGCAATGGGGGTCCCTGGTGTAAACATAACCCTCAGTCTCTATCGACAAGACCCCTCCTCTAGTGCCTGGAGTCTAATAACCACTGGGTAATAACCGGATGAAAACCGACAAAAGCAAAACACCTGCCACATAAAGTCCCAAAATATGGTCACAAGAAACTGCCACTGGCTAATTTATATTTACATTCATAAGTCCTAAATCATATTTTGTCTTAAAGGATCACTAATGCTGATGGACGTTGCCCAGGACTTATCACAACACAAATGTTTACTTCTGGGGTGTATAGATTGCATTTTGAGACTGCTCAGTACTGGGAGAGTATGGGAGAAACCGGCTTCTACCCATATGTTGAGGTGAGGAAAGGCATGAAGTGCAGTGTGCCAACATGATCATCATCTTCTACTCTTAGGCATAATGCTGCTTTACTTGCTTGTGGCTTTACTTTACGGTAGCTGTGTAACTCGATCAGTTAATGTGTACCCTCATTTAACTTGGCATATAGGCATGCAGTTAACAATCATGTCTATCAGTCTTATTTGTGATTGTTGATCTATTTCATGTTGGTGTTTTGTTGCAGATTGTCTTCACTATAAACGACCCAGCTCGAAAGTACCATGTCCCTCTGCTCCTGAGTCGTTTCTCTTATAGTACGTACAGAGGGAGCTAGAAATCAAGTGTGATGCTCCATCACAGGAAGAGGCAACTCCACCAAGAACATTCATCCCAGCTGAACCCAATGAAAAGACACAATGCTCCATTTTAATGATTCTTCCCTTTAAATAATTATGTAATACTGTAATAAATGCATGTTTTCTTCGATTACACAAACCGCATTACTCATATGCACTGTACTTATTAGGACACCATTATATTAAATGCATTTTAAATGTTATTAAGGCTTATACTGTTTTAATTACCTAATAAATAATGTTGAGTTCTTTTGCTCATTTTTTTATTTTGCTCATTTTGTTTTGTTTGGTCTTCTGCCAACATGCATGTAATTCCCACATGCGAGGGAGTTTTTTTCTTCTTCCAAAACTCAAAACTCAACACTCACTCTATACTATACTATTACTATTTCAAACTAAATGTCAAACATGTTGTGAAACAAATACCATTAAATAAAGTCTTACATATTGTTCTCCCCACCATTTCTTGAGGCCATCCCCACCCTAAATCAGAATCAGAATCATTTATTGGTCAAGTACGTTGCAAGGAATTGTACTCAGTGAAAGTTGCAATATAATAAACATAGACATAGAATAAAACAACAAGATAATAAAAATAACAATATAATAAAAACAAAAAACATGCAACGTGCATTAATAGATACATATGGTAAACAACAAACATATAACAATAATTTATAACAGATATATGTTAAACAATAAAAGTGTAACGTTTATTTTAATTAGAAAAGCAAGTGTTCAACAGAACAGTTTACTCTATATATTTCTACAATTCATGAATCTGTCCAGTAGGAGTACTCATAGCCTCTCTTTCTTACGGGATCCATCCTCACTTTGCGCTCGATTGCTTTACCCTGAGTTTTCACTCGGTGCTTTCGACTTTGATTACACTCCCCTGAACTAGGTAGGGCCTTGCCTCTGCTTGGAGTTTAGGTTACATTGTCTAACGCTATCTCGTCCCTTTGCCGTCTATTAGGTCCATATCCCTATTATTAACCATGGCAGACGACGAATTAGAAACACTTAGGCGGCAAAGAATGGCGGAACTTCAGGCAAAGCATGGGGTAAGGATGAAACGCGAGCTGGGAAGCGTGTTTGCGGCCGCTGCACCATAAGGAGAGGCTGAGTCCAGTACGCTAGCTCTATTTTGGTGTGGCGAAACCAGTTACTTGAACTCAGCTGATTCCACTGTCACTGGGAGGATATACATAGCTCACTTATGAGAGCCATGCTGGGTGTAAATTATCTGGAACTAAGTCAGTCATAGTGAAGTAAACCGCAGTAATAACCGTCATCATCTCACTGGCCCTGCTAGCCTTTCATCGGCGAGGCATCGCACACCCTCTGACCGTAACAGCTCTAAAACAGAACAACGATGTCAAATGTATTTATTTTATGAGCGGCCTAATTCACAAGTACACGGTAGACTGGTGAACTTAGTTTGAGTTGAGTGTTTTCAGATTATCTTAATAACTTTCTGTTAGATGAGAGAAGGCAAGACTATTTCATCAGTGTGTATTTTAATAGCCCCATAATACACTGCCACATTAACCAATAGTACAACGTACATCATTTCGTATGTGATCGTAATAACATGGCATGTGTATACTATTATAAAATATTGATTATAGTGGCATTATAGGTGAAAACCGTACACTTGACATATTACACTCTGCTCAGCAGAAACTAATTGATGTAATTAGTCAGATATTAATGTATCACAGATGTTATTGTCATTGTAAATTGATAAGTACAATACGTGGCTGTACAGAAAAGCTAAAGATGTATTTGAAGTCATTTATAAACAGTGTCACCACTACCTATTTTGCCCTCCAGGCAGTGCTGACCCGTTTTTAGTTTTTTTTTTACTTAAAATGTTTAACCCAGTACATATTTCGGCACGTATCTTTTATATTATTATTCTACCATTTTAGTATTGTTTCAGAATATTGTAAAGTCTGAAACATATTGATCAGTACCAGCCTCAATCTTGAACAAAACCAGAATTGTTTACTGAGTGAATATGTGTACAGATAGCTTAGAGAATGCCACATTTCTATGGAAAACACCAAAACATGTGGGATTTCTTTTGAAGGAAATAGTCCTTTTTTCTTTTTTAAACAAGAAAGAAGTAGAAACTTCCTGGACTTTTTCTGCTGTTGTCCAGTGGTGTTTATTTACACTTAATTCCCAACTTTTTAGAGACAGATAGAGACATTCAATATTAGACTTAATAAATATCTAAAAAATGGGAACTAAAGACTTGAAATTATATTAATATGAACATCGGCCGGCTAAACTTTATAAATGAATCAGTTAAGGTGGAAGGTATCCTAGATACTCAAATATATTGTCTCATGAAATTGTATCATACAACAGTTGTAAAACATAATTAAGGTGTAATTGTATGTGGATGAAAAGTAAAGCTGCTTTATTAAACAGTTCTGTTTAATAACATAATAAAACAGCATGTGGAAAGTCATTTTGACAGTTGGTAAGGTTATGTGTGAGGCGTTACCAATGTGGTGGGAATGTTGGGCTGGTATAAAATAGGTTTACCTTTATTACATATCCCCAAGAATTAGCTGAATGCAGAGACACAACCTATATGTGACAGTGCTGTCTGACTTTTTATTTAAGGATCCTTCCAAAAATCAGCAGCAAGGAGAGGAGGCCAAGCAAAGGTAAGATGTGGTAATTGATTTAAATTATATACATATGGTGTCTTTATTAGTGAAATACAAGGACTTGTAAATTGCAGAACACATATGCACTGAATTATTTACAAACTATTACAGAGTCTTGATATATTTGAAAGCAAAGTTAACACTTATTATAATAATAATAAACCTTTCTGTGTAACTGGGACTGAGCCAATGTTCTGATGGCCAGACAGTTTAATACAAGCATTTTTTATTTATCTTTTTACTGGTCTCAGCCCGTGAACCAAACAATGATACGTTGTGCTGAATGTAACTTTTTTTCACAGAGAAACAGACATGAGGAACTCTATATTGTCTCAAGTTCTGGACCAGTCTGCCCGGGCTAGATGTAAGTTTGCTGAGATTGATTTAGAGTTTTTCTCCTCCGAAGACATAGTAATGCTAGAGGCGACACTTCATTTGGCCACAAAGCTCACACAAACATCGCCGGAGAACAAAGCGTACCCATCATGCCTTTGCCGGTGTAAGAGTTAATAGGGGTCCCCTCTCAATCGACTACACAGAGTAAACATAAAGCACTTTTAATAAATACTAATGATGTCACGTAGATCTCAAGAGCAATACACCCGCCAAGTGGGAGGTCGATTGAATGAAAATATAACAGACAGACACAGACTCCTTCCATTTCAGTGAGATGTATTTATTTGGCATGTTAAAAATGGGAAATAATAACTGCAACATTTGTGTGAAAAAACGATTTTACGAATGATGAGTCAAACACTCATTTTAAAACCTGTTCTAAGTAACAGCATTGCCACTCTATGTAACCAAGTCACCACTGGCATGCCATTATTATAAACGTTTTGGAAAATAACCGTAGCAAAGTTTGTAACGCATCTTCAGAGTGTTTTTTATTCACTCTCATGAAAGTATCTAAGACATGTACAGCTCCTCTTATTTAGTTTTGAGAAAAGGTCCAGTGCTCCTTTGAAACTCTATTGTGTGATAAATAGGTTGTGACTCAAATGTATACACACGGGGGTAAAATCATTTTCCCTTTTCAGTGAACAATCTTGCTTTGGTGAAGCCGGAGAAGGCCAATGCTGTTGAAAGCTATCTCATTCAAATGGCCCGTTATGGATCGTTGGGAGGAAAGGTACGCAAATAAGCTCTCCTCTGATGCCTGAAAACACTAATGTTGATATTATTCCATATGCCAGAAGGATCATGAGTGGATTTTATTTTCTTTTGTCAGATTTCTGACTCGGGCTTGATCGAAATTCTAGAAAAAGTCAGTCAGCAAACAGAGAAAAAGACAACTGTCAAGGTAAGTGCCACTGAAATGTCGCCTATGTTTGAGTCATTATCAGTCACTTGTCCATCTTACATCCTTCTGCTCTGTACTTGCCAGTTCAACAGGCGTAAGGTGATGGACTCCGATGAGGATGATGATGATTATTAAGTTGAAATGGGAACTGTGGAACAAGCCAAGACATCTGGAGAGGATATGCTTCACTGAGACTCTGATACCATCTTTGATCTGTTAGCTGAATCCTGGGATGCCACACAAACCTCTGTGTCTCTGGAAACCACATCACCAGGAGGGAAGAATACAGAGTTGACATTGTGGCATCATGGTTGGGATAAAAGTTGCTAGAAGTTTGTTCTGCTTGTGTCATAACCCTGTTTGACTCCTCAAGTTCCTCTCTGTAGTAACTTTTTTTTTTTTTTTTTTACCATATTTGACTTCTGTTCTTCAATCACAAAATGCTTGATAAAATACACACTTATTTTATCCAGCATGTTCTGTGAATACAAAATATTTTTCGGTATTTAGGACCAGCATACCATTTACTTTGATTTTTGCGCTTTGATATTTTCTTTTTGCTGACATGTGAAAATAAATAAAAAAATGTAAAGAAGCCGTAAGTTTAAATGTTTGTTTTTCTACTGAACCACTTCTAATATGTGCATTTATGAAAAAGAGTATAACCCTTTTGAGTTGTTGTTCCTTGTTCCTTGGGTCAATACACACAAATATCTGCCTGCGTAATGCAAGAATAGAAACACTGCAGTGTGTATTACACATGATCTTCATCCCCATAGAAAAGGTTTACTGAATGTTTCTTTATAGATGACTGACTCTTCTGAATCAACAAGTGGTTACAGATGGCTAATTATATCCAACTACTTTTTAACATGAATGAGAAATCTGATACATTGTATCTGTCAAAAGTGCTCCATTGCAAGTTAAATAAAACTATGCTTTGTTTCCACAATTAACATTTAAGCCACTCGAATATTCAAAGGAAATACTGTACTGCTGCATCACCGTGAATTAGTTAGCTATTGATAGCATAGCTTCATAGTCAGCATTAATGTTCATGAACACTAATTAAGTGGAACTTTTTACTTGAGTAATTTATTGTGGAAGAAGAATTATCTGAAGTTACTTTATACCATTGGTATAAAATAAAAGTGTAAAAATGACTAAATGTTTTGTATTTTAATTGTAAAATAAGTGTTATTATATAAAAATCGCACTGACATAAAAATCATTTACTTTACTTAGACTGTTCAATATTTAAAACAATTCTAATTCATATCATTCATAAAGAATTGTGACACCCTGGAGTGGGACGGTCTTTCTCCTTGCCCCATTTTCGCACGACCGTGGTCAGATGATCTCTCATTGGCTCTTCCGACTGTTGAATACAACTGACTCGACTCTGATTGGTCGCTTGGTTAGCCACATGTTCAAGGCCAGCCAATCGGGGAACACAACGAGGAAAAGCTATAGTAAGGGTGTACAGCGTTAGCTTAACAGTACCCACTGAACACGAAAGGATCCTGGTAAAGTATACTTCAAAGTATACAGGTACAATCTTATATATATTACAAACGTCTGTTTACATAACGAGCCATGCCTGGGAATAGTATTGATAAATCAAAGATAGTTACATGCACCGCTCCTGTGAACATAGCTGTCATCAAATACTGTAAGTATCTCCTCGACTTATGTGTATCCTTGTGTCCTAGGTGTGCAGCTTTAGGAAGCAAAGATAACTAACGTTAATTCCTGTCTTAACGACAATGATAAATGCCTTATGGTATGGTAACTTGGGACTGTATGTCCTGCATTAAAGTAGTGCATTCAGTGTCGGGCATATTAATATTGTTTCACCTTGTGTAAAACGTACTTTCTAGGGGGGAAGCGAAATGAAGAATTAATTCTCCCCATTAACTCCTCGCTGAGCGTCACGTTGCATCAAGACCAGGTAAGTCAGCAGCATTGTCATCAGACTATGAAGCTTATGTCTGTCTTCTCAACGTGGTGTTGCTTCTGTTCTGTCTGTTCTCCTGCCATCATGTAGAGACTCCATTAATACATATTAAAAAGAGACTAACTTATATTTGCTTCTCATAACATGGTTATTAGAACCGCTGGTTTCAGTGAGGGTGTTCAGCCATTAAGTAATTAGAGACACTATTTCTATTTCATAAATGATGTCATATATGATGTGCAGATGTCCAGGCTTATATTTCTAATCTGGCTTTGTTTTAGTGATACAATAGCTGTGATTTCATATACATCCACCTTGTCTTCCTCCTTTTTGTTCAGCTGAAGACTACCACAACAGTTGCAACCAGCAGCTCATTTCAGGAAGATCGAATATGGCTAAATGGCAAAGAGGAGGACATAACCCATCCCCGACTACAGTCCTGTCTAAGAGAGAGTGAGTCCTGTCTGTTTTAGAGAGGACACAAATTCATTATTAGTGAGAGAGTTGAGGCCCCATGTAATTTGTCTGTGTTCTGTTATTAGTTCGACGACTTGCAAGGAAGAGGCGTAATGACGGGGACCCTGCTTTGGATTCTATGGGTTTCTCTCACAAAGTCCACATCTGCTCTGTTAACGACTTCCCCACTGCTGCCGGGCTCGCCTCCTCTGCTGCTGGATTCGCTTGTCTAGGTGTGTGTGTGTGTGTGTGTGTGTGTGTGTGTGTGTGTGTGTGTGTGTGTGTGTGTGTGTGTGTGTGTACCCCACACTAATGACACTAGAGCACACATTTTATTGAACACTCAATTGCGTGGTGTTCAACTTAGAATACAAACTATGTTCGTCTGTGTCATTTCGATTTTTCATCGTCTCCTCTGCTCCCTTTTTTTTATTGCTGTGTTGCAGTGTACACTCTTTCCCGGGTGTTTGACGTGGAGGGGGAGTTGTCTGGGATTGCTCGACAAGGCTCCGGAAGTGCATGCCGTAGTATGTATGGGGGGTTTGTCCAGTGGATCATGGGACAGAGAGACGATGGCAAGGACAGTCTAGCCCAGCAGGTGGCCCCAGAGACTCATTGGCCTGAGCTCAGAGTCCTCGTATTAGTGGTAGGTCAGTGTGTGTGTGTGTGTGTGTGTGTGTGTGTGTGTGTGTTTGAGAGAGAGCGACTGATAGAATGATGTGAGTCAATTATGTCTCGGCACTTTTGTGCTCTATTGTGAAAGTCACATGCTATTTTTAACTTCTAGAAATAACTACATGTTGTGCAACATCTATTGCAAGTGTCCTTACCAGTACACAAAATGCACACTAAAGTTGAAAATAGTAACAAAAAAGGTTACATCACGTGTAATTAATGCTTTTTTATAGGCCAGTGCTGAGAGGAAGCCGGTGGGCAGCACTTCTGGGATGCAAACCAGTGTAGAAACAAGCCTTCTCCTAAAGGTACTCACATTTCCTTACATTATTCAGTTTACTTGCATTAATGTCAATCTGTTAAAAGTGGAGCTTATTTCAAATGACAGTGTATTCAAAGCTAATGCATTGTTACTCACACTATTAATCTTTTCTGTGTGTGTAGCACCGGGCCGAGTCTGTGGTCCCGGGCCGGATGGTAGAGATGATTGAAGCCGTGCAAAAGAAGGACTTTGCTGCATTTGCTGAACTAACCATGAAGGACAGTAACCAGTTCCATGCTACCTGCCTTGACACATACCCACCTATCTTCTACCTCAGCAGTGTGTCTCAACAGGTCATTAGCTTGGTGCATCGGTATAACAGACACTACGGGGAGACCAGGGTGAGTAGCTTTCTGAGACCGAGCAGAACCATTGATGTCGTACACCTCTTTGTCTAGTGTTGGACAGCTGTGTATTTACATAATGCATTATTACACAACAATAAAGAAAGACATAAATGGTAGCTTTGATGGATTAAGAGTTCCAGTTCATAATGAAATACAGTAATAAATGGAGATTTGAACGTTAAAATCAATTTTAAATGACTTTTGAAATATCAATGCAGTACATGATTTGTAGTATATGAGCAAACATATACATTACAAACATACTGTACTTTAAAAGTTCTTCAGACCATTTGTCTGTGAGAGTTTCTGTGTCTTTAGAAATGTGCCTTACTTCGCACAGCGGAATTTCCGAAATGTTGTAATGAAGATGTGAAACTTGTGGGGTGGTTTTCACTCTTTATATGACGGCTGCAGTCTCGCTGTTCCCCACTAGGTGGCCTACACGTTTGACGCCGGTCCCAACGCTGTGATCTACATGCTCCAGCAGCATGTTCCTGAGTTTGTTCAGGCAGTTCAACATTTCTTCCCCCCAGAGAGCAATGGAGGACAGTGAGTTGACAGTTAATAGACTAACTACATTTAGCTATGACAAATACTGCTGTCAAACAACACCCCAAATAATCTGTTTCCCACTGTTTATTTGTTTGATTCAGTCAAAATTCATCATTGAATGTTCCTTTCTTTTCTGCAGGTTTGTAAAGGGTCTTCCAATTAATCATGTGGCTCTGTCAGAGGAGCTGAGACAAAGTATTGGTCAAGAGCCATTACCAAAGGGAATAAGCTACGTTATTAGTACTAAGGTACACACATATGTCACCACTCTGTAGCTCAGTTGTTTTATCAGTTTACTTTATTAACACCTGGATTTCAATGTTATCTGTTTTATGTTTTAAATGTCTTGATGTGTGTATATCTTAAGGAAAAAGCAGAAAGATGTCTCTTACGTAAATATTGTGTTGCACTACTTTAGTTGGTGATTGTGGCGCATAGTGTGACAACAAGTAGTTTTTCTGCTTCACTGATGTGATATTAAAGAGTTTATTTGACCTTCATTCACATTTAGACTTTATTAGAAGAAGAACATTTGTACATGTTAACACGGAGACAAACTTACTGAAGATGAGTTCTATTGTATAATGATCTTTTCTTGTTTTGTGTTCAAGGTTGGACCAGGCCCCTGTGTTGTGGAAGATCCCACTCAGCATCTACTCGGATCTGATGGGTTGCCGAAGGAAACTGTGTGATGGCCTGCGGCCAACAAATTGACAAAGTTCCAGGAAGCAATAATGAAGCCAACTCTGCAGAGATAAAAATGTGCATTCGTCATAAAAATCCAAGTCTTTACAAATCCCATGCAACACCACACCTTCCTTACCAGTGTGGAATGTCAATAAGTCTCTCTTCATTATCAAATGGTAATAGCCTCCTCATTTCTCAGTATATATCTACAGATGTATAGATGGTTTTAGAGGTGTTTCCCTCACTGATTCAGTCGTAGACGCCCTGGACTAGTAAAGACATGGACACACTGGCATTGCTCAAGGGCACTGCCTGTGTGCTCTTGAGAAACAAACTGAACCATGACGTCAGTTCAGTACTGCAGCTGACCTTTTGTGCTCTGTCCATGCTTGTAACTATGAGAATGTTAAACAAACTCTATAATTATGTTTTCTTTGTAATCTTGCGAAAACCTAATTTCAGGTCTATATTAAATACTTAATGTTGTCAATTGTATTCTGTAAAATTAATTAAAATGTATTTTTTGTCAATATTGCTGTCTCTTTTTTTGTCTTTTGCCAGTTCCAAAATCAAGCTTTTGTCGAATTATTTTAGTTTTGATAAGGGACAGATGCAATAAAATGTCTGACCTTAAAAGCAAACATTTTCAGAATGAAAGAATGTGCTTTAAAAATCACTTATGAGTCCATTATAAAGCTGAGATAATTCCTTTATCAATAGCCACAATACAACGTCGATTATAAACGTGATACCGACGAACTGAAAACGGACAACAATTTGCAGGAGCTGCATATGTAATTTAAGGCCACATTTACACATATTTACATAAACGAATATTTTTGCCTCTCCGTTTTCAAAAATAACGTCGTACACACAAGGTTGTTTTCAAAAAAGTTTCTGTTTATATGAACCCGAATAAATACGCCGTCCGCATAGGACGCTCACATGACGTCAAGCATTTTAGTCGCATGCTGTGACGTTTGACAACCTAAAACTCAGTTTGACCTAGTTCACACGCAAATACAAAAACTGAGTTTTCAGAAATCTCCACTTTGTCCGGAGTTTTTTTTAGAAATGATTGTTTTCCGTGATAAAACCTCCGTTTTTGTGTAAATGAAAGGCCAACACGCATGCAAATATATGCGTTTTCCCATCGTGTAAACGGGGTCTAAGTTCTCAAACTGCACTTGTTCTAATTATTTTCACCTGCTCGGTGACTTTGATTGGTCCTCCTCTCCGCCGGTCTCCTCCACTATCTGGAAGTGACGTCTGAAGGGGGGGGGGGCGGCTCACCTACGCCCCGCCTGCACCTACACACACACACACGCCTCACTTGTTGTAAATACTTGTTCTTCCTTGTAGAAACAATCAGAGCTGTGAGTCGCCTCCTTGTGAGTTGCAGTAGTTTGCAGAGAGGCTGCTGACGGGAACGCCATGGGGAAGATCGAGTGGGCGATGTGGGCCAATGAGCAGGCTCTGGTCGCAGGACTCAGTGAGTACAGCATGTTTTAGTTGAAAAGAAAACACTGTAAAGTGAGTTTCATAGAAAGTATTGTGTGATTGAATTAAATGAGCAATTCTAATCAAAATAGTATTTTCACAGGAAATTCTGTATTTAACTTTATGTTACTTCCTTGAACAAAAAGACCAAATCATGCTACATATTTATGTGTTTATATTAATGTCACAGCATTTACAACTGTATTATCATCACACATCAGTAGATTGAAGTCTTTTAATAACAAATACAAATGTTTTTTCAAAGTCAAAGGGATGCACATTTCAACATGAGCGTTTCTCTGAGTGGGTTAATAAAAAGTATTATTTTTAATTTCCTGCTTCCTTCTTTCAGTTCTCCTCACTGGAGGCATTGTTGGGGTGGGTGGAGCGTTCAGAGGCTGGGAGTTTGCTGCATATGCGATGTATCCTTCATACTAAAACCAGGATGTTAGAGTTTAAAAGAAGTGTTGAACACTCAAGTGTTCTCTTTGTGAACATGTTCACAATTCATTTCCAGAGTCCCACTTCAAAGACCGACTATTGTGACTTTGACATTTCTTCACCGACACTTTACTTTAGAAACCATGGCATGCTCATTATAATAATAAATCACAAAGCCTGAAATAACAGTGAAATAGTAAATTAAAGCCACTACCAGTATTTAATTTTGCACATATTTAACCAGTATGTCTCAAGTGAATCTTGTGAGATGAAACGGCCTTGACAGATAACTAGTGCTGCCGGGGTGTTTGTGTGTCTACTGGAGTATCCCAGAAGCAAGAGAGCCAAAGGTACGAGTGTGGAGAGAACGTAAGTGGTGCCTTTTTCCTTTAAAAATAAATAAATACATATTTTAATGGAGCCATTATTTCTAGTGGAGCTTATTGCTAAGTCCTGTTTCTTGTTTCCCCTCAGTGGACAGTATTGCTTCACTATATGTGTGAAATCCTTTGGGCCAGTGACCAGGAACTACTATGTCAGAGCATTTCTGTATGCTGGGTGAGTTAATTTGGACAGATATGTTTTTTTGCCTGACTGTATTCCTTTCTTCACCGCCAAACAATAGAGAAAACACTTGTCTTTATGGCTTTTTGACTGTCTTTCTTAGAATCTGTGTACCTGGAGGTTTCATGCTCGCAACGGTCCTCGGATGTGTCTGCCTCGGCATTGCCAGCATCATCTACCTCGTTGTAAGTGTTCTGCTTTTTCCACATGAATCACTACTCATATCAGGTACCACGTAATAACATTGTTAGATGAGGCAGTAAGTGAACAGTTGACCGAAACAAGGAAATTGCTACACGGAAGAGATCGTTTCAATACTGGTTCCTCTGTTGAGACATGATACTCTAATTATGACATCTGATCCATCAGGGGCGTGCCTGAAATCTTCAAAAGTACTAGATAAAGTTACCAAAGTCATAAAGTGTGGCTCACGCTGTACAGTTTCTTAATATAATCATGCATACAACCATGAGTTTTTTTGTATCCTGCCATTACTGTTGTTGGGATTTGAACACTCGGTTTCAGGCATGCTTAACTTGATCTTGTTGACTTGTTTTCTATGTCCTCTTCTTGCTTATAGGCAGCTATCCGAGGTGAACAGTGGGAGCCCATTCTTCCGAGGATAGAGGTCAGCCGAGAGTTAAAGGACGGCGTTAAGAATCCTCCCCAGAATCCACCACCAAGACCTCCTCCTGAGACGCGCAGGAAACGTGTTGATGACCTTGAGGGAGCAGCCTATGACAACCCCATCCCTGTTGGCGAGTAACTAACCAGCTCACTGACCCGTCCTCTGTACCCCTTCCCCTGTCCCCCAGAGAGCTTCGTACAGTTACACCTATCAACACCAAGTCACAGTGGTGCAGCACTATCTCATCCTAGACAAACGATTAGTTTTCTGAAGTCAAGTGACGTGACGTGTTGGGTCCAAGCCTTCTTACCTGTGGAGAAATACTGTACCTTGAGAGAGAATGTTAAACATTTTTCTTAACTAGAATTGAGAATTCAATGGAGGATGTATGAAGTGAATTTAACTTTTGAAAAGAAAACCTACAACATAAATCAAATGTAAAAGCTTCAGCTGCTAAAAGGGAACTATTGTTCTTAGTTTGTACTCTAGGTTGAATGCACTCATTGTTAAGTCGCTTTAGATAAAAGTGTCTGCTAAATGACATGTAATGTAATGTAATATTTACAAAAGTTTGTCAAGTCAAAACATTGTAGGTGATGTACTGCTTTTCTTAAAGTGCAAACAGATACCTGTTTACTGTGTTGCATCCACTGTATTATGTTGCCATGCATATATCCTACAATATATTGTAATATGTTCTTAACCCCTGTGCATTTGTGTATTTCTTGAGATCAATTGAACTAAATCCGGAAAGGACAACATAACGATGTTTGCTCGGATTAAATTTACATATTGGGTTTGGGCTGTATCCGGCTGATTATATTGGGCATTTATCATTATTTTGTTGTTTTTAAATTTGATGTCTTATAAATAAATGCCTTGAATCAGGATCTATCATGGTTTTCTACTTTCAGATGTATTATACGTTTCCCTTGGATGGGTATTTTAAGAAAGGACATTTGCAACTTCCGCCTTTTCGCAAACACGCTGCATTTCAATACACCAGAAATTCCCTTTCTCACCTCAAGTGTTTCTTTTCTTTTTGTTGGCTTATAATGGAATGTGTGACTCATCTATTCATCTGGCTCGTTGTCTGACAAGTTATGCACGTTTCTTTGTTGTGATGTTGTTTTTGTTGGTCACAGATGATCTGTTCACCAGCTCTAGTCTGTGTGCATACCACAGAGGTGCAATAACACTTCCTCATTTTTATTTGTGTGGCTGTAATAGACCTTTAATATACTGCCCTTGTTGGATTTTAAAGTATTATTATTTTATGTGTACGCTTCTAACACATACTTTAACGTAATTATTATGTAGTTTCTTGTATGAAATCAGTGTTCTTATTTCATTTCATTTTTATTTTTAAATATCAATGCTGCCACTTCCTGCTGCATTAAAAAACAACAATCAGAATTTTAGACAAAGTGAGGCAAAACAATTATACAGCACAAGCCATACAATAAAGCCCATTCCCATTAGATACACAATTAAGGTGCAGGCCATTTATAATAAAAAATGTGAACACTCATAAACTAAATAAAGTTAAAGAAAAGAATCTCAGCCATCAACAGAGGCGATTACAGGACTATATGTAGTCAACTTTTTATACCTCCTGTTATTATTTGCTTATGATCAGACGTATGTTTTAACTGCTTGTGCCAATTGTTTACATCATCTGGTCTTTATATGAGTCAATCACTGGCACTGTGAATTTCCTACTATATATATTGCTTGACACAGTATTTTGCACCTTATCCTCTAATAATTTGTTTGACTTCCTTATGTATCACCTGCATTGTCCTATTCCGATTTTGGCATATTTGTTTTGTTTATTATCTTGATGTCTTATTTAATATTTGGTCCTCAAAAATATTGTTACAAACTAACATTGACGCATTTACACTGATGATCAATGTGACTGGACCCCTGGACGCTCCATAAAAGTGGATGGGAAATAAATAATCCGTGATGCAATTTCCATCTGTCCTGTAGAGGGCAGTAACACGGCCTGGAGGGTTGAAACGTTTAGGAGACAGAAGAAGAAGAAGAAAAGGAAACCAATAGAATTGACCCTTATTGCATTGGCTTGTTGTGTCTGTTAGCTAACGCGTAACTACTTTGATCGCGGCTACTTCTCCGACGTGTATGTGTTCCCTGAGCGGCGGACAATGTCGACCCGGGCTCTGCGGAGGCTTAAAGGGAAGCAGCGGGGCCAGGAAGCCCTGGACCTCGGGGATCTAACTTTGGGTGACAGCTCGGAGGAGCAGCTGGACTCTGCTGATGTTTCTCCTCCGTCTAATCGCAAAGACAGCAGCCGAAAGGCAAAGAAAAACAAGGCTCAGAAAAACATCAGCAACATTTATGAATTGGTAAGCGGACTGTGTGGTCGGCCGAACATGTTACTCTGTCCGTGTGGCCGCGCTGCGTTTTCTCCTTGCGTACATGCACCTCGCTACCTCAAGCTAGCCGTGTGTCGTCAACGTTAGCTCGTTTCTCGGCTCATTGAAACTGAGACCGATTTTACTGCGGTTTAAAGTAAGTTAACTTTATGTTTATCAGAAGTAGACTACTGCACCGACCTGAAGAAAACACCGACGAGAAGAATCCAGTGTTCTGGACCACAGCCATGTTTACTAGCCGTTAAATCACACACGACCAAAATGGACATCTGCGCATGATGCAACTATATTTAAAGTTTCAGACAATTATCCACATTTTTTTGTTTATCAAATTGTGGACACATGTGACATGTTCTTGTATATAAATTGAATTTGATTGTGAACTCGTACAGGCCTCGCCTCAGATAAAGATAATCATCATGTAGTTACGTAAACACGTGAATTAAAATGTAGAACGAGTGAGTAAGATTTAGTTAATGTTTAACTGTACTAAACAAAAAAGAAACTTCGACAAGTAACATTTAAAGTGGATCTCTTGTGTTTGTAAAGTAAAGGGTCACTGTAAATCAAGACATCACGCAGTTATATCAAATTCATATTTACTTTGCATTATCTTTATGCTGTGTCAAAATCATAATCATAAAATGCACGTTTCACTTCATTTATAATATTAAAAGTTGTGACAGGTTTACCAGCATCTTAGGTTGTAGATCTATTATGTATCGCAACAGCATGCTAATTTAATGTGTGAGTGTTTTGTACTTGAGTACTGCACACCTTTACACTTACTATTTATTCATCAAATATCCATAAGCTGTGGTTCACATTATTGATTTTGCATATCCTTTTTCTTGTCACCTTGAACACACGTATCTATGTTTAGTGGTTGTAAGTAACCGTGTCATGGTTTCAGGAAAAATGTTGGTTTGGACATTTTTCTGCGCTGTTCCAAGTAGCTTTGGAGCTTTTAAGGATTTGTAGCACCTGCTGTACCCAACACTCTCTTGCAAATGTCACATGTTTACCAGATCGGTGATGCAGACAATGAAGCGGAGAACATCTCACCTGACGAGGAGGTAGAAAAGCCAGATGGAAATAAAACAAATTGCTCTGAGAAAAATGATGTCAGAGAATCAGAGGAACCAGATGAAAAGCCAGAGGAAACTTCTACAAAGGTAGAACAAGCAAAGCGTGAAGAAAGATGTCTTTCTGTGATCCCGAGATTTTACTTCAACAATATTATTCTGATCGAGTCTTTGCAGATATTAAACTGTAACCTCTCTTGTCTTTAACAGCCTTTGTCTGGAGACAGAGTTAAAAAGAAGAAGAAAAAGAAAAAGACCAAAGTGACGACAGAAGACGGACAGGTAATTGTATTTCATAGGGATTCTTCTCTGGCAGGATATTAAATACAACAAACCAATTCATAGAATTAGTGACAACCTAATTAATATTGTGCATTCAGAACATGACATGACATATTTTTTGTGATAATCACATTGTCTTACATGGCCAGAAATGACACGCCAACCATACAGAACTGTAGCTTCTTTAGCCTAAAACATTGTCTCACCCTTTTTTTCTTTCTTTTTCTTTTCCTAAATTAACCCCAGGAGGCTGTACCAAATGATAATATTGATTTATTGCTGCAAAATCTGGAGCAATCCAATGGTCTGAGTTTACAAAATGAGGATTGCAGCGGCTCTGACAGAAGATCCGTGCTGCATGTGGAGCACAGGTGAGGAGACCAACATCTCATCGGGATCAAATAGTTTTTCACCACCCAGACTTGGTTACAGAAGTATCAATTTGTATATTTACCTGAACACGACAACACTCTCTCTTACTGTATTAGTCCATTAGTTAATGTGTTGAATACATTTAAGCTGGGTCAAAATAAACACAATTATATTTGAATATGTTCATAGAATAGTAGTCCTAGAAAAGCCCCTGACCAGTGCACAGCCGACTTGGCAGTCTTCAGTTCAGTAGCCTCATTTATTATGTACATTTCTGTGGTTCCTTATTGGGACCATGTGATTGTGCAAGAAAAAAACTACTTTTTGTCGGACGATTGTCTCAGGGACGCGCTGCATTGAATCAACACAGGATTATAGTGAACAGGATTGGGTGCCCCACTGGTATGATCACTTACTTAATCTAGCCTTTCCTATGTCAACCTTTTGTTCAGTATAGTTACCAGTCAATTTGTTAATGTTGCTCAAAGATCAAACAGAAATGTCATCACAGTTCTGACTATCTAGTAGTCGAGCGCAGACATGGACCAACGCATCTAACATATCGCAATCAACTTTTTTGGAACGTGTATCCTCAGCTGGCCCATGTCGTCATTTAGCCTGTTAATATTTTAATATTTGTGTCAATTCATCAGGAACCTCAACCCAGAGACGGAGCTGAAGAGATATTTTGGGGCTCGAGCTGTTCAGGGGGATCAAAGGTAAAAAGAGTAGTGAAAAGGTTTGTGAGGCTTTAAATGCCCATATGCCGTCTGTATGTATGCAGGGTTTGCGGTTGCTTATTTTTACGGATGTTTTTCTTGACAGATCTCGACAGAGAAACCGACAGTTTCACCGAAGCACCTGGATGACAAACCCTAAGGAGAGCTGGCCTCGTTTCAGCCGCCCAGGTCGACTTTCCCTGCTGTTCATCTGAAATATATTCTGTTGCTTCTTCAAATGTATCATTTCTGGCGGAAAATGACGTTTTGTCGTTTGCCAAGTTTAATGATGTTTCTCTTTGTTGACTTTTCTATAAACTGTAGAATAATACACTAGAAAGATACATGTATACATTATATATTCTTTTTATACCACTTGACTAAGGATTTTCTCTTCATGTGTGTAAAAATAATATACTTTTGGATTTGTGGTCCTGATATTAATTCACCAAAACTCATGCATAAGAGACATTTTTTACACTATATTTTTACACTATATCTTTTGCGAAAACTCATCTGCAATGTACTCTTGCTTCTTTAATTCCATTACTGTGACTTAAATATATATTCACGATATACCACCCATGTCTCTTTCTTCGTGTTGTAGTTCTTAACTCTGTTTAATGCCTCCAAAGGAATCTCAATGAGCCTACTGCAGTCCAAGGAAGGCGTTCAGTACTTCACCTTTGAGCACGGTCGGCAGTACCAACAAGTCCAGTTCAAGTTCCTGGATGCTGTCGAGTCCATGGACCCAAACAACATTGTGGTGAAGAACTTTACTCTCTGCTCTGCTCTTTGGTGTCAGTGTATTGATGCTGCCAGGGGTGCATAGATCTATAGAGCTATCAGTGTTAAAGTGTTATAGGATAGCAGGAATGGTCCTGAAACATTGCACAGACAATGTTTTTTATTCTAAGCTTTTCAACTCCTGACTCGGCATGAAACAATCTTCTTGAATCCTTGTCAGTACTCAAAAAAATCAACAACTGCAGTTAAAGTAACCTTGTTCAAAGTCGTATCGGACCGCTCTGTTTACCTAAAACTTGAGAAGAGAAGTCCGAGTTTAATCCCAACGAGCACACAAAAATAAAATGTCCATTCACTGAGTGTAAAGGTGTGCTCTCCACGTCTCTTGTGACCCATGAGGTCTTCTCCCATTAAAAGCATTTGTTCTATTCTGACTTTGTTTATGTCTTTTCTCTTTCCATCCAGGCGTTGCTTCAGCTTAACCCCTACCATATCGATTCCTTGCTGCAGCTCTCTGATGTGTGCCGCATCCAGGAGGATCAGGAGATGGCCAGGGACCTCATCGGTGAGTCGTGTGTTTCTTCTGTAAATCACATCCATTTCAACCCAAAGACTGTAGATGTCTTTGGATCGCTGCAACCCAGATACCAACACATAAAGTAGAATGTGATTCAGAGCAAACTATTGATGCCGGTTAGAGGCAGACTGGAAATATGTGTTGTATTAAGTGTATTGCGATGATTACTTCCTACATTTTAAGCTATTATCAAATGGTAAACCTAAACCAACTTGTTTAGTCTTCTGTTAATATTTAATGCTCAAGAAACTTTGACGAAGACATGAAATGACATAATTAGGCTCTTCAAGTCAATTATGAGTTGTCGGTGTTGTTTATAAGCACAGTGTATAAATTAGTGGGAACAGGCATCCTTAAAGTAAGCGGAGAAATCATCTGAACAATAAGTTGGGAATTGGTTATTTTAATCAACATGTTGAGCCATTCTCAAATCTGATATTAGTGTGTCAGTTGCATCAGTGCTAACTTGTTAAAATGATACAATAAGAGCTGTCACATTGCTGATTCCTCATAGTATACTAAATATTAATGGTTACATTAGTTTTCTTCTGCAAGATGTACTCCAACAAAACAACCATTGTTTAAAACAAGTTAAAGTTCCTGCACACTTATTTATTAAAATGATTTGTTAAACACAACCTCAGTTGAACTTTAACATAGGAAGTGGTCTTTGGGACACCGTGGTGTGAAAGAACATAACTGACTGAGCCCCGCACCTGCTACACTGTACACTGATTATTTGTTTTCCAGAGAGGGCCATGTACAGCTTTGAGTGCGCCTGTCACCCGTTATTCAGTTTGACGTCAGGTAACAGCAGGCTTGATTACCTGCGTACAGAGAACAGGTTGGTCACTTCCCTTTCCTCTCTTCTTTGCTTTTGTGAACCATCTGCTGGACTTTAGAATATTGTTTATGACTCAACTTGTTATTGAAGGACTCAACAATTGAATGATTGCATTGTGTCTGTATGCAGGGCTTTCTATCTGGCTCTCTATAAGCACATGATGTTCCTGGAAAAGAGAGGATGCCCACGGACGGCGTTGGAGTACTGCAAACTTATTCTGAGGTACAGAGGGAAACGCCTGAGCACTGAAAGATGAGTTATAAAGTTAAAGGGAAACAGTTTATTTTTATAATTAATTTTATACAGAAAAATACACATGCTTCTCCATTTAAAGGTCGACCAATATCCTAGCTTTTACCGTCGTACAACCCTGTTTTATTGATGATGAGATGTTTTTTATAGTCATTTAAATGCCCTGTTCATTTGCTTCTGGGCTTGTCTGCCACTCAGTTTGGACCCAGATGCTGACCCGCTTTGCATGCTCCTGCTCATTGACTTCCTGACGCTGCGCTCCCGAGAGTACCAGTATCTCCTCCAATTACACGAGGACTTGGAGGTAAATTGTGTCTGCGTGTCTCTACCCCGAAAAGTTCTTAATCAGCCTCAACGGCCCAAATGCGGACTGGGGCCTGAAGGAGAGAGCACACTGCATCAGTTATGAAGTCCTTACATTGGTTTCCTATTAATTTTAAAGGGTGAACAGATTCCGTTGGTCAAAGATCAAGGTCACTGTTACCTCAAAACATAATTTCTGGCCTTAAAGCAAATTAGTTCTTCAGATATCAGTATTTGAAATGTCTCCAATACAGCATAAACAATGGATTGGGTAACGGCAATTATGAGAGTCTATGCACCAATCAAATATTGACTTTTATCACAATATTATAGCATTTATCAACTTATTTGTGCTACACAGGAACAACAACAACAATGTGTCGCTCTACCCGATCTGTATGTCCAGCCCGATTTAGTCTCTTCTGTTATTATACATCCTCCATTCTTTTCTGTCTTCTTTTATTGGGACTGCCCCCTCAAGTCAATTAGTAATGTATTGTCTGCGTGCTTCATGCTAGATGAAGCTCATCTCTGGCAAACACAAGATTTAAACTAAAGCTTTTGTTTTATTCTTTGTGGAGAAACTCACTTTATCAGATCTGTCGAATTAAATAAACTAATCGTGTTCGTCAACATAGATTTTCTTTGTTTGCAGTTCCACATTTTCTCCTTGTCAGTCATCTGTTAAGCTCTTTGTACTACACTAATCTGTATAAAAAGCGCTTCACGCTTCAATTATTGACTCAGAAATGCTTTGTTTTTGCATTATAGGTCCACCGAAATCTGTGCCTGCTGCCAAACTTTGCGTTCTCCACTGCACTTTGTCATTTCCATCTCAGTCAGCAGGAAGATGTGGATCCTCAAGAAAGTGAGAAAGACCGACAAAAAGCTGACCAGATGCTGCAGAAAGCTCTCATCATGTTCCCCGGAGGTTAGACTCTCAGTAACTTCTTCACATTGTTTAATAACTCTGTAATAAATTAGGTATTACATGCCATTGTTTAATATCTCTATAATAAAGTAGGGATTACCTGCCATCCACTTCAATGAAATCAGTACTGTGTACTTTCACCCACATATGTAAAATGTGTTTTCTGCAGTCTTGATTCCCCTGCTGGATTGGTGTACCGTGCAGCCAGACGCCACAGTCAGCTCGCATGCCTTTTTTGGCCCAAAGAGCCAGATTGGGTAATGTATGCTCCCTTTGTTTGGATCATCATGCAATGTAACCCATTCTATTAGTGTAACATGCTACCATTTATTATGCAGTAGCTTTGAACTATAACGCATACTGTCACTACAAACCTTTTCATGGCTTATAACCTATTTGTATTACTAATTGTGTATCCATGTCGCTCCCCCTACCCTCTGTGTCCCCAGGCAGCCCCCAGCCCTGGCTGAACTGACTGCTCTGTATGTGGGGAGGACTCACAGCATGTGGAGGGAGACGGCAGTAATGTTGTGGTTGGAAGCGACCGTGAAGGAGGTGTTGCGCCGAGTTGATGCCAAAGACCCGCTGGTAGACGACTGCCAAAACAAGTAAGATCGCATTGAGCGGCTCTGCTGGTTTTCTTCTGTGCAACAACGCTCCACACGTTAGCATAACTCCCATCACTCTGCGTTATCAGACAGCAGCGGTACAAGTGTGCACCAAGGAACATCCATCGCCACGTCCTCCTCTCGGAGATCAAAGAAGCCACCTCAAGTCTGCCTCCCGTAAGGAACGATCATCAACCACACTGAAACACAGTCACTTCACCAGGATCAAAATCATGTCCATTTTCTTATGTACGCTAAGGCTTTCCAAATACCCTCAAAGGCCAGATGCATTTGATTAATTCATAATCACAATACAAGAAACGTGATCTCCCGGAGGTCCCAGTCTGAGATTGTCTTAATGAGGCTTTTGAGATTATTTGAGTGCATGCTCCAACGTTTCCTAATTTCAAATCAGATTTCTTAAAAAAACCCTTCTGTGGATCTAATCTGAGATGATTTGACACATATTGCACGTTCAACGATATCGTCTTAAATAAGTCTAACCATACATGGCTTTTTAACTTAGATTTTGTGTATTTATTTGTACCGAAAATAGAACACGCTGATAGATAAAACTGTCACTGGTTGCTTTGTCGCCTAGGGTTTTTTTCACATCATTTTTTTATGTTTTGAAAATATGAAATGATAGTGCGGTAAATACATTACATATCATTTAGCTGATGGCAGTGAGGGAGAGTTGACTGTCGAGTGTCACACCGTGATTCCTTTCAGTCGGGTTCGGGGCTAACATGTAGTTGTTAAAAAAAAATTGTAATTTGGTCGTGGATGGGAGAGGTTTCCCTGGAAGGAAAAGTAGTTCTGTTTCGTCAAGGTTGATGTTCAGGTGTTTTGCAATCATCCACTGAGATATGTCAGTTAGACAGGCAGAGATTTGTGCTGCTATCTGTGTTTTAGATTGGGGAAACAAGAGGATCAGTTAACTTGGGTGTCATCAGCTTAGCTATGGTAGGAAGAGCCATGCAAGCGAATGGCAGAACCGAGAGAATTAGTGTACAGAAAGAAGAGCTGAGGACCCAGGACGGAGCCTTGAGGGACCCCACTAGTGAGAGGGCAAGGTTAGGACACATATCCTCTCCAAGTAACCCGGTAACTACGGTCGTTTAGGTACACAGAACGTTGCTGCTATATTTCTGCAAAGGATCTTCAACAGGCTTTGTATCAATGTAATGTTGTGCAGTTGTTTCCCTATAAAAGCTATGGGAGAAAGTTGGTCTCTGCCGAAACATTTTAAGAAACTTCTTAGATCGATATCCATCAAAATTGACTAGTATAAATTGTATTATTTTGTGTGGTATCACAATGAAAAACACTGAAAGGAACACCAATAAGATATAATATTTTATCCTTAAAGATAACCAATTGACCTTTGACAATTATATGATCTTCCCTTTTTTTTTTTTTCTGAAAGTTCTTTTTCTATATTTTTGGGAGTTTTTCCTGATCCGATGTGAGGTCCTGGGACAGGGGTGTCGTATGTGTACAGATTGTAAAGCCCTCTGGGGCACATTTGTGGTATTGGGCTTTATAAAATAAACTGAATTTAATTGAACTTGATACCACACTTTACTTGAGGGAGTAGAGTATGATCAATATAATTCTGATTACCTCTTTGGTATTCATGTATCTCTGATCTCATGCCTCCCTGATGAAATGACTCTAACCTTGTGTATGTGTTTGAAATCCTCAGGAGGTGACCAGTCAGCCTGTGATGGGCTTTGACCCTCTGCCTCCACTGGACTCTGTGACGTCGTACAGCCGGCCAGAGAGGTAATGGAGGACACGTATATCTGTGCACATGAACTCTTATTGCATAGTCATAGAAGATATATATTGGGCTTTACAAACCAGCAGGCTTGATTTACACAATTTGCTTTTACGCTATAATGATATTTTGGTTTGTGTGTGTCTGTGTGTGTAGACAGCACATTGGTGCAACCAATGAAAGCACATTGTCGCTGTTTTTCCGGTCTTTGCTGCCAAACTTCAACCTTCAGGTGAGTTCCATGGATCAGGAAAAATAGAGGTCACAGGAAATAGTTATGGCAATGTAATTGTACTTTAATTTTATTGTAACACTCCAAACATGGTTGTCTTCCATGAATTAAAAAAATAAAGCTTAAAACTGAATTCACGTATGTTATTTATGTAATGTGTTGGTTCTCAGTCATAATTTGTATATTTGAAGTCTTCAACCTGGAGAGCAAACTGTTGTGATGTCATCTGAAGATGACTCCTGATGCTGCTGCATTGATGTATGATAAACACTTTGTAGGACTCTTCAAAGGAACCCTTAATGTGGATGTGGCCACATCATGAGAATAACAGCTATACGCTCATTATTCTAATTAAACAATTTTGTTATAAATTGGTTAAATTCACAGTCGGTGACCAATCCACTGTGAGCTGACCTACTTTGAGGCATGTGACCCTGTTCTAATTTCAAGTCCGAATTTACGGTTTTCAAAAGATTCACTTTCAGAAATCAACGAAGAAGCACAGACTTCATTGTGTTAACGGTTGGGGATTCTATTCAAATATTACTGAAGTAGTGCTAATTAGTGGCAGGTCCCTCCAGGGCTGGTGGAAATGTATGAACTGGTAATAGATCTCATATAACAAATGACCACACTGATGGAATATTTCCCCCAAAGACACATGATTACCCTCGGGGGATAAAAACGACTAAATATAAATATAAAAGAGAGCTTGTTGCAGTTCACTTTGTCCAACAGTGTCACTGAACAAGACAATAACAATATTCATGAAGTGCAAATGTGTTCCTGGCCTCTTCTTCGCTGTCTGTAGGATTACTGTCATAACACAACAATCTGTAAGGGTCCATAATATTTACTAGGGAATGATGCTCAGACTCAAAGGCTACTTGATGTTGGTAAAGGAGTTTGGTGCTGTCAGACTAATCATAGATACTTTTATTCCATGTCCAATCGGGTTTAAAGCAAAGGGGCATTGACAATTGTACACTGGTTGAGATGTTTAACATAGAACAGTGTGTATCATTCCTCTTTTAGTCCACTGCAAAAACAACTTCCGCCATATTAAGATGCATATACCATGTTGACCCACACAATGAACGTCTAGTGGGTCAGCTACCCATGCCCAACGTTAGCAGATGGGCCTGAGGCGCGTTTCCTTCAGGACAGTTCCATCCATTCTGATCAGGTTATCCATTTATGGAGAGGAAGAGATGTTATATGGATAAAAGAAACAAAGTTATCCTGGTATTGATCATTTTTAGTCAGCAAACAAATGTTGAATGTTTCATAGTGATTCTTAAAACATATATGTATCAGTTTGTGTTGATCGTCTCCGTGAACTTGTGTCAGTGATGAATTCCCCAAAAGTAGGAAAGTGACGCAGTCAAGGGTGGTTTATAGAAATAATGTTAGTTTGACAAGGAACAATGCTAAATGCTAACATAGAAAGTACTAAGAGTCTAGATGTTTGTATTTTAAACTGATCTCTTCGTTGTCTCTTTTCGTGATAAGGGTGGACTGAGGCAGGAGGACGACATGGAAGTTGCTCGAGCTGGACAGGAGCTGAACCAGGAAGTGAATCGTCTAATGGTGGCAATGAGGGACATGCTGGCCAACATCCGGTTTCAAGAGCCACCGAGAGAGGACAACCCCTACAGAGATGAAGAGGAGTGGGACTGAGAGGAGGGGGAAGACGGAGGTGGAAAGAAATAATGACATTAAGGAAACTGAAAATATTTAATGGTGTTGGTGGTTAATAATTAAGAAGAGATGAAGTGAAACAACTGAGTTAAAAAAGAAGAAGCTATTGTCACAGTTCTCAGAAAAAGAAGAATGAATATGTGACTTAAAAATGTCTCTGGGACAATCTGAACAGAATGAACATTCATAAAATGTCAGTCAGAAAACAGATGGGTTTGTTGAGCTGCATATGATTCTCAAGTTGACTTTTTGTTGTGATGAATGTTTAGCAGCTCCAACATCTCCAGTCATCGTCAGTGACACAGAATGCATTGGGGAGTTCACTAACAGTAGACTGATTTATAAAATAAGAGCCACATTGAGATGGAGCTTATTTTAAATGAAAGTCCTGTATCACAAATTCAAAATTCAGCTCAGCAGCACTTTAACATGTTTTTTTTTGCCACAGAATAAGAGAGTTTCTATTTGCATAACATTAAAACACGTAAGACTCTTTTTATAAATACCCTCTCATCAGACCACAGTGCTTTCCTACGAAAAGACAATAATTTATTGAGTACTAAAAACAATGCTTCAAGGAATTGCATTATTTCTGGATCTTTTTCTGAAATTGAATTTTCCATGAACATTCATAAATTTGAGGCTCTTTTTCCCGCTAATTTCTAAATTAAAACTATCACACCGCTGTTATTCTTCTGTTTTATCCAATGAAGAAATATATATTTTATCACATATTAATGTCATTAGAAAACCCCAGTTTGAGATCCGAATGACATTTTCTATTCGCCCGTTTTGGATTCTCGTGTCAGTCTTATCTCTGCTGCAGGATGTCTGTCATGTTCCCTCGCTCTATTCCACATTTCAGTTTGAGTTGATAAAACCAATAAATAAATAAAACAGTACAACTTTTTGTCCAGTAATCTGCTTTAGTCCATGTTATGTTCAGCGCTAGAGTTTGACACACATTTTTAAAATGTCGCCTGAAAATATTTTTGTGTTATTTCTCCGATACTCATGAGCTGGTTCTTGGTGGTTGATTCACTGCAGGTACAACCTGAGGCTGAAACTGTACTTCGGGCAGCACATTAACAAAAAAGTATCTGATTCCAACTTCACTTTCGTCTCACCATTCTCCAGGTGTGTAATCCTGTGTTGCTCTATTACCATCAGAAGGACTCAGCCTGCAGCAAAGCCTTGAACTACAGAATATTTTTGATTATTAATTATAAAATTGTAAAAGGTTGTAGATTAATTGATTGATCTTTTCATCCCTTAATGTGTTATGGGAAAATATGCTTTTCACTGTCCTGTCTTACCATCACATTAAAGCCCCACTATGTAACTTTTCCACCTTAAAATAACAGCTTGAAAAAAATTGTGCCGCTACAATGGCTTTTAATATGTTGATTTGCGCCTCCGCCACTGCCATCGGGGGTCTGGCCAGAAAACTGCTGAATGTAAGATGTTGGGAGCCGCCCGGTGCTTCCGGCGGAAGTAGTTGAACTTGCTGTCTGGCAGTGATTACGCAACGTCAAAATACCTGAAGGGGGCGCTACAGGGGGAAAGTTACATCGTGTCGCTTTAAGTTTAACTCAGTGGAATTAACATTAACAGCAAATGAGTGCAATCCGATAACACAGTTCAATTCTTAAAGTGTTTTTATTGTGTAGAAAAGTACATGAATACACATACAACCCAATAATCTATACAAAATAAGACGGGGACAAAACAAAAGGGGACAAAAGCAAACTGAGGAGATTAACATGGCTTCAGAGAATAAAAGTTAAAAACGTAGGTCAAGCAATACATAGGTGTGTGTGTATATGTACACCAATGTAATAAATATTATTATGAAATTTGAAAACAAGTCTTTTCTGATTAAAGTAAAGCTTTAATAAATATGGTTACGCTAGCTGAAATAACGCTATTGTTTTAATGTTAGCTAACTTTATCTCACATCGAAACGTTCTTAACCATGACCGTTGAAGCATATATTTCACAACAGGCCAAAACAATAATTTGCCCTTTTGCCTTTGGAGAAATAAATGCCACATTATTTTGCATCAGAAATGCAACCATCCAACAAGACAGGACAGAAACTTGCACTGCGGCCCCAAGCTCTGCTAGTTTCACACCACTGCCATCTAGAGGGTTACTGCTTTGGCGGCGTTGGCGTCTCATGCGCCGCCGCGCTGTTTGTACGTAGCTAAACTGACTGGCATCTCGTTTCTTCACTGGAGCACGGGGCATCTAAGCAAAGCCTCCAGTGTGTATGTGCGCGAGCGTGTGTTAAACTGACAATAGAAGACAGCAGCAGCTTGTGCCTCAATAATACCCCAAAAGGTAATTATAGACACTGAGTGTAGTCTACAACATGAGACTATATAGACCAGTGGTCACCAACCCATTTAAGCCCAACATCCCTGACCTCTGACTTGGTGACAGGCAATATCTACTATTGAGGAGAGAAAAAGACCAGAGTCCACACTGTACTCACAAGTTGAGGCTCTTTATTTAGCCTGATTGTAATTGAATGAAATCAAAACACTTTGTCCAGCTTCCAAATTGATGAGACCAAGAACATACCAAATTACTTAATTTCAGTGCAATATAAAAAGGAAATCATGTGTTGACCGAACCGCACACAATATGACCAAGAAAAAACACATTTGCAATGAGCAAGCTGGATTGACAATTGTAATGCCCAGTTCTGCATTTCCTCTGGTTCTTCTTCTGTCACGGGTAGCGAGGGGCAAGAGCTCATGCGCAGAGGAACAGGACAGGACTCGATGTGAATAACTAAAACTCTCTTTACTGAGGCAAAAGGTTCAAACTAAAACTCAGCAATAGTCACAAAAACAGGTAGGTACAGCGACAAGGCACAAGGAGAACAATAAAGACCGAACTAAAGACATCAATCAAGCATGAGACAGGGAAAGACTGGCACAATATATAGGAGGGGATCAGGTGTACGGCATGAGACACTAACGAGACAAGAGTGATGAGGGCAGATGAAGGGAATTAACCAATTAAGGAGAACAAGGAGACGCAGAGCAGAAACAGAGGAGACACAGAACAGGGTGTTACACCAATAGAAACCGTATAGTATCAACTGAAGTGATCAAACACTATCAAATTGTGTGGCTTCAGACGATTATATTTGGTGGAAAATAGCGCAAAATGTCTCTTTGGATTGTAAATGTGTCCGACCCCTGTCCCAAGTTAACACGGTGCCACGCACCATGAACTTCCAGCTCCTGACTCTGGGCCCAGATGATGAAGATGAGGAAGAGGTTGAAGTTTCGGAAGAAACAGTTGCAGAAGGGGCTGGTGGGGCATGTGAGCAGGCACATGCACAGACATATAATAATAATAATATTTATAATACTACTACTACTACTACTACTACTACTACTACTACTACTACTACTACTACTACTACTACTAATAATAATAATAATAATAATAATAATAACTTGTATGAATCAAATATATTTAAAAAATATCTCTCTGTATATTGCTCAATCGCACGCACGCACATCAGTCAATGCCATGGAAACCGGACCGAGGGTATTTAAGGCCGCGGACGTTCTGGTTCTGCCCTTTGCACTTTGGACTTTGATGTGAGCGGACCTCACCTGTGAACCCTCCTGTGAACCCAAACCTGTGAAGGAAACTCTGAGACTTTTGCACTGCTTCAGACTCTTTGTTGGAAACAAAACTTTTTTAAATTCTTAACGTGTCTACGTCCCTGGGAAATAAATCTTGAGCCGGAGATGTGCCAGTTGTAGATTTACAATATTCTATTTCTGATGTTCAGTTGTGTCTTTTCCCCCCCAAGTCATGTGGTAGAACAGGTTGGCCGTACTCAAAGAAGAACAACAACACATGTTGTCATTTCATCTCTGGATATATTGTGCGTGTGATGTAATGACTGGATATTGACTCTGTGCAGGTGTGTAAACATACAGATGTTCCAGATGTGTGTGTGTGTGTGTGTGTTTGTGTGTGTGTGTGTGTGTGTGTGTGTGTGTGTGTTTGTGTGGGTCTACGTCTGGCTCGGCGAAATGAGGTGACCTCTATATGTAATGTTTATGTATTTATTGTCCTGTACGCTAGTGTATACAGTGGGAGGGGTGGGGGAGTGGGTTTGTTATCTGATATTTCAACAAAAAGATCATAAACAATGGGAATATCAATTAATGTTTACTGTGTTATGTACCTGTTAATATTTCCAAATAAAAGAATACATTATTTGTTTAAAGAAGAAGAACAGATGGACTGAAGACTTTACGAAAAAAGATAATGGACAGTAATCCTTTGACCTCTCTAGCAGTTTCAAGAAGTTGAGAGGGGAAACGTATAGCTGTCAAATAAATGAAGTTTAGTCGGAAGACCATACACCTGCAAGCCCGCGTCATCTATTTCTCATCCATCTGCCAAGTACAACCTGGTGCAGTGCATCACATGCTGACATTTGTTTTACCTGTACATGGTCCCTCTGAAATAATAAGATCATAATATATAATATAATATATTTCATCTAGCATACAGTTGGGCTTTACAGCTCATTCAGCTGTACTGAATAGCAACAGATAACTGAGAAATAATAATATAATAAAAATAACAATAATAACTCGTATGAATCAAATATATATTTAAAAAATATGGGGGAAATAATTAATGTCTCTGTAGTGCTCAATCGCACGCACGCACGCACGCACGCACGCACGCACGCACGCACGCACGCACGCACGCACGCACGCACGTCAATGCCATGGAAACCGGACCGGGGGTATTTAAGGCCGCGGACGTTCTGGTTCTGCCCTTTGCACTTTGGACTTTGACACGAGCGGACCTCACCTGTGAACCCTCCTGTGAACCCAAACCTGTGAAGGAAACTCTGAGACTTTTGCACTGCTTGAGACTCTTTGTTGGAAAAACAACTTGTTGGCGACCAGAACTCCACGAGATCCGGACTAGAGAGACCTGAGACCCGGAGGAAGGCCTCCGACGACCGAGAGCCGAGACGAGCCCTGCTGAAGGGACCGGGCTGTGATTTGGACCTTAAGGTAAGACCATTTCTACATTTAATTTAGCATTTTTATTATTAATGTATCCCCTTACATCCATAAAAGTGGTCTCAGTTTAGAAATCAGTCAAACTTTGAGTTTTAAGGTTTAGAATGTTGACAGAAAATGTGGGGGAAAACATATTTTGTGAAAAGTGACACTCAGTCGATGATTCGTCGTGTAAAATGAGATTTGAGCTGCAGAATGTCTTGAAAAGTTCAGGAGGTGTGCGGAATGTGTTGACAATTAGTGCAAAGCCTCGAAACCCCTTTTATTTTAGTTTTAAGGCATCAAATCGTCGAGCTGTAACTTTAATATTACAGAAAAAAGATGGCGCCTCGAACCATTTCACAGAATTCTCAAATAAATTCTGTAAAATTCATAAACTCGGCACCATGGTAACCATATGGAGCGCGCGGCCACCTGCCCTGAGCTGCGCGTGACCCGGAGCTGCCGCAGCTGATCAGTGGCACTCACAGGCACTTGCCAGTAGCTGCCGCAGTTATGTTTTGCTTCTACTACGTTTCACTTCGTAATATATTACACTTGTATACCATGATATGTATTTGTACCCACCTTTTTAACAATGTCAGTTTATTTGGAAAACATTTTTTTGTAAGATTTGTAAACCACCTTCGTGATAACCATCCTCCATCTGAATAATTTCCGTAATATCAGTCTGATAGCCCGTTACAACCTGGCACGTTGTGGCAATTGTCTGACATCTGATGGCAGTCTGAGATTTATATAATATATAATTGTATTATTAAAGAAAGGCGGGTACATTATACATATCATGGTATATAAGTGTAATCTATTACGAAGTGAAAAGTAGTAGTAGCAAAAACATATTAAATATAGTACAGCAGTAATGTACAGCACTATCTTATTGCATATTGTAAGTAAGTGTCCACAAAAAGACACTAATTATATATCTATCTATCCAACTGTGTGTCTAGTTAGCTATCTTAGCTATCTTATCTATCTATCTATCTATCTATCTAGCTAAACCGCAGCTCCTCCTGTGATCGTGAAAGTTATTTCTTCCGCTGTCCGGGCACTTTAATGGAGCTTGCAACTGAGTCTGAATCTTTTCGTACACTTAGGCAATGACAAAAGGAAAACCCTGCAGCTTCTCCGTTCTATGATCATAAAACTGATACACGGTAGCTGATCTGTCGTAACAACAATGGTTGTTCCCCCCACAGCTTCTGTCTGCTGCCCTGCCACTGGAGTGTTGCTGCCGGAGACTCGTCGCACACTGAGTCGTCGCTGTCCAGGCACCGAGCGCCACTTGCCCCAGATTTGCCACAGATTTGTCGATTGCACTTGCCCTCACTCACTCCTCGAGCTGTTGACCGCTAGCTGAAAGTTATTCTTGAATCTCGTTCTAGTTGCTGACCACCGAGAAGCCGGAGGATGGACCACTCGTACGCCCTGCGCGACGCCAGAGGTAAGTTCATATTTATATTTAGCATTGTTGTTGTTATTGATTCATACCGTAGAACCATTTAAAACGTTCTCAGTTGAGAAATCTGTGAAACCTTTTGAGTTCATAGTTGAACAGTTCACAATGTCAAGGGGAAAAACACAGATGTGGTGGAGGTTTCTCCCTGTAAAATGATTATTTGAGGACCAGAATGTCTTAAAAGTCACTGGATATCTGTGGTATGTGTTAACTATTAGTGTAGTGGATTTAAAACCATGTTATTTATTTAGAGGGTATCAAATATGACAGATTTAACTTGACATTTCTGAAAAAAGATATTCTTAATTCTGAAATCCTGTGTCAGTGAGGTCATCGCACCAGGTGTGTTAGAGACGCATCTGATTGCCATAATGAGTTGGTTTGTTTTGACTGTTTGACTGAAACGTCACTTATTCAACAAACATCTGCTCCTTTTACTTAATACTATCCCATTAACTTTCTTTAACAATCAACCCTCCTGTCGCACAACTAAAGGTTTATAAAGGGGAACGTGAGAAGATATGAAACATTGTTTAGTCTGGAAGGTGTGGCTCACGAGTCTAAACACTTGTACATTGACCTGCTAACTGGTGGATTAGCAGCTGGAGTCTGAATCTATTATTGCTCAATGTAATCAGAACTATTGTATTTAATGAAGAATCCTGTTTGAATGTTTCCTGCAGCTGGTGGCGACTGCGTTGAGCTCCACGCCCCCCTCCACCGCCCCTCCGCCGCCCTCCCACCCGGCGGCAGCCATGGGAATCGACTACGGAGGTAAGATGAGAGCCCGGCACAATTAAAGGTTTATAAAGGGGAACGTGAGAAGATATGAAACATTGTTTAGTCTGGAAGGTGTGGCTCACGAGTCTAAACAGTTTATTTGTATATTGACCTGCTAACTGGTGGATTAGCAGCTGGAGTCTGAATCTATTATTGCTCAATGTAATCAGAACTATTGTATTTAATGAAGAATCCTTAAATGTTTCCCTGCAGCTGGTGGCGACTACGTTGGAGCTCCTGGCCTCCCTGCGGCCATCAGGTTAGTCCAGGTAGGTAACGTGCATATTGAGCTTGACAATGCGCGTGTGGCTTTGTTGCGTGTTTTGGCGCGTTTCCCACCAGATGAGGCCCGGCGCCGCCTCCAACCCCTCCGACTCCAGCTCCGCCAGATCGTCCGACGCAGACGGGCCCTCCTCAGACTGGCCCGCAGGTAAGTTATCAGGTTAGTGACACACTTGTCCCTTTACACTTAAACTTACACTACACTAAAGTTTAAAGTGCTGTTATTGGTTTGTATGTGCATTTTATTGTATATTCTACTGTAAATGTAATGTTACAATTCTTGCACTTTATTAATTGTTGATTGTTTAATGTTATTTTATTGTTGCACCACCCGCCATGACTTCCTTGAATGTGAAAACCTACTTTGCAATAGATAGCTGGATAGACAGACTGAGAGACAATTGATAGATAGATAGATACAGACAGACAGACAGATGGACGGATAGATAGAGCGATGAACAGATACTTTATTCCTCCACAGGGGGAATGTGGTTGTAGAAGCAAGGTTACAGAGGTTACACACAATATATACAATAAAATAGCAGAGCAGGAAATATTCAATTTAAGACAATTAGATGATAAAGAAAATTCAAAGTCTACAGAGTGTATATACAGTGAAAGGGTTATTGATCAATTTAAGGAGGATCTGGTCAGGTGATTTATTATAAAGTCTTATACAGTTGGCAGGAATGTTTTCCCGTGTCTCTCCTTGGGTATTCCTTTCCTCTCACCGTCTCTTTAGCTGTGGAACGTCCTGAAGAAGCTCCGCCCCCAGTCCCCCAGAGACCAGAAGAGTCCAGCAGGAGGAGCAGGAAGAGGACTCACCCGGCAGGACGGATAACGTGCCAGACAGCCTTCCCTCGCGCCTGGCAGGGGAAGGCTGTCTGGCGTGGTTATAAGTACTTACATTAAGAAAAGTCTCCATGTTTTTTAGTCTCCTTGGTAGTCTCCAGGGCAGGACTCTTCTGTCTCACTCCCAGCTGAAGGTGGACGTCAACCAACCCGTCACCCTCAGCAGACCACTACACAAGTCAATCAGGACCCCCCCCCCCTGCTCGTCCACCCAACCCCCCCTCCTCCCCCTTGCCCGTCCACCCAAACCCCTGACACTGCCCGGCCCGCCCACACATGAAGCAGCTGTGAAGAAGACGGACGCTTCAGCCTGAACAAGACATAATAATTATTTCATTTGTCACTGTATCTTCATGTCAACTGTGTTCAGTATTTAGATTGTTATTTCCTGATTTTAATGAATAAATGTACAACAACATCTAAATATGTCTTTTTATTAAAAACAACTGGGTCAGCAAACACTGTTATGATAATATTGGGTTATAAATCAACTTTAATGGTTGAGACTTGTACACTACAATGTTATAGTTTTTATATTTACTTAATGTGTTGATTCTTAAAAATGAATGTCAGTCATATATTGTTAGTTTATGCCAGTGCTCATTTTTCATCTTCATAACTGTAAACTATTAAACCAAAAATTATATTTTTGTTTTGCGTTTTGCCAAAAATAGCTTAAATGACCACAAATATATTTTATCGTACAAAACATCATACATGGCAAAACGTCAACATGTGTCATGTCAGTTGGCAACCACCAGTAACAAATACCAACATATATCTTCACTCTAAATAATCCAACTAAAGCAATGCATCATTTATATTTACAAGAGTTTCATTGACACAAATAGAAAATAGGAAAGTAAGTGACAGACCCTGGCAGTATATGAAATGATGATTATATACCAAACTCCTAACTGGATGGAGAACATTGAAACAAAACCAAAGAACAGTCAACATGGAGGAGGAGGTCTCCACAGCCGCTGGACATCAGCAGCATGAATGGATGTCCTCTGGACTCGTTGAACGTGGCGTGTCGGTTCCAACCTGTAGAACGAATCAAACGGAGACTTTAATCGTCCCGTTCATCTTTGGGCCGACGGGCTTTCTGTAACAACTCCCGTCTAACATCTAAAAAACAGAAAAAAATAAACCGGAGCATGACGACCACAATAATGTGTATTTGACTTGAATACAGAAAGGGCTCTTTTCTCATCCAGGGCAAAAGGGCAGGTGCTTGCTTTGAGCATCACTATGCCTGCATGTGAGGATGAGGAAGAATGGACCCCAGTCTTCAATCACCGCGGTATAACAGTCTCAGTTAATACAGAGGGTTGTATAGACCTCCATGATGGACACGTTGCCGGTATAAGACAAATATTGTCGAGGAGACTTTTTCACTTTCTCAATCAGACAAGCGCTAAAACTCTCACGTGTGATAAACCATAAACAGGAAAAAGGGAGTCAAAGAGTATATATGAGAGCAAGATAATAAAGCGACAAGAAACAGGAGGTAAGAGAGACGCTTAGTGGTCGAGAAGAGTACTGCACCCACATAGGTATTATCGCCCCGACAGGTAGAGAAGACTCATGACTGAATACTCCCGCGGGTACTGCAGGGACTGACTCTGGCACCATCGCGTGGTCACATTTGGTATTACAACAAAAGGGACAATTAGCGCCACTGTGTCCAAATTGGGTATTACAACAACCCGACTGTACTCAACTGTTTCTTTCCATAGCTGACACACAATTAGTAAATGGTGTGTCCGGGAGGTCTTTAACTCCCACCTCCAGATGAACTTCTCACACATCCCGAGGGAGGTTGCGGACATGAGTGGAATCTGAGTGGACCATGTTCAAAGCCCATAGTATGGAAGCGGCCGATATTGGAGCGGTGGTCGGAAGGTTATCGGTGACACCCGGGGTGAGGGAAGCCATCAAGCTGAAAAAAGGAGGCCTTTCGGGCCCGGTTGGCCCAGGGGTCTCCTGAAGCAGCTGACCGGTACCGGCAGGCCAGACGGGCTGCAGCTGCGGTGGACACAGATGCAAACACTTGGGCATGGGAGGAGTTTGTGGAGGCCATGGAGAAGGACTTTCGGTTGGCCTCGAGGAAGTTCTGGCAAACCACCCGACGGCTCAGGAAAGGAAAACAGGGCCTACCCCAGGCTGTCCTCTGTCCGGGTCAGCATGGCGCCATGTTGATACTGCTACTGACAAATGAGCACTCCTTGGAAGTGTGAAACAATGTGCAATAACACAATCAGTGCAATATCCCCACACAACCTCCCCCAACACCTGAACATGTGCAATATCCTGATACAACTGTCCCCTTCCCACTGTTTACTTCTTTTACTTTTACAAGCTAGGCACAGCTCTAGCCTTCTTAGTTATTTATTATCCTTGCACTCTCCTTTCTTATGTTTATTTTTGATAACCTGTTAAAATCTGTACTTAATACTGTTAATACTGTTAATACTGCACACACTTTACCACACTGTTTTTTGTACAGTGCTTTTTTAAATATATTTTTCACATTTCTATTACTATTATTATTATTGTTACTATTATAGTGTGTTTGTTTTGTATCTCTGTTGACTCGGAGAGCCCTGCAAAAACAATTCCGATGTGTCTGGACAGCTGGTCTAGGCACAGATGGCAAATAAAAAACCTTGAACCTTGAACCTTGATGATGATGACAGTAACAGTGATGATGTAGTCATGAAGGTAAAATGCGAAGCACAGGCGGTGCTTTGACTGGGTGGTGAATGAAGAGAGTTCCACTGAAGGCGGCTTACTAAGAATACACCAACTGTCTTTTTATTTTTCAATTGTCCATAGGGCCTATATGCCTCGTGATCAACACATGCTCACTCTGCCACGTAGGAATGTTTGGTTCTAAAATGACACACATATAACAAATAAATGCATGACGTATATAACTTTACTGCAAATTAACCACAAACATTAAATACCAGAGGAAATAAAGGGCATTAAGAGACTTGGGATGCACCCTATGGGTGTGGTGTACATCCCGCTTGTATCCAACAGGGAGCAGGGTGGCCCTTTATTTTTCTTCTGGGGACTGATGGCTCCAGAGTGAAGCTGTGATCCGGTCGTCCTCGGTCTGCTGACTTTAAAAGAACAGAAGTGAAGTTGTCTTTTCTCATCGGTGTATCCTGTTTGCAGAAACTATTTGGTACCACGTGGTAACTTTTAATATATGTCATAGCAATTATGACATATTTATCATCTGTAAATTCAAGTCTGTTTGATAACAAATAAAATTGATTTACATCAGTGTTAATTTGTCAAAATGACACAATAAAAGCTGTTAAATCACTGGTTTCTAATGTTCTTAAGATTATCAAGCTAAATAATAATAGTTACTTTAGTGTGCTTATTATAAGATGCACACCAACACAACACCCAATGTTAAAAAGTTAAGTTCCTGCTCTATGCAGGTAAAGCACAATATGTATTAATAGTATATTTGTTATAAATGACCTCAGTTGAACTTTATCATAAGAAGTGTTTTTTGGGATGTAAAGTCCTGCCGATTATGTGAAAGAACATAACTGAGCCCAGCACCTTGCATCACTGTACAGCTGTGTTCAGTACTGATGTACGTACATTGTACCACACCCAGCTGAATGATGCTTCAGTGTAAATGTAATTGTTATTTTATTTCATTGGAAAAAAAGAAATGATGGATACTTTTTCCAGAAAGGGCCTCGTACAGCTTTGAATGCCTGAGGGAAATGCCTGAGCACTGAAAGACGATTTCTAGAGTTAAAGGGAAACCGTATATTTGTACCGTAGTACGACCCTGGTGTCTTTATGACTGACTCTTCTATTTGAGAAGTAGTAGTAGTTGTTGTAGTAGTCATAGTTATTACCTCTGAGCGGCACTCCATTCCTACAGAAACAAGAAATTATGAAGTTCAAACGCTTTTTTCCACCTTGTTATGTCTTTAGTTTCTTAATTTGAAATCACATTGAATAGCATTACACTATTATCACATGATAGCTAAACAAAAATAACTTGTTTCCTGGAACAAATTAACCACCAACCTCAGTCACCAGACTTGGAAGAACTCAACAATTAGGTTTTTATTCTAATAACATTTTGATTTATATTGCGCTTTTCTAAGTACCCAAAGTCGCTTACAGAGTCCAGAGTCCAGTAGTCATACACACACACAGTCATCCCGGTGGTGGTGCGCTACATCAGTAGCCACAGCTGCCCTGGGGCAGACTGACGGAGGCGTGGCAGCCAAATTCTGACTAAATATTCTGGAAAAGTCAGAAAATCTCACTACTTAAGACCTTAAAAAAATGTTATAATATCTCATCACATAACACAAAACCTCCCATATCCTGCTGGTATGCATTACACCCCCATAATGCACTGCTGCCATCAGCTGGCCATAGCTTGACCTTTACGACCTTGACCCCTTGATGGTCAATGCTCAGCTACCCGTACTTGATCTGGTATGATCCGGTCCTCTTGAAAAGCAGCACTGAAGGAATAGAAGCTGACAGCGTTGCCTGGTAAACCAGCAGTGAATAGATCACTGTCAGTCAAAAACGGAAAGAAGAAACTGCTTGAATAATGGTCTTGTATATATGATTTGATTACAACTGTCAATGTTATGTTTTGAGAAATACAATAGGGCTTATAATTGTATTACCCTTTTTTTTATAGTTTTTTCAGATAGTATCAAATACATTGTGGTGGATTTTGAAGGAAACCAGAAAAATTAATTAATTTCATTGTCACTGTCGGTAGCAGAAGGATTTGGTCTCGTGATATATTTCACACTAAACTGGCAACTGTTCAGATTTAGTTAAATGACATTTTAAACAGTGACGATTGGCGATTTACGTGGGATTATTTCTTCAGTTGTCTGTTCATATATCCATCTGTTTATGTGGCGATATCTCAAAAATGTCTGGAGGTAATTACTTCTTCAAGTGTCCACTTGTTGGTCAAAAGATCAAGGTCACTGTAACCTCACAAAACATTATTTCTGGCCTTAACTCGAATATGAGTTCTTCCGATATCAGCATCTGAAATGCCTTCAATGCAGCATGCAATGCATCAACAGCAAGTATGCAAGTCTAAGCACAAATCAAATATTGCATTATCACATTATTATATCATTCATAAACTCAGACTACAAACTCATCTCTGGCAAAGACAATATTTAAACTGAAGCTTTTGTGTTATTCTTTGTGGAGAAACTCACTTTATCAGATCTGTCGAATTAAATAAACTAATCGTGTTCGTCAACAAAGATTTTCTTTGTTCGCAGTTCCACATTTTCTCCTTGTCAGTCATATGTGAAGCCCTTTGTACCACACTAATCTGTATAAAATGCGCTTCACGCTTTATTTATTGATGCTTTGTTTTTGCATTAGAGGTGCACAAAAATCTGTGCCTGCTGCCAAACTTTGCGTTCTCCACTGCACTTTGTCATTTCCATCTCAGTCAGCAGGAAGATGTGGATCCTCAAGAAAGTGAGAAAGACCGACAAAAAGCTGACCAGATGCTGCAGAAAGCTCTCATCATGTTCCCCGGAGGTTAGACTCTCAGTAACTTCTTCACAGTGTTTAATAACTCTGTAATAAATTAGGTAATACATGCTATTGTTTAATATTTCTATAATAAAGTAGGGATTACCTGCCATCCACTTCAATGAAATCAGTACTATGTACTTTCACCCACATATGTAAAATGTGTTTTCTGCAGTTTTCTGCTGGATCTGTGTACCGTGCAGCCAGACGCCACAGTCACCTCACATGCCTTTTTTAGCCTAAAGAGACAGATTGGGTAATGTATGCTCCCTTTGTTTGGATCATCATGCAATGTAACCCATTCTATTAGTGTAGCATGCTAGAATTTATTATGCAGTAGCTTTGAACTATAAATCATACTGTCACTACAAACTTCTTCATAGCCCATAACCTATTTTTATACTAATTGTGTATCCATGTCGCTCCCCCTACCCTCTGTGTCCCCAGGCAGCCCCCAGCCCTGGCTGAACTGACTGCTCTGTATGTGGGGAGGACTCACAGCATGTGGAGGGAGACGGCAGTAATGTTGTGGTTGGAAGCGACCGTGAAGGAGGTGTTGCGCCGAGTTGATGCCAAAGACCCGCTGGTAGACGACTGCCAAAACAAGTAAGATCGCATTGAGCGGCTCTGCTGGTTTTCTTCTGTGCAACAACGCTCCACACGTTAGCATAACTCCCATCACTCTGCGTTATCAGACAGCAGAGGTACAAGTGTGCACCAAGGAACATCCATCGCCACGTCCTCCTCTCGGAGATCAAAGAAGCCACCTCAAGTCTGCCTCCCGTAAGGAACGATCATCAACCACACTGAAACACAAGTCACTTACTCCACAATGACTTCCATCCATAGACGTTACAGGTGCAATGGGAATCAATAGGATCAAAATCATGGCAATTGTCTTATGCACACCTTCCTAAATTTCCTCACTAGCCAGATGAGTTTGATTAATCTAGAATCCTCTGTTTCCATGCTCTTCCTGTCCCTGTGATTGTCTGCCCAGTCCCTGATTGTTTTCACCTGTGTCCAATCACCTGTGCCTTCCCTGTACATTCGAACCCTTGCATCCCCCAGTCTTGGTTTGTCATGTTTAAATTGTGTGTTGTCGACCACTTTGTACGCAGTGAAGAAGATTAAAGTCTCTCTCTCTCTCGCTAACAGTCGTGACGGAACAAACCAACCCTGGGGAATGAGATATTTTCAGAAAGTTTCCTCTTCAAAAACTCAGGGGGCTCACCAGCATGATTTGCATGTTTGGTGTTGAGATGCTGCTCAAAGTGCACTGGCTTCATGCTACTGTTGGCTAATCTTCTGATTAGTGCAGTTTGACAGAACCAATGACACACACACACATTCTCATTTATAATACGCACTGGGGTCATCGGTGCGGAGGAGAGATAGAGACATGTGGGTGTGTCTCTGTGTTTACTGATACACACAGAGGAAGATAGGGAAGGATTTATCTAAGCCGCTTAGGGCCTACGGGGTATTTCTATTTAGTATTGGGCCAATGTGTAGGTTTAAAAACAAAATCTATGTTATCAACATCAACATGATCTAATCACGGCATTTCTCCCATGGATCAGGGCTGGATTTTAGACTGTCACCAAAAACACCTCTAAGACAACTGGCCCGCGTTTATGAGTTTGAAGTGAGACACGGAGAGAACGCACAGCGCTCTCACAGCGAGTGGCGTTTAGTGGAGGAGCTTTTGAGATGGTCTTTGGCTTAAAAAAAAAGAAAGAAAGACAGAAGTGAAATGTTTAGGTACTTGGTCTACAATGCAGACAGTCTGTAAAGTTATGCAACTCTACAGCAGCTCATCCTGAAGGAACTCGGTAGTCATCTGGTTAGATACTGATAAAAGGCCACTTAGTGTATAATCAATGCTATGATGGCACCATGTAGTTTTATTAATATCTTGCTGTATTAATACTAATATTACTGCCATTTGTTAAGTGTTAAAAAAGTTGGTTGAACCATACAGATGTTTTATTTATTATTATTATAGATAAATATACCAGTACCGTATTTATGGTATCACATTTCTTTTATGGTATTGTATCGAATGCTGGTATCAGTTATCATGATATTAATGCAGGTATGGTATAGAAGATTGTGACAACCAGGTAGAGGCAGAACAGACTCAAGGAACAGACTCATGGCTCAGCAGAGCACACAAGACTTGAAGACTAGTTCAGGCCCCAAAAAATAAGAAGTTGGTTCATGAATCACTTTAACCATATTATTATATAATGATAATGTATATCTGTTATTATTATTATTATAGGGCCCGATCACTGACTTAGTCAGAATGGAGTACCTATTGTTCTTAAAATGTTTATTGTTTTTATTTAGATTTGTGGTCAGAACAATCAAATGACTGTAGGTCATACAACGTGGATGTGGTGTGGCGAGAACCCCCCCCCCCCCCCCACCCCATTTAAACTTGCCATCAGAATAATTTGTAAGATTATTGTCATAACGCAACAATCTGTAAGGGTCCATAATATTTACTAGGGAATAATGCTCAGACTCAAAGGCTACTTGATGTTGGTGGTGTCAGACCATCATAGATTGACAATTGTACACTGATTGAGGTGTTTAACATGGAACTCTCAATATCGATGGCTCCATCGTCACCCCCTCCACCCAGGTCCGCAACCTTGGCATCATCCTTGACCCCACCCTCTCTTTTCTCCCCCATGCCAACCACGTCACCAAAACAGCCTTCTTTCATCTCCGGAACATTGCACGCCTCCGACCCTCCCTGTCCCCTGCCACCACTGAAATCCTCATCCACGCCCTCATTACATCCAGATTAGACTACTGCAACAGCATCCTCTATGGCTCCCCCAAGAAAATCATCAATAAACTTCAATATGTTCAGAACTCTGCCGCCCGTCTACTCACCTCCACCCATCGTTTCGAACACATCATCCCGGTCCTACAGCAACTCCACTGGCTCCCAGTCAAATACAGGATGGACTTCAAGATCCTACTGCTCACTTACAAAGCCCTAAATAACCTGCCCCCCCCCCCCATATCTTTCAGATCTCCTCCCTCTCCACGCTCCAACACGCTGCCTCAGGTCCGCTGGCAAAAGCACTCTGAAGGTCATCAGGACCAAGCGCCGGACCTGGGGCGACCGGGCCTTCTCGGCAGCTGCACCCCCCCTCTGGAACACTCTCCCCATCCACATCCGCCAGGCTCCCACCCTACCATTATTTAAACAAGCCCTCAAATCACACCTTTTCCAACTTGCTTTCGCCTGCTAACCCCTGCCCCCGATATGATTCACACAGCCTCCCCGTTGTTTTCCTCTATTTTTCTATTCCTGTTTGTTCGTCTTGTCTGCTTTCTTCTTGTTTGTTCTGTTCGTCTCTTGTTCCCTGTAAGCGTCTTTGAGTACTGAGAAAAGCGCTATACAAATCAAAATTATTATTATTATTATTATTAACAGTGTGTACCATTCCTGTTTTAATCCACTGCAAAAACAACTTCCGCCATATTAAGATGCATATACCATGTTGACCCACACAATGAACGTCTAGTGGGTCAGCTACACATGCCCAACGTTAGCAGATGGGCCAGAGGCGCATTTCCTTCAGGACAGTTCCATCCATTCTGATCAGGTTATCCATTTATGGAGAGGAAGAGATGTTATATGGATAAAAGAAACAAAGTTATCCTGGTATTGATCATTTTTAGTCAGCAAACAAATGTTGAATGTTTCATAGTGATTCTTAAAACATATATGTATCAGTTTGTGTTGATCGTCTCCGTGAAAGTGACGCAGTCAAGGATGGTTTATAGAAATAATGTTAGTTTGACAAGGAACAATGCTAAATGCTAACATAGAAAGTACTAAGAGTCTAGATGTTTGTATTTTAAACTGATCTCTTCGTTGTCTCTTTTCGTGATAAGGGTGGACTGAGGCAGGAGGACGACATGGAAGTGGGAGCTGGACAGGAGCTGAACCAGGAAGTGAATCGTCTAATGGTGGCAATGAGGGACATGCTGGCCAACATCCGGTTTCAAGAGCCACCGAGAGAGGACAACCCCTACAGAGATGAAGAGGAGTGGGACTGAGAGGAGGAGGAAGACAGAGGTGGAAAGAAATAATGACCTTAAGAAAACAACAAATATTTATTGGTATTGGTGGTTAATAATTTGTGACAAAACAGATTTTTTTTTTTTATATTGTCACAGTTCTTAGAAAAAGAGGAAGGAATATGTAACTTAATAATGACTCTGGGACAATCTGAACAGAATGAACATTCATAAAATGTCAGTCAGAAAACAGATTTCAGAATAACAAGATGTGTTGTTGTTGAGCTGCATATGATTCTCAAGTTTACTTTTTTTTTGTGATGAATGTTTAGCAGCTCCAACATCTCTAGTCATCGTCAGTGACACAGAATGCATTGGGGCTTCTCTGGCTTCCAGAGAGTTCACTAACAGTAGACTGATTTATAAAATAAAAAACACATTGAGACGGATCTTATTTTAAATAAAAGTTCTGTATCACAAATTCAAAATGTTGCTTAGCAGGACAATTTTTGTTCTCCTACAGAATGAGAAATAACATTTATATTAGCATATACATTGAAACATATGTAAAACTCTTTTTATAAATACCCTCTCATCAGACCATAGTGCTTAAATAGTTTGTTGAAAAGATTAAAGAAATATGACACGGACTCCAAAAGAAACAATGCCTCAAATTATGACATGATTTTAGATGCAGCATGTTTTTATCTGGATAAAAATGACAAACAAATCGTGATGAGTTAAAAAAAATGTGTTGCTGGATCATATTTCAGCCTTTATCATTAATTTATTTATTTTACATGAACATTAATAAATGTTGCTCTTGTTTTCTGCACAATGTTATATTGAAACTATCACAATGCCGGGATTTGGTTCTTCTGTTTGATCCAATAAAGAAATGTATATTTTGTCAAATAGTAATTTTATTAGAAAACCCCAGTCTGAGATTTTAAATGTTCTACTTGCCTGTTTTGGATTCTTGTGTTAATCTTATCTCTGCTGCAGGATGTCTGCTGTTGCTCTGTCATGTTCCCTCACTGCCGCAACATTTCAGTTTGAGTTGATAAAACCAATAAACCAATAAAACAGTAAAACCTTTTGTCCAGTAATCTGCTTTAGTCCATGTTATGTTCAGTGCTAGAGTTTGACACACATTTTAAAAATATCGCCTGAAAAGATTTTTGTGTTATTTCCTTTGCACTCACCTCCGATACTCATGAGCTGGTTCTTGGTGGTTGATTCACTGCAGGTGCAACCTGAGGCTGAAACTGTACTTCTGGCAGCACATAAACAAAAAGTATCTGATTCAAACTTCAACGTGTCACCATTCACCAGGCTTGTAACCCTGTGTTGATGAATTACCATCAGAAGGACTCAGCCTGCAGCTCCCTCACATGGCCTTCCTCTTGCGTAAGGAAGAATCGGTCTCATGAGGACAAACTCATTTTGTCTTCTGTCAAACCTCTCCAATGGAAATATGTCACATAAGATTCCCGGTTGGAGCTCTTTTTTAATCTATTTACTTGTGAGTCAGAATAGCTACACTCAATTTGTATTTAATATTAAACACATTACATAAAAATGTTGAAGATTTCTTGGTCACATTTCTTGGAAATAAACTTGGGGGGACAACAAATCGTAGCTTTTCACACTTTGCGAGCCACATGATAACTGTGACTGCTTGATAATGTTCTTGTTCCTAGTTCACCTCCTAGAGCTATGGGTGAGTCTCTGAGGACATCCCATGTGATGGTTGGCAGTATAGGAAGGCTTTCATGTATTTGCCTCAAAGGGAGCTGTGCATTTTATCATGTTGCTGCCACTGAAACCTATACCAGACAATTGTTCGTCAATCTGTCATTATTGTATATTTAATCAATACATTAACAGATGCAACACCTCCAAAATCGGTAATATATCTCCCCGAACTGGACAAAGACCTAAGCTCTGGGAAAAGGCTCTGTGGTGAAATGATAATTTATTCCAAAATGTAGTCAAAAGTAGCCCGTGTCAAGTTCCTAGAGCTCAGTTCTTCCCATTTTTTCCGAAAAAGACCAAAACCCAAAGTTACTCAGAATTAGAATGATATAAAGCAGCAGAACTATAGAATACTTTTAATTATAAAATAGTAAAAAGTCGTACATTAATTCACTGATCGATTTATCGTTTAATGCCTAAATGTGTGTTTCGGAAAATGCGATGTTTGTCACGGTCCTGTCATGCCATGTCACCACATTGAGCTCATCTACAGTGGAATTAACAATTAACTGCAATGTTACAACAATGACAACAAAATCAAAACAACAAAGTATAAAAGTAAAAACCGGAGGTCGAACATTATGATCCTGTTAATCCCAAAGTGACCTGGCTAGCTAACGTTAACGTAGCTAACGTCAGCCAACTAGTGCTGCAATGGTTATCGCTAAGATCACTCCAACTTAACAAAACTCACAGATAGCAACACTTCCTCAGCTCACTAATTCGCTAGTGACCTCTCTACTACACTAGTTTTCTCTTTTGATTGACGATAGCCAGCGCAAGTTAGCCTAACGTACACCATGTATGGCTACATTAGAAGATCAGACACGTCTCTCACCGAACCCACCAAAGATATAACCCAAGCCGGTGTTGGTCTTCGTCACCACCATTGTTTGTTTTAGGAGTAGCAAGTGCTTCATATTCTGCTTCCATCATGAAATTAGTTATCTTCACATGTAGTCGCTCACTAGCTAGCATCCTGGGCATCACTGGGAAACAAAAGAAAGGCTTTAACCCTCCTGTTATGTTCGTTTCTTACATACAGCCGTGATGTTCCCGGGTCAATTTGACCCAGTTAACGTTGAATCATCCAAAAGTGGTCAGAAACCAAAAAATTCTAAAAACTTTAGTTTGTACATCATCACCAACAACATTACTAACAATTAAATCAGTTTTTAGTGGAATTGAGTTATTTACCCCTCCATAGATTAGAGTTCAATCAGGAGCACTGACTCGTTTTAATGAAATGACATGTTCAAACAATTGTTTAGGTACATTGAAAAAATCTAAATCTAAATTGCATTAGTCTAGCATAACATGTATTTTCTCCTAAATTTTATTTGCATTTTGTAAAAACATTTTTTTCATGGGGTGATTTAGATAAATAGAGATGAGACACCTCTGCTGTTCAGGGTCATATTGACCTGCCCACTAAAAATCAAGCCAAATGAGTCATAAAGGATTTGTATTGAAAGTAAATGTTAGTTATGTTTATTTTTAGTGTTAAGATGCATAAATTATATGATAAAAGATGACCAAAGGCCAGCACACAGCCATCCTCTTGGTGCAGTCGTATGTATCTGCAGAGTGTAATGCTGTAGGACTTCTCAGCAACCATTTTGTGTGTTTGGCCCCTCCCCTGATAAGGCGTGAGTGGAGTTTTCCCACAGTGAAAAATAAAGGTTCCCGTCAAAATAGTATCTGTATTTCTCACACTGGTGGGGTCGTTAGAAAGAGAGTGTGTGTGGGTCTGAGATTGGGATGAAACAGGGTGTGTCTCTCCCAGTCAGACAGACAGTCTATTAGAAGTACTATACTACATATTTATTAGTTGTCATATGTCCAATAAAGGTGTATTTAGGGGGAAAGTTAGAAGATGATAAACATAGTTTGTTCTGTAAAGTGTGCTTCTCATGTAGGGTGATGGGCACACAGCAGGATAGAGATGGTTTCCATAACAACCACCTGGTTCTTTTGTTTGAAGTTTGAAATGTGTACAACTTTATAAATGGGGTTGTGAACGGGGTGTGTGTGTCCTGATATGTGGGTTTGTGTGTGTGTTGGTGTCTGTGTGAGCGTGTGTGTGTGTGTGTATGTGTGTGCGTGTAGGTGTGTGTGTGTGTGTATGTGTGTTTATGTGTGTGTTGGTGTGAGTGTGTGAGTTGAAACTTGGTGGGAGGGAGTAAAGACTGTACTACATTTACAAAGAAAGAAATAGTCTAAACGTGACTCTTTTGATGACTTTTACCTTCATTTTCACAGCCGGGTCAAATTGACCCGGGAACATCATCTCTTTTATATAAACGTGAAGGGGGGGGGTTGCAAATACGTGATATTTTTTTTGTATTTTTTTTAACGTTGATTACACTAAATAAGGTAAGCAGAATAAGTTTTATACAGAAAAAGTACTTACAAGTATTTTCCTAGATTTTCAAACTTTGAAACGGGTCAATTTGACCCGCAACATAACAGGAGGGTTAAGAGCACTTGTTTTCAATTGCGCAATAACATGACTAACCAACTGAAGCAAATGGAAAAAAGACTAATGTATTGTTCAATGTCTTTGTCATTATTACTTATGTCACACACTCATCTCATGTATGCTGTGGAACAACTTAAGAAAGAAAGCCTCTCAGACTCCAGCTTGTTGTTGATGACTTTGTTGCATGACTAAGGGAATGAAGGGTCCGCAGCAACAACCTTTTCTGCAGAATTTGATCTCTCACATCTGTTTCAGCTGTAAAGGGTTGCACATACTGTAACTCAATGTCTTAAAGGTCAAGAAACCAAAAGAATGAACTGAAATACATTTTAATAATATAATCATATGAACCATGGATTGGTGTTTTTAAACATAAAAAAAAAAAATCCATGGTTTGATGTGTGAAGTGGTCACACTGCGCAAAGAGACAATATATCAGCGTCATTATTGATTGTTAAAATCAAAACACGTTTGTAAATTCATTAAAAAGGAAACATTATAGAATGTATTCAGAGCAACATGTCAAAAATATAAAAAAGTTGAAATATTAAGCTGAACAAGATTCCTCCCCGCCCTGCTTTCCTCTCAATTCTTCCCCAAACTGCGCATGTGTCAGACATTACTGAGACACGGCCACAGCCCAGCTGACGTTTGCTCGGGAGGAGGAGTCGCCTTAGGTCCTTCAGAATCCAGCATCACCGTGAGAAATGCCCAAGACACAGTCTTCAATTCCCGTGGTAACAGTCTCAGTGGATACAAGGAGATTGGCGGATGGCCGGATCGAGCTGGATGTGAACGTAATGTTTTGATGGTGAGGGACATTTTATGGATCTCCCAGCTGGACAAGTTGCATCCATAGGAAATGAGAACACTCGTGGTCAGGAGACACACTTTTCACACGGACAAGTGCTCAAACTCTCAGGAATGAACGTGACTTTTTCCCCAGCTAAAAAAATATTTATATAATTATTATTATGATGTATTGGCTGAAATAGATAGTCATAATGTTTTGTGGATATTTTACAGTCAGCGTGTCGATGGATCCAATAACTGAACAACTCGTTTGATTTTTCCAACTGGCTGTGGTGCATCTGCTCATGGTGAAACTTACACTAAAACAAATACAATTGGTGAGACTTGCTTACAGTGTGACGCTGTGCTGCAGTGAGTTTCACAGGACCGCCTGTAAAATAGTCGGTCATCATGAGGCCCGACATGGAAATGACCAACAGGTCTTACCTGAACCCCGGCATCCACATGGAGCTCAACCCGCTAAATTACTTAATGGAAGATAACGAAACCAACTCCACAGCTGGAGAGCGAAACTCGTTGGGCTGCGTGCAGATCCGCATCCCGCAGGAGCTCTTCCTGGCGCTGGGGCTCATCAGCCTGGTGGAGAACATCCTGGTGATCCTCGCCATCATCAAGAACCGCAACCTGCACTCGCCCATGTACTACTTCATCTGCTGCCTGGCGGTGTCCGACATGCTGGTGAGCGTGAGCAACGTGGTGGAGACCATCTTCATGCTTCTGAACGACCACGGCCTGATGGACGTGCACCCCGGCATGCTGCGCCACCTGGACAACATCATAGACGTGATGATCTGCAGCTCCGTGGTTTCCTCGCTTTCTTTCCTTTCCACCATCGCCGCCGATCGATACATCACCATCTTCTACGCCCTGCGCTACCACAGCATCATGACCACGCAGCGCGCCGTCATTATCATCGTGGTGGTGTGGCTGGCCAGCATCGCCTCCAGCATCCTCTTCATCGTGTACCACACCGACAACGCCGTCATCGTGTGCCTCGTGACCTTCTTCTTCACCACCCTGGTGTTCAACGCCGTTCTGTACCTGCACATGTTCCTCCTGGCGCACGTGCACTCTCGGCGCATCATGGCTTTCAACAAAAACAGGCGCCAATCAACGAGCATGAAGGGCGCCATGACCCTCACCATCCTGCTCGGGGTCTTCATTGTCTGCTGGGGTCCATTCTTCCTCCACCTCATCCTCATCCTCACATGCCCCACCAGCCCCTTCTGCAACTGTTTCTTCCGAAACTTCAACCTCTTCCTCATCCTCATCATCTGCAACTCGCTGATCGACCCGCTCATCTACGCCTACCGGAGCCAGGAGCTGCGTAAAACCCTGCAGGAGCTGGTCCTGTGTTCATGGTGCTTCAGTGTGTGACATTGTGTTCATTTAGGAGGAGGAGGAGAGCATCAGGTTATCAACAGTGTCGGCTCTGCGTTGTCTGGCAGAAGCATATAGACTGATGCTTGACTGTCATATGATGCTCATGCATGACTGTAACTGATCAACGGTAATGCCTCTCATCATGGATTTTATGATTAGGGTTATTTCCAGACATGTGGTTTCCGTCTTTTGGGGAGATTATTCACTGCTGGGTGCACTGGTCCCTGCACTGTGAAACCGCTGGACGTTTAAGAGACAAATGACTCAGAGATCCTCAAATGAAACTCTCTTGCAGTCAAGCTGACAGGCATCGTATTATTGTTACGTCTTCTCCTCGCTAAATGAACTCGGGTTTTCTGGTATAATCCAGTTTGCAGAAATGTATGATTTGTCTTAACTTTATGCTTTTTGAGGCAATCAGCACTTTTTAAGAAATCTGAAAATCTAAACTGGAAATATGTCAAATGATATGTATATACATATATATATATATATATATATATATATATATATATATATAATATCTTTGAGCTGAATTTTTTCTTTCATTTAATGGATGTTGGTTGCTGTAGGAGCCTATTGGGCACACAGACATTTATTTAGACACCATTTTGGCTTTGTGAGCCTGAATGGGTTATTAATGTTAGAATAACCCTTTTAAATAACCCTGAACAAATGTCTCCACATTATAACAAAAACTGGATCAATATATGGGGTGCTTATAATAAAACTCAAATCTTCATTAAAGAAGCTTGACCTGCAATGCTTAAATTATATTGTGGTGTAATAGAGAAGCAATTTCCACGTAAGGTCGATGTTTAACTTTTGCATCTTCGTGCCCTCCCTTTGTATCATTTTAAGCCTTCAATTACTATTTTTAAATATATGCCATTTTGGCAACAACATCCGTGAAAAAGAAGCCATCATTCCAATGAGAATACTGCTGTTAAATAGAAAACAATGTATTTCATTTAGCAATACATTGGACCAGATCATTTTTCAAGAATGTGCAAGAAAAATGGGCTGATATTAGATTATAGGAGAAGTGACATTCAGCATATAAAAACTCTTGTTAGAGTCTAATTTGTGGCGGTGTGTGTGGATTACTTGGCCAAAAATAGATGTATAACTGAAGGGCAAATTATGGTCAAAATCACATGAACTGGTACTAACGACATAAAAGGTTTATGAAAGCAGTCATATCAAAGTAATAGTTGTGGAAGTTTGTATGGTTCACTGAAATGTGCTAATGAGGGTGACTTAAAGATGGGAGCCCTGATTTCAGCTACGAGAGTCAAACAAGTGGGACTTTGAGCCTGGTGGCCTGTACAGAGGTTTTGGTCAAATTAAAATAAATGAAAAATACAATTCATTCTTATTTGTTTAACTGCCACAAATGCTTAAATTCCGCTCTCAAATGGCCACAGGACTGCTGAGACGTGTTATGCAATGCCAATTTGGAGGCCTGGATGAAATAGTCTTGAAATGTGCTTTTGAGAATCTTACTATTTAAAAAAAAATCTTATCTTATATTTTGAATTATCCTATTATCCTCTTTGTTGATAAAGATGTGTGGTAAATAGGACATTTGAGACTCTAAGTGACCTTTAGAAAACCTTAAATTAAGCTATATGTTTGTAATTGAGCCAAGACGTGTAGAATTGTTGATTCATAATGGGTTGGGGTATAAGTGGTTTGCCAGTTGTTTCCATTCTATGGAAAAAAAGACTCAGATTAAATGTTCAAGTTGTCTCAGAGAAGAGAAACATAATATAACATTATGGTTATGATGGAAACCATATGTGAGATGCTTGTTAGCGTTGATAATAATGTAAACTATTGTACACTGTAATTGTAATTATTTACTGCTGACACACACAGTGATAACAATGGTAACTACCACTGTTATCACTGTGTGTGTCAGCAGCATTTAATGTTATTTTCTTTTGATTTTGAATTATAACTCAGTTTACTTTTATGTATGTGTTTGTATTGTTAATGGTACTTTTGCTTTAATAGCATACATTTGTGAGGTTTTTGTTCTTCTTTGGAGTTGGGAATGTACAGTATGGTTGTCTGATATCTGCTTTATAAATCTCATTGCAACTGCGGAGCTCAGTGCTTCAGCATGCACTTTAAACCTGATTCAACACATATTGTAAATGCTGAATAACAAAAGAAACCAAAAACTGTACAATGCAACTAATGATAACTTGAAACTGAGCAAAACAGGACTTTGTTGTACAGCTATTTTATATAAGGAGTACGTATCCTTGGAATTATTTACATGCTATATATATGTCTCAAATAAAGAGGCCAAAACAAAACATGTTTATGGTAAATTAATAAATGAATGAAACAACAGCAGCAGTATTTCTATTCATCCTTCAAATCTATTTTCCATGATTTTTTGTTTCATTATTTGTTGGTCTTCACAGGTTGTTTTACTTATCTGGAGATACATTTAAGGATGTTGTAATGGTAAAATATAGTAATGTCATATTATGTGAAAGTAGAGCGAAGGTGATCAGTAGTTTATTGGGAGAGTGATTTGGGGTAGCGGGAACATAAGGGATGGACCAGCCGGCCGTCGTAAAACTAACGGCTTTCAAACAGATAGTGTTCGGGAAACGGATATGTTCTCGGGGGCCTGATCTAGATAAGGAGCTGCCCTTTCAGGATGTAGGAGAAAGGACTTCTTCTTTGTAGTTGTCATATAATTCAGAATCAACACATGTTTGTTCGACCGCGGCCAAGAGGTGTAACCTAAATCTGTATAAAGAAGGCCGTGACTGCGGTTTGTTGAATCTTGTGCCGCAGAGTTCCCAGAGAGCTGTGAGCCTGTGACAGAACATTCCTTCTTGCAAGAAATAAAACGGATAAAGGCCACTTTGATTCAGAGACTTTATTTTTCACACTTTCACACCAAAGGCTTTCTTCATACACATGCTAAAAAGTTATTTTACCTTCTCCAAGAGATTGTGTCAGATGTGCCAAATGGTTAACCAATATAAAATAGTACACACCATTATTGTTATTGTTAAGCCATGATGAAAACTTCACACGCTTGAACATGTTTACATGCAACATGAACACTTCATTATCTGAATAGAGAACAAACGTGCGATACAACATTTGCTCAGACTGAAGAGGCATTGATGTAACACAACAGAGACGTGTTTGAAATGTTTTTAAACTCATGATCAAGATTAGTTTCTGCTTGATAAATAACATCATTGACGAGAAGGGAATTTCCAACTGAAACCAATATCAATCCCAATCCTGTCCTTAATGAATAAATTATACATCTTAATTGTTTTACATCATTACATAAATCACTGGATTGATTTACCCACAGAGGCTCCACTGAGAAAAAACTAAATAAATCTCACTATTTAACAGAACATGGGAATTAAAACTCAAATCTAAATGTCAGAAACATGTATGTCAGAATTTTTTGGGGGGTGTGCATTCTAAATATTAATTTTATTAATTGTCCACCAGTTCTTTACACTCTTTGTTCATTTGAATACCATAACTGTGTTACTTGTTTTAGAAACACTTTTTCTATTCAAGAGGATTATGAAAGGCCTGAAAACAACAAACCATGAATAATTATTTCAGTATGACTTAGTGATCTGTGGCTAAATATAATTTGTCCCCCTGACCAAATAATACTTGCTTGATGGTTGCTGCAGGGAATCTGTAGTCCAAGTTGTGAGTCTCTTGTTCCGAAACTTAAAATAAACCATTTTAAACCTTTGGCCCGATCCCATATCTCCTCTCGCATGGACTCGTGGACTTTGATGCACGTTCCTCCAGGGTTTGGGGTTGTCCCAATGTGAAATGATCGAGTATTTGACGGCTGTCTCACAGATATTTTGAGCCATTTTTGTAAATCCGCATTTCTGTAGGATTGAATTACCCACAATGCATAGCAATGCGACGTTTAACACCAGCAGTAAACAAAGAGGACGATAGATGCCTGGCAGGTTACATTTACTCCAAAACATTAAGGATTAAAGATGGAAGATAACAACAACTGAAATCAGAGGAAAACAAGCAGAGACTATATTTTACACAGATGGTTTATTCATTAACCATTCATTTTGTTAATAGAGCTGTTTTGATAAAAACGAGTCAATGGTCTATTGACTCGTTTTTGACAAATAACCTTCATCTTGTGAGGAAAGGGCCTGGAAGATGTTCAGATTAGAAAGTATTAAATACGAAATAAAAAAACATTATTGCACATTACATTATATGACGTTGACATGATGTCTGTCCCGTTACATCATTTCAAGCCTTCGCAGTCTTTCACGCTCGACCATAGTAATTGTAGGTTTTCCGAGTTTACGGCCTTCAGGGCGTTGGGATTGACCTCCGGTCCAAAGCAACAGATATTCTTCGTCAGGCTTTTTGTCTGCATTCCACCAGCGAGGCAAAAAACACAATGTGTGCGGTTTTTAATTAGCTAATTGGTGTGCACAGACCTCTGTTATCTATAAATAAAACATTCTTGTGTATTGAGTTGAACCTCTTTCACTTTGCCCTTCAATTTCACAGTCTGCACTGTTATCATTTTTGATTATTTTCACTTAACGCTGCTCTAGAGTGATTGTAGCATAAGGTGTAATGTTTGTCAACGCAGCCCTTTCGGCTGGATCTTCCTTCAACTAATTCCATAATCAGGCTCGGTGTTTGAAATGCACCTGTTGGTTTAGCCTCAGTCTTTGTGGCCCTTGTCCTATGTGGCTATGCTTGGTGTTACACGTACACATTTAATATGCTCAATAAGCATGCCAACCTTCTCTGAAATACTCTTAGTTGAAAGCTTCCTATTCGGTCTGACACGTTGGATGGACATATTGTTTTATAGCTCTATTGTTCTCTGGTGTGTACAACGATTCCATATTTATACCAAATATAAGAAGTGTCTATTCCTAGTTTATCAGACGGGTGTTAAACAGAGCTTTTTCGACAAAGGTTAATGCATATTCTGACACTATGATGAAAATGTTGTTGTTTTAGTAACTATGAGGCATGTAATGGTTCGAGAGACCCACAATACAAGTATGAACCTTAAATGAGCAATGTTCTATTTTTTATAATGTTTTATAATGTAACCAAAATGGTAAATCAGAAATATGTCCATCTGCATAAGAAGCAGCACTCCTATGGGCCAAATTGTATCCTGCAAGTGTGTCATACAAGAAAGTGAGGCGACATGATGTTAGGACTGTCTGTACTAATTTGGTTTATTCAACAGTTGTAACCATTTAAGACCTTACTGGTCACACGCTCTCTCCCTCTTTACTTTGCATATCAGTGGGAACTGAACTTCATAGTTGCGATAATCAAAAGGAACAGCTGTGACATGCCACTCGGCATGTGATTGTTTATGATTAATTATGGATGATGAGACATTTAAATGCATCAGGCTACAACATCATCTGATCCGATTTTTTTATATTACATATGAGTCCTTACTGTGACTGTATTGTTGGCAAGGAGCAGCATGTATGAAATTGCGGTTATGGCTAATTTCCTTATAGCTCCGCTGTGAACAAGACAGCTTTGTTCACAGTGAAGCCGGGTGTAGTGGCTTGCAAGGTCGCCTCACAGCAAGAGGGCCACGGGTTCGGTTCCAGGTCTGGGGGGGTCCTTCTGTGTCAAGTTGCATGTTCTCCCTGTAGTAGTCTCCGCTTCCTCCCACAGTTCAAAGACTTGTCAAGTTAATTGAATTCTAAATTGCCCGTAGGTGTGAATATGAGTGTGAATGGCGTCTTTCTCGATATTAGGTTGGTGTCCCCTGGACTGGCAACCACCCTGCCTTTGCCTAATGTCATCTGGGATCGGCTCCAGCGCCCCACGACCCTAAAAAAGGATAAGTGATTTGGATGATGGATGGATATAGATATACTTTATTCACCAGGAATATTGTTTGCAGCAGCAAGGAAGGTTGTAGAGTAAACATAACATATTAAGTATGAAGAAATGCTCAATATATGCAATCCAATAAAATAACAGAGAAGGAAATATTAAATAATTTAAAATAAATAATTATAAAGACTAGGAAGCAGTCTTTTACCCCAGAAGACTTCATGGCTGATGACAATACACTTAATAATATGGATGACTTTATTATATACATATGCTTTACAACTTATATTACTCAAAGTTGCTTTAGTTATTTACACATGCAATGTTGCAGAATAAATACAAATAAATAATTAGCAGAGCCCAGTTCAAGAATAGAGGTTATGATGCCAATAAAATAACAGAGAAGGAAATATTAAATAATTTAAAATAAATAATTATAAAGACTAGGAAGCAGTCTTTTACCCCAGAAGACTTCATGGCTGATGACAATACACTTAATAATATGGATGACTTTATTATATACATATGCTTTACAACTTATATTACTCAAAGTTGCTTTAGTTATTTACACATGCAATGTTGCAGAATAAATACAAATAAATAATTAGCAGAGCCCAGTTCAAGAATAGAGGTTATGATGCCATTCTACACACACACATTTACATTTCAAGTTAGTCGGCTATATTCCAGATCAAATATAAATTCATAACCTAAACTGTGTTGTACATTTTCAGTACATTTTAAGCGCTCATTGCAGTATGTTTACACACTGAAGATGCAGCAGGGCAGACAAGATGACAAGCTACGTGAATGTATGGAATATCCTTAAAACCATACTGAATATGTTCTATCGTGCAACGCTGGCCAATTGATACAATTGTATAAACTAGTTTATTTTGAAAATACAAACCGGAAGTTGTTTTTTTAACAATGGATGACTTGACGCTTTAATCCCTATGATGTTGCGGACAGGAACACAACACTGGTTGCACTCGTGCTAGAACTGTTCATCTATAGCGCAAGCGTCGAGCGTTACACATATTTTACAGCTGCCGAGTACTTAGTGATGCATATGGTGGACACCGGGGTGCGCTTTTGACCAGACCGAGAACACACTAGCGCCCCTGAAGATGTTTGTTTTGTTTTTCAAGCTAGTTAGCTAACGTTAGCCTGTCTGCTATCTGACATCTATGCATTAGTGTTGACGTGCCCCTTTTTATATTGGTAACATATAACTTATTCACAATGAATATCTAACGTTTACCATTAATGCTTGAAACACAAAAGCTGCTGTTACCGCTTTATTGGGAGTCTGGCTGACAACAACAACCCTGATTGCCTGATTGGTCCCAGCCGGTGAGGTGAGCCTTCAATGTGTTCGTGACGCTTCTCAGGCGTTGCTGTGTTTTCATGCTCGACTCAATACAAGGTAAACAAGCTCGGCGATTACATGTATACTTGGTGAATTAAATGTCTGTTTTTGGATACTTGTTTAGAAGTGACTTCCTGCTAACCCGCTATGCAACTTGACCACGTGACAGTCATGTTGTTATCTAACAGCTATCTGAATTGTGTACTTTTCTTTTGGCTGTGGTTTTAATTTGAATGCGATTTTGATAAGCATCCCAAAAAGACTAGTATAATTTAATTCCCAGCTTAAATTTGAATATACCACATCCTTTTGGGAACCAGTAACAGGAAGGTTTCTAATTATCATTTAGCTACTTTATTTTGACGTTTCAAGATTGACCATGAATGGCTCTAAATAGCCTCCATTCCTTGTTGGTTATTGAAAGCAGATCATGTTTAGTCGGGATATTTTTGTTTTTAAAATAACTGTGGACCACTTTCTGAACGTTTTGACATAGCAGTACATTTTACAATTGTGGCAAAAAGAGCCTATTTACAACTAAAGTTTGAGGTATCCCTTATGAAGACTACCAGGGTTTAAGAGTCTGAGTTATGACCAGGTTGAAAGAGGTTTACTGGTTAGAAGTGGCATAATTGGATCTGAATAGTATCACACACTATACCAATGCAAACGCATTAGTTATCTGGCTGCCGTGAGAGGATGACAATTGTATTGCCGTCTTTCTTCAATTCATAAACACAAGAGAAAATAAACAAATGACTCTAATGTACTTTCTCCTTCAGATGTAGCCGATGAAATGGCGTATGATGATAAACTGGCACTTTTCCGACAAACCCGTCTCAATCCCTTCGATCGTGGAGATGAAGAAGATGTTCTCCAAGGAGGCAAGACACCCCCACTGCACGGTAAAGTTCTTTGCAGGAATATCACAACACAACTGTCTCAAGTGTAGAATAAAACCTCACTTTCATACCTGCTTGAGGAAAATAAAGTGTTGTAAACGTGAAGTCATATGGACATCATTTATTGAACCTCATCATTGGATAGTTTTGGTCCTGCATCATCAGTGCTACACTAAGGGATAAACAGAAACCGGGAAAACATGATTGAAATGAAACCAAAATCTATTCTGGTGACTGCGGCAACTCATACTGCACTTCACCGCAGCCACAGGTCACAAAGACCGTCGAAAGAATACATCCAGTATACATTATAGTCCATTCTGCAACCAGACCATTTATGTCGCATGCTACATTTCACTGTAGAGAAATAGAAAAATACAAGCACAACACAACGCTATTTGACCTGTTTCACTTTCCACCGAAATCTCAGAAAATATGTGTTGACATGTGTAAGCGCAGGTGATAAAATGGTGAGGGTGAGCTCCTATCAGAATATCCAAACAGTTTTTTAGCTGTTTCAGTATTTTGTTTTGTTCCTAAATTATTTTTGTTTTGGTAGACTGTAACAGAGGCCAGTTCATTAGTGATTGTTTTTGGTCATTGTCGTGCAAAGTATCAAATGTTCCTTGGCTGTAGCCTGTCATGAGTATATGGGTGCTGCAGTCTCCAATCTTTGTTTTTTGCTTTTTTAAATTGTCATCTACTTGCAGATGTAGGTTTGCTTCCCTTACAGCGCCAAATGCAGTGAGGCCACTATGTGCTTCGATCACTGACTGGGGCAGTGACCCCCGAGTGAAACTCATTTTAACAAATTATTTCTCAGATATTAACGCAGGTTAAAAAGTTTGAAGCTTGTTCAGAATGGATCCTAACACGGATAGAAAAAAAACACACAGGACTGGTGTGAGTAAATTGTTGTTACCCGAATACACCTCAGAAAAAAACATCCTAGGTGAATTCAGTTTCTCAGTGACAGAGTAAAGACAATGAAGTGTGTCAGGCTTGTCTTTTTAAAATGATTGTAGTACAAATGTCTTTAATTCCCAAATCCCAGAATACAGGAAGTGTCACTGAAGTACTGCTTACACTTGTTTTTTGTTTCCTCTGTTTCAGCTATCGTATTTCCAACTTCCTTTTCCACAAGTCTGCACTTTTTCAGTATGAAGGAGTGTTTGTTAGAATATGTGATAAGCGTAGTTTACTATGTAGCATTCGTAAGATTATAATTTGAAAAAAAAAGCCTTTTCAGATATGTTTTCTTTAATTTTTTGATTTCTCAGTTAAATTTTTCTGTTTTTTGTCAATCGAAATGCGAGTCATTATACTTAAAACATGCAAGTAATATTTTCAGCACTTAATGATATTTATGGAAATTTAAATTATTACAGATATTTGTAAATAATTGCATACGAGGACAAACAAAAAGGTTAGACCAATTGTTAAAGTCATGTGACTAATGGAGATCGAATTAATTTCACATTTGTCAGGACTTGAAGTACCCACAGGAAGCCATGCTGCCTAGCGCTGTGGTTTAATTGATCTGTAAGCATACCGTGTCAATGGTTACGTTACAGATTGATTGTAAACTATTTAGCTGCATAACGTCATCAGCGCTCCAAAGTTCATTCATCTAGCTGATGTGCAGTTTCACAGACACAGTAGGAGTCTGTCTTGTCACCTGCATTTAGTTGCACATTGACCAGGAGTCGTAAGGGGATGACCATGTGATTTCTTCAGTTGTTTCAAGCTTTTGTCCTGTGTCCATGTTTCCTGAGTGGAGAGTCAGAGCGTAGGTTTGTTATGAGGGGCCTCAGTCCTGTGACATTGCCACACATGACCGAGTGCGTTTACCACACTAAAGTGTCTCTGCTCACAAGAAGATTTATAACACGTGCCCCTTTCTTTAGAATCAAGGCCTGAACTGTTCTCTGGGACCAGAACCCACAGTTCAGACCGAACAATGGACCTCGGTCTAGCTGAGGACCACTTCTCAAGGCCTATGGTAAGTAAAGCATTGTTCCTCAAATCCAAAGTACCTATTTATTGTTAAACGTAGAGTACTTTATTTCAGAACAACCTATTGTATTTTATGTCCATGCTTTTGCTCTTATTCACCTGTTTCAGGGTTCGATTGTGGCTCCCGATATTGAACAGCTGAAGATGGCCATAGAGGAGTGTAAAAAGCTGATTCTGGAGCTGCCAGAACACTCTGAGAGACAAAAGGACACTGTAGTTAAACTTATCCACCTTCGTCTCAAGCTACAGGAACTTAAGGTTGGACCTGAGGAGTGAAAGGAGAAGTGCATAACATCATAATGTAGTTGTTGAAGCTGGGGGGCAATGAGTAAAACTTCATAATACTTAACCAATTTTTAAAACTCTATTTCTGGCAATGTATTTCCTGAAACTAATTAAAGCTATATTAAAGTGCATTTTGATAATTGCATGAAAATTAATCCCATAATCTCTAGGTGCTATAGTTTTGGGGGGAAATTGAAATCTGTAGTTTGCCTGTAGTTTAGAGGAGATGCCTGTCAGAGGTTCTTCACTGTTCCTTTTGGCCGTTATAGCCATTACCCTGTGAGTGGTACATAAGAGCAGACATTACAGACATTCTTGGAGCCGGATAGGACGGTAAACAAGTTTGTGGAGAACAACTTCCTGCAAAAAAACTGCTCAAGCCTTCAAATGGCCCAATTTGTACTGCCAGACCAAGCCATACATATATATTCTTGAGGAGCAACTCTCTCTCTCTGTCTGAATGGCTCATTAATTTCTCCATCTTCACAAAACCTGCGGTATCCCTGATAAAACTACCCAGATGGCATGCTGGTAATGTTTTTTACTGATTACTATAAACATACAAACAAGTGATTTAGCTCGTCCACAGTGAACAACCGCACTGCATCAATGCATCAAGAGATGCTGTCTTCGTGATCTTGGAATTTTGTTTCTACCCTGAAAAGGAGCCTGGGGAGGATGAGCCTAATCTGAGAATCCTACTGGAGCACCGCTTTTCCAAGGAAAAGAGCAAGAGCGTGAAACAGACCTGTGACAAATGTAGCACTATCATCTGGGGCCTTATCCAGACTTGGTATACCTGCACAGGTGAGACACAGTATACAATGCATCTGTCTGATATAGCACTGTGGAGATATTGTATTTCCAAAATTATAAAACATCCCATTGTGGAAGATCTCATTCCTCCATGCAAGATCTCTATCTGAAAATATTTTTTTTATTATTTATTTATCAAAGCTGCATGCACAACACATCAGAACCAATCAGATGGCAAAAGTTTCTGACCTTACAGTCAGAATTCTTGAAGAAGCAGACATTTATTTTCCCTTTGTGTTGAATATTCTTTTCATATTATATTGTCAGGTCCATTTAATTTTCAGAATTCTCAGAATATATTTCCTGAATGGTGGACTCAGTGGGAGGATCTTTGTAGATCTTTTAACTCGTCAACCTGCCATTGATGGTAAACCCGTTGTGTATTGGGGTAGTGACATTGTGTGCCATGTGATTATCCCTCTCTTGTTTCAGGTTGCTATTATCGTTGCCATAGTAAGTGTATGAACTTGATCACCAAGCCCTGTGTCAGGTCAAAGGTCAGCCACCAGTCGGAGTTCGAGCTCAGCATCTGCCCTGAGATTGGACTAGACCGACAAGACTACCGCTGTGCAGAATGTCGCACACCTATTTCACTAAGTGAGTACACGTTGAGGGTGTTGATTTAGTAAGTTGAAATGGGGAAACGGAGGATCTAAAAGCAACGTGTAGACTAATTGAACATATGTTTGCTTGATAGATATGTGCACACAGTTGTAAATAAAGTTACTTTATAGCCATCGACATATTTCTATAATTGAAAGTACTCAGCGTCAAAAATGTACTAATTAACAAAAAACATAATTTTGAGGAAATCTTTATCCTCTTTGACATTTAAATCATATCTAATCATACCATTTTAAATACATATATGTTGCTTTTCTGTGTGTTTGACTGTACTCTGTGCAATCTTGATGCTGTAGGGGGCGTGCCGAGTGAAGCCCGACAGTGTGACTACACAGGCCAGTATTACTGCAGCACGTGCCACTGGAATGACACGGCCGTCGTCCCAGCCCGTGTCATCCACAACTGGGAGTTTGAATCGCGCAAGGTTACCCCTCGACCTCTACAACAAAACTTTTTTGAATAGCCAGTCATCAATTTCTGACTCTATCAAAGTATAATTTAATTTGGGAGATAGCGGTTTGTATTCATTTGACAAACAATGTTATTGTTATTGTGAAGAGATTCAAATAGGGAACTGTACGCCTAAACTTATTACCGGTACTTATGAATATCTGAATCACCCAGGTTTTTATTACAGAATCATCAAATAACATTCACATTAGCTTTTACATGTCACGGTCACTTTAATAGTCACAAGGAGTTTAATACAGCCTTTAAAACTAGTCCCACTGTGTCTTCTGCGGCTGTAGAGGAGCTTTTCCAGTCCAGGATCTATGCTCTCTGGAGTCAGGGCCGCCTGGGTTCTGACAGGTTCTCTGTTTCAGGTGTGTCGCTCCTCAATGCGCTACCTGGCTCTGATGATCTCACGACCCGTGCTGAAGCTCAAAGAAATCAACCCGCTGCTATTCAACTTTGTGGAGGAACTGGTCGAGATCAGGGTGGGTAGCTGTTTTCGAGGCACTAGTTAGCCCCTCGCAGGAATCTGCAGTTTGTAAAGAAAATATATCAGTGTATGTAAATCTAAATAAATGTAATCCCAGAAACACTTCTAAAATAAGGTAACGCTACATTAATAACAAAATGTCATTGTTTTGCATCAGTAGATTTTATGCTGAGACTGCTAGCACAGACTGAGAAGTAAACCCCTCTGCATCTCTGTTCATGAAGTGAGACTGACAGTCATGTTTTTTGTGTGCTTGGGTTTTTTCCTTTACAGAAACTCCGTCAGGATATTTTGTTGATGAAACCTTATTTTATTACCTGCAAGGAGGCCATGGAGGCTCGGCTATTACTACAGGTGAGCTACTTCTTTTTTTGCAAATGGAGTTAAAAGTAATATTTAGTGGCATAATATGTAACCACATACCTGCAAACTTGTCACCTTTTGGCGAAATTTGCCGTTTCGAAAATCAAAATAGGTCATCCACATTGTAGATCCGAATAGTTTTGTTTTGGGGTAGGAGGGTCAACTGGCCGTCTGGCGTTTCTGAGATTGGAGTGATGCTGTCTGCACGCAATGCGCTGCACAGCGCTCTCGCAGCGAGTGGCGTTAAGTTGCGGAGCTTTTGAGACCGTCTTCGGCTTTAAACAATGTTTTTTATTTCATACTACTGTACATAAATATACCAGTATTGCATTTATGGTATTGTATTGAATTCTGGTATCGGGTATCATGATATTTATGGCAGGTATCTATAGAAGTTCTAATTTTAGGATCATGACAATGTTAAGTTGTAATAATTCATTTTGACTTTGCACATGTACATAGTACGTTTGTGTTTTAATAATACATATAGCAAGTTATGATTATAGAAATATTAGGGAGAATATTGTTATTGTTGTGTTATGAAGCATGGAGGTAATGTCTACTCTATGCATATGTCAATGGCAGAAGTAATGTTTTTATGTTTTTATGAATATGTTTGTAATACTTGTATGTTTATGTTTATGCTTATGTTTATATGTATGCTGCATGAGAATGAAAGTTAGTTTGTTGTTTACATGTTGCCACGTGAGTTGGAAGCCGGTGGAAATCCGTGATGTTGATTGGAGCAGGAGTGTCACGTGAGACTTCCGTCGCCCAGGTGACCGGAAGTAGCTTGGGTCGCGGGATCATGACGTTTGACCCGGCTCATTACCTGTTAGCTGGCCGTAAGCCAACGAGAGCGTAGCATGCTGAACTGACCAATGGAGCTAACGTTTAGAGGAAAGGTGTGAAAGTGTCTTGCTCAAGTCTCTGAAATAAACACAAATAAATGGTACGTGAAGATCTCAGCTTGGATCTATTAGGTTTCATCAAGGAGTATGCTGTAAATCACAACTTTCCATTGCTGAAATACAATTTACATTAAATATATTTTTATTATTTTCTTCTGTACTTGTGTTCCCCAGCTTCAAGATCGACAACATTTTGTGGAGAACGACGATATGTACTCGCTACAGGATTTGATCGACATCTCCAGTGGCAGACTCAGCTGTTCCCTCACAGAGGTCCACACCACATTCGCTAAGCACATCAAACTAGACTGTGAGGTGAGCTTTACATGAAGCACAAAGAACAATGCTAATGACTTCTGTTGGTTAGTAAGCGTGTTTACTGTGCATGTATCACACATGCCATAATATTGTAATGTATACTATAAGGCAATACTCATTTATTGACAATTGTATTATTTGCTTCAGGAGTTGAGAACTTGTAACTTCCCTAAAACTCTGAGTTTCTGTCCCATTCTGTTTGTTTGTGTTTGTGTGTGCGCGCACGCTTTGTGTAGCGTTGTCAGGCCAAAGGATTTGTGTGTGAGCTGTGTAAGGAAGGAGACATACTGTTCCCTTTTGACAGTCATACCTCTGTCTGCCATGACTGCTCTGCTGTCTTCCACAGGTGAGTCACCACCAACTCGTCAAACCGAACAATACAGCAGACAATGTGAACGTAGAATTGAGTTATCGGGTACAAAATGTCTCTAAACTTGTCTTTAAATAGTTTTGAGTCGAGCTACTACTAACCCCAAAGACATCCAGTCGTGTTGTGTGTTCTCGTCTAAGATCACCAGTTGACACTCCTTCAAACTGCATACGGAGAAACATCAAAGATACGCGTGTCCCACTCAACATATTGTAGATAGCAAAACAGTACAATTGTAAACACTAAACTATCCTTTTTTTTTAATTTATGTAGACTTTTTTTTTACTCCAATGACATCATTATTATAACTTAAAATGTTGGCGTTTTCTGTCTCTTCAGGGATTGTTACTATGACAACTCAACAACTTGTCCACGATGTGCGCGGATGACCGAGCGCAAGCAGGACGAGGTGCCAGTTGTGAAAGATGCGTAAGTGTGGAGAGGACCGGCCGCCGGGAGCGACTGGAGAGATGAACTTTGCCTCGACGAACAACGTCCCACAAGACTGGCTTTTAGTTTTTGTCCTCGGTTGGTTTTATGTACTTGTTTATATCGTAGTGTCTTTAACGTCATGAGCAGGGTACTTGGAAACCTATCTGGAAATTAATATTTTTATTTTTTATTTTTTACCCAACTTATTAATTCATACTGAAATTGGATGTATTGAACACCGTTTGTGTGAGTGCTTTGCTTTAGTGTGTGAACCTGCTTGTATAAATGTATAAAGTACATGCTGAGAAACGCCACCTCAGCATGCAGGAGTTGTTGTATATTAACTGTAGAAAACCGGGGCTGAATTAACCTACACTGCCAATTTTACTTAACTTTAAGGTTGCCGTATACTAAGAGTGGTTTTGAATTTCAATAACGATAACTACAGGTTCCAAAGACTCAAATTGCCTTTCAGCTTCTAGTTGTATGTTTTTTTATTTATTTTATTCACAAAATCTTGTAAAGATGCTTTTGAAAGTTAAGTGCACTGAGATGTAATTTATGAAGGTATTAAATTAGTATGAAAGAACAAAAAATGTAATGTCTAACTAGTTGACAATAAGAAACCAATTTAATATGTGATACTTTGATGTTTACTCATATTCCGTCGTCACACTCGACACAAGTCCTCTAGTGGTTCACACTCGTCCTCCACTTATAGAACATGGCTATTTTCATATCGATCATAATTCATCTGTTAAACATTTCAGAAGGACTTGAGAAAATATTTCCATGCAATATTGCAACAATATTTATTTTTAGCATAGACCTTCTTTGAGTTTGTTTATAGTAAATTCATCAACCTGGATAATGGAAAAATAATGTTATTGCTGGCAAGTTTTTTTGACAATAAAGGTTTTATCTATACAATCATTGACACCATTATTTGAAATATATACAGTATTGGCAACAGAAATGTAATAGAAGCATGCATCACTAGTACATATCCTTGGAGGGAGAATTGTTTAACTTAAGAATATTGAAGTTAAATGTACTTTCCTTTTATTCAAAACTGTGAACTCATTTGAGACCGTGTGATGTGTGTCTGGTTCAGTTTGGTGCAGCGTGTAACAAATTGATAAATCCTCATAAACATCGGTGCCTGAGCTGGTCACAGCTGCTACCCCAATGTCTTATTACACTTTGCATCATGTTAATACTTTCAGTCTTCATGGATAAACACATGTCCAGAGATGTGAAGAGGCATATTTGGTAATGAGTACATGTTGACCTGAGGTATTTATTCAAAACTAATGAGTTTTGGCTGTCTTATCTTTCAGCATGATTTCAAACTAAAAGACATAAATAGCCAAACGTTGGTATAAGCCATGACTTGTTGTAAAATGTGGAGTAGTGCATGAATAAAGTTATTAAATGTATTAAAACTGCAGTGTTTGTTCATCGACTAGTTATTGTATAGTGGGTCCCACGGGTAGTGATCCGTACACATTTACAATCAAACCAGCTACACAATTATGATAAGAATGAAAATGTGATTAAAGTGTTGCAGCAGAGTATGCCATATACGAATCATAAAGATAATAATATTATGCCATACACATTTCATTCATTTATTTGTAGTATGTCATTAAAGAATATTGTTTGGTATATCATAACAAATTCCATATATGGTTTACCAAATACATGTCAGAAAAAGTAATGTCATAGTTATGAATACGTCAAAGTGTAGTGTCACAAAGAAGTCATAGATACATCATAAAATAGAATTGTATAATATTCCATTAAAGTGCCATTACATTTCCCTAAAAAGATAGTATGGTATGTCATCAAAATATAAAAAAGTATATTTAAAAAAATATATCAACATATTATGAGATGTCATGAACATAACAAATAAAGGGGAAATATTTTTTCAAAAAGAATAATATTAAAATAGTCAAAGTATAGTATGCCATAAAAGTACAAATCAATATTTTTGATTTATGATTCATAAAGGCATTCACATAAAACTATCATTGTATTGTTTGCAATGAAAATGTCATGAAGATATTAATGTCCCAAAATAATCTGCAGAATGTAATAAATGCAGAAAAAAATACAATTGTTACAGCATAATATGCAACAAGAGTCAACAAGTTAGACCGACTTAATGCAGTCCATTGTGTTGTGTACAGTAAACAGAGAGTGTATTACAGGACAGAATCGTGAATATATAAACTAACTTCATAGGGACGACTCTTATGTTCATTTGTTATCAGTTTTTGCACATCAGTCCAGGACATCCGTGTTTATTGGCGTTTCGTAAACCACCTTAGAGACACCACCCACTGGAAGGGGCAGGAGGAGCGGGTGCCGTACTGGCGTTTTACTAGTGCGCGCAACCTTTTTATTGTGTTATGGAGACCAATACTTCCTTGTGAAAGAGTGTGCGTTGGTGTGCGTATGTGCTGTAATCTGTGAAACACTGGATGACACCATAAATCAGTACACAGATAAAAAACATTAAAAAAAATCTTTAGTCAAACAGCCTTATGTTTGACTAAAGATTTATCATAGATAGATAGATAGCTTATAGATAAATGTAATTTGGCTCTATTTAGTGACCTACATAAAGAGTGGGTGAGGCACTTGGATTTCCGCCAATAAATGTCCTATTAAATAAAAAATCTTTCAAATCCAATGATGTTAGAATTTAAAATACAATATGTATGTAATATATAGGTAAATAACACGACGACGACAATACAAACGTTGGCCACTGGGCTGTCGACAATGTCTCACATCTGACAGCACCACATACTGCCGTTTTCTAACGGAAATCTCGCGAGATTACGAGTTGTTTTAGCGTGTACGATACTTCTCGCACGTCTACCACTCCAGTGAAGCCCAGTGAAAGTCCAGCTCCGGGACGATGGGGCTTCTCTCTGCGAGCGTCGGTCCCTTTCGGAGCCGAATCCGCGCGGTTCGGACGTGGAGCCGAGACGTGTCCACTCTGTCCGCCTCTCTCAGGAGCGGCGGCGCACTCGCGTCGGTACGGTGACATTGTTTTTATTTTGTATTCTTCTTCTTTTCATCTAAGTTGCTAATCTCAAAATAGATGAGTGCAACAAGATTTGTTTTGCAACAGCTGCTTGGAGCACAGCGTGTTTCTGGAGGAGCCCCCTGTGGCTGGGTCGTGGGAAGGAACACGCTGTTCCCCGGCGCGGGCTGCCGACCCCCAAGCCTGGAAACAAACAAACCGAGCGATTATGTCTGATAGTCTGTTTGGGTTGAAGGGGGCGTGTCTGTCTTACTTTCATTCATTCATTCTTTTAATTGTTTTTACTTAAAAAAAAGGTTAAGCAAATGTTTGCGAGTATGCAAGTTATTGAATATCACTACAACTGCTTGTGAGCGTTAGTTGGAATCTAAAATTAGTGAACAATTAGCGAAAAGGATGTTGTTTTTTCATTGTCTTTCCGTCAAAATAATATGTAATTGAGGCCGCTATCTTAACCGTTGCTGACTTTCTTCACTGGATTTTCTGCTTTTTTATTGATGTAGAACAAACACTTGAGAAACGTAGACGTTTCATTTTATTTTGCTTAAGTAGTTGATAATAAATAGTTGAAGAGCTGCACTTCAACATGCTTGAAACTGTGTTTTATAAATGTACATTTATTTTAGAGACCTATTGTTAATGTCACATAAGTAATGATTTCCACTGATTCCAATGAGTATAATACATTTATTTTTGTACCACTTTAATGTGTTTATTGCATATTTGCAGTTTATTTGACCAAACGTTTTTAATTAAGTTTTTAAAAATGTTTTTATTCATACTTTATATTGAAATACATATACTTAATATCTCTGTTGTTGGTATTTTTCATATTCAATAATAACATAGTATTATTCAGATGTATATTTTATGTTAACAAAATGTAAGCTTATGTTATGTGTGTATGGAAAAAAACAGACTAGCTGACATATTTTTTTTATTATTCTCAATTACTAATGGTGGCTTTCAAAATCTTCATCAGAAATTAAGTAGCAAACATGTTTAACATACATACTTTTTATTCCAGAAGGCGTCACTGTTCCAAAGGAGATGTGGAGGATTTCATCAACACAGTTTTCTGCTTGCTCGGCTACTTTGCTCAAACAAACCCCCGAGAGGTATTGTTCCTCCTATACTGTCACAGTAATGGAGCTAAATGAGTGAACATAATGACCGGCGTCCTTTTGGTCAATATGAGCCATTTGTACTTCATTCTTTCGTTGTGTGTGTTTAATTGGTTTAGGTTTTGAAAAGTTTTTCCCAAAGAAGGAAGAAAACACTGGCGTCAAAAAATCTGCTGAAGGTGAAGGAGTCATCGTCAAAGCAGCGTTTGTGGATCCTCTGTTGTCATTCCACTGCACGGTGTGACTGATTTTCTAATACTATTTAGATGAAAATACCAAAGAACGGGACACATGTGATGATGAAGATGAAAGACGAAGAGGAAGAAAAAAAGAAGAATCACACTGGTGGACGCGTTTTCAGGTGCGAGACAAATGCACTACCCAGACAGTAATAACACAAAACGTTAATAATGAATGAAATTACTTTGGCATATTTATGTCACATACATGAATATGCAGGTCTATAATATAATGGTTCTGTTTCCACTGTAAAATGTGCATCTGGCCTGGTCATATTTTTCATCAGTGAAATTTAATTGATTCTTTTTTTTGTATTTGTTATATTTAGGTGTTAAATTGACATAACCTGATATATTTTTGCCAGACCTTCTAAACTTTCAAATGTTGAAAATTAAAACAAACGTATAGCACCAGCTGCACCACACGTCACTAGTCTGTTGTTAAATAGGTGCTGGTAGTTCTGAGACGCTGCATAGTTGATTGTTTTTCAGTGGTTGCTGACACACCTGCTGCCTCTCCTTTAATCAACGTTTCTCCTTTCTTACAACATTTCTTCATCTACCAGGATAGTTTACCCTTCGACGAAAAAGTAGTTCAGTACTCTGCCATTGTTGCAGCAGGCATGGCCTGCGCGTTTTGGTACTTTTACTTTCGAGAGACGGGGATGCAGATCTCCTGGAAGGACTTTGTGCATCATTACTTGAACAGAGGCTTGGTAAGAGGGGGAGAGGGTTCACGTTCTGGCATCATCCGTCTTTTATCAGTTTATTGTTACAACCGTGTGAGCAAAAATAAAAACTAAGTGCTCTTTTCACAGGTGGATCACCTGGAGGTGGTCAATAAACAATATGTCAAAGTACTTCCTGCCAAAGGAATGCAGACATCAGATGTGGTTAGTTGCATGAAAATAACCTTTTGCTTTTCACATCGGTCCCTCTGTCGCTCAGTGTTGGTGGTATTTTGAAATATAGTTCCACAGTAACAGGCAGAGAAGAGTTGCACATTTAGCAACATAATCTTAACTCGATACCCTCTTACTTTTTCCTGAACTTTCAATCGCTACTGTCAACTGACCAAAATCCATAAACATTCCAATCCACTGATTAGGTTCACAACGTGTAATTGGTAAAGCTATTAAGTGGATTCTAAGATAATAAGGTCAAACAGCAATTTCCATGGTCAAAAAATTAACTTTCATACGCAAGTTTTCTTTAACACAAGTCACCATAAACTGTTATTATTTCCTTTTGTAAATAGAAGTATGTTGGTCTTATACTTGTTATTTCTTGCTTAAACAAGGGTAGTCTTCCTTGGAAGTTTAAGTTGATATTAATGGAACTGTAAACTGCAAGTTGTCTGTTTTCTGTTGTGTGTGTGTGTTTGTTTCAGAACTATTTGTGGTTCAACATTGGCAGTGTTGACTCATTTGAGCATAACCTGGAAATGGCCCAGCAAGAAATGGGTTTGGACTCAGAGAAAGTACCTGTGTTCTACAGCAGTGAGAGTGACGGGTACAAAAAATACTTTGAACATTCATATCAAAGTGACTTTTATGCACATTATATTTGCTGATGTTGATGCTGTCCTAATGGATCTTATTTCTCTTTCCTACAGAACACTGCTTTTTACTCTTCTCCCCACTGTACTCCTAGTCGGCTTTTTACTTTTTGTTATGCGGGGCGGGCCCATGGCAGGAGGTCGGGGGGGTCGAGGGCAAGGAAACCCCTTCAGTATGAGTGAATCCAAAGCAAAGATCATTACAGACAACATCAGCATTCGGTTCAAAGATGTCGCTGGCTGTGAGGAGGCTAAATTGGAGATTTTGGAGTTTGTCAACTTCTTGAAGAACCCGAAGCAGTACCAAGACCTCGGAGCCAAGATCCCAAAGGTGGGCCATCTGTCTTGTGTATCACAACTTGTGGCAACATGTGGGGTGATGGGTGAGAGGCTGAGGGGCACATTTTAATAGATGTATGACAATAGTAAGGGCTGAGAATGAAGTTTTAAAGGGAGAAATCTACCCTTTTATTTAACCATTCATTAAGGCATTGGTATTGATCATGAAGCGACACCTTTGTTTTCAGGGCGCGATGTTATCGGGCCCGCCTGGCACTGGCAAGACGTTGTTAGCAAAGGCCACAGCAGGAGAGGCCAACGTCCCCTTCATCACCGTCAACGGCTCGGAGTTCCAGGAGATGTTTGTTGGCGTGGGCCCAGCGCGGGTCAGTACTGGGCTAAATGCAGAGTCATCTTAAAGCTGTGACGCTGCTGTTGGGCCAGGACATCTGTAAACACAACGGTTCTTTGGTTTCTCATGTTAGAGATACAAATATACTGAAGAGCACAACCTATCTTTGCCCTGCTCCCAGTGGTCCAATAACAACACAGCTAACTACAGTAGTAATGAATTCTAATTCATTCATCTGTTAAGATGAGATAAGATAAGATATTCATTTATTAGTCCCACAATGGGGAAATTTCAGGGTCACAGCAGTGGGTGTACATAGAGCATTAATAAAAATAGAAGATACAAATCAAAACACAATACTAAATACTAAAATACTAAAAAATGACGTTAAGAATGTTAATGTTAATTAAGTTAAGATGATTCAAGTGATTTCTCTTTTCTTTGTAAGATACGGGATACGTTTGCCACAGCTCGGAAAAATGCCCCTTGCATCCTATTCATTGATGAGATCGACGCAGTCGGCAAAAAGAGAGGCAACGGAAACTTTGGCAACCAGAGCGAGCAGGAGAACACCCTCAACCAGTTGCTCGTGGAAATGGACGGTAGGCAAATACGTCATCTCTTTCGGTGTTTAAGCCTTTCGGCCTTTCTTGGTGCCAAATGTCCAAGCTCTGAGTACGCTCTGTGTTTCTGACATCACAGGGTTCAACAGTAGCACTAACGTGGTGGTTCTCGCTGGCACCAACCGAGTGGACATCTTGGATCCAGCTTTGATGAGGCCGGGGCGCTTCGATCGACATATTCAGATGGGTAAAGTACCTGAGGTCCGGCTCTGCTCCTGCTTCATAATGCCCTGCTCTCCCCATGATGCATGAGCACTGGTTTCAGTTAATGACATTTATAATTCATCCCCCTCTTTTATCTACATCATCATTCATCCCCGGGTTGGCTTTCAACATTCTTGTAAATCTATTTTAATTCAGCTGAGATCAATTGAAATTGCACTTTATTGTTTACCTCATTAGTTTTTAGTTGCCTGCTTCAGACAACATGCTAACCTTGAAATACTTCCTGTATGGTTTGAATAGAAACAAATTAGATTTTCTGTTCTGTACCTGTTTACATGTTATGTCATTAGCAGCGTGTGTTGCACAGTGAGTGCTTTTATCTTTGTGGTTAAAGTCATTGATCGGTTTCCGCCTGCAAGGATCTGATTTAATTCACGCCAGCACTGCTGAATAATAGCGGTCGGGGCAGTTTACTCTTTAACAAAGAAAACGGAGTCACAGCGACAGAGCGTGGTCTCTATAAAAGAAGGATTAGACGACTGGAGGCCAACATGAGAGCACAAACCTTTCCTTTTGGTCTTTGAGCTGTGACATGTAAACCACATTAATGAAATCAAGTTGCCGATAACATTAACAATACTAATTGATGTTTGATCAGGAATATGTTATGGTCATCATGTCTCTAACCTTTAAACAAAATAAGTGTGGCTTTAACCTTCATGGATAATTTGTTGTGGTAATGTCTTCTGACTACTAAGTATTATTTGTACATGTTCAGCCATTGTTTAATAATAATAATAACTTTATTTATATAGCACCTTTAAAAACAATGTTTACAAAGTGCTCCACAGAGAGTCAAAGCAAAACAAGTGGAATAGTAAGAAACCAATATTACATTTAAAATAAATAATAATAAATTACAAATAGATTAAAACTAAATTAGGGGAACCAAATTTCTGCATAAAAAGACTAGATCACTTAAAAGTTGTTGCATAAAAATGGGTTTTAAGAAGTGATTTAAAAGAAGTTACTGATTCTGCAATTGTTTAAGGACTCTTGATTGAGGATCTAAATGCTCCTTCACACAAAAGCAACTCCCTTTGTGTCATGGTCAGCTGCCTCTTGAAGAACAGACCTCCAGGTATAACCTGCAGAATATTCCCATTTTAAAAAGGCTGTCTTCAAGATGAGCATTATTGACTTTATGCACTTTGCTTGCCTGTGAAAGTTGTTCTCCCTGTAAGATGTAAAGCTGCTTCATGGCAGCACTCTGCTGCCGCCCGGTGTGGCTTTCCACGGTGTCTTTATTGCCCACTTTTCTCTAGAATTTAATGCATTTCTTTTTTACCCTTTATAGTTTGTCTTTTCACCACAGATAGAACAACAACAATAATAACGACAAGAGCAAAGTAAATGAGTATAAAGGGGTCTGGTTTGCTCTGTACTTTCAAAAGCATGATAGATCCTGAGAAACATTCATTTGTTTTTGTGTTGTCGTTGACGCGTAAACATCGTCCACTTCTCCCACTCACTTATATATATATTAGTCATGATTTTCAACCATCCATCTTGTGATGGTGGCTCTATTGTGTGCCATCTCTTCATAATAGCTTTTTTACCAGCTGCTAGCAGAATTCTCAGCAGATGCATGTCTTCCCCTAACACCGTCTCTTGTCATATTACCAAAGTAGAGAAACACCCAGGATGTGTCATAGCCCAGAACTTTGACAATAACTATATGAATTTGATGCTTTTCTAATTTGACATTCTGAGGCTGGTGTCCTTTATTTTCTCTTTTGTGTAATTTGACTTGAAGTACTCCAAAGTGTTTAAACACCCTTGTTATCGGCTATGTTTTGGCCGGTAACCATTCGTCAGTGTCATCTTGAGAACTTTATGACAAGAACATCTCTAAAGCAAGAAAAGAGAAACGTGTTTTTCAGCCCCAGAATCTGAGGCACACTTGAGTTTCCTTGCTGAGCAGTTTGAATGAGTAGTCTGGCTGTTGTATCATCATCATGATCCCGTGATCCTGTTTATTCTGCAGGATCACTTATTTTCATCCTATGTGTGCATATCATTCCTTTTTGTATTTCAAAGAAAAAATCCCAGAAAATTCCCGATATTTTTTTTTTGTTCTTTTTTTTCTACAGGCCCACCAGATATTAAAGGCAGGGCATCCATCTTTAAGGTGCACTTAAGACCTCTGAAGTTGGACATTAGTATACAAGTGGAGGCTTTGGCCAGAAAGCTCGCTGCACTGACCCCAGGTTTCACTGGTAAGAATACGAGATGTGTGGTAATGTTGGTGTGCATTGAGCTCAGTCTTTGGATTAATATACAATGATCATTGTCTTTATTTAAAAGTTATACAAAATTGCACCACAATCTAACTTGGTGGTTTTTCTCAGGGGCTGATATTGCGAATGTGTGCAACGAGGCGGCTCTGATAGCTGCACGGCACCTCGAGCGCCACGTCAACGCCAAGCACTTTGAACAAGCTGTCGAGAGAGTTATTGGAGGTAAGTTGACTTTCATTTGTGGTTATGATCATATTTAGAATGAACATTGGATATGATGTGTACACCTTAATTATGTTAGTTTGTAGTAAAATACATTTCAAGACATTTTGGTATTATGATCAATTTAATTTAATGTAATTTCTTATTGGTTTATAATTTAAATAATGTTTGTTTTAATAATATTTTTTTTAGAAATGTGAACTTTGGGCTTACATTTTATACATAGGGCCTTCAATATAGTGACTTACATTATATTGCAATATATCTCATGAATTCGATCCCACAGTACTTGCTGTGTGATTTATCGCCGTATTCAAAGACATCCCTCAGCTTTCTTTACTGTATGCTTGAAGGGCAAATCAACGTCAACCCAGATTACTTATTGCTTGTAAAAATCCCAAACTGTGCAGTTTAATAAGACTTCCTCCTTGCTCAGGTCTAGAGAAAAAGAATCAGGTACTGCAGCTTCCGGAGAAAACTACCGTGGCGTATCATGAGGCCGGCCATGCTGTAGTGGGCTGGTTCCTGGAACATGCAGACCCGCTTCTTAAGGTAGTCACACCGCTTTCTACCTCCTTTCCCTCACACTGCTGCTTCAATATCTGCATGTCTTATTTATACATTACAATTATATAAGAAGTTAGAATGTTTATAATGAAATCCTTCAGGTGTCCATTGTTCCCAGAGGGAAAGGCTTGGGTTATGCACAGTATCTGCCGAAGGAACAGTACCTGTTCACCCGGGAGCAGCTGTTTGACCGGATGTGCGTGATGCTCGGGGGTCGGGTGGCTGAGCAGGTTTTCTTTCGACGCATTACGACCGGGGCGCAGGACGACCTGAGGAAAGTCACGCAGTCTGCGTATGCACAGGTGATCACCACATTTTACATTGAGCATGTTAACAGATACACGAGGCCTGTTATGCAATCGGGAGTCAGTGTTGTGTCTGACACTCCCATACGTTGGAAGAGATGTTTGAAGAAACGTTGCAGTGACTCGTATTAACGCTTACACATTTTTTTGCTCGGTATTTCAAGAGTGATTTTTTTCAAAATGTTGTGACGGGTCAATCACAGACCATGTGAAACAGCAGGTTCTGCATCACTGCCAGCTATTATTCATATGGGGCTAAACTACTTCGCCCATATTCAACAGCACGCAATCTCAGATACAACCTCCAACATTTTCTATCCGATTTGTTTATTTATTTGTGATATTTATTTTATTGTGTTTTTTACTGCACCATCTTTTACTTAGTATTTTACTTTGCTCTTTTTACTGTTAACATGTTTTGGACCCTGTCATTGTAATCAAAAAAAAAAGTTGACTCCTGTACTGCACTTTGACTCTTTGTCTGTAATATGTGCAATATAAATAAACTGTATTTACTTACTTACTTACTTACAGTACCAAATTGAAGGTAGTTTTTTAACTGCCCAGACTATTTTTGCAAGTGTGCAATTAGAAGTCATGGAATGATGTTGTCAAGAAGTATCTTCTGTGCCTTTTGATTAACACGGCTCATCTTTCCTCATATTTTAGGTTGTACAGTTTGGAATGAACGAGGCGGTGGGCCAGGTGTCCTTCGACCTGCCTCAGCCGGGCGATGTCGTCACTGAGAAGCCCTACAGTGAATCCACAGCCCAGCTTATAGACCAGGAGGTCCGCCTGCTCATCGATTCTGCCTTCCAACGAACACTTCAGCTTGTCACCAACAAGAAAGAAATGGTGGAGAAGGTGAGGACCATTATCTCTATACATGTATATAAACAACACTCGATAGAAGCCACACCATCTAAATGTATCGAGAGATGTTCTAGTTGTTTACTATTACTGGTCATGTGTCGCAGGTGGCAAAACGTCTTCTGGAGAAAGAGATTTTAGACAAAGCCGACATGGTGGAGCTGCTGGGGACTCGTCCTTTTCAGGAGAAGTCTTCATATGAGGAGTTTGTTGAGGGGCTGGGGGACTTTGAGGAGGACACCTCTCTCCCCGAAGGGCTGAAGAACTGGAACAAGAAGAAAGAGGAGGAAAGACCGCCACAGAACGGACAAGGCAAAGCAGCACTTTAGCTGTAGGTGGAGCCACAGCCTCAAGTTAAATACTCCACTGTATTCGGTTGAATATAGTTCAGCAGCATCTGGTCCAGATGTCGGACATCCCTCGTTCGTCTCACTGACGGCTTCAGAGGGAGAGATGCTGCTGCGTTGAACTGGTCTTAAATGGCTTGGATAATACATGTTTTTCTACTTGTAGATCATGTACTCTGCAGTGAAATTCCCAAAAAATTACTCTTTTTACTTTTAGATCAGGAAGCTGAGGTTTCTGGGAATAATGCAGTTTGTGATTTACAATTCACTGGAGGGCCCTTATTCCCACACTCAGACCGACACACATACAACAGAATGATGAGAGATATTTTTAACATTCAAAATATTATTATATTTTTAAGTTTATTCTTGAGGCCATTGCCCTTATCGTACCATACATAAATCCATTTATTTATTTATTATCATTATTATTTTGTAAGGTTGCTTATAATCTTTGCCACCACTTTATGGTGTTAGTAATTCCATTTTTAAAAGGTATTTTCCCTGAGTGGAGCAACCAGATTTTTCTCTTGTTTATTTGATATTTAAGTTTTTAAAGATATTTTCACTGTACTTTTAACTTTTTTAAAATCTTTCTTCACACCATTTTACAGTAAACACGTGTGCACATTCTTCACTCACTCACACTACCTCTGAGTCTCTGTACTCTCAACTGCCTCTTAAAATAATATTAATCCCTATTGGTCACAATATTCACACTACACTCTGGTTATGCTTTTTTTGTTAATCACAAGCAATTACAGGGGCTGCACGGTGATATCGTGGCTAGCACTGCCGCCTCACAGCAAGAGGGCCGTGGGTTCAATTCCCGGTCGGGGCGATCCTTCTGTGTGGAGTTTGCATGTTCTCCCCACGGCAGCGTGGGTTCTCTTCGGGTTCTCCGGCTTCCTCCCACAGTCCAGAGACATGCAGTCAGGTTTATTGATCTCTAAATTGCCCATAAGCGTGAATGGTTGTCTGTCTCTATGTGAGCCCTAGATGGACTGGCGACCTGTCCAGGGTGAGCCCTGCGACCCTAATGAGGATAAGCAGTATGGATAATGGAATGGAACCTGATGCTTTACCGCAGTTCATGTGAGGGCTCAAAGTGCTCAAAGAAAAGATTAATTGGCTTTTCCATTGATGATTTGGCTGACCTAGGACACACTCGTCCAGCAGCTGTTGCATGATAACAAATTGCTGTTTCTCAGGAAATCTTCATTCTGTCAATTGTGGCTTGTGTTCCATAATTGTGAGGCAACCGAGCTAAGCTCGATAACCATCCATGTAACATTCTCATTTACTGTATTTGAGAACCACTTCAAGGTTTAGTTACACACTGTTATTGAATGTCAGTGCTAATAGTTGAAAGTTAAAGCAACAATATGTAACAATTGTACCTTAAAATAACAGCTTGAAAAAAATGGTGCCGCTACAATGACTTTGAATATGGCGATTTGCGCCTCCGTCACTGCCATCGGGGGTCTGTGGGCTAAATACCCGACTATGTAACATTTTGGAGCCGCCCGGTACTTCGACCTGCTTTCTGGCAGTGAGTGATTACCAACGTCACATAGTGCCAGTCCACGCTCGCAGGTGACTTTTTATTTGCTCCGCTACGCGACGCGTAGAGACAGAATGACATGCTGCTGTGGAGACGATCAATAACAGACGTTTAGTTTAATAAAAGAACAAAGACGTCTTTAAGAAAGGGACCTGACATTACTTCAGAAAATTACAGAGTTGCGGGCGGAGATTTTTTATTTTTTTTTACTCAAACTCAAAAGAGCCATATGCGTCACCGAAAGAGCCATATATGGCTCGAGAGCCAGAGGTTCACGACACCTGATCTGTCGTAACTGGGTATTTACGACACTGAAGTAAACGTTAAATACCTGAAGGGGACGCTACAAGGGAACAACTACATAATGGGGCATTAAGCGTAGTTAAACATAACACTTGAAGTAAATGCCATTATTACAACATTGATGAGCAAGCTGGTTGTAAATGTTAGTGTAAATTAAATGTATTATGTGTTTTGTGCTGAATATTTCAGTCAGTGAGTGATTTTTTTTTCATTGAGATGCGACGACAAATGAAATGTGAGCTTTTGTTGCTCACACACCGATATTAAAATAACTTTTATACACATCTGGTTTGTCTTTTTTAAATATTATTCCTAATAAATTAATTTTGTTTTTATCAGCTCTGTTTCTCATTTGAGATACCATTTCTGAAAATGTCAGAATTATATTGTGATGTTTTTTTTAATAATTATTTTTCTTTAGTCCTGCATGTGTGGTGTTGTCAAATAAGACAACAATATTATGCCACAAAGTATTACGCCTGAGATATTACACTGATTGATTAACTTGGTTAATATATATAAAGTTTAAATAAATGTGTACACAAGCCATAATTAGAATAGAGATATGTGAAGGACATTGCGTTACTCAGTGGTTGAACAACCAGTGTGCTTTCTCTTCTGCAGGGCACTTTCTTTAGACTTCGTTTTAATTGACAATGATGGGAAAACTGCACCTACAAAATTGATGTTGAACTTTTATCAGTTTGTAATTTCATTTAACTCACCACCCGCAGCCTATTTTTAATACTCTACTAATTAATTTTATACAAGAAAGGCCACATTTTTAAACAATGTTAATTAATATGATGAAACTTAAAACACATGCAGTACAAGATGTATCTGTATTTGCAAAGTGTAGTTTATGAATTATGCGATAAAATACACTTCAAGACTTTTTATTTATTCTTTCTTCATCCTAGTGTCACTATTGAGCCATTGTGTCACAGCAGTCAGAATTATTGGCACCCTCGGTAAAGACGAGCTAAACGTGACATAAATTAATCCAGTAATCAGCTACAACCTTTTCTTAGAAATATGTGACATGTTGCATCATGAGTGGAATACATCTTTTCAAAGATAATTACAAAATTGTTGGCACTTTGTTGGGTTTTTGGCATTTATGCAACGCTTACTAAAGTCAAACTGACTGTAATGTGATTCTCCCTTAAATTCCAACTGCTTCGAGTATCGCCGACCAAGTCCATCTACCAACTTTGAATGACTCACTTGAATTATTTCAAACCAAAAGGATAACGGAATACATTTATCTAAACAAAGTTTAATGGAAAAGTGTATTGCACATAGCTTGCTACTTGGTATGTTTACCTTTGTGTCATCTACAACAAATGCCAATAATTCTGGGAGGAGACGGGCTCTTTAAATACAACTCAGTGAGACAAGTGCAAACATTTCTGTTTAGGCAATTATAATAACAACTCACATTCTTCAATACGATGGAGAAAGTATGATGGGAGTAAATAGCACTGCCTCACTGACATCCACTTCTACTTCTACTGATGAAGTTACCATTATTGCAGGCAACAGAAGAAAAAAACCCTGTTCCGTTTCAAGCCAATACATTAAGTAATAGCCTCAGAGGGATATTTTATTTTGAACAGCTCTATTGATTTACGTTTCAAATGATATCCTGGTCATTCAATGTGAGTCCCAGTGTCTGAACTTGACATAGAAGGTCTGGCCACAAGCTGTGGAAACAATCGAGGAATCAATTTCACTGTTCAAGCTGTTTCCCACCCTGAAAGGCTGTAAGGATGGAGGTGATCTGATTCTGCTGACCTCATACCCTGTCTGCCATTCACGACGGAGCTTAAAACCACGTGGCCGCCCAGAGTGCATTAAGAACTCCTTGCATGAACAACACAATGATTGTGTGTGTGTGTGTGTGTGTGTGTGTGTGTGTGTGTGTGTGAAGAGAGGGAGAGAGAGGGAGAGAGGGAGGGAGAGAGAGAGAGAGAGAGTGTGTGTATTGCACATCTCAGCATCTATAGTTAGGGGACAGACCTAGTTGTATGGAGTCCAACCTGATCTGGTCAGCCCCATAGTTAGGGGGGGGGGGGGGGGGGTCTTGGTCCACTTTGGGCTCCCGCTCCGTGTCTCTGGGTTTCATCTCTCTGCAGTCAGCCTGTGTTTCCCAGCAGACGTCACAGCGGCTTCGGCCTTTCCAGCTTCATTAAGGGCTCTGCGGTGTCCGAGTCGCTGTGGTGCTTCCGCTCTCGCTGGGGCTCGGCTTTGCTGCAGCGTGTCCACGAGGGGGAGCGCATGTACCCGCCTCTGGGCAGCAGGGGCTGGTGGGAACCTGGGAACACACCATGACTTGTAAACAACAGGAATACAGAGTCTCGGTAGATATAGAAATGGAAACAGACAAAAGGAAATCCCTTTAAACTTGAAATACAATTGTTTTGATGTTTATTGGCGTCAGTACAGAAACCCCTCGAACTATTTCCAGAGCTCAACTATTTGAATGCAACATCATTTGTGCTCGATACGGTTGCTTTCTTCTCAGCCATTAAAAGCCTGCAGCCTATTGCATACCTGCATTCACACATCAATACCAGCCATTTCTGCACAGGCCACCGATTGTTGTTCATTCAAGATGGGATGGCACTGGTATCACACTGATTACATGTTTAAGGATTCTTCCATGTAAAGGGAGATGATGACCAGCTAAGATGGGATAAGAAACTGTTTAAGGGATCGGAAATGATCTGCAAGAGCATTAATCACACAAAACGTTGCTTTATATTTGTATATACAAGTAATAAAGTAATTCCTAAATATAATAATACTTAAAGCTATTATTTATTTTGCTATTTTGTTTAAATTTGCCAACCATAGATTGTTTTTCAGATCCGTTGCCATTGCCTCTTTGTACCACTTGGTGGTGATGTCCAACCGGTGAAGACCGATGGAGAGCAGGAACATGCTTTGCCTGGCACTGCCTGCATCGGTCACATGCTAGATCTCTTAAGTGAAGGTCATACTACGTATGGTTTGTACATCCCCCCCAAAGCCACATCCATACCCCCCCCCCACACACACACACATAAGATACTGAGAGACGAAAAGAAAGAGATAGAAATGGGGAGATACACAGGAGGCATTGATCTCAGAAGATTGATGGCGTCTTGGATTTTAATGAGTGAGAGGGGACAACAGCGTCCTCAGGAGTCTGCTGCAGCAAGCGCCGTGAACAACTGCTGAGTGACTGGTTGTTGTATTTTCACGGTTACATAATATCTGCGTGTCTGGATATTTCCACCTGTGTTTGCCCTGACATCTAATTAAAAGACTAATGAACATGAATTATTTCACACATGAAAATAATTAAACACACACACGCAAAGGGATGTTTGCTCACCTGGAAGGTAAAGTAATTAAAGTAATTAGATACACCACAACATACAAAGGTGTTTTCCTTTATTATGTCCCGCTCTCATGCAGTCACATGCACAGAGTACTCTGAGCTACAGGGGTGTGTGTGTGTGTGTGTGTGTGTGTGTGTGTGTGTGTGTGTGTGTGTGTGTGGGTGGGTGGACTGCACGGTCTTCCTTCTGTGCTGCAATTAGATTCGAAGCCATTAGATTCTCCAGTCAGCATGTTGCTGCCAAACGTAATGATTCTGAGACATGAGCCTCTCTCAGAGACAGGAAACACTGGGAAAACAACTGTTACACTTGTTTACGGAAGTGTATGTGCACAATGTGTGACAATGCCCTTCTCATTCAACCGATTTATAGGAAACAACACTTTTATTTCTGCATACTAATTCTATTTGCATAGTAATTCTATTACACAACAATAATGTGCTTAACAGCCTGAAGCGGCTCTGGTCTTAAAGGATGAATGGATATATAACGTCTGCCTGTGGGCAGCGGTGCTACAGGCGTCACATGTGGCTACAGCTGGAGCAATGACATGAATGCAGGTGTTTGACAGCAGATTGGAAACACCTGTTTCGGCGTTAGGGTGTTTGCTTTGTTTTGTTTCTGTCCTGCTCCACAAACACCGAGCATGAACTGCCAGAGATGCGACCCTCTCGGGAGACATTGCTGGTATAAAAACTGAATGAATGGACGATGATTTTCTGTTTCTGTTCTGTATGTTGCATCACTGCGTCCCTCTGTATGTCTACTCTCTACTTGCCCGAATCCATAAAAATGAATAAAAAAAGCCCATTCTACAACACGGCTCATATTACTTAAATATGAAAGAAGTCAACTAGACAAAAACACAATACGGCATAGTTCGCAATGTCATCAGTTAACACTGTGTTACTGCTCCAACGACAAAGAACAGGAGGCCAACAATATGCCTGTCGTAGTTCTTCAGTGGGTAAACTCTGTCGTTCATGAGACTTATTTGAGTATAAAACAATGACCAAGGCTACAGGAGGAAACCTTTTGTTCTGTGCCTCTGGCTGCTCAGGAAAGAGATGCTTGATGAAACACTAAGTTCTGAATGTCCTCGTCTATCTCGCTATGAAGCACAACTTATAATGTTCACTATCTCTGAACTGTCCATGAACAATGAGACTTGAATCAGGCAACCACATAGCAGACGGTGAGAGAGAGGAACACAGGAGACACACAGCAGAGTAAACTAAACAACCATACAGACACATCTATAAACAATGTACTTGTGTGATAACTCGGATTAGGATTACTGTTTAAATGGCTTTGAAGAACCAGGCTGTGTTTCCAGCAGAGAGAAGTGAATTATTTAAGAATAACCTACATTTAGCATGAACTGGCTTCCTCATATTTCTCTATTATCTTCCTTTAACCTGTCGCTCAACTCCTAGGTGCCCTCAACACACCTGCGCTTACTCAGCAGTTTCCTGTAGAGACTAATGCTCAGAAAGCACAGCTCAACACTTTTGTAGCACAACCTCTGACAGATAGAAATTAAATCAAACTCTTTCTCCCCCACAATGAACTCAAGGATGACTTTATGGACACATAAACCCACATAGTACAACTTAAAAGTTGGCTTTTATGAAATTATTAGCCATGATGAAGTGGTACGTTTATAACGTCTCTGTTAAAGCTGTATCTGAGGCAGCGATAGAAAGAAGAGATTAAAGATAAAGATAAAGACGAGCTGAGCGAGGGTGAAGGAGAGGAGTAGTGTGTCTGCGGTGGGTGTCAGACAGATACAGCAAACAGGTAGAAGGAAGTGGCTCCGCACAAAATTATACATATCAGGTTAAAAAGTTAAAGAATAAATCTTTATCGCATTCTTAGATGGCTGATCTATTTTTAGTCACAAGTTTTTGCAGGTAAAAATACGAGAGGGAATGACACAACCTGCTCATTGTAAGGTTCAGATTCTCTGAACGTGTCAATCTGAGGGTGAAAACATGTCATTCTGGTTGAGATTTGTAGTTTTTTTCACACAGATCTGATAGTATGTAAATAAAATGTTTATCATAAGAGTGGTATACAGCTGTCTCCTGACAGCAGGACGTCATCTTGATTAGCAGGGGAGCGGATGTGAGGCCTTGTACTTAAAACCTCTTGGCTGTAGCATGTCCTGCATCCGGCTACTGAGAAGCAGCTGTGGCCTGCGATTACGAGCGCCTGGGGGAGCTGGGTGTGGTGGCGTTGGAGAGCACAGCTGGGAAGGATGGACAAGCTACAACATTTTAGTCTGCTCAGCTTTAGGAACATGGATTAAAATAATTCTGTACGTCACATATTAGTATAAATCTGACATGTTGTTTAAGCCAGTACAGATCTGTGGGTTTCATTGGCGTACATTTGAGAAGCTGCAAAATCATCAGCCATCAGTATAATTACAACTGAACTAAAGGGAATTAAAAACTCGGCAAAATGGGTTATTTAATGATGCATCAAATATGAAATAGAAACCTGAATCTAATTACTCTTGGATTCATTCATTGTGTATGAAATCAATTCATGAATAAACCAATGTTATGAATCCCTTCATTCCTCTATAAAGGAGCTTATTTATGTTTTATTATTTTAACAGAAAGGATTCAATGTGATTATTCTATTGCACCCCAGACTACCAACTCACCTGCAAGTGTTTCATTTAAGATGTTCACATCTTAAAATTAACAGACTTCAGCAGACAGACACCGTTAACGACTATAGCTCGTGAACACATGGAGTAGTTCGGTTGGTTTAGCCTCCAGATGGTGATTATCTAGACATCCACAAAGCTGTCTTACCCTAAAGTTATCTTTGCACAGGCAGCAGTGAGAAATAAACTGGGTGTGACATAATTAAGACTCCCATGAATATAATAAACTAAAACATTGTTTACATTTTAATAAAGCATTGTACATGATAGTAGGCTACTTGACACTCAACAATGCACAGATTTTAATACAAAACTAAGAATGTGTTTTTTTTTCTTCATCATAAAGAAGGGCCCCTGCACTTAAATTTATTCATGCAGACAGCAGCATAGCACAGATGGCCCACTGCGACCATAACTCACACAAAACAGGCTGGTCCATGATATGGAACATTAGTAATAAACAGGAAAGAGAAGGAAGGGAGATACCACTGTTGTTAAAGAAGGAGTGGATAACAACAGTAAAATAAAATAAGAGCGATAGAAGCCTAGATTGGATTTATAAAGTCTTAAGATAACTGTGTCTCCACAAGTGATGTATGCATTACATCCAGCAATGAGTTTCAGTAGATTCAAACTAAAGTCACTGTCGCCAGAATTATGAATATCTATTTAACCTATTGCGTATTCTCAGTCAAAGCATGAGAATGGGGAACACTCCTCGTCGGTCTCTATTAAAAACCCAACATTTTTATCAAGAAAAATGTGATGTTTGTATGTAGACAATAGATGTAAGACATTGTCTCAACTGTTGCAATGGACCTTTAAAACTCAAGCTGGCATGAAATCCTGTGTGCATACTGAGAGGCAGGAGTGTCAGAGGAGGAGAGCGCTCACTGTCCGCATGCGTGATGAGGCTCACAGGTCATGAATAAAACATGTGTGCATTCCTGGTGCGAATTGAGAGAAAGACGTGGCAGCCTTTGTTCACCCTGTGGAGTAGCTGCGGACTGTTTGTGCACAACGCTCATTGTTTTTTCTTCATTCCTAATTTCCTGTTTTGTGAAGACTCAAAATGCCAATTTGATAGAATCTTATTAAAAATCTTTCTCATAAGCATCAAACAGTGTGAGGCCATTTTTAAAACAATGGAAGTTTAACCTTAAGGGCATTTATTCCAGACACTGTGAAATATGTTTCATATTAAATCACAATGACTCAGCAGGCCCTTTTAGGACTCTGCCAGGCCTTAATGATGTGAAACTCTCTCCTCCCCGGGTCACTGAGTAATACCACACTACAAGTAGAGTTTTTTGTTTCCTTTTCCATGTATCTTCTGTAACAGTTTAGCTCCACACCTTAATTTGTGTATTGGTTGTTTTCATCCTCTCACTAACTATCACGTCATTCCAGATCCTGCTTCCCATCTCGTCAGTCCAACTCCCTTCACCTGCCTCTGATCACTCCCTCGTTAGTCCCTCGTTACCTTCACCTGGTCTTCATGCCCTTCTCACCTGTTGCCCATTCCCTAATTAGTCCCTGTCTACTTAGGTTCCCTCACTTCGCCTCTTCCAGATTGTCTTGTGTTTTTCCGACCGAGCCCTCGAGCGTTCCACAGTGTTTCATTATTCTGTCTGTTCCGTTCCTGACGACGCTCTCAGTAAAGCATCTTTATTTGCATTATCTGTCTCCTGAGTCCTGCATTTGGGTCCACCCTAATCCCCCCGTGACATCTTCACCCCTAAAGTTACTGAGTTTAGGTAAAGGGCTGGAAATACTTCCCCCACCAATCAAATGATACATGATACAAGTAACACACGGACACATACAAGATTATTTAAATATAAAGCTAGAGGGCAAAAGTGTGCAAAAAATTACAAGAAGTGGTTTTGTGGGTTTGCGTTTGCATACATTTAAGTATGTGCATGGGCAGGAAGAGGCTCCCCTGCCCTTCATTTTTCAATTATTTGTGTTTGTTGTAGTTCCGTTTCAGCAGACCTCACCTGCTGGGGACTCGTTGTGGTTCTCCTCATCAGAGTCAGCAAAAACTTCAGCCAGTTCCTGGTCGGACATGTCAGTCAGCTCTGTCAGATCCAGGAGGTCAAAGTGCACCTCCAGAGAGGACACACTACTCAGTGGTTCTGTGAGACCGGGAGAGAAAACAGCATACTTTTTAGTCTGGAGGAAAATAAAAACAGTGTCTCTTTAAAAAGAAGTGGGGGATGGACTACATTTATTTAGAACACAGAGCTCCTCAGCCTATCATGTACTAATTAAACCTCCATTGTACTGAAAATCTGATAGATTGCTGGCTCCTTCAGCACTATTGTAAAATGTATGTATTTATTTATTTTTATCTGAACATCTCTTGCGAAACTAAGTGCTCTCTACTTCAGAAATAAATTCTAACACACGGTAGATAACTTGAATCTGCGTCTGAGCGTGCCACGGTAGGAACGAGTTCACAGGAGAACTGAAACAAGAGCTCGTCGGAGGAGATGGAAATAGCCCGTTCTTTAACACATTGGGAATTCCACCTTTTCCCTGAGTGTGTTGCATCCGTTCATCTCAGCACAAGATTCCTCGGCAGACAGGAGTCACTACTGCTGCACCCTACAGGGTCAAATACACACGAGGCGTGCATCAGCGTGCTCGGGTCTGCATTCCAATCAGGCTGAAATTTGAATGCGATGTATGTAAAGTGAAATCTATTCAAAGACTCTGTACTACATAAAGCAAGGGTCCGAGACAGCTGCTTTTCTCAGCATCTCTCAAGTTAAATCAAGTGTGTAATAGAGCTGAACTAATCTACCATTACAGTGAGAAAGATGTTGTGAGATGTCACTGAAGCAGATGTAGGTGTTTGCATTTCCTTATGAATCAGTGGATGCCATGCAACATCAAGTCTGACACATTTCACTGGTTGTTTGTGGGTTTGACTTAGTGGAGATGTGATGGGTTAAGTGACAGGTTGAAAGCTGTTATTATCCCGTATTGTTCGCCTTTGGTTTTCCAGGCTGTTTAAGACAATGCATCAAGTTGAGGAGGCAAAGCCCACTCTCCTGCACCATCCTTCAGCAACTATCGATTCAAAGAAGACTGCTTATCATGCTGAAGCAGTGGCCGGTCATTGTGTCATGTTTCAGATATATTAAAACAATTCAACACCAAAAAAGCCAGGAGAAGAAATATGGAAGCGGTGGCTATGAGAGAATGCAAATAAGAGGTGAGACTTTAGAGTGTGAAGTCTAAAGGTGTCCTCGTCTGTCCTTTATTCCACCGCAAACCATCTGCTTTCCTCCAGAGGTCTAACCCGTATTCATTAGCAGGACTGGGTGACATGTCAGTCGTGACCCAGCTGGATATGTTATGCACAATTATTCACAAAGGCAGGGACAATGTGGGTTGCATATAAAAAAGCTCCATGATAAATAATGTGGGGGCATACTCGTGTATTTGGGGAGGGCCTGATATTGTTTTTCAACGGCATCTTGGGACACTATCGCAGTAAAAAGATTTAAACTCAGACAGAAATTTAAACATCTAGCAACTCCTATACAGACTCTCAAGATGACCAAAATACATGGCATTACATCGCAGGTGTGAACAATAAAATGATTATGGACATTTCGCTGTGCCCGGACTGACGTATAGTTAATGCCGGCTCACTGGACTTAATGAAGGGACTGTAATTAATCTGATTATTATGCTATGACATGTGTGCTTTGAAAGGGGCTATTCCACACTGTATTTCACTGTTGTGGCTGATAATAATCCTATTAGGTTTAATCTGTCATGCTATTCCCCAGTTCTTTTAAAGATCCTAGAAGGTTTTACTGCCAAAGAAGACCATATGTCACTTTCCTGCTTAAGCTACCACTTAAATACAGAATGATTTTAAGTTTTTATTGAATACACTTGAGGCTTAGCTTGCCATCATAATATATTGCTAATATATACCCTTGACTTCAAATTACTCCCATACAGCAAAATAATACATTTGTTTCTAAAAGACACTTCATAAAGCCACCGGGTCTCTCATGCTCCACAGTTAACCACTGCACCACATTTTTAAACAACAGCAATGTAAAAGCAGCATTACAAGATCATAATTAAGAAAGTGTGTGTCTACTGTCTCATAGTGGTTGATTACATTTGGTGGAGAAACACTGAATTGGGTAATTATTTGTTGACACAAATCAAATAGAAGCTGTTTTTTTCCCTTCATATTTGTCATTTCTAGCTTCTTGGCTACGTTTGTAAAAACATTTTGACTTTCCTTTCAGGTTGGAAGGTGCCCACTGACAGCTTTCAGTCTTTTGTGAGATTGTGGAGGAGAAGATAAAGAGAAACGAGGGAGTAGCAAAATGGTGGGAGAAGAGATGGAGATGAAGCTAGTTAAGAAGGTTGATGTTAAAGAATAAGAACGAAATGAAAGCGAGAGGAACTATATGAAGGTATGATTTAAAATAAAAGAGCCCCTGCATTATTTCCTGCTATTATTTTCAATAGGCTACAAGGTTATTGCCAGTCTGCTGCGCTTGTTTTTTAACCACCTCTTCCCCATCTCCGTTCTCCTCTCCCACACCCTTTCCCCTTGAATAATTGATCAATGCGTCTTCTCTCCCAGGCAGACGCACTGAAATAGCTCAAAAGCCAATCAGGCGAGCTTTAAGACGCCAGTGAGGAGCACTGACAATACGGGCTTCACGCTGAGACTAAAGAAATGACATTGTGCCTGAAGCCGATGGATGATGTAAAAGACCACTGCTTCTTCTTACAGCAAGCATGCAGCCCGGCGGCCAGCGAAGACAAATGTGTGTCTTCTAATTCATACTCCTGACTCGGGTGTTCTTCTTTTTATTAGTGTGCCCTTAAGCTCACACTCAACATTCAGGACTTTGAAGTTAATGGGTGTGAAATAAATGTTCCTTTGATTTACTCGAAAGTAAACTGAACACAAAGAATTGTTTGCATGCTGTTGATTTGATGTTGGGTAAACAATCTCTTTCATTGTCTTTCTCGTTTCTTCCCCTTCAATGTAGAAAGGTAAAGAACAGTGAGGATGGGTGGAGGTAGGAGTTGACATGCAGCAGGAGGGATGAGGGATTAGAGGCGATCCTATACTGGCTCATCAGCTCTCTAAGGTCATCAGTCAAGCCTGAGCAGCTGGTAAGGATGACTGGCCTCTAATGGAGTAAAGATATTTGATTGAGAAAAAGCTTAAGTATTGAGATTGTATATATTTAAGTTTTTTTTTTTTTTTTTACAATATCCTGACTTCTTTTCTTTGTGCTATAGATCAATACAAATGGATAAAAGCTGTTTGGGCATTCGCGCCACTGCACAGCAGTCACCATATGTAATCGCATTAACAAAGGGGAAATGTATCACCACTGCAGTTGTCGATGCTATATAATGCATTATTGCATCTATTGTTCCTGCATTTTGTGGTTTTTCAACTTCTGAACTACTTCCTCCTCTCTTCGCTCCAGGCCCAAATATAAATGTTGCAGACGACTCAGAAGACAACTGTGGTCGTTCTCCCTGGAGATAAAACTGCAGCACAAGGCAGGCATTTGTTTCTGTGATGTTCAAGAAGAAGCTGCATCCGGCCTCTGAGGAAATTCACCTGAATTAATAATATCATACAATTTACAGAGCAGTTACATTTTAATGTGACTCTTTATTGTTGTGGGATTAATGTATAATAACAAGCGAGGTGATCATTGGTTGCATCTTTTGTTTCCTTCTCTTCATTGCCCCAGATTGTAAACTGACATGCCAGATAGCATTGGCTAGTTACCGGGTCACGTTAAATCATCGAGACACAGACATTAGCCTCTGGATGAGCTGTTCTCATGAAAAAGTGTTTGGTTAGTGAAGCAGATAAAGGTTGACTTGTCACCCCTGTATCTGTCTCTGGGCTCTGGGCTCTGAGTCTGGCATGCACAGGGAAGCCTCTGGGTGGTACTGATGCGCAAAGAGTCCTTTCAACCCAGGCAAAGCTGCAGTGCTTTATGAGAATGTGGGACCAGAGCAACTAAAATATTTTGCAATCATTCAGTGGGAAAGATCAGAGAAGATGAGCCTGGACTGGATGAGGATGTAGATCGGATATCTCTGCCCTCCCTAATCAACATTCCTCATCTCCTTCCTTGTATTCACTTGCTTTTGGTCAGGTGTCTTAAACGAAGCATTTTCACCCATAATTATCCTGTAACATTGCAATCCATAACTTTTAGTTACTCTTCGACTTTTAATATAATTAACTTCTCTTTACCCACCTCCCCAGTACTCACGTCTCTTCTCGGTGATGTCCAGCAGGCTGGCGGTGTGCCCTGACAGGCTGCCCTCATCCTCCTCCCCTGCTGGGCGGTGAAACAACTCCTTGGATAGGTCACCTGAGCTGTAGGGCTTCAGCAGCTTCTGGATGTCTTTATTGGGCTCTATCAGGACACAGAGACAGAAACAGATAGTGTGAGGGAGCAGAGAGGGTCACAAGGTGGAGATGGTCATCAGAGTTAGATTTGTAATTCAAGATTACATTAGAGATTCAACCGAGAACAATTTAAGGCTCATGCAACTGCATTACAATCTAAAGACACATCTTGGGGTAACACAGGGGACATAATTACTTCTAAGTACTGAAATAAGTCAGTGTCTGAGTCTTGTTCTATAATTATCCAACCAATATTATTTTTTCCACTCACTGCATCACATGTATATATATATATATATATATATATATATATATATATATATATATATATATATATATATATATATATATATATATAGCATATATCTGTTTGTTTAACGCTAACATATTATTATTATAACAGTCTACATACTCTGCCTTTGTTCTATCCCGTATCAATTTCTGTTTTGTATCTACAGTGTGTGTATACACGTTGTCCAAGGTTTTATAGATGTGTGATTCCTGGAAAGGAAATATGTTAACTTGACTGGGCAAACGTCTAATTTAACATTTACATTGCTATGAAAATGTTTCGATTGAAAACAGCATGATCACTCCTTTCAATCTCAAACATCCATTCAAATTAGAAAAAACAAGTCCACACGGGCTACTAACAAGTCTGAAAATAGCAGACGTATGCACAATTTCTGTTTGCCTGTTTGACACAGCTAAAGCACTGTGTGTGTGTGTGTGTGTGTGTGTGTGTGTGTGTGTGTGTGTGTGTGTGTGTGTGGAGGGCTGGGGGGGGGGGGGGTGAGTGAGGTAAGGACAAGAGTGCGGAAGTGCTGCACATTTAACAGAACTGAATTGCAACATGAACTACCTGAGAGGCTGAATCTGGCATGTTGGATACAACCCCACAATAGATTTATAAAAAATACAAACTTCCACTACACCTTAAATAAATACATTTAAAAGAAATATATCATTTAAAAGAAAATCTGTGTTTGGAAGAGAATCATGCGAAAAATAACGTAAATATGGCTTTTTTTTATATGTGTGGAATTGATAGAAAGACATGTGGGAGTAGAGCAGATTCCTGATGGGTGTGACCAGATGGCTGGCGAAGCTATTTCTTCTCATAGTATGCTCCTAGACGGTTTCATTTCTCATTTCAGATTAAAAGTGTTTTACAGTTAGAACATGATGGATTCTGGTTTCACGCTGAGAAGCACTGTTCATTCATCGCTGGCATTTGATGGATGTCCCCAGTGAGGAGCCACAGAAACTCAGACTATAAAGTTACCTCTGCTGTTATAATGAAATGTTCGCTCAATATATAGACTAGGAGTTTGGGTTTAAATTTCCATCACCATCTTCAGTTAACACTCATCCTCACGCAACAGTTCCCCAACCATTTTACCATTGCTTTAAGGCAGTTTATCCTCCATCCCTCCAGCCATCGAATCATAGCCATTTACCCCCAAAATGAGCTTTTCCCACGTCATTGTAATAGAGGGCTGTTGCTGTTCATGTGCATTCATTATAAAAACAGAAAATCACACATTTTAATGAGCCATTTGTGTTCTACAATGAAATATATGCATGTCACATTTGGTGTGCTCATACATGTGCTCCTATATGCCCAAATGTTTACTGGGCGTTTTATGGAAGATGAGTCTTGTTAGACAGAAGAAAAGAGATTTCAAGGGAGTCAGAGTATTATCTGTGTGTAAAGCAGGACAAGTCCCCACAGACGAACTGATCGAGCAACCACCTGCCGAAGCCGGCTGTGAAGAAAGAAGAAGCGCAAACAACCAGAATGTTAATGTCCTTCCTGATGGTGAAAGACGGACAGCTGTCAGAAATGTTGTCTTTTCCACAATGGCTGACCCTGCCTCGAGCTGTCAGCTGTGAAACATCTGACCCTCCACAGATGGAAAGAAATAAAAGACAGGATGTAGAGTACATTTGGCAAAAGTTTAATTAAACTCAGTGTCTGGGTTCAATAAATCAATTGACGTTTGTAGCGCAAGAAGGACACATTCATATCCTCAACACCCTTTTCTTACAGGTCAGTTTGCTTGCTGATTGCTCTCGATCTTCTGTATTAAGAGTGATGTTGTCCATACAAATGTCAAGTGATTGGTGCATTTTTTCATCAAGATTTTATAATAATCGTCTCAAATGAAGCTAGAAACATTACTTTGTGGCTGTTGTGGCACACTGCTCACCAGAAGTCACAGGTATTGTGACCCTGTCCTGTGATACATCATAATAAGGATGTTCACTCTAATTCAATCATCAAAATGAACAAATAATACCCCAATTCTTCATGAGCTGGTCATTCTGTCCATCAGAATGAACAAGTGGTGCTCATATTGTAACCAATGATAAGTGGAACAAGGTCATGGCAGGACAAAGAATATCCCATAATACCTGCTGAAATTACATCTTACTGTGGCTGCAGAGACCTTGTTAAACTCTAATGTACACACGAGTAAGAAAGCAACATTGTAATAGTAGTTTAATTCCCACTGTAAGTTTAGATGTAGCTAATATACTGACAAATAAACTATCCTTCTCCAGCTTTGCCTCTCTTTGTATATTATTTTGTAATTTATCAAAGCTATTGTTAAAATCTATCTTTAAATTACTTAAATTCCTTACAATAATAAGCCTGAGATAGAAACAGTTACATCACTAGCTCTTTGTGAATGTCTGATTGTTTAGATGCTCTGGGGCATTGTGCAGTGCTACTACACAGCACCGGCTTCTCTGGATGGCTCTAACACAAAGGCCATACGAGTCCACTACTGTACTGCAATTTGTATTTCATCAGTCCAGCTTTTGCATGGTTGACTACAGTGTGTATAATAACACATGTACTGCTAAGTAATAGATTAACCACATGAATCCTTCACAATAGGATCCAGGGAGAGGAACATTACCTAACATACATTAGTGACTATATCTTGCTTAAACAAACAGCAATGTATTGAAATGATCTAAACCAGCTCATCTGACGAACATGAATCTGTCCCATCATTCATAAAGTGTCCATACAAGTATAAACATCTTGAACATGCTGTGATATGAGAGACCCTTACTTACTTACAGCAGAGCACCCATAGCACAAGTCATTCAGAACACACACAGTCTGCAGCAAGCATGCTATAATGAGACAGCATCCGTGGCACAAAGAAAAGAAAGAAGAATAACAACAACGGCTCTTACCTGGGCTCCCTGCCCCTCCCTGAGCCTCCATGCAGCTCAGCCGAGTGTCTGGATGCTGTTCACCACACCAGCATCGGAGACCGGAGGAGACGCACCGGGAGGGAAGAGGGGAGAGCGTGTCTGTGTGTGTGTGCATGTGACAGAGAGAAGGGTGGGGTAGACCTCCGCTCTCCAAAGACTCCTCCTTCTTTGTTCGTCCTGCGTTGTTCTGGCTTTCTCAAACAGGTGCCGGTAGTGTCTCCTCTCTCAGTCCACCTGCCCCGTGCCGTCTGGGTACCGCACTGCCTCTCAGAGCGAGTCTACCACAGAGAGGGAGGTCTGGGAACAGCAACACATTCCCTGCACATTTCTATAACACTTATTTTAGTAAATTCAGCATTGTGATGCTTGGCTTGGTATGGTATGTCCAGAATACACACACAGAGAGAGATCCAGGTTTTTTTTTTTAAATACAAAAAGAGGAGGAGAAAGAGATGAGGGAGGGCTGAGCTGGCAGCTTGCCCAGACTGAGAGAGAGAATGGGGTGTGAGGGAGGTCTATGCATCACGAGAGAAGGGGGGGGGGATTGTGTCTGTGTCTGAGTGAGAATGAGTATCCCTGTGTGTGTGTACGTGCATGCTTGTGGCATAATAGTTTGTGAATATACTAGAAGCCAATTTATTGTGGGTCGAGTTATTGTGAGATATGCTCAGCTCAGGCAGAGTGCCTGCATGGATGACAAAGGCTGATGATTAAAAGAGGTGTGTAGCATTCAGACACACTTGACATGACATGACCAATAACACACTGTTTTACTAGTCTGTGATAGGTTGCAGAACGGAAGTCTGAATCCCATACCTTCAGAGAAGCCCGAAATTGTGTTTTTTGTCTGCTGAGGGGAATCTATTGGTAGAGCTCGCCCTCTAGTGGCAAGATATGACACCCTCGTGTCGACGTGTGATACAGAAAACCACCAGGAACAGGGGCAAAGCCTCCTTCTACTTCTGTGTCAAGAGTCAGCCACAAGAAGCAGTGACATACAACAAAGAGTATATCCTATTTAAGAAAACACAAGTTTAGATTTGGCAGCTTTATGAAGGTAATCACTTGACTTTTTATCATCAGGTCAGATGTGTAATGGTAAATAGATGTTCTAGTCTTCTGATAACTCAAAGTGCACATATCATATTTGTCTCGTACTTTGGGTTATGACCAATTGCCTGAACAAATGACATTTCCATCAGCTTCAGATATTTGTGTTTATTGCTATGTTAGCATGATAATCTAAACAAGGACTGTGACCAGCATGTTAGCATTGTTGTTACCATGACTGTACACTCTGCAAATGTGCATGCCACGCTGTAATATAAAGCATTACAAAAAAGAGAAATAAAATACATATTTACACATGTGTCCCATTAGGATATCTTGCAGCACAGAGAAACACATATTATTTTTATTTAGTTAAATCACAGTCAGAAAAGAAGTGTTCTTAATACACTGACCTTTATATGGGAGGATTTAATTGTGAATATTCACTATAAACCTTTTTCACATTAAGATACTTTGACATGTCACGGAAGGAAAAGTGAAGGTTTAAATCATAAAATAAACGATGGCTGAATTATATTTAACTGATTTAGTGACAGGGTCCTGGCATTGTGCATGCTGGTTTATTGTCAGACTGTCATGACTTTCTGGGACACGCTGACTGTGTGTTCCAAAACCAATACTAACATAATATTCAGTATGCCAGAAAAAGATTACGTATGTTCCACTACATGGAAATGTACTACAACAATAAATACCACGATGACCGACTGCATGTGGTCACATTTTGCAGAATGCAAGCCAGCATGCTTTTCTGGCTACACTGAGCCACAATCCTCTCTCTACTCAGAGAACCTGCGAGCACAAGGGTCAAAGTTCATGGTGGAATGGAAGTAGTTTGTCCCACAGTTTTAATAAGAGCAGCTGCAGTATATGTACTAAAAGTAAAAAAGAAAAAAAGTATGCAATTTGGCTGCAGTGAGATCATTGAACAAAGGTATTGCTAATGTTATGATTAACAACTGCAGACTGGCTGTCGTTAACACCTGCTCTTTCCCTACCAAGACGAGTCAGAATATCAGGTATAAAAAGGGCCACTGAGATGATCAGGATTATTATTTCACAGATAATATGCTTGCAAAATCAATTTGAACATGTCGTTTCCAAATATTTTCTTTTTATGTACCTGCAATGTCTTTTAATTACTGAACTGTTTGCACTTTTTGTTATTTTGACTTTGTAATACTGCAAACCACAGGTTACCCAAATTAAAGTACATTTTCCATATGTTTATTCTAAGTGCTAGATTGCACATGCACTTATGTTACAATACATTTAAATGTGTATGCAGACAGTTATGTATTAAAAGTGCCATTTTTACAAAGAGGCCGATTAAGTTCACAAGTATAATGTAAGAAGAGTGCTCATCAGCAGAGGGATACTCTCCTCATTTTTTATTTTCTCAATACAAGGGAGAAAATGTCAAATAGCTCAACAGGATACTTCAGAACATCTGCAACTACTTCAAAACCGCCACAAACACAACCATCCACTGGAATTTCACTACAAAGTCCGAACCAGTTTGATTGCGGGAAACACGACCCGAACATCACAGAGGCTCTTATGATCAGGTTTAATGTGGTAATGTCAGGGAGGTAAAGTACTCTGTGGGGAGATGGGATTCTTTCATGGGGCTTTGGGAATGCAGTATAGATTATACTCACATCATAATGTTGATAGTGAGAATCTGTAGATAAAAAATTTAAGTTAAAGTGTACCTTACAATGTTTATAATATTTCTCTGGAGTTCAAGAATCGGGCTGATCGGCACATGACACCTAAAGGCCTGCTGCTGGTGCTATAGTTTGACTTACAGTTAGAGTTAAGAAACTGTGGTGGTGTGGTGTAGTTTCAGGAAACTGTAGAAACACATTCTGCATTCCATTTGTTTACCCATATTAAAATGTGATTATATTAGCAAACTATCTAAAGTGAAGTTATTACTTTATATAATGGTATTTTGATAGGTTGACTAACATCTGTGTTATTTTGTAGGGCATGAATAAATATTAGGCTACTGCTACTTGTGTGCTGTTGAGAAGGTTCAAAGCAATACATCATATCTCTTCAAAATATGTTTGAATATTTTTATGTTATGAAGAGGAAAGTCACATGTTGTGTGTCTTTGTATAAAGCCTTTCTTTTTGTAACTTAGACTATTGATATTACTTTAAATGGCCTTGTTGTTGAAGGGTGGTAAATACACTTGCCTATAGTCAGCCAAGAAGTTGAAGAGTAATCATTAATCCAAAATGCAAATACTCACTTAAAGTACATCGGCTATGAGTTTGAGATCGTTTGCATTGTCTCAACATGGATAAGCCTGAGAGCTAACGGTGCATACTGACAGTCACCACCTATTTACCTGATGGGGCACCAGACTGTGGGTGCTCCGCTTCCGCCACCAATCTGTGGGTCTGGAAGGTGAGCTGCGGCCACGGCCCAGCCAGTGGGACACGCTCACGTGCACCAACATGCACTAGAATTGCGTGCAGCAGCCTGGCAATGTCAATAAAGCAAAGATAAGGTCCTATAACCACACACAGAGGGAGAGTGGCATAATGATCTGTTTGCGTAGACATTGCTCTAATTAATATCTACATTACAAATAGTTGTTTGCTGCTATATTAATGCGTGCAATGTCTTATATGTTCCTTTAAATGTGCTTTCGCGATAGTATCCTAAAGGTTATCCGGCGGCTAGGCCGACACGCGTTTGGCTTCGCGTTTGCTTAAATTTGACCTTTCTGTGCCGCCGTAGTGAGGAAAAACACGAAGAAGCAGCTGTTCCACTAGTGTTATGTTACAGAGCTCACGTGTAACACTTTACTGCGTATAGTGCTGTAGCAGAGACTCGTTTGGATCGCCAATACTACAATGGAGCCCGTCATAAAAATAAATCCTGGTGGGTTATATGTTCGTGTTGGTTGTTTTGACCTTACAAATGAATGTCGACGCATGCTAACGTGTAGCATGTGTAAATGTTTGGCTAGTGCTACTTCGACCCGCTTTAAGTGTAACCGTTAGTTCCTTTTAAGCATCTTCAGTGGTCGAAGAGTCATGTATATCACCAGTAGCACAATTAACCATGTTATTGAAATTAATCCGGTACTTTAAGTATCCGTGAGGTTTGTTTTATCTCTATGAATGATGTCCAACGCGTGCTAATTTGCAGTAAGCTAGCGGTTGTAAACGTGCGGCTAATGTTGGCCGAACTTTCCTCCGGAGTACTTTTTAAAAATCTTGCACCGTTATTTTTTCTCTACAGGAGCGACGAAATGGGACATCCGTCAGAAAGTTTGGGACTACATCGAAGATAATAATCTGGCGAATTTCCCCAGGCCTGTTCACAACAGAATCCCGAATTTCAAGGCAGGTTGAAGCACGTTGGCTAAAGCTAACTGACCCGCAGCGCACGAGCGCCGCGACACTCCTCCACAACTCGCATGAGCGACGTGAACACGACGACTAAACCGGACTATAGTGTACGATTGCATTAAAATCGACATTGTTGCCAACACATTAACGTAGTGAAGCCTATTGTGTAGAATCGCTTTTATGTTAACTTAGTAAAATACCACGGTATTAATGCTAAGCTCAATATCATTGATACAGCTAATTTGATTTCATAAACATGTTTTTCTAAATTAATGTTTATTACTATGTGTGTTCCATAGGTTAAAGTAAATGAACAAGTACACATATTTGCAGAAAACTTTTATTTTTTCTTTAACCCTCCTATTACCTTTGGGGTCAATTTGACCCCATTCAATGTTGAACGTCTCTTTAAAAAATGATTGACAGATTTATTTATTTTAATTCATATTTCAGGACGTTTCCTAATTTATTGGGGACAACTGGGAAAACATAATTCTCATGATTAGATGTTTTCACTGTCCTGTACAATTTGACCCCAGGCTGTTTCTCATTGTGTAAAACATATAAGAAAAATATCTACTTGTTTATTCATTCAAAGGGCTATTTAGGTAGGCAACAAACAAACATACCTCACACTTAAACTTGGAAAACAATATGAATTCTAATAATTTTCTGGAGATTTTAATTGCTGAGGTCAAATTGAGCCCAGGGGTAAAAGATGTTTGTAAATTTCAAGGTAACGGGAGGGTTAAACGTATGTACAGGTGAAATTATTCCTCCAATAACGCACCATGGGGTTTTCACAGCAGCACTTTACTTTAGTTAATGAATAATGGCTGTTTTTTTTACTGTGTACTTAATGGCCGGGGTGCAAGTCAAGCATGCAACAGGCTTGTAGACCTGCATGAGTTCAAGTCCAGTCAGACAATCAAAGTAAACTCAGACAGACCTCAGCAGAAGTTGCGTTTTGTGAAAAATAAAATGGTTCTCAGTCCTTGTTTCCTCCTCTTCTCTCCTCCAGGGTGCTTTCACAGCCTGTACCAAGGTGTCTGAGCTGCCGGTGTTCACCCAGGCTACTGATGTGAAGGTGGATCCCGACAAGCCTCTGGAGGGTGCCCGGCTTGCAGTGTTACAGGTAGCACTTCACTATAGAAACGCACACAAAGAACCAAAGTGCCCTGCGCTATATTACTACATTTGTTTCCTGTTGTCCGTTTTGTTACATTGTTAATTTGATTTAAACAAAGGGAATTTATTTTAGAAATTCAAGATGCCTGATCATAAATCCTTTTAATAGACTCCAGAACTTGCTAAATTAGATTTACGTATTGCATCCCTTGAATTCGTCCACATCAATGCTTTGCATCTGCTCTTTTTGAATCTACACTTTTTATTTGGGTCATTTCTCACTGAATTCATGGCAATCCTTTATTCTTCTGATAATCATTAAGTGTATCGGTTGGCTAATTTCTTTTGGGAAATTTTTCACAGGCGCAGAAAACTTTACTGGTCCCAACTCCTCGTCTTCGTACCGGCCTTTTCAATAAGATCACTCCTCCCGAGGGGGCCACCAAAGAACAGCTACGCATATGCTCTTCTTCACAGGTTTCATTTAGCTGATTTTACATATTTTTATTTAAATGGCTACACATTGTGTTTTCATTTATGAACCCCCAAATGTATTCCTAATTTATCTTCTCTGCCTGTCGTCTGAACTTCTTCCATCAGGGTGTGAGGGACTTCAGTGTGCCTGTGGACCTGGATGAGAAGGTGAAGGTGGAGCTGGTGGTGGTCGGCTCTGTGGCCGTGTCAGAGAAAGGTGACCAATGATTCACATTTCACCTTACCAAATCTATTGCATACTGGGAGTCTAAAGATAATGCACATTTTCCTCGCTAACGGATGAGTATTCATGGTTTAAAAAAAAAAAAAAAGATGTTAGATCAACAGTGTTGTGAGCCCAAGACCAATTTCACCATAAAATAAATCTGATCAAAATGCACTCTTTGCCCATTGATGTTAAAGCCACATATTGTCTGCATTGTTGCAGATTTAGATTAAGTGCACATTATTACAGTTAAAATACTAATGACTTAAGACTACAGGCAGGAAAATCAACAGTATGTTATTCCATTCTACATTTACGGATTGCGCAATGTCATAGGAACAGTGGAGGTTGTTGCAGCGACTCTACTGAGTGCATTTTTCTATTTATTTCTATCGCACTTTTCTGAACCTGCCTTTTTTAATGTTTTTTTTTTCTGCAGGCTTGCGGATTGGAAAAGGAGAGGGCTTTGCTGACTTGGAGTTTGGCATGATGGCCTCCATGGGAGCTGTGGATGCGTCTACTGTGGTGGTTACTATTGTCCATGACTGCCAGGTTAGTTTACTCTTTCTTTTCTAAAGATGTTCTGTCGTGGCGGCCTCCAATATGACTCCCTTTTTTTAAATTAAAACCCTTAATCAAACATGAAGTGTATGCTAAATTAAGGTACATGCATATTTCATAAGTTGTAACAAGCAAGTGACTTTTTATTATTTACAAAAACTAACCCTAACACAAAATATTATATAATTGTTGATGAAACAACCGATTACTGACTTGTCTTTTGGATGCTTCTGTGTGCTTTCAGGTGGTGGATATTCCAGAGGAGATAATTGAAAGCCATGACCTGACTGTGGACTACATCCTCACACCCACCAGAGTCATTAAGACCGATTGCCTGTTCCCCAAACCACATGGGATCTTCTGGTCTAAGGTAACTTCAAATGCATTTTCTTTGTCTAGTGCTATTGCGAGTCTACAATACAGGTATTTAGGTTGATTTTATTTGAAGGTTTGTTTGATAATTTTGCATCAAAGAGGATCGAAAACATCAATACATCCATTTCATTTACGGTTTCATTAAAATCAACCTATTGGAGATTCAGTCCTTTAATGTTTTAATCTTAAAATGGAACACATTTAAGAGCTGCATAATATATTTAATGAGAAACTGTATGGTGGCAAAAGGCTCATCGGACTGAGGAAAAGTGCATTTAACATGCATGACACGATGGTTCAGCTCTGATTGACCAGTTGAGGTAAACGTGATTATTCTTTAGACATCTGTTGTGCTGCATGTTAAGCACTCGGGTTTAAATCCCACAAATTATTATCACAAACACATTTCAATGATAAACTGCATCATAATGAACACAATGATTTTAAAATGGGTGTCATTCAAATGAATGTAAACTGTGTTGATGGATTATCTGGTTAACTGTATGTTATAAGACGTCTGAAGGCCCATTATGCTGTAATGTTTTAGCTGTGGCCTTTTCTGATCGTTGTGACTCTTAAATTGGAAGAGATGAAGTGCATTAAATAGAGACGCTCTATCTTTGGCATGAACATCATGTTTAGTCCCTGCTCAGCGACGCTGCCCTCTAACGGACACGTAGTGACACCACATCTCAAGAGGACTCACTTTGTCATTGGAACCCTCTGCATTTAATTTATCTAATAATTTTCAAGATATTATTATTTTTGTCTCATTTTCTGTTTACTCTTAATAAATAATAGTGTTGCGGCTAAAACTCCTTCGGTGTCGTCAGTAAAAGTTTCTTGACGTCCTCATTAAGTTTTAGTCACTCTCAAACGGAAAAAACGAGTCTACGCGTGTAATGTGTTTCAACAACAGTAGAAAACAATATGTTCGCTCCGTTCTTTACTGAACAACAGGTGCAACAGAGAAACAAGTCCGCACGTTCAATATCACTGCGCGAGCTCCATACGTCACAACTATTCTACACAATGTAAAATATAACATAAAGTTATGCAATCACTATACCAAATAAATCTAAATATGAATCTTAATAATATAGTATTTAAATCAGAGTCTAAATTACAATTAGACTTACAATATGAAAAATGGCACTAACAAATAGTAAATAGTGTTTTAGTTATATACACTCTGTACAGAGCATGTACAGTATATACTAGGACAAGAGCAACCTTTTATCTTCTGTTTATATTTAAATATGAGTCAGGGCCATATGTGGAGTGTTTTTCCACCTGATAATGTGTCTTTAATTAGACACGATGTAGGGCATTATTTTTAACTTTCTCGAATTTCTGTGTGTCTTCTGGGCTCCTTAAGACTTGCATGTAAGTAAACAGGACCCAGTGACCTCACTGGCAGGAAGGCCATGTCTGATCATCAAAGGCACCTCTGCCCAGCCAGAGCGACGGGTCAAACAGGCCAGCCCAGAAACAATAGACGTGTATATCCTTTACAGAACTGGCCCCTATCAAAGGCTGCCAAGAAACTTACAGGCTCAAAGAATCAAGAATGTAATCTTTATTTTTAAATGTCCTGCTGGTACAATGCAGTGGTTACTCTAGCATGGGCTGTGAGCAGGATGGTATAATACCAATTAATTTGTCAGCTTCCATTCTATTAATCTACATAATCCGTAGGTAGGGTGCATTGTTGATGTGCGAGTGGTGCGCCTCATTCAGCCTTACTGAGCCTGTCCATTTTTGGGTCTTCAGCTGCACACTGAAAAGCTGGAGAAGATCCCCATCCTGAAGAAGATGCTTGCTCTGGAGGAGCAGGCCGGGAAGGACGTGACACTCGGGGAGGCCCCCCCACCCGCCGAGCCTGGTCAGACCGGTCCGCCCAAGAGGCAGACCAGGCGGAGGCCGAGGCAGAACGTGCACCCGGATGACATGGGAGAATCCAAACAGGAGAACGTAGACTCCGAAAAGAAAGGCAGACAGCGCCCGGCGAGAGTGAGGAAAGAAAGCCGAGGGGAAGGCGGGGGAGGTTACGAGAGAGGAAAGGGAAAAAGAGGAGAGAACGCGAAGGAAAAGGGCCCAGAGGAGGGGGGCAGTGAAGTGGTGTCTCAGCGTAAGCTCCCTCTGAGCGTGACCACGGTGTACCTGGGGGGGATCCCTGCCGGCCTGCGCGTTAGCGAGCTGAAGGCTGCCCTCAGGGAGAAGGAGGCCGCCCCGCTGAGGCTCACCTGGCAGGGAGCTCAGCACCGGGCCTTCCTGGACTACTGTGACCCTCAGGCTGCAGAGCTGGCCCTGGAGGCTCTGCAGGATCTAAATCTGAATGGTCACAGTCTGCAGGCTGAGCTGGCCAAGAGCCAGCGGGGGGGCAAGCGGTCTGGACAGTCCAATCGGAGACCACGACCATCAACACCCCCGAAATCCGATACGCCGCCCGCAGATACCGAGAGCGACACGAACGAGAAGACTGAGGAGTAATAGCAATAAGCGACACTCAGCCCAAGAAGTATTAAGTGTGGAGCAACGTAAAATTGCCTTAAGAAGAAATACGTTTTTTTTTTGTTGATATTTTGGGATTTATTACAAGAGGACATCAGTTACTCGAACCATAGACGTCTAAATTGACGGCCAAGACTAATGGGCTTTAAAAAGACACCAATAGGATATGCAATAGTTGAATCAAAAAGCATTTCACTAAGAAGGTATTTTCTACATATACCATTTCGCGATGCGTAACAAAACACCTATGTGCCTTGTTTATTCACACGCTCCTCGCGGTCTGTCTCCAGAGCCTTCAGTTTTTCAAGGCTCTTTTTTGAGTAGTTCTTAAAGATGGAGGAGAGTTATTTTACTTTACAACTTGAGACTGTATTCAGTCTGTTAAAATACATTTCTATAGTAAATCGTTGTAACGCGTTCAGTACATTTTAGTTCCATAACCAGTTGTCATACTTTCCTCCGAGGGAGTCTTATTTTTAAACCGTTTGTCTGCTTGTTGCACTCAAAACTATTTACGAAGGTCAAAGATGAGTTGTTTAATTTGTGTTGCAGATAGGTCAGCCGCGTGGCCATTTAAACGTTCTATACCGTCCTGGTGATTCCTGAGCCCGGAAGCTTCACAGTAAAAGGAGAGAATCCCTGGTCCAACATTTACATATCTATAGATACACGATGCCAACCTCGTGTTTGACTACACAGGAGTTGATTCTTTTAAAACACGTTTTTCAACTCTGTCGTATTTAGCATTATTTTGTTTTCCATTGCAGAATACAGACCATTTGACTTTATTGGCATACGTTATGTTATGCAACGTTGCTGTGCAGTTGCAACCGAATGGACATGTTTTAAAATTGTTATGCCCTTTAGCTTACAGACGACAGCGACACATTGTGTTTGGAAGACCGTGACTCAGTCATGATCGACTCGTCAGAGTTCTGACTAAGTTGAATTATTTTTGAACGCTTCATCCTTTCATACGGCCTCGGGCTCAGGTATTTTTAAGAAATCCTTCTGTGTATTTAAACTGGTATCTGAATGTAGATGCTAATTTATACAGATCTAAAACTCTTTTATTTGAAAATGACTGACTAATTTAGAGGTTCCTGTAGCCTTGTTGGAGTTATGCTTTTTGATTTCTTCCTTGCAGTTTCTACTTGCTTATGTTTCTTTTCAGAATATTTTGGAAGTTAATATTGTACATTCAAACAGTGAAAATTGTATCTTTTGTTCATAGAAATGTCACATTCATGGCTTTCTGTTGAGTCTGAAGCCGGCTCGCCACGTAACGGTTAAGAGATGCTACGGTGCCGGCTGAACTGTTCTCGTGTTAATGCATCCGTTTGTAACCATTCTAACCTTCTCCATTGAAGCGTCTGACTCTACTGGCTAAGTGTCTGTTTCTTTTTTTCGATCAACTGTATAATCTTACTTTGATTTTGACAAACACTTCAGGGCTGTTGAGACTTCACATATTTTAGCGGCATTTAGGAAACCGCACCTGACGGCTTTTTGGAGATTAAACGGCAAACCTGTAAAACAAGAACTTCTATGTTTTAGTCCAATTTTCACAAAACGTGTCACCCCTCAAACTATTATACAGCTGGCTCTGCTCAGGAGGCAATACTCGTGTAGAGGAAGTTAAACTAAAAGCATGGAATCTCAGACATGAGTCACATTATTATGTTGGCATTATGCATCCAGTTAGTGTTTTATAATTAGTTGGTGACTCGTTTTGGTAAAGGTGCTGGTATAGAGAGATTAATTTAAGTAGAAATACGAAGAATTAAAAGCATGCGAGGACTCCTCCAGACTAAAGCCCCCAGACACCTGCATCCCGAGTACTGAGCCGTGTTCCTGTGTCACTCCTGTCGGACCGCGAGCCACACGTCTGTCCGCACCGAGCAGCCTCGGCCTTTTTATGGAGCTGTCATGCAGCTGAGGGAGCAGCTGTGGAGCCCCGTCTCGCCCCCTCCGCTCGCCAGAGCCCGAACCTCGGCAAATGTCATCGGTCTGTTAATGGAGGTTCAACTCCCCGAGCTCGATGGCGTTGCTCATGGGGTTCAGTCAGTGGTCATTTCAAAGCAACTCGAGCATTAATACACAGAATGCTTATGGGCAGAGGTTCAGATGTATGTACACTCAAGCCCCAAATTAACAAATATCTTAACTTTTGATTCAGTTACTTGACTGAGTGTACTATTTGGATGCTCAAAAAAAATAGATAACGGCAGCTATGTTTAAAACACCTGTTATTTTCCAACTTAATATCAAGTTTCTTTTTTGGCAAAGTGAAAAAATTAAATACAAATTGTAGCTAAAAATTACACGTTTTGCAACTGCAATCAACAAATAATAATGAAGCCAATGAACATTTGGGCTTGTTCCTTTTGTATACAACTAATGGCTGTGTGGCATGTCCTGGTAAGAAACGTATTTGTTGTGTTCACGTCTTATTCGTATGCCTCTCCTATATATTTTGAACATGACATTTGGGTAATTTCTAAGAAGTTTATTTTAAGAAGAAAAATAAAACTTGCCTATCACGCCTTGATATTTGTTGCGAAGCAAACTGAACCTCTTTTTGTTAGTAATTTTTTTAAGCCCTTTTCTTGATGTACATTCTCAAAGTTAGTGCTTTTTGGACCATTATCAGTACTGCAGGTTTCTCACAACCAAACCTCTGAGTTCTTTGCCTCTGATGTTAATACGCCTTAATTGCCGCTTACAATCTTGTAACATAGTGAACAATTCATTACAGAAAGCCTTTATTTAAAATCCATAATCAATTAATCATGGTTTGGTGGAAAATCAGATTTGTTCATTCAATATCAGTTTTCCTGAACAGACGTAGCTGCTTAGGGAACCAAGGGAAAACACACAGACTTAAACGGTCAGGTTCTGGCCTCAGTCATGAACTGCATTATAACAAGATGCCACTTTGCTATTAACACGCGTATGCTTTAGTACAGTACACCTTGTAACCCCTTTATGCTTTAATCTTCAGACTAAAGATTAAAGCCAAGTGAACTTGGATTACCTTTTTTTAATTTAATTGATTATGTAATTGCAGGGCTATACATTTATGTTGTGATAATTATTGTGCTGCTTCAGGGAAAAGCATAAATGTATTCACTATTGTAATACTCCTAATTTGGGTTTGTGCAAAAGTGTGAGATTTATAGTTTTGGTGCATTTAGTTTGCAGTGAAAACATTTGGCAATATCTGGGTGTGTAAAGAAATCAATTAAGTTTTGGTGGATTTAGGCTTAAATAGCCCAACAGATATATTTTATTTCTTACAAATGATTTGTTGCAATATAGCCTAAAAAGGTGCCCTCATTGGACCCTTGCTAATTTCCCTAACATTATATACAGTGCTGAAATTAATAGTCTACATCTCTAACACAAACAACGACAGTGCTTACAATATATCCTCCATTTTCATTTCAAAACAATAACAAGCGTTCTGACAAATATTGCCAATAAAGAATATACCTCCTTGGCCAATTCGCCTGAAATTAAAATATGTAGGCCGACAGAATAAATAAAAAGATGCGCTTAGGCTATTCAAAAGTGCCTTCATCGTTTTTTACACAATATATATGGGCATGTTTTATGTAATGTCCATAATTGTTCCTTTAAAAAAAAGTCCAAAAGAATAAAAGGAGCCCCAGTCTAATTTATCAGAGAAAAAAGTAAAAACGTCAGTCGAAGAAAAATTGACGTGTGCATTTGTACATTGACCCACTTTTAACAAGAAGAATAAACATTAACAAAAGTGTGAAGTGGTAGTCATCCGCGCTGCAGGACTAAGTACCAAACAGCAGCAGGGGCTCATGCACCCAGTCGTTACCCCGCTGGTCGATGTTGATGGAATTTAAAAGTTGTTTTAATATTATTATATATTATTATCATTATTATTATGTGGTTTGCTTTGTGAGTCTCCGCGTCTTTGTCGCTGTGTGAAACATAAAAAGTAGTCCGCTCCACTTGAAGCAGTGGGTGCATCTCCGCGGGCCGGGGCATGCCTGCGTGTCTCTCAGTGGTTATTCGCTCGTCTGCGCCGGTCTGCGTTCACCCGGCTGCGCGGCGCAAGTCTGTGACACCGTCCTCTGGTCTGCGGGCGCATCCTCACATGACGCAGGGCTTGATGTCCTGGTAGGAGACCTGCTGGTGGTGGTAGTACGCGCTGCTGCTCGGCGAGTGCATCGTGGAGGACGTCATGGCGTTGAACGAGAAGACGAACTCCTTTCGGTCACACATGCTCGGAGACTGGGAATGGTACCGTGGAATACCTAGGAGATAAACAATAGGGATTAAAACAATGACAATATGGAAGGTCACTACTGTAGTCTTGGTATAATGAGACTTTGACAACGCCTCAGGGTGTTTATTGAAGCTTAAATATGACAGAAATGTAGACATCATAGAATGATTATAACAGATAACTATTTTCTGTACGATTTGTTTTTTGGCTACTTTTATTGTAAATTATTTACGATATACGTGTCCTCGTAGAGTAGCCTTAGCATTGACTTTGCTTTTAGTGTAAAGCATAAAGTAATATAATAGAGTTGCGTTAGAAATAACTGTCAAATAAAAAAAAGAGAATCTAGCACTCCTGTTTCCCACACCACATAATTTGTAAAAGCTATCCCAATATCGAATACTTCTATCAAAGATTGATAATTATATTTCCAAGATAAATTGCCCATTAGGTCCATTTAGCAAGCGCGATTAAGATAGAGCAAAGTGGAGTTTGCTTCAGGGCTAATTGACAGTGGCCCTCTTGCACGCCAGTCCCGGAGGAGTCGTGGCCACGGGGTAAGGCAGCCTGTCCTGACCGAGTTTGTTTTTCTTGCCCGGAGATTGGCACGAACTCTCACCATGCTGTCTTTTTTTTTTTTTTTTTTAATTGTTTTGATTCCCAGAAACTGAAAGCGTGCGAGTTGGAAACGCCTATATATGGATTTTCCAAATGGGAAAGTGTAATATCTTCCGATTGGAGCACACTGGTAATTAAACTTACATTTCCGTGGTAGTAAATAGTTTTTTTTTCTTTTAGTTCTATCTGTTTCCTTAATGGTTGTGAGTTTTTATTACTTCCTACGTTGTGTGTAATATAAGATATTCGCCTTGGTTCCGTGACGCACGCGCAGGGATTATCAAATATGCCAAATCAATGATTTTAGGCCCACGTTCGTCATCAGACTATATAACCATCTGCCAGCCACAAAATATAGTCAGACCCTCTAATAATGAAATGGGTTGGCATTAATAAATATTGCTGCATCATATAATTCCAATAATTTACATTTTTGAACTAAATTTCACAGTTTTAAGCACCATGTTACACATTTTTTAAGTAATACATTAGAGGTGGATATATCATGTGTCCTACCTTGTAGATCTGTAGTATTGTGCCCGTTCTGGTGCAGGTACGACTGGTCTAGTGAATGTGTGGGCAAGCTCGGCTGCAGCGAGTTGGCCCCTGGATTACAAGGAGACAGCGGCTGCTGCTTAATGTAGGAGGCCCCGTTGTTCAGCGAGGCGGAGGGGGCCGGAGCCCACGCCGAGGCCGAGCTCGAGTAGACGGGGTGAGGCTCCATGACTCCTCCGCTGGTGAGCAGAGGAGAGCCAGAATTGTCGTGGTGGGCATAATCACTCCCGTTGGATCCTGTACAACTTCCCATGTAGGAATGTCCACTGTTGTTCGACAAGTGTGACATGGTGTGGCCGGACAGACCCATCCCTTCCATGTTACCTGCCAAGTGTCCATTCATCATCCCGAGCCCACTGTCCAGAGGCAAGCTGTTGGGCGGACATGATAGGCCACCGCCGCCCCCCTGGAAGTTGTAGGACTCGGGGATGTGGTTGAATCCCAGGCCGTTCATCATGCTGTACATGGGCTTCAGCGCCTGGCACTTGCGCCTAAAGCCCCGGGGTCTCCTTCTGAAAGAGCCTTCCTCGAACATAAACTCACTGGCCGGGTCGATAGTCCAGTAGTGGCCCTTCCCTGGCCGGCCGAGGCCTTTGGGCAGCTTAATGAAGCACTCGTTCAGGGACAAGTTGTGACGCACGGAGTTCTTCCATCCCTGGTAGGAGCCCCTAAAAAACGGGAAGCGGCTCTGGAGGAATTGGTATATTTCACTGAGCGTCAGCCGCTTGGTGGGTGAGCTCTGGATCGCCATGACTATCAACGCGATGTATGAATACGGGGGTTTCTCTGGTCTGCGGATCCCTGCGTTTGTCTTTTTGGTTTTCGTCGTGGAAGAGGCGGTTTCCATCACCGCGGTCTGTCCGTGCGGCTTCTCCGGGGCGGACATCGGGCTGCTCTGGCCAGGAGTCTGCGCTGGGGGCTGCTGGACCTCTGCCGTCATTAGTTCAATTGTGTCTTCGTGATGGCAAAACTCGATCGTTGCTTTCCACCTTTTCCAGCTATAAAGCGAGTGACAGATACTAATTCGCTGACGTAAAAAAGGAGCTGAGAAAAGAAACCAAAGTAAATGTAACGCAGGAGCCAAAAGACTGTCTTCTTAACTCTGACTTCTTCCTCTGGATCGCGTCCCGCAGTAGTCTGAAGCCGTGCTGTGCCGTGCCGTGCCGCCTTGTATGCAACGTCCGAATAGAATAAGGAGCAGAACAGGAGCCGCTTTCCACTTCAGTTGGTGTGTTGTCGTGCGTCCGAGGAGCTCACTTTTTACTTATCTGTTGCCATCAGCGCATTGGAAGCTGGATGTCTTGGCCATCCTAATGTTGGGACCCGCCCAGTTCCCTCCTACTCCAGTGGTGGGCTGTAAGCATGCACATCTGTGTGCATGCGTTCCCTTTTCAGGGAAATGTTTTTCCATTCTTTACCTTGAAATAGGGAATACACTGTATATACACTCTTTAATAAGATATATTATGTATGCTTTTGAATATGATAAATTCAAATGGGTTACCATGTATTATATAATAATAACATACTAATAACATTTAAAGATTTGGATCTCCCTTTTTTAATGTAATTGTATTGTACTTATATTATTCTGTTCATTGATTTTTCTTAGTTCTTTAAAGGTTCATAAACCTACAGTGAAAACGGTATGTATCCATTTGCATGTCACACGCAGTACAGCAAATAGGTCATTTCTCCCTTGGTATTACATTTATGACATATTTTATAATATATTTTTTAGTGGATGAAAAGTATTTAATATGAAAGCATGCCCCTCTTATTCAAAACCACCCTCTCGATTTCTGTAAAAGATAGACAGCGACATGGGCAGGATGTTTAGACAGCAACACGTAAACATTTTCCCTGCAGGCCTTCTTTAAATAAGAAATCAAGCAAAAGCCCCGTTAGATCAGCTAATACTCAATCCGATGCGATATGCCGCCTGGTCGCGGCGTCCTGTGGTAATGTTGGACATTTTTGCACATGAATATTGTTTGTATAATGCAGTCATAATATTTACGCAGGGACGCAGCAGGAGTGAGGTGGAGGCTCTGCCGAGCTGTGAGTGCAGAAACTCGGACGGGGACTTGAGATCGACTCCTGCAGGCACTTTACTATCGAAAGATCCAGAATGAAGGTAAAGTAGATTAACAGTTCCGAGTCCGAAAGTTAGCAGCAGAACTGTGGCCGCCTTAATTTAGGGCCGCGGTGGGCGTTGAGTTGGTTTTATATGACATTATAGCCTATAGGATAATGAGGAAAAACGAAGCCTCACTCTGCCTCAAGGCTTTGGCTGAAACTGAATTGTAATCCGCGCAGAATAAGATGCGCATTTTGTTTAATTGTTGTTGAAACGCGTTATTTTAGTTCGTTTTACTGCTTTCTATACGCAGCTGTGGGCGAGAGCTACTGAAAGACGATCAACCCATAACGCAAAACTGTTGACAGTAGATTGCTTATTGTTCCCTGGAGAACTGGACAGCGGCAGCCGGTAACCTTGTGCTTCTCCCCGGTTCAGTTAGTCGAGCTGTTGCGCTTCTGATCTCTGCCGCGTTGCTGTTCCTCTGCTTATGACGACTGGTGCTTGCAATGGAAAAGTATACCGGAGAAAATGTCTTTGCCCTGTGCGTAAAAACTCTGTTTGGAGACTTTGTTGCCTGCATAAAGGTCACTGCATCTTTGTTAATATTATGTTTCGGAAAAATAATGTGGCAGCATGTTTACGCTATAATTCAATTTCAGGAAGTACATTTAAATCAAATGTCGTTGAATAACCCAAATATAAAATTGTTTATGGATATGTCCCAGTCCGTCTTTTGTTTTCAGATGAGAAAATAATTAATTGTAAAAGTATCGTGCTCAACCCGAAGGTGACAGGCGTGCCGCTGTTAGTTTTTCCTGTTGCAGGGGAGATTTGAACTCGTGGATAAATGAATGTAAGTATTGTTTTAACCGATGCCTGCTCGGCCACTCGCCTGGAGTGAGGGCCACACATTTATCAGGGGAGTCGAGACCACCCAGCGCGCACCAGGGGCAGGCGCGCTCCCGTCCTCTTGCTCTCTCTCTCTCTCTCTCTCTCTCTCTGCCCACTGCATTTAATTACCGCTGATGACTTCATTCCATTAGGGCGCCTTTCCCCCCCTCACACGCTCATTCGGCCCATGTCATGTTGTTCTTTCTTTGTTGTACATAAGGCCTACGTGCATATGTCTAACATGCACGTTCATCCACAGAAGTGACCGCGGTTCAATGTTTACGCATGCAAACCAGTGTGGAATTGTGATGCGCCATATAGAAATATCTAACGGTATTTATTTTTGTTTTACCTAAGATACTAGTTTAGTGGTAATAGTTCTCAAACCGAAATGGCAAGCATTCTTATTATAGAATAATGCGTATCATTTCCAGAATTTCAGAATATATTTTGTAAGAGAATGTAGTTGCTCTCGCAGCGTCGGTGGCCGATGATGTTCGTCATCATCACGGAGGCTGGAGGCTGGAGGTCAGAAGCCTCCCCGTTGCTCCATCGCAGACGAAGTCGTGCACTTTTCCATGACGTCCCATCATGAAATATTTGACAGCGCTGCATCCTCAGGAATGCTCGGCCACTTAGGTGGAGGTGCACCGCAGAGTGCACCGGCCTGACAGCCTTTCCGGACGGTCTTACCGTTATTTAGTGCAATGAAACCAATTTTGTTGGACCCCTTCAAAATGTTGCAACGTTCTGCAACAAAAAAAAGAAAAGAAAAAGTAAATGGTTTCTTATTGGCTACATTCTCCTGTCCGTCAACTCGATGGCACACATCAACAGGCCACATATATCATGTGGGCCTTTTTTTCTCGTTCACCATAAACATTGTGATGAATATTGACATTTCCTTTGGATTTGTGTTGCATGGCTTTTTAATTTTTTAAAGGATTAGTTTAATTATTGCTCACTCAAATCTTGATATTGGCCTATTGACGATGTTCTCCCATCACGGTAATACATCGTCTTATATGATGTGAGCAAGTCAAAACGTCACACGTGTTCCTTATTCATAACAAACAGGCAAATACGGTCTATATATTGAACAGCTGCAGCATACAGCAACGTACTTATTTAATTTGGCCTCACAGAAACATTTTGACCTGAGGAGACAAGGCCCGATCCAGAAGGATTCAGAGAATTTGAAGTGCCAAAACGTGTGGATTAAATGTTCTGTAACGCTCATCTCTGAGAAGTAAGCCAGCTCTGCTCCTCGGAGGGCCGCGCAGGGTCACCGAGGGGCCGCCGGGCCTTTGTTTGGAGCACAGCGCGACAGAGCGATCGATCAACCGCCGAAAACTCGTGCGACTTGAACTTGAATCCGCAAGTCGGGTTTAGAGCAAACGACTTTTCCTGTTAAATGTTTTCACTTCTTCACATGCAATTGCTTTCGTGTGTTAAACTGTTGTCTTGAACTGAGAGCCGGTGGTTTGGCGAGAGAAAAAAAAACCAAATAATTCTTTATAAATACATTTTCACATCAATTCAAAGATGTTGAATAATCTCATAACAACATTTTTTATTTAAAGGCAGCATATTTGACAAAAGTACAAATTGTCTAAATTTGTGTTACATTCAGATATCACATGGATATCAATACTGTGATTATATGATATCAACATACAGATATCTCTGATTTTATTTAATATTTTTCTCATGCTATGCAGAACTAAAATGACAAACAATACGGCAGAAATACAAGTGACGCGCTGTTCTTCACAGAAATACTCTAACAAAAAGGGTAATTTTAGATATGAACCTATACAAAATATTTGAGTTATATTTACATGTGCTAATCAATAATTTGGTCATGATGAAATAATACATTTTATGAAATTATTTTAAATGCACATTTAGAGTAAAGTTGTTTTAATCAGCCCATTTAAAGATATACATCCCTTGTCATACATCCCTTTTCTGCATGGCGTGGTGTCGCCTGCAGGTCACTCCGCATTGTCGCTTTAATTGAAAACAGTGTAATAATGTCGAGGTGGGCAAGAACCCCCTCATCACTTTCCCCGCGCTGTAGGTGGCCGTGTATATTTTCGTTCAAGTGGTGTTTATGTGAACGAGAAAGGACGGGATTGCTAGCAGACCGCTGATTGCGCGCATTGCGTCTCTTACGTGGATCTGAAGTGTATTTGATGGGCACCATCCTCTCTGGTAATCAGCTGCAGCAGTAGTGCGCTCGACGACTTTTTAATTCTGTTGGAAAAAAATATACATTTCTATCTATCTATCTATCTATCTATCTATCTATCTATCTCTCTCTCTCTCTCTCTCTCTCTCTCTCTCTATATATATATATATATATATATATATATATATATATATATATATATAGTGCCTTGATACAGAATATTTTACAGAAACGGCTGATTAATTAAAAGCGTGTGCTACTTTTCTCACGTCACTGCTCATTCAAGCGTCGAAAACATTCGCCCTGCAGTGGTGTCCTTGAACGTGACACTGAGCCCGCGACAGCTTCACGGGCAGCTCGGACACGTCTCACTCAGTGGAGTTTTAAAAGCAGCCAATGAAGTATCAATTCTTATTATAGACTCGTGTGTGTGGTTATAGTCTGATGGGAAGGCTTCAGACACGCTGCTGTCTCTCTCACACGTGATTCAAGCGGAGGATGTGTTACGTCATCATATTTTAACATTTGACATAGAATGCACCGCGCGCGCGTGTCAACGCCCACCTGTCCGCCTCCGCTGCACACCTGCAGCATCAGCTGCGGAGCAATTGGCAGCTGTGAGTGAGAGTACTCGATTATGTTTGGATATTGCTGAGCTTTAAATAAATTGATTCCACACTCTCTTCTATTATTAGAGATTCAATCGATTATAAGCGTAGATCGTTACATTTATTAATTTGAACCAATTAAAGACCTCCATTCACAGTAGAAATGATAAAAAATATCAGCGGATGCTTTATGCGTTATGTCAACTGACTTTTGCATTTTTCTCTGGAGCATTCGACACAGCAATTTATTTGTTGTTCAGATATGAGTCATGTCGTTATTGTGAGAACCCCGGCCTCCTCAGCAATACTTCCCGCAGCAGTCCCCAGTGTGCTGTCTGGTCAAATTTAATATAGCTAAACATAATCAGGTTTCCATTTCCTTATTTCCGTATTCACCAGTTTGGTCGCATGCTAAAGCAGATTTAGTTCTGATGTTTAAAAGAAAACGTGCCTTTTTAGACAATGCTTGAATAATACACTTATTTCTTGTTTATTTTGTGGGCAGCGCCACATCATTTGACATGAAGGACAGCAGTGGGGAGGATTTGGCAGGTTCAGAGGACTAACATATCAAAAACTGTCCAAATGTGGTTAGCCCTTGAGAGAAAGTGTCACATCATTTTGATATCCGTTTGTAGAAAATAGTCATTTCAGTTTGTTTTATAAGCTATGTTCTGTGTGAAACCGGACAAAACAAATCATAAGCAAAAATAGTTGAAACAATAAAAAACGAGGTTAACATAAATGTTAAAGCAAGAACACCATATTATTTTGGGTTAGGGCTGTTATTTGTCTGGTTGATAGACAGCATGTATGTATTCAACCCTCAAAAAATATTATTATTTCAGGATATTTTCAGGTTTACATTGCATTAGCTGCTTCAGCATCGATATTTGGCGTATTGACAACATTCTTAGATATTTACAAAATATAACATCAACAAGTTACATTGGCAGCATGACAAAACATTAATAGCTTTAGGATTCACTTGTTCCACGGTTGTGTGGTCTTCAAATCTGTTTTAGTGAAATGTAAAACATTGAATATTAAAATTGAATTGAAAATGTTCAATATAAATCTATATTGAGCATTTTAACTCAGACATTATTGGATTGTTATACTTGGCTTACTGATATTTTGAACGATGCCTTTCTATAATTTCTTATTTCTCAAAGTTTATTTTATAATTCACTGACGTCACATAATCAAGGGAATCCTTCTTTAAAAAAAAATATCCTATACAAATTTAATTATTTACCAAACGGAAATTATAATAAAAATGCATGTTCAATTGAATCACTTCTGCTCCTATATGGTCGCTTCAGTGAAACTATTGCTGTACAAGTACTGATGATTAATACGGATATTTGTATTTATTTATAGTGTATTGTTAACTAGTTCCTTAATCCAAGAACACGTCCAGTGAAAACACCTCAACACATTCTATTAGCCCACTTCACCGCCGCTCTCTTCTCTACTGCGGCCTTTCTATGAAGACTGAGTCCCACGCAGGGGAGCCAGTTTGATGTCCCACCCTGCAGCCCCACACACCTCCCAGGGCCCGGCCAACATGTCTGATGCACGGAGAGACATCAATAATACGAGCCGAAGCCGAAACCACAGTGGAGAACACAAAGGAGCGAGGGAGGGCTGGCGCGGGCCACAACCGGCTCTGGTGCAGGTCAGCTCCTTTGATTCAGCCTCAATGGCAGTTTGATGGGTGCACATGGGGCGACATGGGTTTATACTTACGTGTTTACATGCACGTTTACAGAATATCTATGGTGTTTACGCACAGCCCACTTATTCTTTTTTTCTTCTTCTTTACTCTGAAGGGGGATTTTCCTGTGGCAAGCTGCTTTGGTAAAAGCAATTAAGAATTCCCAAACAGTTCACCACAATGGGAGATATCATTTGGGCAATGTGTGTTCCTTGTTCCCTCGCAGTTTTAGTCTGGGATGGCTTGGCTATTTTTAATCTGTGCACAACCAAACCCACCTACAGACAAACCGCAATTTGAATGAAGGGGAGGGGGATGCGTGGGCATGGTAATTGCCTATTGTGGATCCAAACGTCTCTGTTCTGCCATAAACAGCTTTGCTATAGTTCACAACTCGATACCCAGTGCTGCAGCCGGTTTGAAATGAGGGTATATCCTCATCGTATGTGGGAATAGCCAGGCCGTGGTTGGAATCAGTCAGGAATGCTTAGGGATGGTAACTGGATTCGGTTGTAATGCCCGCTTCTCCACAGTGGAACACTAGGGTGGGAAAAAGGCCGAGAGCATTTCCTGAGTGGAGGGGGGTCCCAGTGAAGCATCACACGCATGGGCATCATGTGACAGGGATGCTGCCAGTTCTGAGCCTGTGATCCCAAGTGAAGAGAGGAGTCCAGCTGTGGGGGGAGGAGTGGGGGGTGCCGTGGGCAGTGCCAGGGAAAGGAGAGGGCAGGGAGGGGCCGAGGAAAGAGAGCCGCGCATACAGGAGCTGTTATAATGCAATCTTTATATGGTTATTTCACACACCATTTGAATGTAGGCCTGAAGTAGCTCGGCATGCACTGCAACTCGTTAGAGATCCCCTATGCTGCTTCATTTTCTGTGTTGTGCCATTTATACTCTGCATATGTTTAAGTGTAGCTCCCCGCAAACATATTTATGTTTTAACTTTGATAGAGCTGAATATATCAAATAATTAAGAATGACCAACAACAGATAACTGTGCAAATAGATGAGATATAACAGTATATGTCTTGTCATATTGCATGTTTTTCCTTAAGAGCTAGCGATTATGTAGAGGAACCCAAGTTAATAAATATAGTTGGTCTGACATTTCTTTTTAGAAGACTCCCTCAGGCAATTTGCCTGAATCTTTTAACCTCCATCTAATCTTGAATTGCTCAAGGTGGATTCAATATCATAAATATATCTCCACGAGGTAAAAATAAGACCTGTGTAACTTAGGTCAAGCTTTACCTTGAAAAAGCAACTAAAACTAAAAAAGTTTCTAAGGAATTACTCTTGTTTATTAGCTTATTTGTCAGACTTTGGGAACATCATGACAAGTCGTGCTACTCGGGCCGCTGGCGGCTCCTGTTCGCACCGCGCAGACACACATCAGGACGGGAGTGTGTTTGATGTCTTTGTGTTTTGATTCAAGTGAGTTATGACTTTGAGAGGAAAGGGTTTGTTTGTGGCAAATCAGGGGACAGAGAAAAAACATAATCTCTTCCTATAATAAACCACAATTCTAAAGACAGTTTAACAGCGCAATTACAAATGATTGAGGAGGACTGTTTTGTTTGTTTGTTTGTTTATTTATTAGTAATAACTGTAATCATGTCGGTGAGAGTGTGTATTAGTGTCCCTCCACCTGCGACAATCTCTGCCACAAGAAACACGTGTTTTTCTAGTTGTTTATAGTCTTTTTGTAGTCGCTTTCTGTCTCTTCATAATTGGTATGCACCTCTTTGTTGTGCATTTCTTCGTAGTAATTTTGTGTCTATTTTTGTCATTATTTAATTTTTAAAGTCTTTGATGTTGTTTTGCCTCTTTTCACAGTCATTGAACATTTCTTTGTAGTCATTCTGTGTGTCTTCATAGTTTCCATTATTGTGTCTTTGTGGTCATTTGGGCCGGACCCCCCCCCCCCTTTGACCCGCGGGCCCTGTAGGCCCGTTCGCTGATCCATGCACCTGTCTGTGCACTGGTGCACGTCTACGGCTGCGTCACGTCTACATGCAGATTGCAGCATGTCTCTGGCCTTGGTTTTGTGTGCCTTCTTCATGGCTGTCCATGGCTGCATGTGTTCATGCACCAGAGTATCGGAGAATGTTGCTGACTAGATATTTGTGTGCGTCCAGATGGGAGCTGGCAGCCAGACATTGCTCCCTTTAGCTTGTGTAAATGTTGTGATGATCTTGGGAGGAATTTGACCATATAGTTGTCAAAGGGCTTTTTATTTCCACCTGCTACCGGCCTCTTTCCGTCAATCTGCTCCATAACAATGGTAGTGGGAAAAGCTGTGGAGTGCACCGTGATTGATGTTGGACTGTATTTGGCCCTGAAAGGAAGTGGCTGTCCCTCCCTTCCACTCCGACGCCGGGCTCCAGAGGGCCACGTGATGAGCAGGGCTTTCTTATACTGTACATACCATTTTAACTAAGTGCCAATATGGCGTAAAATAAATATTGGTAGCTGCTTGCAATACAGTTTCATGATTTTGATATAAATTTCCCTCTAGAAGAAAGACATTTGAACCCAACTTTATTCAGTTCATCCTTTTTCCGGCTGTCACTCTTGTTCTCGTCTGGGTTGTAAAGAGATACAGGCTCATCACGACTGCATTCTTTCCATTTTGCTGGAGCGCAGAGTGGCAGAGAAGGTAATCCATCACCCGAACCGCCCGTCCTTCTCTCTCCTTACTTCTAACTGTGTTTCTCTTTCTCCTTCCTCCAGGCTGGAGTGGGCAGGCGTGCGGCTTTGGCCACAGGAAGCCGTGAATTCTTCGGAGAATGGAAGATGTCTTATGGGGAGACATACTGGCCTCCACCCACCCACTCACCACCCCCCAAATGACACCTGACCCCTTCACGTGTTTATATCAGACCATGGAAGTGAGAAATAGTGATGAGTCACTCTGGCTGTGTGTTTACACTCCAGAGTCACGCAAGGAAGGAAATCAGCCACGGTCTGCTAAAAGTGGGGAGGTGAGAGAGAATAGCTGCAGTCCCCCAGCGCTGCAGTGATTTACCTCTCCGCTGCAGAGATGACTTGAAATACTTTCTGTTCCAACAGAAAACAGAAACGTTAGCAGCGCTGTGCTGCCGAGGGAAAGGCAACCAGAGGCGGTTTGTGTTTGGGTCGTTGCGTAAAATGTGAATGTAAAATACATTTGAGAAAGAAAAGAGATTTCAGTCTTTAGACGGTGTCTATAGCATCCTGTTGCTTTCTAATCGAACATACGTCGCTCCACACGTCCCAGAAAAACTGTGTTCAGCTTGATGATGAAATGTTTCCTGTGTATTTCGACTTGAAATGTTTTCAGCAATGTTTTCTTCTCAGCTACAAAGAAAGTGTCTAATTGCTCCATTTATTCAGAAGAAATTCACAAAACCGAAAGGATATTCTTATTCAGATCCTCTTTATTTTATTATTGTTATATCTTATTGTTATATTAAAATTAAAAGAAAAAAACAACTTGAATCATTTTACTTTAATACACAATTTAAAATGACTTCCTGCAATAGAAAAACAACTGAAGGCCACAACAACACCTACTGTAGAAATTATTATGCAGTGCTTTGTTTTTCTTGATATTCAAAAGCTGCTATGTCTGACATTGTGTATGTCACCAGGTATATCACAGGTTACACCACATTTAATATGATTAGTCTTTTAATGTAATTTGGGATGTAACAAAATAGATTTGATGAAAGCAAGCAGCAATAGTCACCCCTAATAAGTCCAGTAAAAAAATGTCATAATTAAAAAAAGAAGTACATTCAAGTTTGTAGAAATGCTGAAAGTCATTTTAATATCTTGAACTGTAATAAAACATCTTAGATTTTGAACTGACATATTAAAAGTAATTTCCACATCATCCAAAGGTTTATCTTGACACGAGCTGCTGTGCTTTCATGTTACTGTTCACTTTATGGCCTCAAGAATCTAGTATCATATTGCAAATTACAAAGTACAATTTGAATGATAAAATCCATTAATATGAATATTATATTGTAGATTCATATTCCCGTATGTGATCTTACGGTATCATTGTTGTGTGAAGCACACCTGACCCGTACTGCTCTGTGCTCTGGAGGACTTTATGTTCAATGCAGCATCAGGTGTGTTTACTGCGGCTGCAGCCCGCGGTTCAAACACAGCGCCATCGCCGTCGTGCACACGGGGAGACTTTACATTTTAAATGGCACAACTGTTGTTTTCAAGAGACAGCTGTAGTTACTGCAGTTGTGCTCTGTAAATAAAAGTGACACTTTATTTCTTTCCGTCATTACATTGGTGCGAGTAACTTCGTCGCCCCGACTGTCGCGAGTATCTTGTTACACACCCCCGTACACACCGCCACAATGAGAGAGTCTGCAGCTCTTATTTTGGCGGATCTCTCCTGAATTGTAAGTCCTGTCAGAGGCTTTGATTGATAGTTATGTTTATCACCATATTATTAAGTAATCAGGCTCACCACAGCTAGGCCTGAAGCGCCTTAATTCAAGTTAAAGCGCACGGCGTCATGCTAATTAAGGGTTTGGTGAAATAGTATATTTCTGTGAATAAAAAAAAAGAGAAGAGAATATATATATATATATATATTATATATATATACAGTATACTGTAATATTTAGTATGAGACTTTTTGATGTTTACCAGAAAGATGATACGGGGACAGTGGAGAGTCAACATCTTTCCATACATTATTTTACATGACTGTTAAAGCTGCAAATTGACAATAAGGTACACAAAGTACAGTCCAGTATGTCCGTATATGACACCAGAAGGTCAATCAGTCTATGCTCTGTGTATCAGCAGAGGTTCTCTCTCGCTTCGTTAATACAGCCTGTGGCAGCCTGCGTTTGTGTATTTCTGAGGTAAACACAGTCATGGCAAAGTGGACATGCTGCTGAGTGTGTCCTGACTGGAGACAGAGAGCACTGTGGCACTGTACTGGCGGAGACACTGGCAGCTCGCTAGAGCCAGGGCTAATGTGATGAATGGCCATTTGGTAATGGGCCATGTATTAAGGGGAACTAGCTCTTTTAAAAGCCGGAGCTGGAGCCGTTGCTATGGGCAATTTGATTCAGAAATCAATCAGGTGGCAGATGTTTCATGTTGGATCGGTCAAATCTGTCTTGCTCTCTCTTTCAGCCGAATGAAGGAAGAATTGCTCGAATTACTGCATTTAGCAATCAAATGAGAGTGTAAAATCACTTTGTCAAAAACATCAGCGGGCTGAAAAAAAACATGGGCAAAAACTATTTTAGGAACTGAAAACATAAACGGATGGATCCTCAAACAAGGAGGCAGACCGTGATCATATCTTTTTCATTAATGCCGCACTGTAGGCACTCTTGTTCCTACACTGTGTGTGTGTACCGCCTCAGTCAGGCAGCCAGGATACTGTGCTTATCAAAGAGGAGCACTACTCATTTGTAGAAATGATTGGACACAAGTTACATTTCTATTAAAACAAATACCTATGTGTATGTCCGGGATATTCAGATTTAGGCATTTATCCTCAAAATGAAATAGATAATGTGCACTATTTTACATATGCCTCAGAACTATTGTATTATTAAGCCTATTAGTAGTAGAGTTGTTTATGTATAGAGGTGTCTTGTGCCATATTGCCTATTACTATCCTACTGTATCCTTTTTTATCATTATGTGATTTTTTTTATCTGAACCCTAACCCTTATACATAATCTTTACATTGTTTTGTCATTATTTCCAGGGCGCCACAGTGTTTTGGACATAACGGTAATAATCAGAATTAGTTTTCCATTTTCATTTCAGTAATAAAATGTTGGAATTGGTGGTTGTATCTGACTTTCTTTCCTCTAGTCTCACTTGTTTCGCTCAAAAAGATGTGTCTGAGTTCCTTTTAAGCTCAAAGTCTCGCTCGTTGCCAAATTCAAGTCAAGAACCACTTAAGGACCTGAAGATGAATTCCCTGTTTTTCTGTGGTGGTGTTGAGACTCCTATGATAAACACAGCCAGTATACATTCAGCACTATTGAAGCTGTTGGTGGTCCTGTTGTTTCCTCCGACAACCAAAAGGTTTACGGATCCCTCGTCATAAAGCCTATAGTATCTAAGTAAGTGGCCAATACGGCTCAAAAATGATAATCAATAATGAACTGTGTCTGATCTGCTGCTGGAGCCCAGTTATCTTGGTTTGACCTGGGCTTATAAGAGTGGATTCATGGGTACATATTGGTTTATCAGTTATTCTGAGGAGGTCATGAGAACCAGAGGAGCTCAAGCGTGCTTAAAAAAAAAACTCCCCTTCCAGAAAAATGTGACCCTGATCAGTGGGTTTTCACTTCTGTCTATTATGGCAGGATTTGGAGATTTTATTGGTTTTGTACCACAGACGAGAATAATATTAAAACTGAATCAGCAGCAATCTCAAACGTTGAGTCTTTCTAGTAAGTGGATAAGCATTGGAGAATGTTTTAGTCTGAAATAGTTGCTCTGGCATTAACGCAGGAGTCTTTGAAGCATTTATCTCCGATTGGGATAGTCGTGAGTTTTCTCTCTTGCTTATTATCACTTCTGCCCTCAATATTTAACCGATAGTGACAGACACTCACGTCGTGAACTTTCAGTGTATCCCCACGGCCATAATTAATGTGTGGATAACCAAAGGCAGTGATATGCCATTTCTCTGTGTCCAAACAGCCTTATCACAGGTGTTGGTAAGGACAGACAGATGGACAGACAGACAGCCACATGGTTCCACTTTGACGTCTGCTAATTCCAGGGAATCAATCCTAAATGACACCTATGGGATACACAGAGTGGATTTCCCTCTGATGCAGATTGGTAGTGGTTTGCAGATGAAAGACAGTAAAATAAATAAAGCTGTGGTGAGCAGGCAGAGCTCTCTGTCCGCACAGTACAACCATAATGGGATACATGCTGACAGGAGGGAAGAAGTGGAGGCCTGCTCCTGTTTTCACCACTGTTGCCACGGAAACACTGATGAACTACTGCTGCTAGCCCTGAATGTCCGTGTCTAGAAGAATACTCTAATCTTTCCAAAGGCTGATAGAAATATATCTAACAAGTGAACGCAGCTCTGTTCCTCGTCCCCCGGCCCGCCCGCTCGCCCGCTGCTGCTGATACGGTTTTAATCCTGGAGCACATCATTAAATCAAACTCAAAAGTATCAAATGGCTTTTTAACCTCCTCCAATCAATCTTTTCATCAGCTGCTGTGTCTGCGGTCGACCTGAAGTACGAATAGTAATGGTAAGACAATACTGGCTTGTCTCATCCTGGCTGAGAAGTTGCATGATACTCCTACAAGTTACACTGACCTCCTATTCCCCATTGTGCCAGCACACGCTCTTCTTAGCGTGCAACATTGCACGTTTGCTTGGAAGCTTTTTAAATTGTCTCTCTGCATCTTCTTAACTCCAATATGTGTTGTGCTTTATGTCACCTGGCTGTTTGATCTCACTGTGCAGAAAGATGTGCACACGCAGTATGTGGAGAGTCTGACGCTGGAATAAAGTTTGTGAATCTGCTGAAGGGGAAAGTGTCTCTGTACTGACTTTGAACCAAATTTTTTGACGTATACATAAATTATATTTGACAATGAAAAGTGACTCTTACACTGTTAAGCAATTTGAGTATTTACTAGCTCACATTAATTAATGCCTGTTTGGCGGCGCTCAGATGCTCTTAAAATACGGATATTATCAAGGTTTTGTCACTGGTGCCACTGAGGTGATTTATTCAGATTCTGGTTGACTCCCGTCTGATGCACTTCAACAAATCACAGCCTGAGGTCTGGCTAACCCCACACACCACACTCGTCTCTGACTCCCTCTCTGACCCCCACACATCTCCCTCTGACTGGACGACACAGATATCACCCACGGGCCGTTTTCAAAGCTAAAACTGACCGGGAGTCGAGCCACACTGCGCTCAAGACTCCTTGCAGCTGCATTGAGAAGTGCAGTCAATTTAATGGCAATATTTGTTACGAATTACGTTAATACAAGCAACATAAAACTGCTTAAACTGTAGTTTATATGCAATCCTCACACAAAAGATATTTTCTGCTACTCGTTGCCAAACATGAACAACTAATACCTGTTTGCCCAGTGGAGCCGTGATTCTTCCGTAATGATTAACGTGTTTCTGACCACCAGCAGTGCCGTGTGACCCCGGGGCTCAGGGTGATAAGACCTCCATAACTCTACTTTATCCCCCTGCTCATTATCAACCTCAATCCCAGATCTGCCGGGAGCCCTCGGGCTCCTCTCCACCGCCCAGAGCCCTCTGCAGCCGGAAGATTACACGGGGAGACACACAGGCTCAGTCTGTGTAAACCCCAACCACTTGACAGCTTCATTCTTTTGGAGGCAGGATTAAACATTGTGTAGTACTCAACTGCAAAAGAAAAAGTTATTTTGGGTTGATTGGCAAAGGGCTCATTTATGAAGATAATGACCAATTACACATTTACATGATTCTTCATGATCCGATTTGTATTTATTTTTATTTTAGCTTTAAACTTACAATTCATGTTTATTTGAATCGACTGTAGCTCATGGGGATAGTGGCCGTCCCACAAACACAAGGTATTCGGGTCGAGCCCCGCTCTCCCTATAGTTGCATGTCGAAGTGTCCTTGAGCAAGACACTGAACCCAGAGTTGCTCCCTAGGGCCTTCACTGCAGCTCTTTAATAACTAAGGATGCAACGCAGAGAATATTTCCCTCAATGTGGGATCAATAAAAGTGTACATTATTATTAATATTATTATGAATAACTTGGAGTATCAGAAAGTACAGGAATTTTATTTTACTTTTATGTGTCATCTGTTTATGTGGTAAACCCTGCCCATATATTGTCATCATGATGCCAAACATTACATTTTAGTACTTCCCTTATCCCAGAGGGAGACATCCACACATCATTAAATCAATTCAGGAATCATTTGTTTCTTAATTGTGAAAGGTTGAATCAATTTCGGAGCCACGTGTCTGGACCGGCGCCTGACCAGCGGGGCTGCTGAGGCGGTCAGGTGGCCAGGCTGTTGCTCAATCCAAGTTTTGTTTTTTAGGAGTGAAGGCAGTAAGTAGCCGAGGCCAAGGAGAAGTGTTATAGTAACACATGAATAAGAGAGCTTTTTAACCTTGCGCTGTTATTCCTGGCCCTCCGTATCGGCTGCAAGACCACGCATTTTTCATCCGTTCTCAAAACACTGGACTGTTTTCATTTGTTTAACTCTCATGTCGCTCTAAGAGGGTTTTTATGAAGTGAACCGCCGTCCCATCAGTGGCAGAAGATTGATGTCTTGAACATTAACCAAATACTTTTTATTGCGATGCACTAGTGTTTGCATGTTCTTTTAAATTGTATAGAAGACGGATCCTAAATGAAATAGAGTTGTCTGCAGGAGTTTCACTTTGTTTTTCAATGTAACTGATACCCAAAATGTTTGTGTATTGTGTGTGTTTTGGTCCGCCTGAGCATTTTCCTCAGCTGCCTGTTTATGCATCCATAAATGCAAAGTGGTAGTACGCTTGTGTCTGATTTTCATGAGTGGGGTGAGGGTTATGATGAGGAACATGACAGAAGCTGAAGCATAACAGTCGCCTGCATACTCTCAGCCTATTAATCAGATCAACATTTAAGAATCTGATAACAGGGAGACAATAGTTTAATTATATGTGATCTCACACCAACAGTAATAAAATAAAAAATAAAAATAAAAATTTACCCAAAAAGATATTCTAATGCTAAATGTTTTAAAGATATTAGTCATTGATTAATCAGTTGTTGGAGTCAAACTGAAGCTATATTCAAAAGTTATAAAAGTCACATTTATTTCTTAATTTGTAATTGCCCAGGTACTTATATGATGTTTGACATGATTTTGGAAATTGGTTGTATCATTTAACATTAAGTAATGTATGTTATATATATATATATATATATATATATATATATATATATATATATATATATATAATATTATGTATATATATATATATATATATATATATAGTTTGTATACAACATTCTTAGGAACAAAGACACGATTACTTTAAAATCACAAGAAGACACCATTTAGATTGTATTTACATAGAAGCAACCTAAAATGTCTGAGCAATGGCAAAACAATATGAACAACTGTGATTTATTTTTATTCGTGAAAGTGCAAAGAACAAACTTGCTGTTGTTGGTTACAAAGTTGCCGTGTCTCATGCTGCGTTTCTATGCCAGTTTGCAGTTATATTTATGAGGTTACTGTGTCAGTCTATCTGTCAGAGAGAGAGTATTTACAGGAGGCGAGCACGGCAAGATCTGCAGAGCAAAGTGAAAACATATACAATATTCCTGCTTAATGCCTAAAAAGCATGACCCCAGTGGTGGCTGCACGCGAGACAGACCCCCCACAGCTGTGAGCTTTTGGCTGCCCAATCCCCCTCACACCCTCCGATCTTCCCTTCCTCCACATTACACTAGAAACCCCAAACTCTCTGTTCTGTGTGTCCGGTGTTGGGGTAAAACTCTCCTCAGTTTCACGTGTCTTTCTCTTCTCATTTACCACTCTCTTCAACAAGCTGGGTTGCAGACTACCAGGAAAAGCATATTGGGAAATAGCTGTCAAATTAATCATTTGGCTGACCTTTTCCACATGCATGACTTTCTGCGCCTGCATATGTGAGAGTGAGGAGGGATGAGAAACGAGGGGAGCGGAGGTGTGCACATTTCTTGTTTTAATTTCTCAATTGGCTCTTAACCAGGGGTCAAAGGTTGGCTTAGCACAACAACTTTGACAAGATAAGCACCTGTTTCTCTGCTGGCAGAGTCTAGAGTTATCCTATTACCCTCAATATGTAAACCTCTCGAAGGACCTGTACACACATGCGTAAATACTGACGTAAATAAAGGAAAGCACCAGTGCTGCTCTCTCGGGCAAAACACTAACACTGTCAACACCTTCCTACCCCCGTAACTTCAGAAACATTCACATCCAGTATTACGTGACTAAAACACTCCTCATCAAGATCTTTGTTTTGAACTGCGTTTGATGCTTTGTTTACCTCGTTAGTAGAAAATCTGTAATTGAACGTCTCAGGATGCTCATTATGCTTCACAAGTCAGGAGATGACGCTTTAAATAAAAGGTGCTGGCACGAATACCTCTGTGGGCACGCAGTCTTTTTGGATTGGCATTGCTGTATTTTTAGTCAGCAAATAGGCACAAAGAAACCACCTTTCTCTGCCACACGTTAGCACCCATAATTTGGTCCACCCCTTGTGTATACTCCCTTGGGCCTGCATGATCTTTCTGTTATTCCTGCTGCTAAAACGATCAGGTGTTCACCCTAAACTGGACAGAGTGACATAGGCTTAAAAACAGAGATATTCTCTTACATTAACATTTTCTTCCACATTAATTCATCGTAGCGAGGCAAGAATAGCTTAATCAAATTCATGTCATGGCCATGTTGTTTTTATTGCAGTTTATTTCCTCTTTTAGTTGGAAAGTTGGTTTTCCTGCTTGTGTCATCGTTGGCCCAGCCTCTATTAGTTTCACCTGTTCCTCGTTAGCGCTGCTGTCACCTGTCCCTCGTTATCTCCCATCTTTCCTTGTGTATTCGTCTCTCTACACCTCCCATTGTCTTTTGATTTCATCAAAAATCACAGTTTGGAGTTTTGTTGCCTTGCCAGTCACCTTACTGAAGTTACTTGCAGGCATTTGGACGTATTCCTTATATGCCTTTTGTTGAATAAATCATTTAACTGCTGTTGTATTTGAGTCCTTCTGCTGCTCCTGCACTCCAAACGTTGACAGGTGACCAGCTCATCGGTCAGTGCCAGCCTGCCGGTGGAACCTACCAGTAGGCATGGCCTTGGCTCTGAGCATTACAGCTATACAAAGCTGGTGTGAATGATTTGAGTTTTTCGGAATGTCTTTTAAAACAGCGGCTCACATACAGGAGCTAATGAAGCCAAGTCTATTTCCTGGGGTGCTCCGAAACCTCATTAGACCAGAGCTGGCTAGGGATAAGGTATGTTATATTTTAACACTTATGAGGTGAGGTTGGCCAAAGCCCCAAAGCCCCAAAGCCCCGAGACAGAGCGAGGTAGTCTGTTGAGTTGGAACTTGTCAACATGCTGCAGTGAAGACAGGCGGTCATTAAAGCGTCAGGAGGATGTCAGAGCTCTCCCTCTCTCTTTCTCACCCCGTGGTTTTTTCTCTTCCCCAAGTCAGCTTGCTGTTTTGATAGAAACCAATCATTAGGTGCAACAGGTTTCCCGAGATGAAATCAGAGCTTGCAGTAGTTGTTATCTTAGTTGTAAACATCTTCCTCCACTGCTCTGTCAGTTCTACTTTTAATTTAATTCATAAGTCCTTTGCTCCAATACAGTTTTGACTGTGCTGTGTTCTCTTACAGAGAGTGTGTGTAAGTTGCTACTGAGCCAATAGTCCCCCGTGTGTGGTACCCAGCTAAAGAGCAACTGTGTGTATCTGACAGGCATCACTGTTAATCCATACATGTGTAAGGGGTCATGTTGCTCAGGAGTGTGTGAGTGCACTGTACTTGCCATTGTGTGTTTGCATGCGTGTAAGTGTCTTCCCTCGCCATTCGTTGTTAATTAGGTACGGTGATGTGAGTTGCAGGCCTTCATGATCAAACGCAGTAAATGTGAAACCGTACAGGGACCAGAGGAAGCAGTCACGAAAGCCGTCTTGGCAGTCAGTGTGTGTGTGTGGCAGCACTGCTGCTGGCTGGAATGCTTTCTGGATGCTGTGGCCTTTTACTAAGCCCGGGCTTTCTGCTGTATTAATCACCCTCCGCAAGGTCTGATTTTTTGGCCTTGCGCTCTGAAGCTGAAGCCTCGACACCCGACTCTGCTCTTTGCGCCGCCCGTGAACACCGAGTCAGCATGGCTTCCCACAGCATGTAGTTTCAAAATGTTTGTGAATGCACAAGAAGGAAACTAGAGGGAGTTGACATGTGTATGGTTGAGTGAGAGTGGATCGGAGGAGGTGAGAGGGGGGGGGGGGGGGGGGGGGGGGGGCTGGTTACATGCATCTGTGTGCAACAGCCCGAACTGGCAGACCTGATAAGAAGGGTCGGTTCAAATGAATGGGGGTCAGTGCTGGAGTTGTGTAGTAGGGATCCAGTGTAGGTAGGAGAGGCGGTCAGGGGCACGTGTGTCCCAGAGGTCACGGCGTCACACAGACAGGGTGTGTAGCCGCACATTGTTCTTATGAATGACGATGTGTCACGATGAACTCTTTCTCACTATTGTCTTTAAGAATGTGTGTGCTCAGGAACTGTACGCTCATGTTTTACTTCTCATAACCTCGACAGAGAAGTATACGGTTTCAATGTTGTATTTAGAAAGAAAGACAAGAACAGAAGTATTATTAAAAAGCTATAAAACCATCTTACAGTAGAAGTCAAGGAAAAATAATTGCAATGCACTATACCCAATAACCATCATTTTGTTTATGCATATTGTATGCTTCACATATTATTAATTGTTTAAATGTGTCTTCTTAGGCTTGGCTTTTTGTAAAGTTACAGTTCAGATGGAGGGATGCACAATGGAGCTGGCTCTAGTATGTGCAGTGCAAGATGGTGAGAGTGAAAATACTGTGACACCAAAAGTCATTCTGTAATTCTACAGCTCTCTCCTACACATGCTCTTTGAGTGTGTGTGTGTGTGTGTGTGTGTGTGTGTGTGTGTGTGTGTGTGTGTATGTTCTTAGCTCTTGCTTGGCAGTGCCAGTTTAATTACGCAGAGCTTCCCAGTCTTAAATACGTAATATTTTGCCATTAAATCCCCGTCTCTCTCACACACAGCTTTAGCTTGAGCGCTCTTGTTACTGGGGGGGAATAGATCAACGTGACGCAGCACAGGTTTGTGTTGGCGGCCGCTCCACTGCTATGGGATACAGATGTTAACGCTCTGTGTGCATTTCCCAATTAAAGCATTAATTCAAATCAACCCAAATCATCGCACACAGCGCAACAACGACCAGGGAGGCCCCTCTCACTCTATCCTTCCGCCGTTACTTTCTTTCTTCCTAGATGTCCATCTTTTCTCACCCTGTGGCCTCTTTAATTGTCTCCATCACCTCTTCAGTTCATAAGTGTAATCCACCTCGGCCTCCCGCCCCCTTCTCCCCCCTGTGATTACTCACCCTGCATTCCTTCAGCGTGCATCAAAGCAGCCAATGCTAAATGTGGAAAAAGTGAATGTGGAAAAAGGAAAGACAATAGAGGCTCCACTCTGTCCACCATTTCATTTCCCCACTGTAAGATGTGTTTACGCCCCTCTCTCTGCAGAAGCTACGGTGCACAGTACATCACACGACTATAGGAGGCATGCAATTTAGCACAATGACAGATTTGGAGCTTCCTGATGAAAGCCTTTAATTCAGAGGTATAACGCGACTTTTAAGGGCATTGCAAACTCTCTTGGTAACGTCTGGGTACACACACACACACACATACACATACACACGCACGCACACGCACATGCACACACACACACAGGTCCCAAACATCCTGCTGCAGCTTACACTAACTCATCATGTGTACAAACAAATGTCTTGACGAGGCAGGACGCATTTCGGAGAATCACACCCACCTGCAGTCCAATAGTTCACAGGTTAGTGGCCGTACAAATATGTTTACACACTCGCACATTCGTGACTCAACGCTTATTTAAAATTATTTTGCTTTCACACACACACACAGACTGCATAGCTCCATCCACATGCAAGTGAAACACATACTACACATACTACACACCCACTTCAAACATGTTTCTGAATGTGTTCACAGAGCCAAGCAGGCTTAACAATGGCCAGATAGAGAGAAATTCTGAGTAAACAGTCAAAATATGGCCTCCGGCAGGCAGGGGATGAGCTCCATCTGGCGAAGTTGATGCCAGATACGTATAAGTGTGCGAGCATGCTCATGTACAATGGCGGTACGGAAGATGAAGATGTCAATGTCCTTGTGTATGCGTATGCATTGCAGGGCGTCTGCATGTGTGTGTTCCCCTGTCCTCCCAAACCAAACACAGTTAACAGTAGCCTGCTGTCATAACACACTGCCATTCTACAATGGAGTCCGCTGTTCATTTTAAACAGGCAGAGAGGAGGAGAGAGGGAGAACCTCCGGAGGAACAAGGAAAGGCGAGGGGGCTGAAGGCACGGCGGCAGCTAGGTGAGAGACACAATGCACGGGAAGAGGGAGAGATAAGGTCTGAGTCAGAAAACACGAGTTGAAACCAGGCCGCATATTCTATCGGGAGCTGGAGGCAGGTTATTGAATGATGCCAACAGTTTAATCAGAAGTTTAATTTCACTAATAAATAACTAGCTTTAGTCTCAAACATATTCTGAACATGTATTGTATTGTTTTACCATGAAATTATATTATTATTTATCTCTATGCAATAACATTTTGTAATAATTTATTATTTATTATTTAGCTAAAAGTGTAAGTGTACATCCTAAACATAGTTGTGTTTGTTTATGTAGAACAAAGGCCTACCTTGAATCAATGTGCAGATGTTCATGCGCATCAATTTGTTCTTATGTCAGTGTTGGACTGGAAGAAGGGAAAAATCAGCAAGAACACAATTCCTACTTTTTAAGATTATTGAAATAATGGCTTACCATTTTCTAAATTGCCATTAAAATAATGTAAATTAATTTACATTAATAAAAGGACAATGTTATTACATAACTATATGTTATAATCTACTTTCTTCTTTTGAAAAAGAAAACTATAAAAAAGTTCATTTGGGCTAACTTCTCATTCTATGTAGCACACAGGGATTTGTTTAGGACATTTTCATTATCTTCTTGATTCTGTTTTGCTGCTTGTTCCAATAACTTAATTAATGTCCGTGACACATACTAACCATGTAACTTACAAGGCAACAAAACAATGACTCAAACTATCTTAATTGTGTTTAATTAAAACAAAAGATTCAGGCAGTATGACACAAACATTTACTTTTGTACCCTAAAAACAAGTTTAAATAAAAGCAGCAGCATGTATTGTATGCGTCCTGTGTCTTCTTGGTGGAGGAAGAGTTTAACTGAGCGTGTATGAGACTGTCCTCGTCTCCCCGTCACCGAAGATCTGAATATTCTATTCATAAATTAAATAAAATCAACGTTTTAACAGGCCTAATTTATCTGTAAACTGTTGGGCCTTGCTGTCATGAAACATACACTTAAAATCTGATTAAATTCATGTATAAATTAATTTCATGTTTTATAAAATAAAGATGCATTTGCGTGTGAACACAGAACATGAAAATACTGCACAGTAAAGGTAATTGGTCTCTGATGGTGGTGAATTTCAAAGATTTCTTTGAGGCCGACCCACAATAACACACAGCCTAAACAGAGAAAATGGTGGAACACACACAGACTCGCACACAGGCCTTCAGTCGGGGGGTCCAGTGTAAACAACAATGACATGATTTTATTTTCCTCTCTTCTAGTGCTCAGTAAAACGGCCTTCACGCTTGCACTTTCTTTCCATTGCTCCTCTTTTCAACAAATATAAGGAAGATATCAAAGGTTTATTATCCACATTTTCTCTGTTTTGGAGATAACAGATTCATTCACTTACCTGCAACTTTTTATGATTTATGGTTATGTATGCTTTTTTTTTGTTGGCTTTTATAACCTGTACTATGTTGACGTGACCATATTTATATAAAACATCTGAATTAATGTGCACAGATGCGGAATGCTCCAATTTATGTTTGTGGGAACTTTTCTCTTTCTTAGTTCAAATTTAAGTTTTTGAACTATCCTTAATTGATTTTAGATTAGAGAAAAATGAATTTGACCAAAATGACCACTACTAAGCTCTCTCCATACACAGCCTTTAATTCTGTATTTCTGTAAACTGTAAATTAAATCGGTCGAAATTACAGATCTGTAAAAAAGGGGGATTTTTTAAACTACATTTCAGCTTCCACGGCTTCCCCTATTGTTACATGTTGAAAATGATGGGAATAACTTTTGATATTTCTTTTTTTATTTACCAAACAAGCTCACGATAACTGGCAATAAATAACTGCATCCATGTAGATATAAACCTAACATGTGCCCCTGTGTGAGGTAGTTTGAGTCCATTGTCGCTCATCACTGTGGTGCTCCGCTAGATTACAGGGCTGAGAGTGCCACCCAATAACAGGGTGCTCCAGACCCATTTTGTGGACAGATATCTGATACCTTAACTCATCCTATCATTGACATCCAAGATGCATGGCTCTAATTAGTTGTAAATGTAGGTGATTTTTTTCTTCTTCTCCAAATCCAGCACATTGTGCTCTCTCATTTGAATTGAGTTAAAGAAACCAAACGTTCCTAAATGAGCAGAGGAATCAACTCAAATGATCCGAGTGTGATGATGCTCAGTAAATAGGATCATGGATCCCATTTATAAAAAAAAAAAAATCTTTCTCTGGTCAGGCTGAACTTGGCTGCAGTATCGGTGGACATTTCTTTCTGTCAGGCGGCAGGAGTCAGTACAGCAGAGCCAGCTGCCGAGGCTCACAGCCCGGCCTCTAATTAAAACAGTGGAAAATGAGATAACTCCAAAGATCCATCATGGCCGCCGTTGGCTGTCAGAGCGCTTGGGGGCTGCCACCCACTGTATGTTTACACCAGGGCCACTCGGCCTCTCTGCTCTCAGGGTGTTTTTAGAGTCCCGGCCTGATTTCTCTAATGGGCCGAGAGTTTTTTTTAGCCTCCATCCACCCTTGCTTTGCTGCAAACTTCTCTTTACTCCCACCCCTCCTTCAAGTGTTCCTGATGGAGTTGACAGAGACTTGGAGTGGCAGGACACCCCTCCTCCATCCCCTCCTCCATCCCCTCCTCCATACCCTCCTCCCATATTTCCCACCCACTCTGCCTCGTTAGCCCTTCATTTATTAGGCCTTAATGGAAGCTGCGAGTGCTGTGATGTCATGCACTGGTGCACGGAGAGGACAGCTTTTCTCTGTTTTCTTTGCTTCCCTCATCTTTTAGCGGTGCCTCAGATTGTTCATTTAGATCCAAGATCGTCTCATTTTGGCTGCTTTCAGCATCCCCTCCTGCTCGTGTTCCCTCTCCCGTTTGTCTTAACCTCCTTTATTCTTAAAATCAGGTGTTCGACAAGACTTCTCCCGGAAGAGAGCGAGGCCAGTCTGGCAGATCTGTTGCAAGGTCGTGCACAGGGTGTGAGGAAGGACACAGACTAGAGGTCTACAACACCCCATGGTCAACGATGTATTCATCGGCAGAGACTTGGAACGTGCCTGACTGTTCTGTGCTAAAAGACCTATTTTGACAGCTGCCATTTAAAAGAGAATAAAACAGCCGCTGTGATTAGAGTTAGGCAAAAGCTGTCTTCATTCTTGCTGAATAATGGCAGAGTGTTAGCAGATCTCCTCCAGCCTCTCATGCCAGCCTCACTAATGATGCTAAGGCCTCTTCCACAGCTTTTGCCAACACGCTGCAGAGGAATCCAGCGACCAGCTCTGTTCCCTTGCACAGGCACAGAACGGCAGCTTTTTACACTGGAAGGAATGCGGAGGTATAACGTTGAAGGACTCGTCACAGCTGGAGACGTGTTAGCGCCCTGCTTTCAAATGTCAATTGTTTTAATATAATCCTCAAATTAGCTTTTCTAATCCAGTCTTGACAGCAGAAATGTGGTCTCTGTTACCGAGAGTCTAATCATTTAACAGTTTTCTCCGATGACATTTATCTCAAAAATACATAATTACATGACTGATGTGTTGCCCTTTGTGGCACACAGCTGTTGATAGTTGTAAAATAACATCCTTTACTGATCCTGAACAACTCATTTGTATCCACAGATCTTTTTTATCATGGCTAAAAGCGAGCATTACTTTAGAAAATATGTTTTACTGATACCTGCTTACTGCTGTAAGGTGAGAAACATGTATATATGTGTCCAATAGGCCAGCTGCACAGCTCATTAGCTTAAGGAACACATCACTTCATGTTTCAGGTTAAATATCATTACACATTTATCAAGGCGCTGTGAATAGAGCTAAGCTGATGACAAAGATCACAAATCTGATACTTTCTCCTGTAACAAGATCTGGGTTCATTTCAGAGGCGTGCGCTTCATTTAGAAATCAAGTTGGATCATTACAACACCACTCTCTTTATCCCCCTTTCTCTCTCTCTCTCTCTCTCTCTCTCTCTCTGTAGTAGCTAACACGTCAACAGATGTCAAATTACTTCACAATTAGCCCAATGGGCCTCTTTTTTTTGCTTTTGCTAAAAGAGGGCGTGGGTAGATTGGGCTTTTGATTTTTATAAGACGACAAGTCATCCATCACGTTGAACACTCTCTCCCTACTCCCCGGCTCGCTTCTCTCTCACTACAGGGTTTTTTTTCCTCCTCACTCCAGCTCTCTCGCTCCCTGACCTCAGTCTGTACTGACTTGCTCTTTTTCTGCCCCCTGACTCTTTGTCCCCTCCCTCCTGTCACTCTCAGTCAGGATGAAAAAAGGTCAGTGTGAGAGTCGGCCGAGAGAAAGAACAGGAGAGTAAACAGGGGAGAGAGATCAAGAGTGTTTTACACCCGGTATAAATATTTGCAGAAATGTGGCTGGAACACGTGGAACACACATGAAGAAAAAGAGAGAAGGGCGAACATCGCTCCAGTCGGATTTCTGCACACATGCACATGAGACCCACATATACACAAACCTACAACAAAGTCTTTCTTAAATCTTTCTGTATTGATAGCATTTGTGCGGGCAGCAGTGCAGTGAGCGGAGAGACCACCCTTCAACCAAAGGGCTTCTGGTGCAAACCCTCGTGTCAGTTCTAATCCGCTCGGCTGCAATGTCCTTGATCACAGTATTGGATCCTTCCAGCTCCATCTGACCATGTGCTTCACATAAAACACTTCCCATGTGCACATCGATTCAGCGCCAGTGATTTTTACTTCAAGAGACATGAATATAATCTTAGCGTTGCTCACGTGAAAAGAAACAGGACAGTGTGACCTGCAGACACGTGGAAGAGGTCGCCGTCGTCGACTCCGTGTCCGTCTCTTGTCATTCTGACTGAATGCTGAGCTCCAGTCGCACACAGCTGGTTTCAGTCTCAACACCTCCCCTGTAATTACTGATAAACATACAAACACCCTGTGATGCCGCTGAGCGTCTTGGTTGTGATGGATGGACAGGTGAGGAGACCCTTGTCACCGAGAGTGTGATAGCTTAAATGGAGCAGCCGGGTGCCGACAGAGAGATAAGTCTTGATGTGTGGATGATCGATAACACGACAGAAAGGCGCAATCTGAACTGATCGCTCATGTCAATGGCCCTGACGAAGTGAGCTGGGCAAGCAAAGCGATGAAAAAATGAATACGTGCACCACGATGGACATTTCGATTAAATGGCATCGAGGGATTCACAGAAGTTGAAGGAAACGGAAATTGTAAAGAGACATAAATGGTCATTTCCTATGTGTTTGGGATACACAGGAATGGAAAAGAGTCTAATTGATAATAAAGTCGTTTGGGATTTTTATCAACATGAAAAAAATCAGATGTCACTATAGTAATTGCCATCAACAGCAGGAATAGAAAAGGATTTGTGTATGTTGTGAAAGGACATGTAAGTGATGGCTAATTGAGATGTGGCTGCTGGGATGTCCGACTGCTACGTTGCTCCATGTGGCTGCATTGCTGAAGAAAGCCGCAGTTCACCGCTGCCTTAAAAGGAGGGAAACATCCTGCAGACACCGAGACACAGGCGTGACAAGAAATGGTCGCGGTCCGTGTTTTACTCCCCTCTCCGTTCACCAAAGTTGAATCCTCTCATCCAACCTCTGTATCCATCTCTGTATTTCTCTCTGACTCTCCATCTCTGTTTGGAGACTTGATCAGCCCTCAGAGTGGAGCAATGTTCTCTGTTCCTGATTCATACATATGGAGGGTGCATTTTGATATTTTCAGACCAGCGCTATGAATTTTCATTTACTTTAATTATGTTGTTAGATTCAACATCAACATATCTACGGAGATGGTGGAGCATAGCCACTATTGACAATGTCCAGCTGGAGAGAGCCATATCAATAATGAGATTCAATATTTGTATTTATATTCTTGCATCATCAGATAGAGAGATGTAACCTGAAAACGAGGACCTAATCCCATCACGAAAATGGTATATTTTAAAATATAATCAGCTGTTACATTTTATATATATTTCATGACACAAATACAAACACACACACACACACACACACAAACACACCCACACACACACACACACATACATACATATGTATATATATATATAAAATATTTATATATAATATATATAATATTCTATAATATGCATATATATCTATACATCTATATATACATGTATATATATATATATATATATATATATATATATATATATATATATATATATATATATATATGTTTTGTGTGTGTTTTATGTCAAATCCTAATTAAAAAATGTAAAGAAGAAAGTATTTGCTACCAACTAGGATACAGATTTACAGCGAAACAACTGATTTGATGTTACTTGAATACTTGTCAGCCTTCACTGGACTGGAAATAATAACATCCCTCAAAACTACCAAACATCATTTAACAAAGCAGCAGTAATGTGGAATTTCCATTCACATTTTTCTTTTACAATGAAATACTATCCTTTTGAGACCAACAGGTTACATAATATTAAAATGTACTATCTGGTTTGTGCATATTAAACAAACTAACAGTTTTGCATGATTACCAGTAGAGTTAACTCACTGAACCTTTGAAACACTACGTCCCATCCTGTTATTTATTATCACCGTAAAAGGAGGGTTAAAAGGACATCGGCAGCTTGTGCTCCTCCCAGTTCAGCCCACTGTAACCTCCAGGCCGCTTGTCTGAGGCTTCAAATGCCCTCTGCAGCGCAGCGTAATTGAGTGGGGAACAGATAAGAAAACTAGCTGAGCTGATCTGCTGGTATGAGCGGGGAGGGGAACACAGAGGTCCCAAGAGCATCAGGGTCATTTGGCTGCCTGCCCCGGATTGGCAGTGGAATGTCAGAAGCAGAAGACCTACTTACTAAAGAAGGGTCATTCTGGTTAACTGTCTTGAAGGAAAAAAAGAAGGTCAGATTGATAGCACTGTCGTGTTTGTACGCAAAATATGAAGCTACAGCCAAGAGCTGGTTCGCTTGGAGGAGCAGGGGAGAGAGCTCGGCTGGATCCGTTCAAAAGTAACACAATGTGTCAACACTTCGCTTTTTGTACGGTGTAAATAAATGGAGAAAGAAGTAAAAAAAAATGTATGTTGATAAAAAGACAACGACATTACCTTTGCACAGAGCCAGGCTAGCTCTATTTCTTTTGTTTCCTGCTAAGTTAACCAGCAGCTTGCAGTAGCAACATATTTACTGTGTATGGTATCAATCGAGTGAATAATCATATTGTACTACCCCTTGAAAAAGATATAAGTATTACTATAAAGTAATGATTCTAAAAAGACAAGAAAACACAAACCTGATCGGCGAATCACACAAATAAACACGACATGCTTAAATGATTGCTCGTAGATAATGTATTCTGGTCCCGGTCATTCCAGTAAGATGCTTCTCTCTCCCTCTGTGTCTCTCACACCTTGGTCGGTGGGGTTTGTGTTGCTGATGATTGCTACATGGTGCTGAGCTCTGATGTTGCTGTCATTTCCACCTGCTCTCTCTATCAGCTGTCATCACTTCCACAAGACCATCCGCTGCCAATTAATTCTCTGCATCCCCACGCTCCAGCTCTATGTTTTTCTGTACTATTCTTGGAAGCTACATCAGCGGTGTTCAAGGCTGTGACGTCACCTCAGACGCAGCTGTTTTGATTCTTATGTCCTCCTTGCACCCACTCTCAGGTCTTGGCAGAGTGCTGAGTAATAGCAGTGCTTACTTGTTAAAAGTAATTTATCTGACTACTTTTTCTACTTCCTATTATCCTCTTAAGTTTGATGAATCTTGGGGGACTTCTATCTCTCTCATATATTTCTTTAAACCATTTTCATCAGCCAGGTTCCAGTCATTTGAATCTTTCCATGCACATCACATGTTTTGGGGATAAAGTGAAACACAATTGGAACTCTATCGGGCTAATTTCAGTATTAACGTGAGTACCAGAAACACAATGTCAGCTTTCTCCAAGCCAAAACTTGCATTTAAATGATAAACTGGCAACGATAGATAATGTAATGAGTTTGAGGTGTGTTCAGGATTATGTTGTGCTGCAGTCACAGAGTGAGATTAGGAGGAGGAGGGGGGTAATGAACCCTGGGGTCCTGTGCTGGCCCTGTAATGGCCCAGTTTTATCATCCTACGACTTCCTGTAGCCTCCTCTCCTGGGAAGGCCTGCTGGAGCTCTGCTGGAAGCTCTCTGATAAAAAACCCTGGATAATGTTCACATGCTGCTGGGAACAAGAGAGAGACAGAGAGACAGCGAGAGACAGAGAGAGAGAGAGAGAGGGAGAGAGGAGGAGGGGGGAAACAGTGATGGGTAGAATGAGAAAAAGACACAATTATGTGATGACATGTGGCTTCACATAATGTTCCGTTGAAGACACTTGAAGACACTGCAACAGAGCACAGAGTGTAAGAGTGAGCAGATGAGGGGAGGGAAGATTGTTATTTTGGTGTTTTTGGCCCCAGATGAGAGTCAGTCCAGTCAGAGGATAGGCATGCTGGACGCCAGGCATGAAAAACCATGGGAGCTAGACGCAGGAAGAGGAGCAATGATGATCACACAGCCTCAGATGATCCCAGGGTACCACACTAGCTTCCTGTGTTGGGAAACAAAGAAATTGACGAGGCGATGTAGAAATGTGTAACAAGTGAAGGACAAGATGCAGTCCATGGTAACGATGAGGTGAGGAGTGTTTCAGTCGAGATGAAAGTGCTGAACACACACGGGAGATCTCAGTGAAGAAGGTGGAGAGATGCTGAAGATAAACTGATAAGCACATAGCTGTGTTTGTCTGTCGATGACCTTTCACTGACAGGGGTTGAAAAAGTATGTCGGAGGCTGACGGTAAATCTTCAGGCGGATTCTCAATTTGTGGATGTCTATGTGACATTTTCTCACGTCTGAGGAGTATGTTTGTCTTTAAAATGTGCTTCTTACATATATAATCCTTTGTAATCCTTTACAGCTGTCATGTAAGTCGGAGTTATCACATTCACATAACTCTGTATCATGCTTTTAATAAATCAGGTTTCAGTGGCTTATTCCTGCCCACCCACATTAATGCGGAGCAGCTCCCTTTAGACAACGTCATCATACGAGCTCATCCGCCAGCAGAGTTTCTCATGCTCGGATAAACATTTCATTTCAGCTGATTATTATATCTTTCATTTACACTTCTCTGGCCAAAAGCATTTTGTCAAACTCCAGTGCAGATGGTCAAAATACATGTCACTTTTTTACCGAATCATGCCTGTTGCTCATGCGTTTCTAGCTTTCTAATTAGATATGTCCTGGGACTGCTCACGCCCACATGCCCCCTGAACTATTAAGTTCTGCCTTTGGTTTGGTTTCTCCAAACTTTAATGAATATCAGTGAGGAATTTAAAGAGACAGAGACAACTCCTTGCAAAGTCGAGATACTATTTGTTCGACAGTTGAGGATTAGCCACATAAACTGATTCATGTCGCTCGGCATTTTCTCATTGCCCCAAAACTAGTGCTCTCATTGCTCCCCGTCTTGCTTACTGTTTTAAAGTGAAACACACACACACACACACACACACACACACACACACACACACACACACACACACACTCTGTCTCACGCACACACACACACACACACACATCCCCGTATGGGCTTCAGACTGAGGACCGAATAAATTCACATTGAAAGTGAGGACCACCCTTTCTGCTATATTAAAAAATATATCTTGCTTACTGTTTTCGAGTGAAACACACACACACACACACACACACACACACACTCACACACATAAAGTTTGTGCACGCAGGAGACAAGGCACTGATCTACGTATCATTGGGTAGATGCCGTAAACATCGCTATGACATGCAGACTCATGTCTTATCTCTGAAGTTCTGTCAGCACCAGTTACTGTTGCCGGAAAGCTTGGAATTTGTCAAACCTGATTTGTTGAAAAAGGAATTGCCCGCAGGGTACACTTGTGTTTGTTTGTGTTGTGCTAGTTTGTTCTCTTTCTCTCAATATATTCCCCTATTGATAGTTTCCTCCATCACTGCAATGGAAAAGCTGAAACAAGACAGTATTGTTGTCCGTCTATATTTTAACTCCATGCATAAAGTGCCTGAGCATAAAATATGAGCACCATTCTGATGAGAAACAATAATTCTTTGTTATTTAATGTCCCCATGAGTTCCACAGCCACACGTTTTATCAAATCTTACTGAAGCTGTAATTGATGAATGCTAAAAAGGCAAGTTCAATGTATTTATCAATATGAAAAACAGAGACTGATGAAAGAAACCATCAGTGGTGAAATCCTGGTATCAGGCTCTCGAATGTTTCATCATGTAGAATAATATTTTTTAAACGGGAGAGATAAAAGGGGTTCTTGATGTCCGACACAGGAAGAGTGGTCTCTCCACCGGGCAATCTGGGTGTGGCCGACGCACAATGTTGAATGAATTCCATTAGAGCCTAAATTACCTTTAATAATAAAACAACAGGCAATTACTGGGGCGCCATTAGCATGGTATTGAGGTGTTTGCTCGTGCGTGTGGCGCGGGCCGAACATATGGTTCGGCTCACGGCAAGCCCGCCGTTATAAAGCTAACATTGTCATGACTGATGTATGGTGGCGTGGTAGTGGGCTCTGAAAGATCCATTTGTCTTCTCAATTAAAGCTGAGAGGGGGAAGAGAGGAACGGGATATGGGGGCAGGGAGGTTAGGGGGCTACCCCCTGTGCGGTCCGCACTCAGGAACATGTGGCGGGGCCAAAGCTGCGTGTATTTGTGTGTTTGTAAGAGAGAACGAGAGAGAGGGAGAGAGGAGAGAGAGAGAGAGAGAGAGAGAGAGAGAGAGAGAGAGAGAGATTGAACAAGTGTGTGTTGGACAGTTGGATGCAGGCCAGATGAAGCCTGGGAGTTGTTTTGGCAGCTCCTTTTCACCTAAATACCCCTACCCTCCCACTTTACTGCCTTCTCCCATATCTTTTCCTCGCCGTATTCCCCACCCCACTCATTTTGCCATGCAGCCAGGAATCTTTTCCCTGAGGCTGAGGCCACTTTAATGTGGGAAGCCTAGCAAAGGCAATCAGAGACACAGACTCTTCTACGCCACACTCACATACACACACACACACACACACACACACACACACACACGTAAACTTGCACTTAAAAGAGAGACACACACACTCTGAGTAGTCTCTTATCTGACTTGACGACATGGCGTGCATGTTCTCTATTTCCCTCCGTGATCCAACACTGTCTCACCATCAAGCAATACGACCCAGATAAGACCAGATGAGGGAGAAAGAGAGCTATTATTTGGGGTTTAAAACTCTGAAAATATTTTTTTTCATCCATTAGGGTATAGTTTTCAACAACTCGTTCACTAATTATACTATCTACAAAGACATTCTTTGATTCTTGTCAGCTCATCCGGTTCATACATGATGTTTTTCATCCCTTTTTATCTGACAAATTACCTTAAGTACAGCCCCACTTAAGACGGACTATGTTCTCCTTTTTCAGAGTGTATTAATTGCAGCGGTTGATGGATCAGTTGATGTGGCTTTCCTTCCCACAGATGTTACAGTCATAGTGTCGCAATGGTTTGGACACAGAATCAAAACACTTACATCATGACTCACCCAGTATCTGTCCGTGAAGTGTATTAACTTGCAGAACAATGTCACATCCAATCGTCTACTTGTATTGTATATTACTGTAACGCTGCAGTGTATGGAGCAAATACTGTAGATCTTTCTCACTGTAAGACGCATATGAGATTAATAATAAATACTGGGACAAGCCATCAGACGGCTTTATATGACAAGGTTGATTGCTGCCACAAGGGACCGTATAGGCATAAGAAAACACTCACCCAAACCAAATCTTTCTCTGTCTGTCATTCAGGGCCTGAGGTGGTCTGCACTAAACAGCCACTGAGACTAAACAACTCTTTGCAATGTCTCATGTGTTATGTGAAGTAGCCTTTCATTAGCATCACAGCTCGGAAAAGCATAAATGTCCTTGCACTTCTTCTGTCTTGGTCATTTTATACATAAACAGGTTTGTTGTATCTGTACAATAAACGATCACAAACTCAGGTGTTTTACCTATAGATTCAGAAATATGTAGGTTGAACTCTGACACTCAAGTTTGTGTGTGTGAGTGTGTGTGTATATGTATTTGTGTGTGTGTGAAAGTGAGAGTGAGAATGAGAGAGAGGGAGATAGTGAGAGAGAGAGAGCAAGAGAGAGAGAGAACATGTCAGATCAATAGGGGATGCTGCCTCGTAAGAATATTAAGAAAAATGTCTGTCTTTAAAACAATACTTAAATTAAAGCATGTATAATAAAGTAAAGGATTCTAAGCAAAATGTATCTTAGATTTAAAAAGGAAATGTTTTTTAAAATATCTGGAATGCTATGCAGGGATTCCTATTTATAATGTTGGGTAGTTTTACATATAGCCATGGGTCATATCTTTGGGCGTTAGGCTGATAATATGATTTGCATGTAAGATCGGAAAGTAACTAAAACGTACGTTTCGTCTTCTAAAATGTAACTCAGAATAAGCAAAAAATGGGAACTATATATTAAAACTGTACTTGAGTTATGCAGAACACATATCCAACTTCATCAACAAAGCTATACGTTGATCATCCCGCTATTTTCAAATTTTTTTCAAAAAAACTAAAGTTACACTGGTGACTGTATTCCTAAGAAAGATCCAACTGTCTCTGCTCGTGCTACTGAGGAATCACAATAAAGGCTGTTTTGTTCTAAAACTCCAGCTCCTAATTGGCCCTTCTCATTATCCCGCCTCAGTGGTCCACTGTTGGTGGTATGCAGTGAAATGTAATCGCACTTCTAAGGGGCGCAGGGGAAGTACACTACATGCTCGGTGTGTGATGCTCTTTAATTCAAGGTCCCATCCAATTCCCTGCTGCTGCTTGTGCTGGAACATCTGGAGCAGGCGTGAGTCCTCCAGCCGAGGGTCCAACAACCGCTGGCACCTCCGAGAGCGCCGAGCCAAGCAGTTCTTATTGGTTGCCTGTCACTCATGTCGAGTTTGATAATCTTTTATGGACTTGAAGACAAACCTGTTACAGTACGCAGCACCTTCATTCACCTTGTTTAACTTGTGTGGCCAGAAACTCCTCCGCTGGCTGCCAGTGTTGTGGATTAAGATTAAGAAGTGTGAAACATATACTAAAGGAGTGCAGTGTGAGTGCATCAGTGCAACAGTCGACACGTGACACTGTGGCAACGGGAACGCCGTGCGGGTCGACGTGGCTTTAGCTAACCTCCTTTAACGAGACGCTGGCCGCATTTCTCTTTGTATTTATTGTGAAAATGTATAATAACTTAAGCGAGCGGTTTACGAACGGAAATGGTTTGAGCGTGGCCCTTCTCGTGTGGAAACTGAATCCGCTGCTGCATTTTTGGAAATGCCGGGCTCGGAAGCGAGTGCAAAGCAAACTGAGGCGGCTCTAATAGTGTGGTGCGCTCTAATGAAATCAGGAACCCCAGGCCTCAGGAATGAGATCCGTGCACAGCGTTTGTTTGGCTCCCTATACATCCTCACCCAAGCCGTCTTTTCAATTGGGCGTTCCAGCACCGGGTTGAAGGAGAAGAGGCCTCGCGTCTCGTCTGGATAAAAGGATGGCAGACTATCTGGAAATCAGCAGCACTTTTCTTTTTTTTTTCAGAGCCGGGTCCGATTGAGAACAGACAGGGAAGAGATACATAATGCACTGAATCACAGGCTACTGTAGTTGTGTAGTAAACACACAGACTGGGATGGAGGGTATCACCATGCCAAGTTGGAATTTGAGCTTCATGTGGAATTATAGGTGAGAAACATATAAATGCCAAAAAGAAGAGTTGTGTTTGGTCATATGGTTGTCTTCCTTTTCTGTCTCACCACAGTGGTAACACTCTTTAAATACAGGCGATCATCTTTCAGGCAGCTGTGTCAAAATGCAACATGTTGCTTTCTCTCCACTATATCCTAATAATTTCATGTTTATATTAACAGTCTCTGTTAGTCCAAGTAAATTCCTGAATTGGAGTGTAAAGCCACAATGCTTTCAAACCAATTTCAGAATATATGTTGAATATTTATTATTTAAAAAAAAATCTTAAAACATACAACGTGGAAAGAAGAAATCAGCGTTTCTTCCTCTCAATCATGTTTCCTCAACTGCTTCACCAAAACCATGTCTTTAATTTAAGTGATTGATTGATGTATTCAGGTTTGAGTGGCTTAAAGACCCTTTTAGGGAGGGGAATTGGCGGTGTAAGAGACACCCACGCAGCCCCGCAGACGAAGGGACCTTTAGGAAGTTCTGGGTTAATTAGATTTGTCCTACAACGCAGCGCAGCCCTTTCCACTTCAAATATTTATGGATCACACGTCAGAAAAACAGACATTTGAGACCTTTCTGAGAGCTGACTAACATGAATTCTCCTCATAGTGTGTCGCTCCCCCAACCGCACACACACAGCCAAACACACACACACCATATTGGCAGACACACGCACAAAACACAAATGCAAGACTACAATAAGAATACTTGACGCTCACACACATAATAATGAATCCACTTTCTGTCCGTAATGAGTGCTCTAGAATGCGGGGTACATTTAAATTGTGTGGTTGTGACTCACTACTCTCATTACTCTTGACAGATTTTGCATGTGAAGAGAAACTTTGATTTGGAAACTCTGAAATTGCCTCTGTGTGCCTTGATATTGACGTGCGGCAAACACACATTTGAGCCTTGCATTTACTTTTAGCTTCATTTTAACTGCACGCTAACGCCGCATCATTTCTGATCGTGACGTCGATCTGTGGAGTTGTGCGAGTCATGCGTGTTTGCGGCTACTCGTGCTTGCGTGTGGTTTGTGTCCCTTCGAAAGGGGAACTCCATGAAAAACAAATGTAGCTTGAATTATAAAGTTTTAGCCCGTGACACGTGGTGTCAACAGCTGTTTATACAGAAAACCAGGAGGAACGCCTGTCATTGCTTTACATGCATGCATGCATGTGCGTGTGTGTGTCAGTCAGTGTGTGTGCGTGCGGAGAAGGTGATTTGTGAATGGCAGTGCGGTGTGATAAAAACTCCCTGTCGACCGCTCCGCTCCGTGATGGGTCACAGAAGACCTACGATTCCCTGTGACCCCATCTGACACATCAGGGACACTCTCTGGTTACTGTTTCCCCGGACTTCTGCAATAACCCCCGCCAATCACCACGCACACACACACACACACACACACACACACAAACCACACACACACACACACACACACACACACACACACACACACACGCACACACACATATGCATATCCTTAAATAGCCGTGCCAGACCAATGCTGGCCGGTTCCTACAAAGAAAGACACAGACCAAGAGAGACAACAGTTCAGAAAAGGAGTTACGTGTGAAAAGAGACGTTAGAAAGGGAAAGTTGGGGAAAGATAGAAAATAAAATCGAGGGAGAGAGACCGAGCTGAGTTGAAGGCAACCAGACGCCTGTTTGCAGCCTGAGAACAGGCCCGTCTGACTATCTCTCTTTGTCCTTTACGGCTCTACAAGGCCTGGGAGATGTTTTATAGGAGCAATCACTCAGATCCCTTTGGCTTTTATTCCATCTCTGGATGCCTCAGGATTCTCGTCTATTATTGTTTCTATATATAGATGAAGGAAAAAAAGAATCTTGCACACATGAGAAAGACCAGCAATTAACACATTTTAATAATAAAAAATAAGCGTTGAAAAAAAGATATAAAGTTTATATTAATTCACCTCAGATTCCAAAAGGAGACAGGCTACATGATCTACTGGGTGAAACGCTTTCTCAAAGTCAGCGTGTTTCCACAGTGTGGTGACACCAACCGTGTATGTTTTATAAACGTCTCTGTTTGATATTGAGTGACACAACAGTGCTTTTGTGTCCTAATGAGATCTGATGTCGACTAGAGCGTTATGCTGCTATGTGATCCAGAGAATGAATGTTGTTTCTGTCACACGGGGGGGGCGGCTTGCACTGAGCCCGCTGTGTCTGTCCAGGACCACACAGCCATGGAGCCTGGGACCCCAAATCATTAGACATGAGGGGTCTGTGAGACTCCACTTCATGAACCGCACCCCCCTTCTCTCTCTTCGCAGGACTGTTTTAGCCCAATCACGGACTGCCAGCTGACCGACAGATGCATCAATTATGAGCATTTAGTGCGGAAGATATGTGAAAATATGAGAAAGGGCAACAGGCACACCAAAATGTCTCCGAGCAATGACCCGGTCAATGTGTGTGGGTGTGTGAGAGAGAATAATAGAGATGCTATAGATTGTGCCAAGTGGTCATAGAATTTATTATATTGTCTTTTTTTATGTAATTTCTATGTAATTCACAGTGCTGACTATTGTTTTCCTATTAATCATATATTTTGTGATGCTATGCTGCACTTGAGCCCTCACAATAACTTCTTCAACAAGCAACTTATCAGCTGTTGCCCGTGGCAAAACACATTCTTCGCACATTACTATTTTTCTTTATTGAAAAATACAAAATAACAGAGCAGTAATTAGGATTTTCTTTCTCAGTGAATTGTATGTTTTCATAATCCACCGAGCCTCAAAGCATGTTAACGCCATCTAGAGGGACCTATTAGTAAACCGTACACTCACTCACTGCTCGCTCAGTTGCACACTCACTGCCATCATGTGCATATATATATACGCACAGAGGATGGCATTTAGTGCGCCGTACAGTCGGTTGTCATTGTTGCTTTTATTTGTCCAATATCGTCTGTCTTAGAGTTTACAGACAGACTACTGACAGATCTATGAGTAATGAAACCAGCTAAGAAATTAAACTGGGCTCTATTTGAAGAGTTATTGGGTTAAAAACATTGTAATCCCTGTTAAGTGAGACAGTAGCACAATGAATGAATGTGGTCTATTTACTCAAAGAGAAAACATGTTTTATTTATTTTTAAAGAGCATCCACCCCCTGCAAAGTGCAAGACGGACATTTCTATTTTGCTTATCTTTTTGTTGTAGTATTGGGTTTATTGTTTGATTTGCTGGAACATGGGCTGGACATTTGTCTGAGAGCAAAATTAACTTGTTTTATGTGTAAAGATGACCTTGATCGAAAGAGTAAATACTCTAATTCAGGTTAAATACATTTCATATATTGATAAATACAATTTAAAAAAAAATGGCTGTTCTTAATGTCTTTAAATGTGTTAATGTACATGTTGACAACTGAAGGAGTCAATGATCACTGCAACAGTATTATTCTATGTTCACATAAATAATTGCAACATGCTTGTTTTTTTTCTATTTTGATGATGAATAAAAATATGAATAAATAAATCCATGCATGCTCAGAACACACAAAGGCCTACAGCTAATTTATTTATTTGACAAGGCCGTGAAACAGACAGCTGGCTGTTCTTCAGCTCCAGCGCGGGTTCTATTTTAAGAGCAGACTTTAAATGTTTCATGCGTCAGGTGTTGGTTATGACCCGTGCAACACGTTGTTGCTATACTGGACACGTTAGACAGCAATACATTGGTCGCGTTTCATCACATCTCAAAACCACACTCATGAGTTTGAGTCCATCCGTCTGATAAACCTAAATGGTGACTCAGAATATGGATTTTACCCCTGAACTGTTATGAAGAGGATTACTGCTAGTCGTAAATGAGTATTTTATAAATACTTTTAGAAACTACAAAAGAAATATTGCAACAACAACTATTACTAATAGATGATATTTACTTGTATTGATATCAATGAATGATCAATTTGATATCAGAGTATAATACTGGTTATCAACAAATAAATTACAGTGTTAATAATAATATTTAAAACAATATGAATACATTTATATTTCATGCTGTCAAAGCTCATCACTCTTTTTTAAATTTACTAGTTAAATCTTTTTTTGGAAAATAATGACAAAAAAAACATTCAGACATGTATTCTGCAGTGACATTCACACACTATATCACCTGATGATAATTATATAATCTGATGATAATTACATAATATGATGTTTGAATAAGAATTAAATAACAATTGTGGGATTTTTCAGAGGCCAGCATCAAGGTGTGTCAATGGGACACAGGACCTGTTACATCTACGCAGCATTTGGCAGCATCCACGGGAAGTGTTGTTGTATTTTAGGACCAACTGCCCATGTTTGAAATATTAAAGTCACCTCTCTCTCTCTCCCTCTCTCTCTCTCTCTTTTTCTCTCGAGCCTTCCTGTGCTGCAGCTCTACTCCCTCAGCAAGGTTTCCTCGCCAGTCGGTCCTCCAAAGAGGAACACGCAGGAGGATGTCGGGGTCAAAAGGAAGTCGCCTACGTGCGAGTCACATTAATGAGCAATTTACTGAGCTGAGGACTTCTCCTGTGATCAAACAATAGAGGAATCAGAGCCAACACCCCTCACCACCAATCAGGCTCCGTCTCACCACAGCATGGCTGAAAAAAGAAAAGACTCATTCCCTTGTCATCTGAAACGTTTGAAGCTTCTGTATGCTCCATTAATAAATAGTATAAATAGATGAAGTGTACATTTCATGTAAATTGTGAAGAGTGTTTTTTTTGTCTACCCAGCCCTCATATAGCTTTCAGGAAAAAAAACATTACTTTTGCCAATTCAGTTTAAAATGTTAAAGTCTGGAAAATATCTTAAGCTTAATATAGAATAATCCAATGTATAATAATATTAATAATAAAATAAAGACATACTAAGATTATCAGGAAGTATTATTAGTTTTAAAACACATTTTCATTGACTGATTAGAACGTCAGTTAATGTCCACTTCATCTGTATTTTTTATTATCATTCTTTCTAAAAATACAATTACATAGTTATGTTGATGACAGTGTCTTTCTTGCAGCAGAGCTTTTGTCTTATTTACCAAACCTTCTCAGGGACACTTCAAAGAGCCTTTTTGTATATTTGTTCATGGGACGATGGTCTCGTCCGCGAGTGTGAGTCATGTATGCACTTGTGGGAGACAGCGTGGTCTCAGCCTGCGTACAGGGCTTGACCCCACTATGTCACCCGGCGGGGACCCAGACACTCTTGTGGCAAAGCAGGAAGGACAGTCTGTGTTATTCTTCCCCTCTACCTGACAGCCATATTTCACTCCTGCGTGACCTTCACCAGCTCCTTACCCGGCAGACAAGTGTCCAGCTCCTCCTGACTCTCGCTGCCGCTGCTCCTCAGCACCACAGACGCCCCAGACTTCCCACAACCCTGACCCTAATCTCACCGCTACAGCGTTTAATCATCGGTCGGCGACACAATGGACCACAGCCGATACTTTTTCTCAAACATGCATCCATGACCTCGAATCAGAGCCATATCTTGCCCCGGTGACCCCAGACTCCTGCCCAGACACTAAACCCACGTCCTTGTCAGGCTTGACCCCCAGACACAAACTGTCAACTTCTGCTTAGCTGCAGGACACCGAATAGCTCGCGTCAGCATCCGCTTCAGAGTTCAATCAGACTTTAAGAAGGAGTCCTTCCTTTTCCTTGAAAAGACCTTTTAGGGCAGGGGTGGTCACACTTTTTCAGCATGCGAGCTACTTATAATGTGACCAAGTCAAGACGATCGACCGACGGGGGGGGGGGTGCTAGTGACTTTTTCTCTGCTCCGCCCCGACGATGCGCGCGCAAGCCAGCGAAGCTTTGCGGCGCGCGAGACCGCGAGCGGAGGACTGTTAACGCGACACGGAGTGACAGAAATGACACGCTTCTGCTGTAGTCTGGCGCTATAGAGGAAGTTACTCGGGGGCGGGCACATTTATTTTTCTGTGATGCGATCTGCCAACACTACGCCGCGATCGACTGGCAGGTCGCCGCGATCGACCGACGTATTGAGCACCCCTGTTTTAGGGCATTTACAGGTCAGCTGAACGACGACGACAATACAACACAATACTGCTGCGTGTGCCTCCTCTCATACAAATACACAATATACTCACACACTAACATAGCCTGCATAGTTCATTAGCACCATATCTCATACTTGTTTCTCAACTGCCCTCTTTTACAGCCAGAAAAACTTTTAGCAAGTGGTTAGCCCACCCTGTGATCAGGATTCATCAAGGCTAGCAGGGCCCTGAGGAGAAAGGAAGAATGCAACTTGTACCATTATGAGCTAAAGGCCAGATATGGAAGGATTGCAGCCCAAGCTACCTGTCAGTCGTTATCATAAATGCGGTATTAAATGTGGAGATAAGCGATGAAAGAAGAGGGAGGCACGGTGCGGAGGATTACTGATACAGAGGAGGGTGTGTGTGTTGTAAGCAGGCAGATGGTGCAGCCCAGCCCCGCTCTGCCTGAGCCCTCTGACAGCTGCACTCCATCCTCGCTGGAGGTGAGCCTGGACCCACTGACCAACTCAGAGTACATCGTGTCTTTCCAATAGGGATGCTGACCTGTGTTTCAGTGTGTGTGTGTGTGTGTGTGCACGTGTGTGTATGTTCATACGTGTAAGTGGTAAGGTGATGTGCTGCAGGCGGCATGACTGGTGGCGTGGGGAGTAATTGTGATTGAACGCATTACTCCTCACTCCACCCTAATATACACCCACACACACACACACATATACCTATACACACACACACACACACACACACACACACACACACACACACACACTATCCCATGGGTCATTCTGACACTGTCCAGATAAAGAGACTGATGGTTATATGGAGAGAAAAAGGGAGAGACAGTGTGCGTATGTTTTTTCTTTATAGCTTTTGCATGTTAATGTGTCAAAGTCCTAACTGAGTTTGTGCGTGTGTGCGTGTGTGCGTGTGTGTGCGTGTGTGCGTGTGTGTGTGTGAGAGAGAGAGTTTTCTGTCGTGTGATAAGCTTTTCTTCAGTGTTTTTGATTTTTTATATTAGAAATATGAAGGAAGGTACAATAAAGCAGCATTGTATTGCATGCTATATTTATAGATTTATTAATGTCTAATGTATGTGGCCGGGACAGTTGCTTCAAATTCCAAATTCCAGTCAATAAAATGTAAATTTGTATTTAAAGAGTTTTAAAAGAAAAATATAGTCATATTTGATTAAGTTGTTTCATCTGAAACATAATATACTCTGAATGTAAATATCAATGATAAACAATACCCCTCAATTAAGCTTTCTTCCCGCTTTTGGGAAATTTGGTAAAGCAAATAATCGGAATAAAAAATAAATCTTGTTGACATTTGCTTATTTGACTTTTGGTTTATCAACATGATGTGATTTCCCAGCTAATGAACGTGTGGCTTTTCCCTGGAAGAGAGTGCGTGCCGCCAAGATGGAGGCAGACACACTCTCCCAACTGCACTTTAAGATTTGGCCGAGGAACAGCAGTGTACTTATGAATCGCTTCCTGTTTGTGTTTACTCTCCCTCGCAGCTCTACTCCAGGGTCGGGATCCGTCAGTGCCTCGCTCAAACTCTGGCGATTTGAAGGTTCCTCCGCCCAACCGGAGGGTCCAGAGCCAGCTCTGTGCCAGTGTGTTGTTCCTCTGTGCTCCGTGTTGCTCCGCCCTGACCTGCAGCATGCTTTTGCTCACAGGGGAACCCTGCTGATGGGGTGTGTGCTTGCGTGCGTAGGCCCCTGAGCCCCGGCCCCTGTGTGGTCTGGCTGTACGTGCATGTGTGTGGTCTTCCCGGCCCCCTGCTCATCTGTCCGAGGCCTGCTAACGGCCTGCCCAGTGACCACGGCTGTTTACTTTACTTCTGTCTGCACCAACTGAACTCTGATCGCCCGCTTCCTCCAGCTGGGCCAAATCAGGCCCCAGCTCCGACTTTCAGCAGCCCATGGAGAGGCCCCAGAAGTCTGGGACAAGACAGGACATTGGGTCCTGGTGGATTAAGACACCTCCAGACCCACCCCCATGTCCCCATTCTGCCTTCCTCTCGTCTCCTATTCCCAACTGTTGGGCGACTGGTAGCCGTACCCAGGCATATGGTTGCTCCCAGTAAAGGCTGCCTGTAATTATGCTGTCAGAGGCCTGTCCTCATTGGCCAGGATAATTGGCCTCTCTGTAACAGTCAGTATCAGAAACAGCTCCGTCTCTCTCATCAGTGGAAACAGACAGAGCGGCAACTCGCTCAGGAGCAGACAGTCAGACGTTGGATGTTACTTTTGCTTAAACTGCAGCACACCATGGAGGGTAGCTGCTCTGACAGCTTTTTAAATTTAAATATGAAGGACATTTTAATTTTATTTCATTTGATAAACACATTAATTGATTCATGTACAATGGTTATATTGTCCTTGAAGCTTGGATCTGGTGTCGATGACAACCTCTTCTGCTCTATCATCCTTTCGCGTTTCTCTAATCGACCTCTTTCCCCGGACAGCCTGACTTTGTATTTATTAATTTACTTATTTACAGTGCAGGTCAAGGAGTTAAGCGCCCGAGTGCGCCGCTACACACAGGGCATATGATCCTACATAAATCCACTGAGTAATGAGGCGGAGATGGCAGCATACCTGCTTCCCCCCTCCCCTTTTCGTCTGCCCTTGCCTGGGGTAATTCCTCTTATTGAGGATGGATCGGTGTTGAGTGTGTTTGTGTGTGTGCGTGTGTGTGTGTGTTTGTGTGTGTGTGTGTGTGTGTGCCCTATGTGTTAGACTAGGTCCTGGTTTTGGGACAGGGGAGTCAAGGGGAGACAAGGGAATCAGGGGGAGGCTGGTAGTATTTAAGAACTATGTTTGGTCAGGGAAGCCAGGAGAGGCCCTCTGGGGTCACCCTCTACCGCTTTACAAATTGAGGGCTGTGCCGGCAGGCGCCAGGGAAGAGCCGAATGAGCAATCCTACTGACCTGTGACCCCGGCCCAGCCCTTGTGCAGGAGCCCCTATAACCCAGGAGAGGGGACTGCTGACCTCTGAGGGTCACATTCCTCTTCTTCCTCCTCCAAGGCTGCAGGGGATTCCTGGGTCTCCCAGCACCCATCCTGCACAAATTAGATTTAACAAAAGACCAATCCAAAAATAAACAGCTGCTTTACGCTTGGATTTGTCCTGAAGACCGTGATGTTGAACACCATGGTGTACGGCTGGGGTGGACGAGGTGGATTTATTGACAGGAGAGAAGAGAGAGAATAATGGCCTGGTTTTTAATTTAGTTTGAAAAAACTTTCCTTTTTTTTGTCTGAAATATATCGGCATTATTTATAGTGCACGAAATGGAATCACTTATTTTTGGACTGTGGGCCTTTGACACATGCAAGGGTGCTATACAACTGTATACGAATAAGCATCTGCTGTTTCCTATATTTTGGACATTTTGGGGGGAAATGCTTACAATGCCAGTGGATGAAACGAGAGAACATCTCCATTTTTTATGCAACTTTCAAATGCTGTAAATTGGAGGAACCATTTTTCAACCCATCTGTCTTCATTCCTTGTCTTTCTGTATACAGTGTGTGAAACCAGAACTCTGATTTTCCATGAGAAGCTGAGGTACATCTGTCTGTAATGTAACGTGTCCTAACATTTCATACCGTGTGGCTAAATCCTTACAGCTTGGATCCAACAAAGTGGTGCCCCCTAAGCCCTCTGCCCCCACACCCCGACTGACCCCACCCTCTTTCTGCCAGCCTACCCAAAGCACCTCTGGCTTGGCTCCTTATAAACAGCCTCCCGCCTCCGTAATGCACTCCCTGCTATGTTCTCTGCCACTGCTGCTTAATAGTAATTGCTTCAGGAAGCATGATCACCATGGTTCAAGGACTCCCTAATTCTATCAGAGGGCAAGAAAGAGGAGTTCAGGGGCAGGGAAGAGAGTGGGGATGGGTTAGAGAGAGGGGGTGAGAATCTCTACACTGTGTGAGAGTCAGAGGAGAAAATGAATGGAAAGGATACAGATTGTGATTGAAAACGTGTGTCTGTGTTGTGAGACTCTGAAGGATCGTCACGGTCTATTTAGGACAGGAACCATTCGTATTCTTGTCAGACGAAATCAACGTGCGGCGCTGTGGGAACAATCAAAATCCCAGATTACTTTTGAAAAAGTAAATGACGATGAAGCTTTTATCGCAGGCTTGGCTTTCTATAGAGCATCAGGGAGCAGTCATAACACGGTAGAGCTGGATGAATTATTGAGCCATCACCGAGGGGAGTTTCACTTATTGTGTAATTACAAACAAAACTAGAAGGGGCACTCGGTAGAGCGCGTGTCAGAAGATTGAGCATTGAATTATGAACATTTTGGCATTAGTTGCCAATTGGATATAAATTATAGTAAAAAAATAAATTATAGTAAAAAAAAGATTTTTACCTTTTCATGGCCTTGACCTTGACCTTTGATCCGATCAGTCCCAAAATCTAATCAAATAGTTCCCGGATAATAACCAATCATCCCACCAAATTTCATGCGATTCGGTTTAATACTTTTTTACTTATGCAAATAACACACACCCACGCACACACACACACACACATACAAATACTCGGCGATCAAAACATTACCTTCCGCATTTTCAATGCGAAGGTAATCACAGTAAATCCCAAAAAGTGACAAGATTCCAGGTACAGATGACAGTTAAGAGGTGGAAGATAAAACTTCACGGTGAAGGGCCTGATATTTGGATACTGTGTGTTTTTGTGGCCGGCTGGGCCACACTGCTCCCGACACCCACGAGACAAATAGGTCAAGGGGTGCTGAGAATTTCCTCCACAGGTCTCTGAGCGTGTCCATAATGCATGGTTAAACATCATCACTGGAAACACATCCTGCCCCATCACGTCACCCTCTGGCCGGGGCTCTCCTGGGCCGCAGAGTTTCCCATGGCTGACAGCAACACAGACAGCGAGAGGTGTCAGACCACAGCTCTCGGCTGGCATTCCTCACAGTCGTACCCAGACCCTGCAACTGATCCCTGACATGTATCCCTCTTTGGGTGTGTGTGTGTGTGTGTGTGTGTGTGTGTCAGGCATCTGTGCAACTTGTGTATATGCATGTATACGTGCACGCCAAGTGTGCGTGAGTGTGCAAAGACAAATCTCTCACCAGCAAGGCTCCCAACAGAGCCCCCTTCCAAAAGGCCTGGTGACACATATAGAATAGCAGGAAGAGGGGACATCCGAGTGAGGCTGCTGGAAGTCAACCATTACATGCGACTTTGGACGTCACTGCTCTCCCACGTGAATCACAAAAGGACAGAGAGAATGAAAAGGAAAGAGAGATAGTGTTTTTCAAGTGGCTCTTAAATTAGTTTGCAGACATGTGTTTGTATGTGTGTGTGGAAACAACTGGCGTTATAATAGGTGTGCACATTCTGGTGAACTTGGACACACTTGTATCTTACCTGTGGTATTTTTCGGAGGCTGAGTGGAGGTGGAGGCGGAGTGTGTGAGGCACAGATAGAAAGACAGAAAGTGATAAAGAGAAAGAGCACCCCTGTGTGCCATGTGTGGTGAACTGTGAGCGGCCTGCTGGGAGGTGGACCTTAAGAGCCGCTCTGCTCCATGTCGGTTTCTTAACCCCTACCACCTTAGTGGGGCTCCTCGTAATATAGCTGCTACCATTCACACACACAAACACAGACATACAGTGTATGCACATGTATGCGTTTTCACTCCCTTCTGAACGGTGAAAGATGAATATGCCATATGCAGCGAGTGAACGACGCACACACAGAACACGGCTTGTGCTCTTTTTATGTCGGGGTTCTCTGTAACACGTGTAACACTTCAACCTGCTGGAAATTCACTTTTAACTGCTTTATGTATTTATTTGTTTCCTCTGTATATTTAGTATTTAGTATTGTTATTGTGTTTTATTTTTTTTAATGCTCTAATGTGCACACACTGCTGTGATCCTGAAATCTCCCCACTGTGGGACGAATAAAGGAATATCTAATCTAATCTAATCCAACTAAAGTACAACAGGTGTTCATGTGATGCTCCACACGCACAGTACCGGTCTCCATTTATAAATGTAATACATTATGTCAGTAACATCAGCTACTGGATGACCTAAATTTCCCACGGGATTAATAAAGTATCTATCTATCTATCTATGTATATATATATATATGTGCATTCTCTTCATAGTATCACTTCAGGACTTTCTTTTACTGCATTGAAACATAAATTAAACTCATATTAAACAGAACATATTGTGTTCATGATACTAAATGTTATGTATTTTTCGTGTCTCCTGGTTCTGCGACCTGTGAGATGTTCTCCGGCCTCTTCGTGCCTCCATTGGGGCCTGTTGAGGTTGGTGTTGTCCTCTGATGACCCTTGTGACCCTGGTGCTGATGGCGTTGGCGGTGGTTGTGTTCTCGTCATGTGGACTAAACCTGTGGAGAGGAGCGCTCCAGACCTCCAGACCTCCATCGGCTCTGCCCTCCACTGTGGGGCTGCAGCCCACATGGGCTCCTTCCACAACTTGCCAGTAAAGGCTTTTCTTAGATCTTGTAGATATATATATATATATATATATTCCGAACCGTTGTTTTTGTCACGAGTTTCACACAAATCGTGAATATTATGCGCCGAAAAACAAATATACTTTGTTTTACAACAAGATACATTACTTTGAGTTTTTGCAACAAAAATAAAAGCATCAACCAATAATTAAAGACTTTTGTAATGAAGTGTCGACAGTTAATATTAATTGTGATGCATAATTCAGTTCTTCTTCAGACAATGCTTCTTCCTAATTTGACAGATTTTCCTCCCTTTTAGACCCGTTTTAAACCCCCAATTATGTGTGCATCAGATGTGTTCAGATTCTGTACATTAAAGTACAAGAAGAGGAACTGTAGGAGCAACGTAGGAGCACGGAGAGTTTAACAGAATGATTCAAGTAAACGCCGTTTGTAAACGGGATCTGTAACTTCGCTGGGAGATACCAACTCGACAACCACGAAGGAATGAAGGAACAGAGCTCTGGTCATAGCTGTAGTTACTCAAGTGACAGTACAGCAAAGTGGTGCACAGTTGTTAAAGTAGAGGATTTAGTTAAGCACAAAGTATCATCAATTAGTATGTTTCCTATCAAGATAATTTTTTTTTTTTTAAAACAGGATTCAGAGTGGTAGCACAGTTTGCTTTGATGCTATCCTGACTTCTCCCAAGAGGTGTGTTACGGCAGAATCAACCGCTATCATCCCTCTGGACTTAAACATTTCCTTCCTCCTAACAATTTGTTCCTATCGCTAACTTCCTGCTCGGCCTCTGTCTTCTTGCCAGCCAGTCAGCCCTGAGAGAGATACATGATATCATATCTCAATTATGACTCTGCAATTTAGATTATTATGCTACACAATAAACGTCAGTCTCCAGGGGGGGCGGCTCTAAGTCAAATATTCAACTCACAGTCAGAGGCTCTTCTAAAGCGATGTGTATTAGACCGTTAAGAGAGCCGTCTGGTCAAGATGAAATGGAAAGTGACCTTATTGCTGTTTCCAGCCCGTTGCCGTTGAGTCAGAGGTGGGGATGGGGCAGAGGAGTCACGCCCAGTGTAAATACGCCATTGTACCATGTCTGTGTCCTCATCACCCACGCAGTGTGGTAGAAGTCCTTCCTGTTACCTCCCCATCCATCCATCAGCCCTGCCATTGTGACCCTACGGTCTCTCCTTCTTTCCTGTCCTTGGCTTTTGGGTTTTTTATATGACTTAAATTATACAGGAGGCATTTATGTCTCTGGCGGATGTTCAGAGTTGGGGGGCTCTGTCTGCACCGGCAGAAAGCCTCGGTTGTATAGCGGCCCTCTGCCCAGTGGGGTTACTGGACGGTATCCATGCGGAGCGGCTGGCTTTACAGGTGAAAGGCAGCAAGTGGATTTCAGGGAGGTCTGACAGTAAAACAGGTAGAGTGCAGACTTCTCCTCCGATCGGCCTCCCGCTGGGGAGATTGTGTTCCCTCAGTAGCCCCTGAACGTTTGACGGTGAAGAAATATTTTCATAACTGATTGTGTGTGTGTATCTGTGAGAGAGAGAGAGAGAGAAGGTGGGAGAGAGGGAGCAGCAGGGTGACATGTTCTCCGAATTGACGTGGAAAAAATGTAGCTGCTCGATAACCCCCAGCCTGCATCTCTCCTGTGCTTCTCTCCCTCATCGTAGAGTATTTGTATTTCATACCAGAGATATAGGGAGCAGGACTGGAATGCACCAAGCTCTGGTTTCTGAGTGAAAGGCGTTGTAACAATTTTGACACTAATCACAGAGTTCACATATTGGGTTGATTTCTGCCGATCGCCTCTAATGGCCAAACACTGTTCGGGTTAATCAATGTGTGAGCAGAGGGTCGGTCCGGGCCTCACAGCCACACGGGTCACCTAATGTCTGCAATGCATGTGAGGGGCTCTCACTCGTTCCTCCTAGTTCACGAGCTCTCGGCCTGTGTGGTTGGTCTTCATGTTGAAGCGCAGCGGGAGGTGTGGTAACGTGTTGAGGATGAGGCCTGTTGCCTGTTGCCTGTTGCCTGTTGCCTGTTGCCTGTTGCCTGTTGCCTGGCGGAGGCACAGCTGGATGTGCAACGCGCTAACGGGCTGGGAGGGAAGAGACTCCAGCTGGAGAGGAGAAACCACGACAGGGCTTCCCATAAAGTTAAGGTCACAGGTTCAGTCCGATTTTCTCTGAAAGAGAGCATAAAACATGTCCGTACTATACAACAAAAAACAGAACATATGATAGCATCTTAAAACTGTAAAAAGTTTTCTCTGTGAAACTTGCAGACAAATCACCAGTAAATCATAAATGGAAAGTACATTTATTATAAGTATAATTTTTAGGTATTTTGATTTAATACCACCGTATACTTCCGTTCCATTGTATTTATGGCACAGCTTTAGTTAGCTATTACTTTAAAGCTAAATATTTCAAGTATACAAATGTACGATTACAATATGGTAATTGGAATATAGCGTTTTAGATTAAACAAACCAATGTTATATAGAGTATTTTTTTATTATCAACACTAATATGACATTTGAGTGTTACTTATGTGTCAATGCATTAGTACAAATAAAAACAATGTTGTGGCAATGGTTTAATAATGTAGTTTTTAATATTGATGCTTTGAGTATATTCTGATGATGAATATTTCTGTACTTTTTCTTTGAATGCAGGACTCCTACTGATGGAGTATTTTTACACGGTTGTGTCGCTACTTTTACTTAGTCGTAAACGGGTCTGAATTCTTATTTTAACGCTGCCTTCAAACCTGGTCTGACTGCACCCGCCACCCTCCTGTCCAGTGAAACTAGACCCGGTCCTAAAAACAAGTCTGTTTGGGTTGAGGCTTGGACACTGTGGTTTCCACATTGTGGGCTTATTACAAAGAAGAGTAAGCAAACAATTCAGAGAATGTCATCTGGTAAGTCTGATAGGAAAAATACTGCCGAGCAGAATAGATCAACATGACAGGAACAGGAAGCGCTAATGAAGGTTTTTGATCCAACATGTTATCCTCACGCACTTCCATCCATTTCAGTTGTGTCTGAAAAGTCTAGAAAAATATTAATTACATTTTAACTTGTAATTTGTATTTGTCAGCACTAATCTGACTCTAATATTACTACAGTTTGGATACTTGAAATAGGATTGGAAATTTAAAGTCGAGGTCTTTCAAAAATGTTAAGTATTACAGATATGAGGAGAAGGCCAGATTGTGTAAGCTGAAATAAAATAGGCAGCCGGCCTGCTGTGTGGCCTGGCTGCACTGAGGGAGTTTAAACAGATAATATGTCTTTTTCTTTGACTGATGAACACACACACACACACATGCATGCATGCACACACACCCTCACACACACACACACACACACACACACACACACACACACACACACACACACACACACACACACACACACACATACACACACACACACAGCCGTCTCGTGGCATGCTAACAGTGTTTATTTCAGCCCAGACTCTAGGTAATAAAGCATGGTCGTTTTCAGCGCCCAGGCCAGCCGTGTACTCCTGTTTGCCCGACAAACACAGACCCCGGCTGGATAGAGGCGCTGGCCGACGGCCCCCCCCTCTGGAGAGCAGAGCTTTGGCCGATGGGCTGATGTGTGACACCACGTGTTTACTGACAGAGCTGACTGTGTCGTCTGTGACAGTGTGGATGATCTGTTATGAGTCCAGGTGCCAGAGAGATACATACTATATGGACAACTTCCATAGGACCTTTTTTTTATTCTTTGGTGCAAAAGGGTATCAGTTTGACAAAGAAATAAGCATGCTGTGTTAAAATGTGTGTGAGTGTACTGTAGAGTAGAAACATATATCCGATTCCAAACGACTAAATGCGTTAATCTATGATGTATAGTCAGATGAAAATGTCATATTCAATTATTATTGTCATTTTGAACTAATAATTTGTGACAGTAGCATATCATTGTGTAAATTGTTGCATGTTTTTTTATAACTGTACACATTATTACATTACATTATATGTCATTTAGCAGAGACTTTTATCCAAAGCGACTTACAATAAGTGCATTTCAACCTAGAGTACAAACTAAGAACAACAAGAATACAGAAAGTAACATTTCCTCAACATAATCAAACTACAAAAGTACCATAATAAGAGCCATTCAAGTGCTACTAAAGTGCAAATCTGTGTTTTAATCCAGATATTGTTGAGCGTAAAGAAAAGGCCTCTGGATGTCAAGCCAGTGGGTTGTGAACTTGTGATGTCCTGCCTTCATCGGTGGCTCCAAAACACAAAACCGACATCATGGTTGCTTCTGCGTGGGCGCAATGTGTATTACATCAGCGAGTGTCTGTGTGGCGCTCTGCGTGGACGTGTCCCCGCGCAGAACGGAGACGGTCTGTGTGCACGTGCACGTGGTCGTACGTGCGCAGCCCTTTTGAAGCTGTGTTTATGTTAAACTGTGATTAACACCGTCCAGGTGCTCCCCTGGCGGAGCCGTTCGGCCGCTGTTTTAGACACTCACACATTTTCCCTCTGGCTGGGTTCAGTCATCCATATTTACAGAGCTGGACAAGCCAACACGCTGAACTGCTGACCACCATTTATTCTAAGACTGTCTCATAAATGTTTCTTCTCGGGTGAAAAAGACAGAGCGCATGCGTGAGGGGAAAAGAGACGTGGGGGCGTGCGGGGGGTAATTCCATGGTGTCAGTGAATGTAAGATGGCGGTCAAGGATGGAGGGTGGGGGGGGGGAGGAGACAGGGGGTGTAGGGGAAAAGCGAGCGGAGGGATGTGAGGAACAAAGGTGTATGTTGAGGCGCGACGGTCTGCTTCAAGTTGAAGATGGATGTTCAGACGGCTCGCAGACGGCGTTGAGCATTTCATCATTAACCCCATCTCCACTGGTCTAAACAGGAAGGCCAGGCTCAGGCCACTCACAACCACGGCCCTGTGAGGGGATCTGGTCGGAGAGCTGGGTCTACGTCCACCAGCTCCCCGGGGACGCGGGAGCCTGTTTATTCAGCGCTGGTGGTGTACAGAGCGGCGGGCATTCTCAGACAGGCGGTTCGGTCTGCAGATGCACGGGACACCGCTCGGCGTCCGCATCGCACCACACGGAGGGGATTCATAACCCAGAAAGTGTCAGAAAGTGAAGACAAACAGGGAGACGGGAGGAGCTCAGAGGAGGCCGGCACACACACACACAGCAGAAAGGGGGAGCTGGTTGTAAAGTTGTTGTTGTTGTTCATTTGTGAACTGGAAGTTGCTGGATGGAGATGAAGGGGCTGGGATATGTGGATCAGTGACTTAACCGTGTTAGAGTGAATAGGAAAGGAGAGTTGGCTGTACAGCCACAATGGAAAAGTAACGTCTTATTCCCTGATATATGAACAGCATTGTGTAACTGTTGGCAGTGCAGTGCACAGTGGTGTAATCACTGGCCTTGGACTCTGATGTCTCACTCCCGCTCCGTATCAGCCGGGTCATCCACCTGTGTTTTAGACATTTTACTGGAAAAACAAACAGCTGTGTGTGATTATTCAGGGTTTAGTGATGTTGTCTAAATTATTCAGAAATTGATAACTACATTTATGAATAAAATGAATAAACTGTATGCACGTATACAACACACTAAATTATAGTCTGTCTTCAGCTTTTAATATTTAAATCAATAGTAACACTTTCTCCAGAGAGAAATCATATATTGTCTGGAAAAGTAACAAAATGAGAAGATATTTTCTAGAATTTCTGTCAATTTGATTCTGCTTATTATATTATCTATATGTGCATGCTATACAAAATATGAGCTGCAAACTCAACTGCATGCTCAAATACAAACATCACTGCATACATAGTGCAATATATTAATCATAAACCTTAAAGTCTGTCAAACTATTTACCCACAGATTGACTCTAACATCTCTGAACTGAAAAAGCCAAACAGGTGGTGAAAAGATTAAATCCATGCTAAATAAATATGATGTCAAACAGACGTAGCGGTGTGTGTTTTAATGGCTAGCCCGGAAAAATTGGTGTGATTTAAGTTGCAGATATTCTCAAAAATATTCTTACACACAGCTGTAATCAGTAAACTGATACGACATTTCTAATCTTAAACTTGTGATTCAATCCTAAAATAGATCACCGCTGATCAAACCAGATGCCACAAGTGTATATGTTATTTTTTATATTCAGTTCTCAGTAAAGTTAATTTCCCGTCCCCTGCTCTCAACAAGCCACCATAGAGCTCCAACCGGTGAAAGACCCCCGTAACCCGCTGCTCTGACAGTCAGAGAAGAGCGTGCACTTTTGATTAAACTACCATAGCCGCATGTTTACTTCTAGTTAAGTGGAGGTCACAAGCATTTTTGTCCTTCTTTCATTCCCCCCTCCCCAATAAATCTCTTTCTGGCTGAGGGAGAAGAGGCTTAGGGCGGAGGGAGCGAGGGAGCGAGAGACCCCGCGCTCGGTGGTCCTCTGTAGCCGGTGCTGGGGAGAGCAGGAGCTACACAAATAAACTCTCCCTTCTGGCACCGAGGGTGGGCGATGCCACTCTGCGACATGGGACGGCGGGCTCTGGTGAGTGTTACTGAACTGTCACTACCCCCCCCCCCCCTCCCCCCCACAACCACCACCCCCTACGAGCACCCCCATCACTCCCCATCAATGTCCCTCCGGAGTGGGCCGGGCAAGCAGGACAAGGGGTGGGGTAAGAGCCAGGAGCATTCCCTGCATTCCCAGTCAGCGGTGACGCGGATGGCAAGTTCACGCACAAGCACACATGCAAATGCACGCACGCACACAAAACACACACACACACACACACACACACACACACACACACACACACACACACACACACACACAGCCATATATGCACATACTCACTGCTGCAATAGTGCAGGCCACCAGGGCACACGTCACTGTTGTCAGATTGAACAAGACACAGAGCTAATCCAAACCAGCTCCAGGCCTCACTAGAAACACACACACACACGCACACACGCACACACACACACACACACACATGCACACACACACAAACGAGGACACTCACTCTGCTGCAAAGGCTTCTTATCCTTCACAAATACACAAAAAACCATGCAATATTTTTGTGTATCTTTGCATAATGTGTGTATGTGTGCACGCTGTGTGTGTGTGTGTGTGTGTGTGTGTGTGTGTAAGAGAGAGTGAGAGCGAGAGAGAGACCAGCTGCTTAATGTTTAACTGGAGCAGCTCTTAGTGGACTTGGCGTGCCCTGACAAAATCCATTTTGTGATGGAGCTGTGATTACAATGATAGGTCTGGAATTATGATGTTAGCTCTTCCAGGTCCCGGTTTGTTCACAGCTGGAGAGTGCACCATCCTTTGTGCACTCATCCTCTCTTGCTCTCTCTCTCTCTCTCTCTCTCTTTCTTTCTCACCTCTTTCTAGCGAGGAGTAATTTGCTGTGATAGTTTGCTGGTTCCTCATTGAGCACGTACCAGATGGTGTTGCCAAAGGAGTGGTGTCCATGTGTGTCAAGTGGTTGTCCAGAGAGCACAGTGCTTGAAGTTGTCACAAAGTTTGTTTGTGTGAGAAATACGTCAAGACTTTGTTTCTCTGAGGCTTTGTTGTGGATTTCAAAGACATTTGCAGCATTTTCCCTGTGTGATAAATAGTAAAATAACCATCTGGAGTCACTTTCTAATATTCTCCTCATTGTTTGATGAAACCTCAGCTTATTAGTAGTGCTCAGTGAGATGAGGCTGACCTTCTGCACTCCACTCAAACAGAACACAAGCCAAATGTGCATTTAGCACAAAGCTCCCTGCAGCACAAATTGGACTTATTTGAGATACTCTGAGAAATTAAACCCGGTCGTGAGAAGATGCTGAGATACATTTTTCCATTCCCCTTTATTCATCCAATTCCGATTTAATCTGCTCAGTCTTCTCTGCCTGTCGGTTCAGATTGGTAAATGCATGATGGCAGCAAATACTGCACTCACACTCAATGTCTTCCCTCTCACACACACACACACACACACACACACACACAACTGAGAGACATAGTGGATTGAAGCTGCAGAGGGCCTAAAGAATGCTTCAGTTTATATGGCTGTGGTTCACTTAACCATGCTGCTACTCTAAACACTCCTGTGTGTGTGTGTGTGTGTGTGTGTGTGTGTGTGTGTGTGTGGCACTCCCATTGTGACGGTCTCTGTCCCTTCAGTACTCACTCTGGATTGACTTTCTTTCTCTGGAGTGTGTGTGTCTGTGTGTCTGTCCCAGCGCTGCAGAAGGGAGGGTTGTTGCATTACTATGTCTTCTGGACCGGAGAGGTGGTTATAGGAACATGGCCTACGCATCTACACACACACACACACCTAATACAACACAAACACACAATTGTCTCCCTTCCCTGTGCAGGACCTGGGTGTTCCACAGTGCAAGCCTCTCTCCTCCTGCGTCGGCCGTCCCCTACACACTAAATGTTATCCTTTGGGCTCCTAATTGCCTGTAATTTGCTCGATGAAAGAATCCCCAGCTTGTCTGGATCAGTGACGCGTGGTAACCTGAGAAGCCCTGAGTGGGAGGCAGGGGAGGCCGAGTCAAGGAAGGAGGGAGGACAGAAGAAGCCAGGGGAAGTAGGCGGTGTAGGAAGGCAGGACGTGAAGGTGAGGAGGAAGAGCTGAGGAAAGGAGAGACATCAAAACGGGAGGCGGGACAAACATCAGCAGTTTCACAATTAAGTTGACTATACGTTGTTTTGAGTTCTACAGCACTGCCGGGCAAGGATTCAGATTAGCAGTGTCATGTTTGTTTAATTCATAATATGTTACGCCTTCTTTTTACCAAGGGATGGTCACACAAATTGATAAGATACAGTATTCCTCATTTAAGCATGCATCAAGTCGTTGTTTGCACCCAGGTTTTGAGATATCTGTCTCTTATAATTTCTGCATCCACCTCAAATAAATGAGAGTAAATTGTATTGCATGTTTGGTGCTCAGAAAAATAAACAACATTGTTTGAAATCAGCAGGAATATCTTTTTTCATAAAGCAGCCATCACTCTGGATCATCAACAGAATAAACTTTTAGAGCAACAGGGACACAAGCAGTCCATTTACCTCCATCACATCAGAGTGGTGGTATACATCTCCTGAAGTCTATCACGTACACAGGCAGCATGAAATGGTTACATTTTGGGATTTGAACATGATATTACAAATGACCATTGATAAAAAAACAATCATCTTTATCAAATCATAGTGACATAACAAAACCAACTTGGCTGGTAATTATAAGAATGGAGTTGAATTACAATGCAAGTTTAATTCAGTGAGCAACTTAGGTTAACTGAGGTTATTATTTTCAAAGTAGGAAGGAGGGGAAGATATTATACTACTGAACATTCATTATTTTAATAATATAGACAAGTTTGGAAGCAGTCTTTGTGGTTGTGCACAATAATTCATATTATTATATTTTTTGGATATAATCAGTATAATACGTTTCAAGTTAAACTAGTCAATTCTATCTAAAATCATATATATTAAGTTAACAAACCCTCTGAGAATTAAAAACTAAGCCTACATGAAGAAGACAACATGCTAAAGCACACAGATCCTCAAGTGACAAGAAGAAGGGGCACATGGTCCCACTAGAACTGGTTGACTCCGGTTCTCTGATAGGTGCACACATGCACAGAAATACTCGCTCACACACAGTCACCAACTGATCAGAGCGCAGCGTGGTCTCGTGGACAGGATGTGAGGTCTTGATTGTTTACTTTAATTTCCTGTGGTAAAGGATGATGAGTGCCTGCCTGCCAGCCAGCTCTGCTCCCAAGTCTCTCCCAGCCCGTTCAACATGTCTCCATCCAAGGGAAGATACAGCAAAACACGCATGTTTCCCAAAAGGTCATTTTGGTGGAAAAAGATTTGTCACTGAAGTCCCCCCGCCCACACACCCACGCACACACACACATATACACACACTCTCTGAGCCGCCCCCAGCTCCCCTTCCCATCGCTCCGTGATGCTGCAGAGGTAAACTGCTGGGCCGTGGCTCTGTTTAATTTTGATTGCTCTACGATTACACTGCTCCCTTTCAGCCGAGGTCAACGTCCTCGTGTTTGACAGTTGGAATCACAAGCAAATTGTGTCATTTCCTACTTGCTGTAGTTCTCCGTATGCATGTGTGCACGTGTGGCAGTCTGATCTCTTCAGTCAGCCAACGGCTTGCAGGCTATTATATGACCTGCGTACGCAGAGTTTACTACAAGAGCTATTGGACCTCTCATAAAGGCCTCTCCTCCCTCCCCCCCTCTTCCTGGACGCTTGTGACTCATCACATTTGTGTTGTTTCTTTGCTCGGCGTTTTATTTTCTTTCTGTCATCATCACCGTGTCTTCCCTTAAATATCGGTGCAGCAGTCTTATGTTGTTTCTGGTGCCAATGCCAGCGGCATGTTGTCCCGTTGTAGAGTAGTGCCGGTTTACAGTTTACATCTGCCTGTTTGCCTGTCCTCTCCTCCTCCGAACGGAGACCACCCAGGAGAGCGGCCGAGTTGTACTGATCTCCCTCTCTCTCTATTTCCATTGCTTTATCCGTCTCTCAGTATTTCTGTCTCTGATTTCCCCTGTTTCTTTGTAACTATCTTACTTCTGGAATGGTGAAGGGGCATCTCTCTTTCTTATAATCAAATCAGCTTTATTGGCATCCATGTTAACGCTTCGTGATTGCCAAGGTCAGCTTAGATATTACTGAAGTCTCATGAGAACAACAAATAGGTAAAGTATCACAAGAAGATGAAAAACAGTGGAACAAAAGAGCGGTTTTCACTGTTTATCTGTTTTTCCTCTGACAAAAAAATTAAAAAGTTTACCCTCATTTGTCCAATGGGGGATGTCTGGACACCTGATATTGGCTTTTTATAAGAATTGTTCTCTTGATTTGGCATAATTGGTGCATTCAGTGAGGAAGTGCAGTGACACACCCCGGCTTCTCTTGCTTGGTTTGTCGGGTTATCGTCTTAGTTGCTTCTGAGTCTGTAAATCGTCAAGATTTTCCTTCTTTTTAAAAAAAATGTTTTTTAACTACAGTGAGCGGTGTGATAGGATCCTATTGACGGTTGTGTTTTAAGGCCAAATAACATTTTCTTCTGTCCTCTCCCGTCTCAACACGACACTTGAGCCTACTGTTTACACACTGGGGTCATGGACTCTGTGGATGCAGATATGGCCATATCTCTCCGCTGTGTCCTGTTCCCAGTGGATGGACCATAATAGCTCACCTCCGCACTACCATGGCAACGACGCCACACACGGCACGGAAGAATGATTCATCCACTGACAGTGGGGAAATGCTTTTTCCGCGGAGGTGGCTTTGTTTCGTCTGGCGTGTGATGTGAAAAGATAAAACGACACTGATCACAGATGAAATTGAAAATCCTGCTGCAGATTGTTGATTTCAGTCGTTCAGGATGTGATGCCGCTCTGACTGGGATTCGTTCCGCAGATGTTGGATTTCAAACTGTTGGATTTAATTTACTTTCACTTTGATATGATTTTCCTCTCAATTGCAAACGTTTCCTGTCTCTCATAGTGTGGAGGTTTGTCGTGTGCAACATGAAGCTCAACAGTCTCTAAATAAAAACACTCAAATGCTACACCTAAAACATACTCAGACACATGGACTCACTCAGTCTCAGATTAGTTTCACAGGACGGCCGAGTGTTACAGATCAGAGCTGATGAGAGGCCGGCGCTGTTGAGTGGTCAGTGCCAGAGGAAACAAAGAGTTGTTGTGTTTGGCCTGGCCTCCACGTCTGAGTGCGCCTAATTGGAGACTGACTGAAACGTCACACGATTGGACTGCTGGCTCCTTGTGATGTAATTCTCACTCTGCTGTTTCATTGAACACCAGAGCCTGCAGAATACATATGCATCCAATGTTCCCTCTGAGGAAACATCTTGTGCCATAGGAGCTGTTTCTACTGATGCTATTGTTTTTTACTTAAGAGGAGGAGATCTAAGTAACCCTCTTGATACCTTTGGGGTCAATTTGACCCCATTCCATTTTTAAAGTCTCTAAAAAAATTATTGAAATATATCAACATTTTAAAAACATTGGTTTTGGTTGGGTATTTTTTTAAATTTAAATGGCTATTTAGGTCGTCAACAAACAAACATAACGTACCTGACACTTAAAATTGGGAAAAAATATAAATTATTATAATTTTTTGGAGGTTTAAAAGGGTAAAAGATGTTAGTAAATCTGAAGGTAATAGGAGGGTTAAAGAATTATCTCTTCACTGTGTTTGCAATGTATTAATGAATAGTAACTATATTTACATATATACGTGTTGTTTTATTCTTAATAATAATAATGATACATTTTTATTTATGTAGCTCCTTAAAAGGTACTCGAGGCACTTTACATAGTAAAAACTGTAAGAATAGAAGCAATAACAATGTGCTCAAAAGAGATTGCATAACAGTAATAACCCCAAACAATAAAACATTTTACATAGCATCACAGGTTAAAAGAAAATGTAATTAGATAGATGTAAGTGCTGTGAAAGTAGCAAATGATGGAGAATGTCTGAGGTGATGGGGGAGAGAGTTCCAGAGGGAGGGGGCAGCAAGGGAGACGGTGGGTGGGGAGGTTGGGACTGTGAGATCTGAGGCTGCTGGTGTTGGTGCAGGAGGTCAGAAAGGTATGGAGGGACGAGGTTGTGGAGGCTTTGGGTGATGAGGGGAATCTTGAACTGCATTATTGTATGTATTGCAAAATGTTATGTATTTAACTTTTTGAATGTTTGAACCAAACTAGAAAGTATGAAAAGTTTCATGAGCAAATGTTTCAACGTAACTGCAGACTGGCTCCTATAATAACTTTCACTTTCAAGTCAGCAGTCGAAATACAACATATTCTCCTGTATTATTGAGCATCTCTTTTGCATTTGAATTAATGTCTCAATCTAGACACATTATTGTCTCAATTTCAACACCAACATGTATTTAAACCTATGTATGTAAGTCTTGGTAGCTTGAATGCGGATCAAGAGTAGAACAGAGGGGTGGAGATGAGAAGGAAAGCCCTCTGTCTGTTAGCACGTCGCAGACAATCTAATCATCCTCCCGGGACAAAAGAGGAGTACAGAGGAGCTCCCTAATTGCTCATTTGTTCTGTTTCTCCAACCACTCAGCAGCGCTAACTGGGCCCAGTCTCAGCCCCCCAGCTTTCCCATGCTCTGACTAACTGCATGCACACACGCACATGCCCACACAGTAGATGTTTACTTGTAATCATGGCATTTAGTTACAATAATTGATATCCTTGTGTACATGACATGGAAAATACAAATCATTGCAGACCAAGGATCATGGAGCCACATTACATTTAGCTATTACAGAGTTACAAATATGCATTTAGCTGACACTGTATGCAGAACGAGCAATGGAGAGTGAGTCGGTATAGGATACTAAGCCTGACCTTCTTTATAGAAAGGCAAACTCTCAGTCTAACCCAGAGACCAGCGTCAGGGCCGGAGATTGTAGTTTTAACTTGATTCAGTTGAGTCAGACAGCGGCTTCAGCACTAGGGAAGAGCGGATGCAGCCGCCCGGCTCACAGAACCACGACTTGATGCAACCTCAATGTCAACATCTGCTCCAAGACACTTCTTTTTTTGATCATGCCGTCTCATTTACTGAATCAGTGTCTTGTATGAGTGTTCATGTTTCTACTATCACCAGATTAAAGCGACACTCCCAATATTGCGGCGGTCATGTAAACACCTTATCTTCGTGGAATTGAACTACGAATATATTTGAATATATGTTGCAAAGTAGAGTGGCATCCATCCACCACAGTTAGATTTGTATTTATTTAGTTTTGATTTTACACTTTTTGCAAAGCACATTCATACACATACAGCACAGCTGCATGGCAATGGTAAAGGAAACATAGAATTAAAAGTTAAAACTAATACATGACATAATGAATTAATGTGCGACTAATAAGTGGTGTTATTATATTATATAATAAAATATGATTATTGTTAAAATTATAAGTGATATATAATCTTGTTTAAAAAAAAAATATCTACCTTGTTCTGAAACAACAACTTTATTTTGTGGTATATAGAAATTGTAGGTTTTGGGACTGCAGATGAAAAATAGCCTCTTGGCTAACTCTGGCATATTTACAGAAATGTTTTTATCAATGTGCACTGTCCCTTAATAAATAAACCCTACATAGGTAAATCAGAACTTAAGTTAAGAAACACACAGATTAAGGAAACAACATGACACAAAACCCTGTTCAACGTAAGATCCAATAAAATGCCTCAACGCAGTAAATATAACATGTTACCTGTTAATCATGCATCACTTCACAAATCAGAAATCTGGGATTATTAGTTACCACAAATTGTCTCCCTTATCTTATCAGTAATCAAATTATAGTTTGTATGAAAAACATACTCACTAAGTTGTCTGTTACACCTACCCACACACACACACACACATACACACAAGCCAGGCCTCGGCTTGCAGTCACTGGGTCACAGGGTTAACACAAGCCAATTACCAAAACAGTTAAGGAGGAGACAGGAAACACACTATTCACCACATGACTGCCAGAGTGATGTACTACACACAGACACACACGTCTTTGCCTCGCTCTTAGACTTCACCTTCAGATTTCACTGTAGAGATCCAATCCTATACAGTCGCATGAAGTTGAGGCCGTCTACGGGATTATTTGTACGTAATAAAAACCTCATAACGATAACCTGCTAAGTGTGCAGCTGTCCGGCTTTGTGAGTCAGACTCATATCACAAAATCCGTTATAATATGAAAGGAGACAATGTTTCGTGCTGGGCTTTGATGTTTCGAAAGGGCTGATAAGTATAAATGTCCATGTATCAGACATGTTTATATTTGGGATGTTTGGTAGGACCCTTGCGTGTGTCTGTGGGACACTGCGGGGGGTCTCGCTGCTTCCTGTTTATCACATCATCCACGTGTATGTCAAACAGTTTACCTAACAAGGTACTCTCTCTCTCTCCCTCTCTCTCTCTCTTTCGTTCACTCACTCTCTTCCGACTCACTCACATGCATGCATACACACATTTAATAAATACACACTCGCACAATCCACACAACAGACACTCAGTAACACCCACAGAGATCATAGCAACAAACACCTGAATACTCACATAAGTGCATGCAAATACAAGTGTGTGCAGAGAACACACACTCCGGGGGTTTAAGTGAAGCAGGAAGCAAATAGTTGAACACTATTTTATACAAGTATAGTGTCATTATGAGGCCGGATTATTTTAGGAAAACATCTCCATCCTACTATATAACTTTACACATACATTTCGGCATGTATGAAATGTAAATATCAATCCCTTTGATAGCCGACATTAAACAACACAAACTATTAAAAAAAAAGGCAATATACACTTTACTGTCAAGTTACATTATTTTAAAGTAAATAATGAAGTAGTATTAAAATAGTAATTATTAGTAGAAGTAGTAATAGGAGTAGTGTGTGTTGAGATTGCAATAACATTATAAACATCAACACCGTTACTTTATGGCATTTGATCAACTTTATGTTACAAAAAAAAGTCACTCTTCTTTTTCATCACAGTGCACATCTTGCACAGTATCTGTGATCCAGGGCTTGAGAATAAGTGTGTTATTTGCATAAGAAAAAAATGATGAAAGTGTAATGATGGAGACATTTACTGGTAAGTAAAATCTAGACGGCATTACAAATAATTTCCACTTCCAGTCTTCTTCTCCACAGATGAAAAAACAGCATGTTCTTATGTAACATCAGCAGCTTGTGGCACATATATATGGAAGATATAAACATTGTATGTTTGATGACTTACATAAAGAGTATAATTAGAAATTGTTATTGTTGTTGGCATAGTGGAAGGGTAGCAGAACCTGTTTTCTTCCAGTGAAAACAGTATCACTGAGAAGCTTTTTCAGGAACAGCTCTTGCCTTCCTGTCTTAGTTACAGGGATTTCTCCAGACTTGTAAACCAGGCAAAAGCTGCACAAAGTAACATGAGAGGCTGCATGTCAGAGAGGCTGCAGGAGGTGATGGTAATTTGCAAGCTCAGTTTTAGAGCTTTAGAAGATCTGCCATCTATCTGATATCCTCCATGGCTCTAAAACCCACGGTGGGTGGCTGAGTGTGTGTGTGTGTGTGTGTGTGTGTGTGTGTGTGTGTGTGTGTGTGTGTGTGTGTGTGTGTGTGTGTGTGTGTGTACAAACCATGTGCCTGAACAAGCTATTGATTAGGGAAGTAAGGTATCTCAGTACCCTCACCACATTGTTCTTTCCATGAACACAAAGCCTTCTCTTATTATTCTCCTTTCATAATCTATCTTAACAATACAAAATTATATAACCACATATCCATTCGCCATCAAAGATATCACGTAGATTTTGATTAGAATTTTTTTGCCATTATTTTTACCAAATACCAAAAAAAGTATTAAAACAAAATACATTGCTTTTGAATGGATTTCTTGTAAATCAGTATGGCCTACTATAACAATGTAAACTGTAAATTCAGATCAATAAAAAGATAAATTCCCACGATAAATATAATATTGCTTGGTCTGTTGCAACATCCTGTCATCATATAATCTGAAAAATAAGAGTTTACATTATTTTCTTTAATTGAGGTTGATGGTGGATCATATATATATATATATATATATATATATATATATATATATATATATATATATATATATATATAAATGCCCTTTAAATGACATCTGAAAAAACTCAGCAACGTATCCACATTTTAAGAAACCACTGGGGAGAACTGGTAATATGTGAGTCAGCTTGATTTGGATGAACTGACTCTTATCCATTAGACAAGTGGTGGCCATTCCACAGCTAATGCCTCTGTTCAGGCCTCCAGGTAATCCTTGTCCAGGCCTGAGGCAGAGAGGAATATAGATGAAACAGACATTTAAACGGATAAGACACCAAGGGATTAGGAACCAGATTAATTTCAGTGGGATTGAGTCCTCAGACTGAGCCCAGTCGCAGTAATCAAACACAGAGACAGGACACCTATCCACAGATTACACCGTATTATAGACTCAGTCCTTCCATTTTCTTTTTTCTGATTCTCCCATTTCCCCCTCGATATATGATTTCTTTCCGTTATGGAGGATGAATTCAATATTGATGATTATTCCATCTGGATAGTGAGCTGTCCAATGCGTGCATATACTGTAGGTGTGTGTTTGTGTTCATCTAAAAAGAGACAGAGGAAAGGAGCGAATGAGACAACAGATGAATGTGTGTGTGTGGGTGGTCTCGTGAAACGAGAGCGCACGGCCATGAAGGTTCTACGCTGCGAGTGGAAGTGAACTGTTAAAGGCCGCAGGAGCAGCCTGAATGAAATCACAATATGCTAAAATGAAGGGAAAAACGACATGGAGAAGGGAAAACAGCGTCCCACCGAGACATGCTGAGGGGCCGTGGACGGGCCCGTCTGCTCCCCTCTACAAAGCAACTCTTTCACAGGGGGAAACATACTTGGGTCGACCGTTTCGGCTGATAAAGTTTCGATAGATTTAAATAGTTGGACAACCACAGCCTGGTCAGAGTGAAGCAGAAGGCCCTGAGTCATAAGAGGCGGCCGCCGCTGGACCGCGGCCTCCTGCATCCCTGTTCACATGAGCAACATTGGAACAGGAAAGTGACTCAAGGAACTATTTAAAGGAGTGAGATGCATGACAGAAGCTGGTCAGTTCAACCCATCATGGCCACCCCGAGGTTCGTTTCCATTGAGAGGTGTTCTGCTTGCTAAAAAAAAGAATCAGCCCGCCAACGACTTCAAGAAGCTCTTTGCTGATTTGATTTGAGAAGAGATTGACAGCTACACTTGTATATCAGAGCCTTTGAAAGTGACTATCACTTGTTGTTTACTGATGATGGATGGACCTGAGATTAAATTACCTCTTGTTGCCTTGGTTCTCTTTTCCCCCCCCCATCTCTCTCTCTCTCTCTCTCTCTCTCAGTCTCCTCACACTGACAGGCTTCACTCTCTCAGTCTGTCTGTCTCTGTGGATTTCCTGTGGCCTCAAGGCTCTTCTATATCCAACCCCCACCCCCAACAATCACACACACACACACACACACACACACACACACACACACACACACACACACACACACACACACACACACACACACACACAAGCACCTTCACAGACATAAGCACATAAACACACATACACAATCAGCTCAGTGTCTCTGGGGCCGCGATGATAGGGATCTCCAGCCCAGTCCACCACTTCCCTCTGGGGTCAGAATGGAAGAGATGCTGCCAATAACAGACATGTTAGTGTGTGTGTGTGTGTGTGTGTGTGTGTGTGTGTGTGTCTCATTTCGGTCACTCCGTGTAGGCTTGCATGTGTACCTCTGAAAGTTTGCGGATCTAAGAGGAAGAGAGACAAATGGAAAAAAAGACAGAGAGAAAGATAAATAGAGAGAGAGAGAGAGAGAGAGAGAGAGAGAGAGAGGATTTGCCCTGTGAAAGGATTATAAGGAGGGCAGAAGCTCTTTCAGCTTCAGGGCTTCAGTCCATGCCAATGGTTTCCAGATGGGCCTCATTTGCCGTGCACTGTTCCAATGGACCACTGTCCTCGACCCACGATGTGTATACCCACACCTACACAGGCACACAAATTGACACACACTTATGAGACACACATATACAGTAGAAACACACCAACAGTTACGCAAAACAGAAAAGTACAGCAGGGAGATAGAACATGTTCAGATTAGAAAGTTGATATTCCTAAGAGAAAAGTATTAGGTCTTGAACTTTATTAGAATAACAATAACTTAATGGGAAAATTAAGGCCCAACTGATCATTTCGGCCATGAAATTGCACCTGAGGTATGTCAGACTGACAATATATGTTTGGGATCATTTAGAAAACAACATCACGATAACATCAGAGAGAACTGAAACGTTTATAATGTGTTACACTTATACACACATATTTAACTTGGGATTAACACCCTTGTGCTTGACTTAAAAAAGACGTTAAGAAGGTTGAAGATGTCATCGGTGTTCATTAATGTTCAAATCAATATTTTAATATATTCTTGGTTAGGTTGCCAGTAGCGAATATTAAAAAAATAATGTGATTCAATATCGGCAATTAATAATTATTGGATTTATGCACTGGAATGATGTATCAAAATAAATATTATTTATGATCATACTTAAGGGACCAAGTCATGTACTGATAGTTTATTCAATGGTAATATATCACCATTTTCAATTCTCCAGCATAGTAGAATAACCTTGAGTCTGGACTTGAGTATGCTTTTGAGGAGATGCACTCAGTTACTTTCCTCCACTGAGAATACCAAATGTGAAGCTTGAGATGCACACACACACACACACACACACACACACACACACACACACACACACACACACACACACACACACACACACACACACACACACACACACACGGTGTGGTCCTTCCCACGCACTGCTGTGGCTGTACAAAGAGTCTGTGTTCGAGGGCTTTCAGTGTGGCGATGCGTGACACGGCGGTGTGAAGCCGCCTGTAAAACCCACAGAAACAGGTAAGGGTCACAGACAGCAGCACACACGGAGGGTCCGCCCGGGCCCTCACTCTGCTTGTGAGGAGTGTTTGGCTGTGTGTGTGTGTGTGTGGGGGGGGGGGGGGGGGGTTTGCCCATACCTCTGTATTTTTGGAAGCCACATGGTATGAAACAGCATGTTCATTTACACACGTGACGGACCATCAGTGAGTGTGAGCATCCACTAACCCGCCTCCTTTCCCCAACAACCGCCATATACTGACACGCACGCACATGTACACACACACACACACGCGCATTATACACACAAACAGATTTTTTTTCTGAAACCAACCACACGTGCACACATGTACTCATCAAAGTTCAAGCACCACACATGGTATCGATTTTAAACCTCTCTTTCCACTGTCCAAAACCAGAAGTTATCACCCACCAATGATGGATACATCTGTAAACTGAGGATATATCATTAGCAATAGTTAACAGCCTTCCAGTGTTTACATTATTGATACACAGCTCTTGAGGAATGTCAAACAAGCAGTGTGGATAAATAAGTCTTCCAGGTGGAGCTATTGATCTCCAAGAAGCGGCGCTACACCTCAAGATCGATTGATACCCTCATTAGCCAATTGGATTTGGCCCTAACCTCAATACAAAATATGGGTTTGTTATTGTGTGAGAAAAATGAGTCCACTGGGAATAGAGCTGGCCATGCTGAAAAAAGGACAGCAGTGATGGTGACAGAGGGGAAAATAAAGAGAGGTAGGAGACGAGGAAAGTGGTGTTGAGAGGAAGAAAGTGTATAGAGTTGGAGTTGTTGATGGAAAGGTTAAGGGTTTAATTGAAAGAGAGAATGAAAAAAGATGACCGACTACTTATCATATTCATTGAGCACATGTGCGTGCATGTGAATGTATTTATCTCTGAGTGCTGGTTGTGTGTTGCCCCAGCATACATTAGACAGCGTATGTATGTGCTGGCAGGCTGGCGTAACATCTGGTTTCCATGAGGGCCTTAGTAGGCCGAGAGCGGCCAAGTACAGCACAGAAGGTATTAGTGGTAATTTACTTATTAGAGAAAAAAGACTCAATCTCATGAGCTGTAATTGTAAATGGAGATGGGGCTTATCTGAAGGACTATCAGTATCCCTGTAGGGGAAACACAAGCAGGCACGCAGTGGCAGTTTAACACACACACACACACACACACACACACACACACACACACACACACACACACACACACACACACACACACACACACACACACACACACACACGTGTACGTCATAGACACAGACCCACGTGCCAGCATGCAAACACCAGCATACATCAACACACACATCAACACAATCTGGTATAATTATATTAGATTGTTATTACTTGTGTGTATAAATTGCATTATCTCAACTGATAACTCATTTTGCACAATAACAACATGGCTGATAAGTGAGTCGGCTCTTCTGAGAGAAAGAAGGGCTGGCGGCTGGCTGCTGGCTCATGATGTAGGATGGATGAGAACAATATCAAACATTATTGAGCGCTTTTATTATGTCTCGATCACAACACTTTTTTGTGTCAAATTATTAGTATTTGGAGTGTACACATCACTCATATACGTATAAGTATTTGGAGTGTACACATCACTCATATACGTATAAGTATATGTGTGTTAAATGTAAATTTAGCATATTTCTGAAATAGCAGTAAATATGGTGCTTAAAAACGACTAGTTCAACATAGTACCCCAGTGCAATTTTCAAAATAAAGTAACTACATTAAGGTACTTTAGATCATTTAAAATCTCAAAATGGATAATAAACATCAAGAAAAAATCTCTTATTTTTTCTAAACTACTGTATAACGATAATATAGGTTTAGAAGATACCATACAGCAGCATTATTGTGTTTAATGTGGAAAAAAAATAGAAAAGAAAGTTCAGGTGCTGAATAAGTAGTAAAGAATCAAACTCAGTTCCAATGAGGGCCATTGAAAGTTATTGTACTTGTGCACACTATCTTGTGCAAGAATGAGAATACAGTAATGTTTGTTTGATTAAGATCAGAGCGTCCCTCTTCATCCCCAAACACAGAAGACCTTTCCCTGGACATGTTCCCTCCTGCGTTGCCACATGGACACACCAGGGTACAGCTGTCTGTGGTCTCTGCGTTGGTTTCTGGCTCTGTGCTGCGCACTATGTGGGCCCAGGCAGGAGACCCAAATAGTAACTTAGTGAGGTTTCTTTAGTGTCGCGACGACACCGCTGCAATCAAAAGCAGCAATTACGCTCCTAGCCATTTTAAATGTGCGTCAAACTTGACCTGGACAGGGTGGAAACTAACCAGAAGCTGGACCTGAACACTGGAAGGGGACATGAAGGAGGGAAGAAGAGTAGACATGTCTTATTCAAGGCTGATACTGAGCCAGCTCCTCTCAGTGGCAGGAGGCCGTAGGTCCAACCATTTCATTATCATCTGTATCAGCGGATGCTTTTTACTCCCTGACACTTCTTTATTTCCACGGTCCAGACAGACGTCTTTCTTTTGTTGCGTCGCTCCCAAATGCTTTCACGGGGAAGTTATTTCATTCCGGGCACCGGAGGATGGCGTCAGTGTTTAATGACGCTGTCGCTGTTCACGTCTCTGAGAAGCGGATGCTGCTTTCTGTTTGTAAATCTGATGACGCGTTTGCAGCTCATAATTTATTGTGTTCCTGCTACTGCAGTGAGCTGGAGATGTTTCCCCTCTTTCTTCATATTCCATACCATAAACTGGGGGTCTGACAATATAACATTATAAGTACAAAATATCTGAGAAATACATGATATATTGATATAACCAGCCAGAAAACGCCCCCAAACTCTATCGACCCTCAATCTCTCTGAGCCGCCACTGAGTGGCTGCCCTGCCCTGATAGTTGTCTTCTAATGATCTATGTCTCTGGTGTACTCCCCCATAAATAAATAAATGAAAAAAATCCTTCTCCCGTGCCTCAGTCCTGAGTCAGCTGAAACCGGATAGCCTAAAAACACAGCAGACACTAAACCGAACAACGCATTGGCCCGTGACCTTTGTGAATCACGAAATAACACACGTCACGTATCGGACACACCAAGAGAAATGCACCCGCATTGCGCACATCTTCTGCTCAATATCTTCCACCGCCCACACACACGTGGGTGATGAAGAGAACAGCATGCGTATGTTGTTCCACTTGTGGATTTGTGTGCGTGTGTGGTCATTAAGCAACCCGGCTTGGTCAGTGGACTGATGAAGACGATCTGCCTCGCTGCATGAGTGTGTTAGAGAGATCAGATGAGCTCCTAATGGTTATATGTACCTCCTATGCACGTGTGTGATGGTGCGTCGTATAGGAAGAGGGACGCCAAGATACGTGCCTCAGCCTACCGTCCACAACAACCTCTATTCACCGTTGCTTTTTCAAGATTTAACGCAGCATGCGTGCTAGGAAGATCTGTTGTGATATGTTTGTGTGTTTGGAGTGGGAGGGAGGCTTTCAGATTAAGAAAGACAGTTGTTGGCACCTAATCCATTGATGGATGAAGTCAATTGGGTGGGCCAGTGCTCACTGAAAGGAGGAGTGTGTGGGTGACGCCTGCCCTCAACTGTCGGCCGTCTGATCGATCTTTGCACGGCGGCGGCCAGAAAAACTCCACTACTGATTATCAAGTTCCGACACACAGACAGATCCATCCACTGATTAAATTCCCTCCGTAGTTACTGTTCATGAGCACATTAATACACCCGTATTTACTGATCACGGCTTGAGCGTGTGTGTGTGTCTGTGTGTGTGTCAGTGTGTGTCAGTGTGTGTCAGTGTGTGTCAGATCGTAGAAAAGTTTACGAGCGTTAGCTCTTTGTCTGTTCTGTGTCTGTGTCAGGGTGACTTTACCACAGTGATCTGGCTCATTTCTTCCTCTCCAACCCTCTGAAATATGTTTCTCTCACTTCTTCATTCTCGACCATGGAAGTGATTTTTGTAAGGCCTCGAACTAACGTGAAATGAAAGTCTCCCTTACTTCTCTTTTGCCTCTTGACGGCTATACTCAGATTAAACGTTGAGCTTCAAACGACATCGCCAATGTGCATTGCCGACCTCTCAACGGATAAAGTATAGTGAAACAAAGAGTATACAATTTAGCTAATTTCCACGTCCACTTGTGGTAACGCCTGTAAATAAGCACGCAGTATATCTTTTGGAGATTCGGACATATAGGCCGATAGTATTTCCATTCATTCATTGCACTTGGCTACCATGGTCTATCCCTTCATCTCTTTATCCATCCGTCTGTGCATTTCTGGGTCCAGAGAGATGCTCTCACCACAACTGTCTGTGTGGCCTCCTTTGTTGTAATGTCGGGCTGCTGTTCGCTTTCCAGAGAAACCACGGTGTGTCATAGCCACAGAAATAGATCTGTGTTTACATCACCTAAAGTCAGCCCGATGCTTGTTTTTAAAGATGTTCTGTGGTGAACTCGGTGGAAAAATGTTTCTTTTTCTTTGGGTTGAAAAAGAAAACCCCAGGTATACATATAACGTCCACTGTGGTTAGATTAAGGTGGATTTCACATCATAAAGCATAATTAAATTTGTTTGACAGCTTTACAAAATAAGTTATCTTGTATATGAATATTATTATCTGAAGAAGTATTTCCTTATTTTTTTTACTGACCAGTGTTTCATTGCTGATGAGCCTCTGTCGCCTTGCACGTCTCCTTAAGTGGGGAGATCCTTTGGTTGGATAGCATTGTGCAGGGCGCCCCCTAGAGGACACTGGCTGCACTACACACAAGAAAAACCTGCATCGTCACAAAGTAAATTGACTAAACCCCAGGTGAAATGTGTATGATACATTATTATTAGGCTAGCACACTAAGAGGAAACACTGATCATGTGTTAGCTTGACAAATGACATATATACTCTCAATGAATATGCTAGTATGCCGTTCTTATTAAACTCTTTATTTCAGCAGCATTTTTAAACGATATTTACGAATATCTGCACGTATTCAATTCAATTCAGTTTTAATTCAGTTTATTTGTACAGCCCAATTTCTCATTTTACAAATTTGTCTCAGAGTGCTTTACAATCTGTACACATAGACGTCCCTGTCCCAAAACCTCACATCGGATCAGGAACAACTCCCAAACAACCCTTCAGTGTATGCACATTGATGTCTAACTTTAAAAACCCAAAACATGAGGAGATATTGATTGAAGTTATAATATACTATCAGATTAGATTAGATTAGATTAGATTACATAACCCTTTATTAGTCTCACAGTGGGGACATTTCAGGATTACAGCAGCGGGCGCACATTAGAGCATTAATACAAATTACAATTAAACACAAAACACAATAAAAAACACTGCATACTAAATATAGAGAAGAAAAAACTATTTATACAAAATATATACACAAGGCAGTGACCAAAGTGAGTTTCCAGCAGGTGAAACTGTCCAGGAAAATAAAGTGCTGAGTGTGCCAAGATCTCCAGCGGTCTACTGCAGATTGTTGTATCGTTGTATCTATATCTGAATATCTACTTCTACCATCTACTATCCGTGCTACTGCCACCACCAAACCCAACGACTACAACCAACTGCATTCAGTGCGGCCGTGGCTCAGGGTTCAGATCTGAACACGAGGATAAGTCTGAGCGTTGTCTCCTTTACTGATGAGTGGCTGATAAGGCGGCAGGGGTCAAATCCGAGTGGTCATCTCCTCTCCACTCTCAGAGCACGCCATAAATCACATGACAGTGTCTGGGTGCTGTCAGACCTGCCTGCTGCCCACCAGGGTTAAACCAACAGTGGCCTGAGAGGGGAGGTGGACAGACAGAGGGAGGCCTGGGTAAATGCAGCTTCGTCTTCTTCACTGACAGCAAGACGACCGTGTCAGGGAGTGAAGAAAAGAAAACTCTCGCTGTGGACATATACTCTGTCATTATTGACGGTGACGGCCGCAGGTTTTATTCTGCAAATGTAGCGACTTCCTTCTGCTGTCTTTGTATCCTCTCGCTCCGATACCTTGTTTTAGTAAAAGGACACGGCTTGCCACAACAAAGGAGGCTTTCTTGTCGTGACTTATTGTCAGTTCTTCGGCTACTCCATGTTCCCCTTCCTCTTTGTCCCTCCGTTCTTTCCTCAAGAGCCAAGTGGAGGTTGGAGCAGCGGAGGCCTTACACAGAGCTAAAGATAGAGCTCCTTAGAGTCTTCATCTGTCATTGTGTGACAGTATTGTAATCAGGCCCAGAAGATCCTGCCTACAGGACGGACCCGACAAGGGGCTTGAGCGGTCCTGAGCCCGCTGGACAGCTGCCAGCCCACGGGAGGCGTGCGAGTAAACACAGCATGACCCTCATACTCGATCTGATGTCAGAGCACGGAGGACTCATCTATACAGCGCCGCTGAGAGCGGCTAAATAACACAATGTATTATCTTTGACTCGGACTCTACTGGCTCCGTCAGGATGAAATGCAAAACAACAAATCATTGAACAAAAGGGAAATAAGTTCATGATGCAAACTGAAGCCGAGGATGACACATTCTGCAGTTATTTTTTTTCCAGTAACTCAGTCAAACATTTTTATTAAAGAAATGTTTTTAATTAAAGCAGAGACGGCAAAGTTTCAAGAGACACCAAATATGTCAGGCAGATTTTTTGGGGAGGGAAATTCATGAAATATTACTTACAAAGATGTCTAGAATATGATCAAATGAAATGATGGTGAAGAGAAGTAAACCGTATGTCCTTATTTCAGTCTTCTGCGGGTCGGGATTAATGCTCTGACTCTAATATATTAGAGTAAGTCGTCATTTGGATGACATGGGAGTATATATAGTGTTTAACATCTTAACCAATGCTGGGATTTCCTAACATGTCCTCACAAGAACCAAATGTCAGATCAGAAACCATAACTTTGAATGACTCAGCATAGTAGCGCATAGCTCAAAATTACATAAATACATGTGACAGCTATATTCTTTTAGGGCCTGTATGTAAGAATATTACCGTCTTTGTTTTTGTTTGTTTTAATATACTATAAAGCTTTATCTTACATGCACGTGCAAAGGTGGAGAGAGGGATGGGGAGAGAGGCGGAGTTCTGCAAGATGTTATCAACATCCTGTCTGTGTGACCTGGTGCTAATGCTCATGTAAGACAGCAATCTGCCGGCTCTGGTAATCCTTCGGAGACCAAAAGACACGCAGAATTCACACACACACACACACACACACACACACACACACACACACACACACACACACACACACACACACACACACACACACACACACACACACACACACACACACACACACACACACACACACACACACACACACACACAGATATTGTCATATTATTTTATATTTAGTGTTAACTTGTAAAGTTACATTACAGTAATATTTAGAAAACTCAAGTAATTTTAAACCAAAAGCCAAAACACATTTACATATTATACATATCATGCATAATGATGATATTTATGTTTAAGACTTTTCCCACACCACAATGTCCCATACTTACTGTCTATAATAAATAACAGAAGATTCTAGCATGCTGACGTGAGCAATTGGCAAATAATACAGGAAACCATATCTCAACTAAATAAAAGCAGAACTATCTTCATGGTGCTGCCCAGCTAAATGGTAGGAGAGTGTAGTGAGAGGTGTTGTTGTTTGTGTCTAACCAACCCTGTAAAACAAATAACCTCTGAAACGCAATTGTCTCCAGTCCTACACCGAGGAACCAAACACTTCTTATTCCAAGTCAAGTCATTTCCACTCCAATATCTCACACACTTGCAATGTATAAGAGGTGGAAATAATCCAGAGGAGCACTACTCCCAAACCAAACAGATGGATGATCTCACGGTGTAGAGGGGTTAGCGGAGGGATGGAGAGTGCAAGAAGAAAAAAAAGAAGAAAAAAACGCCACGCAAGTATGCATGCAGCCAGAGATAGAAGTAATTTCCTGAGAGAGAGAGAGAGAGAGAGAGAGAGAGAGAGAGAGAGAGAGAGAGAGAGAGAGAGAGAGAGAGAGAGAGGGCTAGAAATGTGCAGCTCTTGCTTCCAGGAAGTCTGTTAATGTGGGAAAGGTGAGAGTAGAAGGCAGATTGAGTTGAAGGGTTAGAGGTAGGGTAAGCATTCAGGCCTGGAGCTGCAGTCAGTCGCACTAATGATGGATGTACAGAGCAAGGAAGAAAACGGGAGGTGAAGGAGTTATCTTTCTGTTCTTTAGGCAGACCATACAATACAAACACAAATGCCACCAATGAAGTCACATAGGAATGAACTCTTTTGACACCGTAAATACCCAAAAGATTTGTAGACTAATCTGATATAGGGCACTTAGTAACACGTCAAAGACGCTGTAAGTGTGCATTGACAGCAGCGTGTGGGCAACATTTTCTGGGGTAAGACGCGGGCAGAGGGTCTCCGGTGTCCAGGTATCACCAGCTGGCATCAGCAAGCTCACGACTCGTCATCTCAAACCGCTTTTATTACAGGATGTTGCGTGAGGAATGAGGACAAATCTGTCTCCCAACAACACATCGACTGGGGGAGCGCCATGACGCAGGAAGGTCAACGTGAGAGGAGGGAGTGAGTTGGTTGAGATGGTATGTGAGTGTGTGTGTGTGTGTGTGTGTGTGTGTTCGTGTTTTGAGAACCAATAGTAAATATATATACTCGTTGGCGTTCAACGTGGAGACATATTTCCACGGTGAGGCAATTCTTGCTCATTCTGATTTCTTCTAGCGTTTAATTTCATTTTAATTTATTTAACCAGAAAATGCCTCATTGAGATCTCAATGAGGTTTAAAAGTTAGATAGAAGATAAGGCATTATATGAATTATATACACTTCTAGTTCAGGATGCTCAATTATGTTTGTTAGGTTAAAATTCTTATAAAGAGATTTTCGATTTTAGTAGTGTGTGTGTGTGTGTGTGTGTGTGTGTGTGAGCATTTGTATTTGTGTATGCCACGCAGGTGTGTGTGGTCCTGTTGAAATGATAGATGTGCCCCCCCCCCCCCTCCTCCCATCTCTTGCTCATGAGACGGGGGCAGTAAACAGTGAGACGTGCATGTAGGAGGTCTGGGTGCAGACTAAAGCCAGAGCTGTCAGGATCCCAGACAGAGATACAGATAGATCCCATCCCGCCACACACTGCCACTCGCTCTGCACAGCGCCATTAACCTTCCCACTGACCAGCTCAATGGCCATCAGTTTAGGGTCGTCAGCAGGCCCCACAAATCAAATCATCTTCCAGAATATATTAAAGTCAAGCATTATTGTATGTTTATTTGGTATGTTTGCTATATAACTCTTTGTTTCAGGAATGGTGGCGTCTTTGCCCGCAGCACACGTCACGGTGGCATTGGCTGAGTCGTCTGTTACTTGAAACAGACCACTTAATCACAGGCAAAAGGTTTTATTCCTTTTCATTGTTGTGAATTTTGAAAGATTAGACAGAGCTTGAGAGGGGTGTGCTGCATTCAATACACAATTGCAACCTCATGGGGAAGAATACTGGGGTGAAAAAGCCATCAATATATATATATATATATATATATATATATATATATATATATATATATATATATATATATATATATATATATATATATTTAAATACAAAGCTCAACCAAGATTAAAGAAGAAAAATGTGGGCACAAAACCACATAATAAAGAATACATGATGAAACAAAGAAAGAAAGAACTGAATCAGAACTGGTGACCATTCTTTTGTGTCTGAGAATCTCTCTATGGCACAAATATAGCACTAAATTAAACAACACTGTAAAACGTGTTAAAACTCATTTTTAAAAGTCCAGATGAAACCGAAAAATTGTAGAATAATTTGATCACATTTCAAATGTCACCGTTTTTATATTTTTTGTTTATTGCTTTATTTTCCTGTTTGTCATCAAGTGTGAATTTCTATTCCAGAGATGATTTAATCTGAGGACTGTGCATGTGTGTATGTGTGTGCGTGTGTGTGTACGTGTATGTGTGTGTGTGATATGTATGTGCATGAAGGTGGAAGTCACCCCTCCTCTGACCCTCTCTGTGCCCAAGGGTCACACATTGTTCAGGAGGATGCAGACACCCAGGCTGATGGATGACCATTCAAGCGATTTCCCTGGGTTCATATTTACTCGGGAAATCGTAATTCACCCCCTGGGAGAGGCTGCAGGCGGACCAGGTCCTCTCCACTCTGGACTCGTTTTCTCCTGGATCCAGGATGCGATGAAGAGGCTGAGGGCTCAGCTGCGTTGGCTGAGCTTTGAGGAGAGCTGGAGTAAATCTTCAGTCGCAGCTGTCCCCTCTTCAAACTCTACAGAATCGCACTGGGCCGAGGATTAACGCCGTATATGGTTCAACAAAAAACACAGCTTGTGTTACTAACAAACACATGTACATTGACACACACTCTTCGTCATCAGAGGACGTGACGACAGGATGAACACTCAGCTCACACTCAACTGTTGAGTGTGAGCTGAAAAAAAAGGCCTCAAATGTTTTACATTTTAATGACTTGGTTACCTTTTTTTTTTACCCCTTTTTTTAAGTTTCAAGGTCAACCATCTTGATCCGAGAGTTCACGGTGTTTTGCAACGTAAGAAGAAGAAAAAAACTTCTCTCTCATGGAAACATGCTTGTAAAAAACACTAAGGTACTCTCACATCCCTAAACTTTGAAGGAACACTTTCAATTTCGTGCCCAAAATAACATCGAAAAACAACTTTTAACAAGTTTCTCACGGAGTGGACATGTAGAGAAGGGGGAGCCTGTGCTTGGAGCCCGTGCTTGGCTCTAAAATCAGTGTGATAAAATAAAATGTGTGAGCTTCGTCCTCGTGCATTAGGCTCTCCTACTTTACTAAATGACATCATAGGTCACTGGAGCTACCTAATGGGGCGAATGACCAAGACTGATGACTCTTGAGCTCAGTGCATGCCATCAGCACTCGCACCCTCTGCCAAGTATTCAATTAGGGTCAGTGAGTAATTGGGTGTAGATGAGGTAGAGATTGTCATTCGGCTCAATGTGGAAAGTCTTGAAAAAGTATGTGTGTGTGTGTGTGTGTGTGTGTGTCTTCCCGTCTGTCTGTGTGTGTCTGCGTGCGTGTGAGCTTGTCACACATAGAGGAGGAAAGAGAATTTTTTTCCTGTCGTGTCTTGAGTGACTGTAATAAAAAAGAGTTTCTAAACAAGCCGCATAAACACCGCAGACATTTCTGGAGCTGTCCAGGGCTTCCCCACCATCTGCTTGTCAGGCTCATTTATTAAACTAAAGTTAACGGGGGAAAGACAGGAACACACATTAAAGAGATGCTGAGCAGTCTCCGGCTGTTAAAACCTCACTTGACCATTCCTGGTATGAAAGCGATTCATTTCCAAAATTCTATATATGCACTTTCTGGGGGGAACATACCAACTGGATTTCAGTAACTAGTAGAAACATAGATGACTCCATCTTCAAATATTTTTACAGTAAAAAAAAAATAAAAAATTGAATATTGAACCGTGAGTCTCTGTCTTGGCGTGCAGTGGTTTTATGAGGACTTCCAGATAAGATCTGACCTCAGTATCCTCCACAGGACGACGGCCGTAGTTACTGTGTGCACCTCCCCGGTGACTTTCCCTTAATGACCTCTACTGAGACGCTTCACTCTCTTTTGCCTACAATCCGTTGACTTATCTTTTTTGCCTTGTTTGCTTTTCCTTCATACTTATAGCAATAATTGTTTAAATAACAACGGACAGGTCTGACAGCAGAGTACACGTGTAAAGTTGAATAAACAACATATATGATAATACAGTCAGATTAAAGCTGTTAGAAATATACTTGTTGCTGACAATCCAAAATAATTGTATCAAATTATTGAGCTATACATGCATGTTGTCATTAAGTTAGGATTTCTGCATGGCAATATCAAGACAATAGGACTTATTGTGGTGCTCAAGTGTATGGTTTTCAAAGAAGCAGAACTAATAAATAAAGAGTTTCTCCAGGAAGCACAAAGATAGATATGAAGGATTTTTGGGGGGAAATGAGGGAATGGAAGTGTTGTACGCATTGAGATAAAGCCCAAACTTGTTATCAGTCACATAATATGTTTAGAAATAGATCTTCAAAATGCAGTTTCCATCTGTCAACTAAATTGATGAACTAACTGATTGAAACGTTTTTAGTTCACAAAATAAAACACATTTATTTCAAATTTTCACTCTACTTTAACTTTATGTATTCGATTGCATGCAAAGAACTGTAGTCCGTGAATGATCTGTGGCGTGATGTTTCCACTAGATGGCAACATAACGCTGTAGCAGCGTCGTGTGGTTCATTATTTGCTCAAATGTTTTGGCAAAAACACAATAAGAAAGCAAATCAGAAATAATATTTCAAATTAAAGATATTTCAAAAATAGTTTCCTCTTTTTCAGAAGTTTCACTTATCTGCACTCTGATGACATGAGCCTTACTTAAATACAAATATACCTCTCACCGGGTTGCTGCTTTTAAAACATGCAAATTCTTCACATTTTCTTTAAGATTCCATTTCCCAACTTTTGTCAGAGTAAATGTTCAATAGTGCATCATTTACAACCTATAAATCCAGGATGACACAGTACACCTACCATCATTTCTAAATTAAATTAACTGAACTTTGTAAATGATATAAACAGGTAATTCCAGCTGCCACACGATGGTTATGTTTGGATTCTGGCATTTCAAAGGGGGAAGTATGTACTGTCCGTCTACTTTCTACTGAGGCCTGCGGTCGGCAGCTCGGCCCACCGTTGCCTTCAGCTGTACTGGAACCATTTTAGAGCAACTTTAAATAATCTCCATCCCAGCAGCACCTGTTGTCTGGCCAACGCGTGGCTCCTTACTCAGAAAGAGGTGGTGTAATAGTGTGACTTATGCAGTCGCCTGACGATAGAGTTGTAACCAAGGTTCAAAACACAAAAGATCTTTCCTCAATCGATTACGGAGATACATTTCATCATATGCAAAAACAACTAAAATAATTATTACGGCAATGTACAAAAACATTGTGTCAGTTATATTGTTTTGGAACAATGGCTTCTGTTGTACAACAGTTGTTGCCATCCTTAAATGACTTATAAATAATAATAAAACATTTTAGCATACATTTATAAAAGGATTAAATTAAAAACATCTAATGTTGCCTCATACCTATCACCTTTCTGGCCACATCCCGTCACATTTGTGCTTTGCATGCACACACACACACACACACACACACACACACACACACACACACACACACACACACACACACACACACACACACACACACACACACACACACACACACACACACACTCTTTTGTTCCCCAGGGCCTGTCAGTCACCCCACCCTGGTCTTCCCCTCCACTCTGACATCCGTCATTGTCTTTTTCTACTGATAAGTTTTGTTTCCCTTGAATATGAAACAAACGTACAACATGCATGGATGTAAGTTATAAACAAGCTCTCCGTATTTGTCTGCTAATCCCCCACACATTGTATTTCCAAAGTACTGAAACACAAAACATGTAAATGCCCATCTCATCAAAACTGTGTGGATTCCCTCTCATTCATTTTCAACTCCCATAAACCAAAGTTAACAAGTTGTCTAAATCTTATTCCAGCGCTGACCTCTACGTTGACTGTTCCTCTTTTTAGTGGAGAAGTTGAGTTCTGGAATCTTCCTGGGCTCCTTCCTGTGTTTCCTGTCCAGAGACTGATCAGGCGGTCAGTCAGGGATCACTCTTGTCACAGAGTAAAGCAAACAGGACCGAGACTGATGCAACTCTCAGCTGTCGCCTGACCCCTTGGTTCAGATACAAAGTACCATTCTGCTTCTTTACGGGTCCAGGGCGGTGTGGTCACTCGGGATTTTGTAAAAATAGATATTCCTATAATTTTATTTGATCCGTTTACTAATTTGACGTACGGCCCTTGTTTTTGTTTATGTATTTACACTGTACTGAGGGAAGGCAGCTTGATGCTAATTTCATCACATGTTGATATTTGATAGTTGGATGACATGTTTCCCGTAAATCCTCGTACTTCCTTATCTTCACTTTTATATGTGAAATATTTCCCGTAACAATTTCTTCATTTTGCACATTTCTCTGATTCGCTTGTTGACTTCAAAATAGATGAAGATAGAACTTTTTTTTTTATTTCTTTTTTAAATTTGGAAATATTGAAAGGTACATAACACAGTAAACATGTACTTTAACTAATATGTCCATTGTTTTTCATCTTTTTGTTGACATGGACAAACATATGACAAACCCAACCCACCCACTGGTACACCGACCTAGAGTACAGGAAAATAAATACATACAAAATAGACACAAAGACGGCACCTTATTTCGCCGAGCCAGACGTCTACATATGTACCTAAACACACACACATACCTGGTACATCTGTATGTAGACACACCTGCATCCTTCTACAGAGTAAATACACAGTCATTACATTACATTTATAATTTTAAGCCGTTTTCATATTCATACGACACATTACATTCATTAAACTCAAAGGAGACCTCCTCAGTCGTGAGGCTTTAAGGACTTTTGGTTTGAAGGACATGAACCGATACTGATTAGAGGATATGATCCTTGATCAGTGGCTACTAGTGCGTGCGTGCGTGCGTGCGTGCGTGCGTGCGTGCGTGCGTGTGTGGTTAGGTGGCTTTCTCTCTGCGTCCCAGGATGTGGGCTCCCCGTCCACCTGTGTCCTTCTCGGGTCTCTCCCAGTTCCTCTCTGGAGGTCTATTCTCATCTCAGCTACACGGACTCTAAACCAGCGTTCTCCCCAGAGACACCACCAAACAGCCTCAACTCTGCCGCTTGCATAACGATTTTAGATTAAAAAAAAGCTTCTTGAATATACTGAGCCACAAGTACACCGTGTTCACAGCGGGATTCATGAAGATATTTGTATTACCGTCGCATTCGAGAATGCGGAAGGTTATGTTTTGATCGCTGTGTATTTATTTATTTGTTTGCGTGTTCTTCGCATAACTCAAAAAGTATTAGACCGAATCACATGACGTGGTGGGATGATGGGTTATTATTCGGGGACCATTTGATTAGATTTTGAAATCGATCAGGTCAAAAGGCCATGAAAAGGCTGCAGCGAAGGTATGCGCTCTACCGATTGCCCGTTCTAGTTTACTACTTGCTATTGTTCTTGTTAAAATCCAGCTGATACATGCTGTAGAAAACCACAACTAAAAGGGTCAGTGCTGAGCCTGCAGCCAAACAGGCACCAGGCTTGAAATGATTGAGGAGTCAGCAATACAGACAATTCAGGAAACAACAAAAATAGACAAAATAATACTTTAATCTATCAGGAAAACTTTCAGTTTGCCGTTTCTTTTCTTTTTTTGGCTGAATTTCCTTGAAGCGCTGCTTTTCACAAAGTAGGCACCGCTTCCTTTTAGTGGCTACTGTACAACGCAGTATGTTGAATCGTTATGATGCCCATGGCTATACGTATGGCGCAAACATCAGTTCAGTTTGAGACACTCGTCTCTAATGATGTATTGTGGGAAGCATCAGACACCACAAAGAGATGTCGCAATACAAAGAGAAACACATTGCAGACAACACTGGAAATGTGGCAGAAAAGAGACTCCGTTTGCACAAATGCACACAAGCATGTGCTTCCTTCTCTTCCTACCACACTCCTGGCAGGTGGGAACAAAAATCAAATCTAGCTTTGAAATAAAAGTATCCAAACCCCAATAAAACACATGTGGTAATTTCAAAATTCAACATAAATAAACTACAGAGGCATTTTCCATAAACTGCATATCCTTTACAAATGGACTATCCTATCTCTTCTCAGACACATGATACACATGTCCTTATTGTAATACTTACAGAATCTATCCACACTATCTATACACACCATGTTTTGCTGTCTAACTGAAACTGGTAAAAATGGACTGTCTGACTCCCTGTGGTGTCGGGAACAACCTTATGTTATGCCTGATAAGATATATAGCTCAAATATTGACAAAAGAATCAAACATATGCACATTTTAAACTACATTTAAAGGAATCAGCGACACTTTGGGTAGCACACTTATTAAGATTCTCTCTGAGAGTTGGGTCAGTGTAGCTTGGCCCACAGACTGCAGAGCAAGGCCAGCTGGCTTTAAACAAAGGTAACGCAATCTACCATCAGCGCCAAAGCTCACTAATTAATGGTGTACGGTTGTATCTCATTGGTTCTATCTGCAAATCCCAGAGCACAGGAATGTAATTCAAAGTTCACATGTACAGTAATAATACATCTCAGATTACACAGAGTATGTGTATCCTAAATACATGACGGTAATCCAGTCTCAGACATGCTATTTGGGGGCTGGGGGGAGAGTTTCCTGTTAAAAGTTTTTGAAGTAAGTTCCTGTTCTGTGGAACCAACAGAACTCCCCCACACACACACACACACACACACACACACACACACACACACACACACACACACACACACACACACACACACACACACACACACACACACACACACACACACACACACACACACACACACACACACACACACACACACACACACACACGCACGCAACCCCCCCACACACACACACACACACACAAATACATACATACATACATACACACACACCATTTGTGATTTTATTCAGTGAACCATTGATTAGATATTCTAATTTAAGTTAAAAGGTTATATCCAGAGACATTTGAAAAAAAGCACATGATTTATTTCACTACATGATCTGTGAGTTATTAATATAAAAAAGATTGAATGGGCTACCCAGTCCAGCTTCTAAATAAATTATATACACGTTTATATACAACTAATATATTGTGTGAGAAAATATTAGATTTATTTAGACATCTATTCATGTCTTTTTTTGTATTAACTTTAAGATATTCAGGCATTTTTCACAGAACTATAAGACTTTATTTGGGTTCATTCACCATACAGTCGCAATATATGTAAAGCTTTGGCATCTTTATAATGATAACTGTCCACTATTCACCCAGTTTGACGTGTGAGACAACACTGTCATCTGCCCCCTTGTCTTTAATGACCGAGTGTGTAAGACACAAGAGGAGGAGGAGGAGAAACAATGTAAACAAACAACATATTTACATTCAGTCTCTAGTAATTCATTGATGTTCCCAGACAATATGAAATTCATATTATAATGTCACTTGTCTGAAAAAATTGTAAATGAATGTGAACTTAGCTTTCACCTCTTCTCTAGCAGTTTAGCTCCACACCTTCCTTTTATTGGTTGTTTTCATCCAGTCTCCCTGTTTCACTAACTGTCACGTCTTTCCAGATCCTGCTTCCCACCTCGTTAGTCCAACTCACTTCACCTGTTCTCTCACCGGCCTCTGGCCACTCCCACCTCGTCAGTCTCATTCCCTTCACCTGGTCCTCATGCCCGTCTCACCTGTTGCCCGTTCCCTCGTTAGTCCCTGTCTACTTAGGTCCCCTCACTTGCCGGTGTCCTCTGCCAGATTGTTTTGTGTTTTCCAGCCCAAGCCCTTGTGTGCTACATATTGTGTGTATATATATACACTTATTACTTATTATTCTGTTCCTGACATTCTCTGAGTAAACCATCATTATTTGCAGTTCTCTCTCTTGAGTTGTGCTATTTGGTTCACCCTAATAGTCCCATGACATCTCACACATATTTGTATTATCTGCAGCCAAGCAATGTCCAAACCAAAGACGTTATCCTATCTATCAAGATATTTAATGAATTGGACTCAATTGTTGGGATTGACTAATGAAATTATACATACGGCAGCTATAGGTTTTGAACTTAATCTCATGGTGCAGACATTAAATCACTAGTGTAGATGTGAATGTTTCATTCATCAAGCGTGAGATAAAGTAACTCAAGCATTCACACAAGCTCACAGAAAATATGCTGTATGCAGAACTATTTGTTTTCCCCTTTTTCAATTTCACACCTGACATACACCAATGTTTTGTACACACTATACTTAGGTTTCAAGTTGCAGACGCGTCGGCAGCATCGCATCGGCAATCGCCCGAAAACATAGCTCTTACTGTGGAGTTGGAGTTATTTTATCCTTGTTGGATATGCATTTACAGTATAAATGCAGAGCCAAGTTCATAGTTCCACAAATTGATTTTAATACTGTACAGAAATATGAAATGATTGAGATCATTACCAGGACAATATTGTATGCTTTAGAAAATTGTTGACAAATTTAAACCATGTACCATATGTCATTTGTGCTTATTGAGTTTAAACAGGGTTCATCATGGGGAACATTTTGCAATAGTTAAGCAATCAAAATGAAACAAACCAACAACATTATTATAAATACAAGCATGTGTAGTTCAGTACAAACTTAGTTTTACTAGGAATGTAGTTTATAAAAAACATCTGATAGTAAAACCTATCTGTAATATAATACAACATTGCATTTCAAATTACATTGTATTTTTCATGAAGTCATACAAAGATTTTTCATTTACTGTTAAAAAAAACATATCTGAAAAAGTACCCATCTATCTAAACGAAAAAAAAAAAAAGAAACAAAATGTAATTCAGCTTTGACGACTACATTTTATGTATCCAAGTTATTCTCATAATATACATATTATGTATACAATATGTATGTATGTATGTATGTATATATATAAATTTATATATAATCTGTTCTTGAGTTGCATGTAGCATATAAAAATATACCACCATGTCTCTTGAGCTAAATTCAAACACTCTCTTATAATATAAAAGCAGAAGTTAGACAGAGTTTGTGTTAGAGCTGTATGTACAAAAAATACATTACTGATGTACAGAATACTGCATTTTAAAGGTTTTACTGTAGGAGCTTTACTCCTTATATGTATATCTCCGCTGTGATTGGTATGAACTGAACATTTCCCCTGAATCACCTTCTTGGAGTATGTTAGGAGAATAAGAAATGTCTCTACTCTGTTGTACATTCAGTGTGGTCCACTCTGAGAAGCTCCCAGTCGGCGTGTTGCTGCCCACAGCTCAGGCAGTGATGGGCACGTTGTCCCTGTAGCCGGCCGGCCTCTGGGGGCCGCTGTAGCTGCACAGGTCCTGGTAGATGCGGGCCATCTGGTCACTGGCAGCCGTATCACACATCACCAGGTTTGGGTTGTTGTAGAAGGGCTGGGAGCGCCGCATGTTCACTGCCTCCAGCAGGTGCTGGCAGTTCACCACCGTGAGCTGGGTGAGGAGACAGAAAGATGTGTTTACATTCTCAGCATTTGCAGATTGAGTTATTTTCAGTCTTGGGATGGTGTCAAGACTCCAATTTCTAGATAGGAACAGATTGATGTCTATGTTGCTCAATCAGTCAAATATATGAGTGGGAAGCATATTATGACTTGACTGGTCTTACCTGCACAATAATCAGCTTGTTCTTGGCATTGCTCAGATCGTGCAGCTCCTCACCGAAACACAGAGTCACTGTCGGATCAGGAGCAGGAAACTGACCCTCCTGGTACAGCTGTAGAGCTGGAGCACACAAAGAAAGGCTCTTAAAACAATCTTTGCAAGTTGTTATTTAGTTTGCTTTAAGAATTGATAAGAAATATATGTTTTTTGAGCTTTCAAATAGCTGGATAAACATAGAGGCTCACCTTGAAGAAACTTTCCGGTGTCAAAGATCTTGACGACAGCGTCCCTCTCAAGTTTACTTGGCATGGGGCTGTATTGTGAGGCGCCTTCTCCCAGCCCGCTCCAGAAGACTCGGCTCTGGCACAGACGTTTGATGAAGATGCCCTCTTGGTTGGCGCGGACCAGGACACCTCTCTCCAGGTGGCCCATGAGCTTCCGTGTGACGTGGCGCTGGCGGTCGTACTCGATGAGCTCAGCCGGAGGGAAATGAACGCTCTGCATGCTGTCTGAACTGTAGAGAGGTCCACGGCCCAGGTACTGTTGTGGGGAGATCCGGCAGCCTTCAGGATGAGTGACGGGCGTGCTGTGCATCAGTTTTCCTCCATAGTAGAAACTGATCATCATCTGGGAGAAAGCTAGAGAAGATAACACGTGGTGAGCTTTGCAAATAGAAAACAAGAAGTGCAAATGACACCAAAATAAAGTCGATATGCATACAGCCTGTGGTGTTATTATTACTGTTAATGTCAAACTATAGATCTGATTTTATTACAACGCTTTCATGGATAACATAAATAAATACCTGAGCTTAGATTGCCTGATGGCAAAGGGTCCTGATGCAGAGGGAAAGCTGTGAAATACAGGAGGAAATCATGAGTTGCGGCTCTTATTACAACAGTGGACACACACAACTACACTGTCATGGCATTATTTTTGCTGCATCATCAGAAGAAGAATTTCTCTCGCACAATTTCAAAACAAATGAATCCTCTTAGTCAGCAGACTTCAACAGGATGTTAGTCAATTCCTCCATTTCAGAATTCAACAGACAAGCAAATAACCTTTAACTAGCACCCACAATCACATGGACATGTCAGTTAGCTTTCCATTGTGGTAATTTTCCAAATAAGTCATTAAAGTTCATACCTCTCCACTATCTCTCTTACTTGAGAAATAACACACGAGGCTAAGATGTTTTGCAGTTTCCAGTCGTGATACTGACTGACCTGAATTTAGTCAAGGGAGTATGTTATACTGTAAAGTGGGTAGAAAAGAGTGTCTAAAGAAGATAACGTCATCTATCAACTACAAATTGGAACGGTTTCGGACATATTGTGAAAAATGGGTTACATACATAACACCTCGTAGACCTGCATTTGTTTTCATAAATTGATGAATTTACAATAGATAATAATATTATAATAATGATAATAATAATAATAATAATAATAATAATAATAATAATAATAATAACTTTATTTATAGAGCACCTTTAAAGACAAAGTTTATAAAGTGATCTACAGAGAGTCAAGGCAAAACAAATAGAATGGGAAGATACAAATATAAAATAAAAAAATAAAATTCAAATAAAAAACAGACAAACTAAATTAGGGGAACCAAATATCTGCATAAAAAGACGAAATCACTTCAAAGCTGTTCTTTAAGTTGTTTTTTAAGAAGTGATTTAAAAGAAGTTACTGATTCTGCGAGCCTTATCCCCTCCGGTAGGTCGTTCCAAAGTCGAGGGGCTCTAACGGCAAAAGCACGGTCACCCTTTGATTTAAGCCTCGACTCTGGAATGGCCAGAAGGGCCCCGATGGATAACCCCCTAGTTTAAATGTTGTTTTTTTGGTTGTGACTCTTTGGTTGTGTCTCTTTTTTGTTATTCGTCCTATGTGCTGCACTTTTTTCTATAGATATTTATAGATATGATAAGCATCATCTGATAATCTGCACATGTGGTGTCAATTGTCTAAAATATATTAATACATGTTGAATTGATGCCTACTTCCAATTAACAACAAACAAAAATGTGTCTTACCATTGATGCTTCCCTGGGACCAGTACTCTGGACTGGCCTGTATACTACAGCCTTCCTCCTGCAAAAAGACAACAACATAAGAAGCTGTTGTCGACAAAGCCCCTTTGCACACTACACAGTCATGGAGACCGTGCGGGCGCTGGTGGGCTCAATGCAACAGGTGTTGGAGTAGACAGCACAGTGTGGTAATCAGAAAAAAAGGTGACCTCAAGGCTGAGTTGGGTTAAAGGCTAAGTGCACCTATAGTATTATGTGTGACTGAAAGGAGAGAATGAGTGAAGGCTTCTGTTGTAATATGTGGTTTAAAGTCTGAGGTAGTCTCACCTCTTTAATGAGCTCCTCTAACTCTGCAGGGCTGCAGTCCATGTCAGTGATATCAACAGAGCTGGTGGTAGCTGTCATGGTCATCAATGAGCTTTTGCCATCTGTATTTGAAAGAAGAAGACATGGTTAGTGTCACAAACATGTAACTTCTTTAATGATAATCATAATAAGTACAGGAGGAATCCAGGGATTATTTTCACTGACAATTATAATGATACGGTCAATGCTGTCTTTCTGAATATCAATTTCTCTTTTAAACTCACGCTTCTGGTCTTCCTCGGGTACAATGCGGTAGACTTTGTAGGGCTCAGAGATGTCCAGCTGGGACCTTTCTGTCACCTCCTCAAAGTCAGGGCTTTTATTCAGGGCACAGCGGAGTCTTGTCTTCCATGTTGCAGGCTCAGCCTTTTCCCCCTCCTTAAACTTGCCTTTAAACACAGCCCAGGCCTGTGGAGGAAAAACAATACATGGTCATGATTATATTAATGTATTAGAGTGTATTAGATTAATGTTGGATACTACAAGAAAAAATGCTACAAGAAAAAAAAGTAAATAAAAACATTTTCTTATATAGTTATTGAAAATGATGGTGATTGAGTGTAAGATTTTTTTTCTCTGCCTTTTTTGTATTTTAAGTTTTGTCGAATGAGACTTAACAGTTCTGTAATGTGAACTTTTGGGAAATGTTGCCTTATTTTAACTGAAACTTATTTTTTTATTTAAAAAAAAAAGAAAGTCTGATTTACATTAACACTATTGTCATTTACAATGAAGTGTTAAAATAACACTGGTGCTTTGCATGGCTTTCACTTCATTACACGTACAAATCGAATTATAAACAGACTAATCGAACACATAACACTTATTTTATGTAAAAAATAAAATACATTTATAAAATATTGGTAAAGTAAAGAAATGTTAAGTTGAATATGCTACAAACAAGTGGTATATAAATTATGATTTGTATCCTACCATACAATAACTAGATTCACCGAGTTGTACTTTTACGCACAGCGCTGCGTAAAACCAAAATTGCATCTACAGAAACCTTTTCTATCCACACGACTTGACTAAAGTACTTTCGAACCTTAAAAATTGACGCATCCACTTCTTGGTTGTAATCCTGTTTTCCAGCGTGTTTCCATGGAATTCGGAACATAGTGCGGCTTTCATCCTCCCACTGCAGTCCGGAGTACTGGCCGCTCTGGATCTGCTCCACCAGCCACTGCTTCAGTCTCCGACCTCCCGAGTTATTCATCTGGATGGAGAAAAGTTGTTTAGGATTGTTCCCTATGCACCTAGATGATGAGGATATATTTCAAGTAGGTCAAACTACACGTATTGTAGTCTACAAAGTTCGCCCTTTAGAATGTAAAGTAAAACAACTTACAATCAATTGAGCTGTCCGTGTGTGTGTTATCCTGAGAAGATGATGGATGACTGCCTGTCAGACTTAAGTGACTTCGGCTTCTCTCTGTCACATGCCCATCGAGTTTATTGTGCTCCGTGTTATGAATGAAATAGCTGGGAGATGATTTGACAACGCTGTACCACGCTGACCAATCAGTGCGCTTGCAGCTTCAGTAGACCGGCCCATTCCGGAAGTCTTGTTCTTCTAACTGCGGGCATTTCCAAGAAATGGCCTGACACGCGAAGGTTGTAAAGCTGCAGCCCACGCTATCAGCTCCGGAGACGCGAGGCGCTGAAGACACTCGGAAAGTCACAAGTTACTTTGTACTGTGGGGGATTTCTGCGCTCCGAGTCGAGGTGCCAAGAGCCGCTGACGCCCACTCAGCCGGCGGGTGATGGAAACCCGAGATCAGGCTCAGATTCTGATGTGTGCAGATCTGTATGACGCTGAAGGAGCTTGATGCCAGAAGTCCCCTTGGAGTCGGGGACATCCGTGTCCAATAGTTGTGGTGGTAGAATAGTCATTAGGAACACTTTGTGCCCAACAATATCCATAGAATCACAATGGGCTACATAATAAAGCCACGTTGTATTTGTACGCAGCATCGCCACCTGTGGATCTAACATCAACAGCCATGCAACGTCATCATTTTTAGTGTTATTGGCTATTACTTGGATACACCAAGCGATTTGATGAAATTTGCTTAGGTTTTAGAAAAATGTTCAGTCATTTTTCACCTGATCAGGATACCTGATACACGTTTAAGCCTCATCATAATTTATCTTTACAGCCATAAACGTACATATGGGTAGAAATAGTATACAAATAAACTACATTTCCAATTTCCAAGCTTCTCCCAAGTAAATAAATGATTTCAATTTCCCTTTTACTGGTTGATCTAATATATATATATATATATATATATATATATATATATATATATATATATATATATATATATATATATATATATATATATATAATGCAAAGTGTTACATTATGTATGCAATGAAACATGTTATATGGCACTGATAATAATTTGCTATACGAGTTTGTCTTCATTTCATTACCTAACTTTTTTAAATAAAAAATAAAAACATAAAACCGTGTCTAAGCAAACATGTAGCACACACCGTTTTCTTCATGAAGCTGCTCAGCCTGGGTCTGGTTGCATAAAGCAGCTGATCCTCTGAGTACAACCCATAAACCTCTCAAATCTTGGAAGTGGACTGCAATTCAAGAAAAGCTATATGCTGTGGCCTCATCTAGAAATGAGCGTTTGAATACAATACTAACCACATAAATAGTATTCTCCTCTGCCCATAACAATAACTTGTACATATGCACAGATGCATCCCATAGTGTTGATAGTACAGATTTATTATCATTTCCATAGTTGTTGTCCATTTCATTATAAAACAAACAAAAAACACCTTAAATACACATTAAAAAGAATGAGCTAAAGCCATTGATCTACAATACACATCATATACAAATCAGTTGTCACAATAAATACATAAATCAGAGCCAACACCACTTTATGTAGCTTCCCAATTCAATCTGCTATGTGTTACTTGTTAACAATTTACTTCTGCTTTCTGCAGCTCCAGTGTTGATGAAAGAGTGTAACCATTAAGATCCGGGACAGGAGACAAACTGGTACATGACTCAGAATAACTGCTAACAATAGTTGCCATTATATTGGTTGTACATTTATGGGCATTTCATTTTCTACCAGCACAGATTATACATCATTAGAGACTAAATATTCTTTTAAGGCAGCTTCATCCATCACTTAATTAAGGCTACCAAGCTGTAAAATACAAGAGTAGAGAGTCCACATGAGAGTGTACTTTATTCATGATGGTGCTGAGGCTTTTAGAGTAAGGCGTCTGAGATCCCGACACCCCGGTTGTGGCTGTACTCAGTTAATATAGCAAGGAATGTATTGGTAGTGGATAAGAGTCTGGAGTCCACTTCTAAAGCAACCTCCGTAGATTAAAATGATTCGACAGCTGGAATTAAAGTATAAACATATTTAATATTATGCTTTCAAAATTGTACAAAGGCCTTAAAGTTGGTTACAACTGGGAGTTGATTTGGAATGGATTACAGTGTGATAAACTGCCGTTTACAGGCAGCCATGGGCAGCACGTCAGCGTGACCAGCAGGCCCGGTTTCAGCTGCTGCCTTTGGGCCCAGCAGAGTCTGCCGGCAGAGCAGAGACCCGTCCGTCCCGATCGGCCCGGCGGCGGTCCGCTCCTCTCCTCTGGCTCTCGTGCTGCTCCGTGTACTGGCTCAGCAGGGCGCCCACCTGCTCCTCGTCATTGAATGGACTGGGACGGAAACTGGACCGTAACCACGTCCGGTACTGAGGACAAGAAGACAGACGCACACATCCAACACATCTCAGTAACTTCTTTTGGGTTACGGTTGTATTGCATTCCATCGTTTTATATCTTACACACATATTTAATGGATTTGAAAGGCAACTTTTATTGTGTTGTGTTTTACAGCTATAAATCTACACATAACTACAATGTCAATGGTGACCTTTGAAATGTGGTACCTTCGACAGACGTTATCTTTATTAAACAGAATCAATGTGTCCACTATTAATCCTGTATACTGTGTGATCTGTGCTTGATGTCTTAGGTTTGTGGAAGTAAACATAATGGCCTTTTAAAGATAGATACTATCAGCATAATGTGTGTGTCAATTGTAGTTAATCATAAGTACAATATACAACACACAATCTGATTAAAGTCACTTTGAATGTAACATTCATGTTGCTTTCAACCTTTAACCCAGTAACAAAAAGAGCACAGCACTAACTCACAACATCATTAATCAAAAAAGGCACGGTATAAAGATAATACATCACTAAGAAGACTGATATGAAGGGAACTATTCTGCAATCTGTTAAGTTAAAAAAGAAAATGAATCTTGGTAGGAACTGCAAAGGGGTCCCACGTAATCTGCAAATTTTCTGCATTAAAATATGATACATCCTGGAGTTTGATGTAAAATCTATCCAAATCATAATGGCGTGGCATCACAATCAGATAACACTCCCAAAGAGTGAGATTTGTTCTGTTAGAGCTGAAGGTATAACGGTGAAGTTGAGGATAAATGTGGATTTGAGGCAGATAGTTAAGTGGGGAGGCTCAGCTTCAGAGATGAATTACTTCACAAAAAAGACACTTGGAAGGGAACAAATATATTTGTTCCTCTAAACAGATTGACAACCACTAAACATGATCTATTATAATATATTGACTATACGCAGCTAACAATAGTCATTATTCGCCTTTTAGCTCTCACTAAATGTTATTATCTTGCCCTCTTTTCTCAATTTGAAGACAAATAATTTCACATCCAATTCTGGACTATTTAATTATGTAGAAAGTTTTTATTCTCCTTTCATTGAATCGGCAAAAAGACAGTTTGGGGATGTTCACTTCAGCGTATTTCACCTGTCTTATATACACTTTCACTTTCTTAAACTTCTTAGACCGTTGCACTGTTTTGCACTGTTTGTTTTGTTTTGTATTGTATTGTATTGTATTGTATATTTTGTGTAAGCACACAGTCACTTCACCACATCAAATTACTTGTTTGTGAAAACTTACATGGCCAATAAAACTGATTCTGATTCCGATTCTGATGACTGTGACAGTATTTGGTGTTACTGCTGCGTTAGCGACTAAACAACATTGTTGTGTTCGTGATTTGTCACTTTCTATCTGAGGATTCCCAGATGCGGGAAAGCAAGAATACAGAAATATCATTTCCCCTTAAATCCTCGAAATCAGTGCAAGATCTACAAACGACGAGCATTTATTTTTCAGTCATGTCATGTTGCAAGACCCTGACAGTAACCGTGAACACGTGATGAGCCGTACAACACAAATGTAATCGCGGCAAACCCCCTGCAGTTCCCCTTCTCTACTGGATCAGTGCCACTGCAATGAGATCACACACTGGTGCCTTCAAGTAGCCACAATGCTGCAGAAAGTTAAAGCTGTGGACCGCTATCCACAACTTGCTCATATGAAAAACACAAATGATAATAGTAAAACGGTAGAGATGATGATTCAAAGTCAAAATGTGAATAGTAATGTCCTCATACTTAAAATGTGAATATATACCATTAAAGCAACAGTATTTAACAATTGTACCTTAACATAACAGCTGAAAAAGATTGTGCCGCTACACTGACTTTTAATATAGCGATGTGCGCCTCCGCCATTGCCATCGGGGGTCTGTGGGGAAAAAACTTGACTATGTAAGATTTTGGAGCCGCATTCCTGATATCAGACAGGTCACATGTCACAGTTTGCATTACACCAGGTTAATGTACGTAGAAGGATTAGGCCTTGCTATGAGGCCACGTGTTACAAAACAATTATATGAATAACAAATTCTGATTTTCATACATCAAATTAACAATATGAACCTTACAGAAATTAGGTTTCACAGATTGAATAGCTGATTGATTTCCTGCACAGAGGTCTCCTTTATGCTGAGATTGTTGTGATTTCTGAGGCGTTGATCATTTGCTGTGAAACTAATTTTAACATTACAAAACACTACAAGGAAATATTTACAAAGGAGAAGGTTCTCCACAACTGTGGGTTGTTATATCATATTCCATAACAAAGAGATGGCCACAATTAACAGGTTAACCACCGGCTACATGTGCAGCGTGATCGTTGCATTTGTCATATTTGTCAGCACATAACACACAAGACATTTAAAGAATGCTATTATATTGCACAGCTACAGATAGAACTATGCTAGTGAAGAAACTTAAAATGTCTGACTTTCGTCTGCAAACAGTCAGATGGGGCTGTGTTCCCTCTGTGGGTTTATTGTGTGTGCGTACATCACGTCTGTGCATTCCTGCTCCTGCGTGTCGTTTACCTCTGACACTTGTGTCGTCTGGTACTCCAGCAGCTGCCGCTGGAAGCCGTCGTTTGGGCCGACGAAGGTGCGAACAGCCTTGACCGCAGACAGACACTCATCCCGGTTGTAGTGGGTAACGGTCATCAGGTAGGCCACCACCATAGTGGTGCTGCGGGACACGCCCGCGAGGCTGCAGCCGAACAAAGAACACAGCGTGGTCATTTTCATAAGGCAACTTCCTGTCTGAACACCTTATTTATTATTTCTGATAAGGAGGTCATTAACAGAACAGGTACTGAAGAGATTATTTTTTCACGGGTTCTTTTTGGTCTAACACCTACCAGTGAACGAGACACGATCCACCATTCAGGCGACATTCATGGATAAAGCTGATGCACTCTTTAAAATGCTGTATTCTGAAGAGGAAAAAGGACAACAAAGGAACTTTAATACAGCAATTTATCATCTGCACTTTGCAGTATAAAATAATTAAACTAATGTTTTGAAAAAATATCCTTTGAATCATCGCTCAAGAAAAAAATAAAGAAACCGCAGTTCAGGATATGAGAAAGCACACTTTGAACTGAAACTCTTTTCCTTTGTGATTCAAATAAGTTTGTGAAACTCTGACAACCTGATACTGTTGTGATTTTGACTGTAGAAACTGCAGGTCCCAGAATGGGTCGGTTAGTTTGGATAAGTTTGTGTTCCAATGTCGAGGAGTAGTGATTTATCGTCAAACTACTCCGACTTGTCATGTGGTGAAAAGATTGGGCCCACTGAAACAGAGAATATGTGGTAGACCAAAGCTCAGACAGTTGGGCAGACAAGGGAAGTAACCGTCTTGGATTTTGTCGATCTGCAAAATGACATCGACATCCAACACTCGTTAATCTGTGTCTCCAAAAGTAAATCACAAAGACAGAAACTAACCTCCTGCCTTAAGTTGGACCGCTCTCCTTGGTATGCTTCCATCCTCCAAACTAAAAGGTAATTACTCATTCTGAGGTTGTGTCAAAACAACGTGTAAGACTTCTTAAATATGCAAGCCAGTTCGAAGAAGAACTACAATACAAAGTCTAGTAACATAATAATGTTCCCAAACCACCAATATTTTGATCAATGCTTAAGATCCCCAAAAGTCCAGATAATTTGAGGCTTATATTAGAATTTTTTAAACTTTTTTTCATGGCACGCCTTCTATATATATATATATATATATATCTTTTTTCTTCATTTGTTCTTATCTGTGTTTTTTACTGCAACATCTTTTACTGTGTATTTTACTTTGCTCTTTTAACTGTCGAAATCTTTTTGACCCCAATTTGTTTTAATTGACTCCTGTACTGCAGCTTTGTCTGTGATAAGTGCAATATAAATACACCTTACTTACTTTTATGCATATAAAAGAACAACAAGCAGCACAGTGGGGTGCAACTTATCCTGTTAATATCCTGCTTGTCTACTGTCAGGAAACACTGATGCTGTGTTGCATGCTGAAGACGTGCGTGGCTGATAGCACCGTCTCCAGAGGAGCAGATGCTGTTACTCAATAGCAGACAGGGTAACCGACTGGGACTAAAATAGATTGACTGGCACTACTTTTTTTCCCTCCTTCTTCCTGACATCCAAAGTCCTCTTCAAAAGATGTCTCCTCAGCACTTAGTTCTGTCTTCCTAGCACAGAGGTTTCCGGCTGTCTTGTTTAATATGCAGAAACTTTGAGGTTTTAACCAGTTGAATAATGCTGGAACAAATTGTTGAGCTAATGTAAATTAAAAAAATTAAAAAATAGATTGTGCAAATTTATGGTAAGTTAAAATGTTATCCAATGCAATTATCTAAATGCAAAATAAATCATATTTAACATTAATAGAGGCATAATCTTTGTTATAAACCACATGCAGCACGGTTAAAGGAAGACTCCTTTAAAACATCTCCTTTTGACCCTGATCAAGATTTATCAAATAAAGTTTTGTGAAGGCTTTGCCTTGCTCTGGTGTTGGTCGACATGGTGTTAATTGTTTCCTTTATAGGGTAAGCAATGCAGCTTATTGAGACAGTAATTGTGATTTAGGGCTTTACAAATTAACCTGACACACACTTTAAGATATTTCACACAGCTTCAAACTGCTACAGTTGCTCCAAAAGAAGAAGAAAAAGAGCCAACATGACGAAAAAAAACGTCCCCTGCTGTGGGTCTTCTACATGGGAGGGGCAATCAGACCTGGCCACAGAGGCTCCCCGTCTGGCAGGGAGCACAGTGGTGCGTCAGTTGGCCTCACCACTCCCATCAGTCAGACCAGTGATTGTGACAGAGGGGGTCGAGACCAACAGCCAGATGGCACACGAGGCTTTCCTTCCTCTGATGCCTGAGGGAAGGACACTTGATTACGACAGTGGAGGTCAGACACCTCCAACCCAACCCAATCAGCAACATCCAAAAAAATACTAAATCCACGATTCTTATTAACTTGCATCATACCCAGCTCTGTTTTTCTTTTTCAAAGTAAAGCAAGTAGAGTTACTTTTCAAACCCCAGACAACACACACTCAAAACAGCCTAAACGTTCCCAATCAGGGAAAGTAAAAAGTCTTTAATAAACTTCAATTCAACTTACAGTCCAACACCGGCCTGTGGTCATTTTTCCTGATCAAGGACCAAGAGTTGAGCCTGCATTCAACCAGCAATGTGTCCCATCTCTGTTCACTGTTTTAACGGCAGGTTCATTCAACACATTGCATCTAAATATTTCTCTACATTTTAATATGGAGATTGACATATCTGAGATTTATGCAACACTTTCATAAAATCCCACTTCTGTTTGTCAAATTACCAAACCAAACCAGCAGAAGGCACCAAACCAGCAGAAGGCACCAAACCAGCAGAAGGCATCAAACCAGCAGAAGGCATCAAACCAGCAGAAGGCACCAAACCAGCAGAAGGCACCAAACCAGCAGAAGGCATCAAACCAGCAGAAGGCACCAAACCAGCAGAAGGCATCAAACCAGCAGAAGGCACCAAACCAGCAGAAGGCATCAAACCAGCAGAAGGCATCAAACCAGCAGAAGGCATCAAACCAGCAGAAGGCATCAAACCAGCAGCAACTAAAAGAATTCTCACCAGCTCCGACTTCAGAGTGGATCATAGAGTCTAAAGAGTATGCATAATTGTGCTTCTGTGATTCCTTCCTTCCTTCTTTCTTTCCTTCCCCTTGATTCCTTCCTATTCAAGGGAAGGAAAGAAGGACTGAAGGGAAGAAAGAAAGAAGGAATCATGGGAAGGAAGGAAGAACAAGGGAATGATTCCTTGATTCCAGCCTTCCTTTCTTCCTTCCCCAGATACCCGAAAAAGAAGGAATCCAGGGAAGGAAGGAAGAAAGGAATCAAGGAATCAAGGGAATCATTCCCTTGATGTGTCCTTCCTTCCTTCCTTCCTTCCTTCCTTCCTTCCATCTTTCGTTCAGGCCTCCCTTCCTTCCCTTAATAAGAAGGAATTGGTTGTTTTGAACGGTGACATGTGTCATCATTAACAGTGAGGACCCTGTAGATGTGGCACAAACTATTGCTTTTCTGAAAAACTCTAGTAAAAAGGGGGGAAAAGGTATTTGATTTAAATGTAATGATAACAGACCACTTTGCATTACTTATAACTCCTGTTTAAAATGTTCATTACGCAACATTATTTAACTCATAGAAATGAAAGGTATTCTATACAGTCCATTGTTATCCCACTGAATTAAATGCTTTGGTTATATTATATTGGTTACATTGTCATTTGAAAAATAAAGTTGAAAATGTTTTTCTTTTAACAGTGTGTATTTCAATGTAAATTTCAGAAGCAAATTTGGCCCTTGCCGCAAAAGGTTTGGACACCCCTGACCTAGAGTCACGGCAAACCGTTAGACTGCTCTAGATGGACAGAAGCTCAAACTGCACGACCTGATTGATGCTTCGGTGTTGAGCCCTTAGCCGGTGTCAAGTGGTTGATTACTGTTGCACAAGGTCAAAACAAATCAACAGAAAGGCTGTGACTAATAAATGTGTTGTGTTTGTGGCCCCTGCAACAGTGGAGGGACAGCTCATGCCTCTTTCAACACCAAAGCTGCCTCCTTATGAACAATGACACACACACACACACACACACACACACACACACACACACACACACTTAATTTTGCCAGTCATAGTATGAACGAAACAACCCGTTGTTAGTTAGTAGTAAATATCAAGGAACTATCCACATCTACTAACTACCATTTTTTTAAACTGTAACAAGTCTCCATGTAACATCTGTAACGGTTTGCATTCGACCGTCACGCCCTGGAGCCACAATCTGGAGGGTAATTGTGTTGAAATAATACTGACTCATCCGGGCTTCCGAAATTCACAAGGACATAAATCTGAGGTATGATCTTTGTCTGAGTGTGTTTGTACGTGTGCAAGTGTGTTTCTGTGCATTTGTGTGTGTCTGTGTTTACTCACAGATTCTGGCTGGAAGCATCAGCTGCGTGAATACAAAGATACGTCATGTCCTGCAAAACATACACGCATAACAACTGAAAAAACAAAAATTTAAGAATATAGGCTGAATGTTCCCTGTAAGTCTTCCCCTACATTTATAATGAGTAACATGGAGGCCCACGCAGGTTCTGCAGGTGAGCGTCTGTCACTCTCATCTCATGTGAGCACAAGGTCGTTTAGGTTTTGGAACCCACAATCCTTTATTGTGAAAATGTGCAGCTTAAAGTGGGTCTGTAATTTCTACTCCCTCAATATAGTTCTTAGACTATTAATGCTTCCTGGGGCTTAGCATTATCTAAACTAACATAATAGTAATATACATATGCTACCGTTCAAAAGTTTGTTGTCAACCAGACAAATTTGTGCTTTCCATGAAAACTCACTTTTATTTATCAAATGAATTGCAAAATAAATAGAAAATATAGTCAAGACATTGACATGGTTCGAAATAATGATTTTTATTTAAAATATTCATTTTGATCTTTAAACTTCAAGCTCAAAGGAAGGCCAGCCCAGTTGTATAGCTTAATATAGTAGAACATAATTGCACAAGGGTTTTCTAACCCTCCATTAGTCTTCTAAGGCGATGAGCAAACACAATGCACCATCAGAACACTGAAGTGATGGTTGCTGGAGATGAGCCTCTACACACCTACGTAGATATTTCATTCAAAATCAGACGTTTCCACCTAGAATAGCAATTCACCACATTAACAATGTATAGAGTTTATTTATGATTAACTTAATGTTATCTTCATTGAAAAAATAAGGACATTTCTAAGTGACCCCCAACTTTTGAACGGTAATATATATATATATATATATATATATATATATATATTTGACTCAAACTTCGAGACCAGCATTAGAAGCAGACTGAACACTTGATATTGTTTAACACCTGGACGTGACATGATGAACATTGTGAGGGCCGAGCTAAGGCTCAATGGATAACAGCCCTGTGTAATAAATCACTGCTACACATATCACCTTCAGAAAAGTGTTGAATGAAACATTAAATGCCCATGAATTAAATATATCACAACTAAGTCATTGCCAAGTAATTACACTACATTGGAGCGGCTGAATAAAGTACATGCACTCTCGAACATGCTCCGAACATAACCCATCACCACCCCCAGCTGGCTGACATAAAGCATCACATTGGTACATGCACTGTCATAACAACATCTCAATGTAGTATTTTGACAGGAAGTACAAATAGTTCAACCAACATGGATGTTCCACTAACCTCAAACACAGGTTTGGCGTTGTTGTACACAGACAGGATGTGGGTGATGCCATTCTTAGAAAGGCTTTCTCTGCTCTCCGCATCTGGGACAAAGAGCAAGAGGAATATATCTCACCGGCCGCGTCAGTGACCGTAACGCCAAACAAACACACACAAACAGTATTGTTGAACGGTGCTGCGGAAGCACCGGTTACTCTCCTGCAGCCTCATTTGGTACGGTTAGGCCTGTGGTCACTTGTTCCTGTCACTTGAACTAATTTTAGCCGTCATGCACGAGCCATCTTGCCGAGAGATCATTGCGGAAGCTAAAGTTAGAAACCTGCAAGTGGCACATGAGCCGGGGTTGTTCGGGGCCAGGGAGCGACACACAGACGTATATTCTAAATATTAATTAAGTGTCTTTGGTCAACAAGGCTTTTGCATCTCATTAATCTGAAATATATCTTTAACAGAAGAACTACTTTCAGCTACAAAAGCTGATGATTGATAGTTCAAACCTATCAACACTTTCACCATTTACACTGATTATGGGCAAAATGCAAAACGTTTTTGACAAACTCTTTTACAACGTAAACATATTCTATTAAGAATAATGTGTGCTGCATTAAAATGGCTACAAAATAAAGCAATATGTTTAAGAATACTAATGCGAGGTGTGGTATTCTACTGTATCAATCTGCCCTCCACTCATGCCTAAATGCAGTGATGGCCCATGATGGTGGTCTTCGGCCTTTGGTAAGCCCGACTCAGCTCTACTTTATGCATCACATTTACAAACATCCAACTAAGTTGCATAATGTTTGTCTTACCTCTTATATTCCCAAGGTAGAGCCCATCGACAACCTGTGAAGCAGCAGTCACAGACATGTTGCTATTAGGTTAGATACAGTCTAGCTTCAACATTTTCACTTGAAAAGGAGCAAATGTCCTGAGTTGAGCCAAATTGGATTTAAGGCTTAGGGTTTAAGGACCGGGTACCAGCACATCATTCCCTCCGGCCATACAAGGCCTGAAGCATCGGTGCATATCAGGACAACGTGATGAGTGGCAAGCAGCCGCTGAGTGTTGCTGTACTTTGGAACTAGTACCATAAAGCAGAATGTTTCTGAGGAGAATCAAGTGCTACATTCACACATATACAATTAACTACTACCTGTTGTAGCAATTAAGAATGGAAACACAGATTACCAATGTATCTTCTTGTTCAATTCATTTTAAGACACCATTTGAATTTACTAGTCTTAGTTTAGTCCATCCTGTTATAAAGACAATATTTGGTGAACATGCAGCGTTAAAATGTATTCTAACTTTCTCTTGACTAACTAATGCAATGGGCATCAATATAATTTGCGATGTTCGCAGTGGACTTTTCGCCATCATTTGAAATAATTGGGGGCAATAATCTATTGATTAGATCCTCAGATCCTCATGAATTAGGTAGGACATCAGCTCTGGATTCCGTATTCACACAATCATACGAATAAATATGAACTCTAGAGAAAAAGAAAATCGAGATGACAAAATATCATCACATTTAAAACTAGGTGATTATTATTTAAAGTATTGGAAGATGTTTACATATAATTGAACCACTCAAAAGGTGAACTTCCTGCCGCACGTAGGGCTTCTGCCCTCATTTGGTTTATTTCCATATCACGTCAGTATGGGGGCGGTCACGTGATCGGTTTAATGACAATGGTTGGGGAGGCACGCAGCTACACGTTGCAGAATATCCCATAAAAAAGGCAACAGGAATGTAACACCTGAACACGAAACGAAACCACAGCCTACCTTATTCATTCCATTGCCCATGGTGACTCTGAAGCAGCCTGCGATGAGCTAACTCTGCTACGATGTACTAACATGGACTTTGAGTCCAAAACTTGAGGCTTGGCTGCAGCTTCAGACTCAACTAACTGTGGACGACCTTCGCCTGAGTCGCTCCGTGGTTCTGCTACTGCAACATTTTGAAGTTCCACCGCCGCCAGCAAGACACACAGAGATGTTGTTGTTCGGCTCCAGCCACAGTTCCGTCACGCCGTACCATCTTCCGGATTGTTTTGACGTGAAACAACCGCAGCTGCCGGTCCATCCGGTAAGTGACATCACAGCGTGTGTCCGCACGTGCCACAGCTCTAATGAGGATGACCATGCATCTGGATTGTGAGGAAACGGACAATAGTGCAATATATGACGTGGCTACCCTATTCTGCCACATCCACTTGGAGACATTATGAAGAAGACGTATATTCATAAACACATCCCTATTGCAAACTTAGCCCCCCCCCCCCCCCGCACACACACACACACACACGCTTTTCAGCATGAAACAATGGTTTTCATGACAACTGCAGTGCGTCACTAGCAAAGAACATTTCACTTCAATTCAAGCCTTCAGACATGTTAATCACAGGAAATGGAGCTGTAACCTAGAACTCTGTAAGTGTACGGTGCAACTATAAATAATAGATTCAGCTCCATTTGTTGGAAAGAAAAGCATCTGAAACTTGAAGTGAGGAAACGCCTCACCACGCCCATATTATAGATACAATAAGCAGTCGCTTAGTTTTACCATCACCTAGAGATGATTACATGCGTAAGACTTTATTTTATTCAAGGTTGTCAAAACCTTGACAAAAGTCCTTTTACACCTACTTTAAGGTTATTTTCTAATGAATATATTACACATCACCAGTACAATTATTTGCAAATGCAGTTTAAATCTGTTGTTAGTTGGCCAACACAAAATAAATTAGACAAATTTCACACCATGCAATCTCATCTTCATTCAATTCTGGGCTCAAAGTGCCATACTCGTGTTTTGAACACATTGCATTAATGAAAATATAATTAGTTGCAACAGGTGAAATACCCAAACAAGAAACATTTCAAATTAAGTGGGGTACAGTATAGTCCTCCTCTCTTCATATAAAACAGTAATTTAACAAAATGCATTTTCCCCACAGTGTAACCAAATGAACACAATTAAAATTAGAAGTTTGATCAGTTTAACCATTTTTATTTCTATATTACAGAATGACCATAAGAGGAAGAGGCCTTCCAAAATGCAGTGGTAATGTGACCAGTTGATAAATACAGAAATATAAGTATTCTTGTATATCTGAGTTGTTCTGCCTTTATCTTCAAATGTGGTTCTTTACTTTTTCCACTGCTTGTTTTCGTAGTCCCACTTGGATGCAAATCCCTCCACAGGGTTCATTCTCATGTCCAACACCCTTTGAAGCTCCTTCTCTTTGTACTCAAGGTCAAATGTGTGTGGGACGGGTCCATACACTGCAAAGAAACAATGTGTTAAATAGTACCAAGTGTAACACAGATGATTGCATTCCTCTTCATTTGAAAACAAAGGCAACGCCACATAATACCAATCTTGCCATAACACTTGTTGGCAGACATACCATACTTTCTCTGCCAGAGCACAATCAGACCAGTGAAGCCAATGAGGAACATCATCCCTCCAACCACACTTTTCCACTCTGACGATCCCTGGTTCATCTCAGGAAAGCTCTGCTTGAAGCTGATGCGGTACACTGAACATTGATAACACAAAATATAGATGATTACAATTGTTCTCTATAGAAATGAGTTTTTATCAATAACACAATAGAATATATATATATATATATATATATATATATATATATATATATATATAAATAATTACAACAATTAATAAAATCAGTTTAAGCAATAATTATGACTATAAAAAAAGAGGAAGACAATCATACATGCAATCTTCTCCTCATCAGAGAGTGTAGCCCAGGAGCCCTTCTCCTTCTCCTTCAGGGACACCTGCTCTGGACTCAGGTTTTGCACATAGCAGACATCTGGGAGGGGATTCTCCCGCCTGTCAAAGTAGGCAGGGAGAGAGTAGCCCTCTACCTTAGCAACACCTGCAGGAGATGACATAGAATGCCTCAACAAACAAGTTTCACCATCACTAAATGCTGACACTAATGCCAATCTTTCCCAACATATGTGTATTCCAAGTATTAAAGGCTTGGTTTTACTTTCTGGTTGGACTGGTATAAGAAAGTATACCAATAAAAACATGTATAATCAGCTACTGGCACACTCAGATATTTTATATGGGCTGGAAAACTTCCAGGCTGCCAATTATTGGCTCTGATCCAACTTCAGCAGTGTGCCAAATGTATATAGCTTATGTGTCAGGTAGTTAAAATTGGAGAATACAAGTGGCTTTGTACACACCAGAAGCACATAACGGAGTGAAACGGTATGTTGAGAACAAAACCAAATATTAACAAGCTAACAAACACAAGGTCATTCAGCAGAAAATACTTTGATTGAAATCATTCTAATTTGAAGGATTATCTTTACTTCAAAAAATACATTCCCAAAACCATTGAGTTTTGTTGTCCAACATAGAATAATGATTTGTATTTTGAGATTTACAATCAGTATCCACCCTTGAAAGGACACTAGAGATTTATTTTTCAGGAAAAACGATGAGGCTTTTTGATACCACAGTAATCATTGATGTAGGAGTTTTAAAAAGCATACAACAATATATTATGAGGGACTAATTCAATCTAATATTAGGGTCCGTTTGAGCCACTTACCATGTCCTCCACGAAGACAAACAGACGTGGAGATGGCTCGCCTGCCAACAAGGCGAAGGGCTTTAGTCGCCAGCATTCTGTGGAAAAGGTCATATAAGGATATGTTAGATAAAACCTTCAGAAATACAAACGTTTCTTCTGGTAACCACGCACATACTATATTTAGATTAGTTGATACAATCATGTAAAGATCACCAAGCAAGTGTTTTTGAGCAAATCTGTAATATGATGTAGCTTACAGCATCTGACAGATGTTTTAAATACTTGCATTCAAACCAAGTCAGGTTCTTGCATAACACGTAAACTATATAGTTACGTGTGCGTTCCATTCACTGGTTTTATATATGTTAATTGAGCTATTGTTGTTCCAAACCAAAGGTCTAACGTTAGCTACAAAGTAAAGCTAAGCTAATGTTAGCTGCACACACAAGGTCATACCGCCCAGGAAATCCAACTACAAGGAAATGCAAGGTTCGTTGAGCCAGTATTGAAATAGTCACGCAATACTTCCCCATGTACTGAGTTTCCATGTATTTAAGCCCATGACAGGCCACTGCAACACCTAGCGAACCAACTATCTGCGCGATACATCCGCCTTCACAAGCCCGATGCTACGAGCTATCCAGTAGATTAGCCCGTCCCAATCTGACAAAGTCACTTGCGCACAATTGATATTTTCGGTTTAAATTATTACTTAAAGTTCGTCCATTACTTCTCTTGTAATGTACAATGTCACAATGCGAGTAAGTGGTACAGTCTGATGTATTTCTACATGGTTAGAAGGATGCTGTTGATAAAAGAAAATACAACCTACGGTCTCTTCCTAGCTCCCGTACGCCGATGCTCTGAAAGGAAGGGTGATGGTGACCGGAAATACGTAAGTCGTGTTAAGTGGACGTGAACAGACCGGATGGGTGATGCTATACGATCTCATTTTACGATACTTCCATTCTCATTTACGGCACCACCGGTGCTGCAGAAACGAGAGCAAGGTGGAAGCGAGACTAGCTTAGATTTCGTAACACAATAATTAATCTTGCGTAACCCTAAGACGATTGTAATTTTTAATATTTGTGAAGCTTACAGGTTCGTGTCAGTCAGGTGGCTGCTGAGGTAGATGTATCTACTTTTCTGTTGGCATTCACGTTAGCTAACCGTAGCAGACAGCGTCTCACCGTGTAGCCACTCAACTTCTCAGGACCTGTCAATTCTGTACCGAGTCTGCCGATTTTCTCACAAACATGCCGATCCAGCTGACAAGTCAGGCGTACTGTAAAATGGTTTTACATTCTGCCAAGTACCCCCACTCCGCTGTGAATGGCTTGTTGGTGGCAGAGAAAATGAAGGAGAAAAAGAAAGAGAGCCACGGGGAGCCGGTGGTGTGTGTGGACTGTGTGCCGCTGTTCCACGGCACTCTCGCTCTGGCCCCGATGCTAGAAGTAGCTCTTACCCTGGTAAGTAGCCGTAAGTTAACCCTCCTGTTACCTTTGGGGTCAATTTGACCCCATTCAAAGTTTAACGTCTCAAAAAAAAAAAACACATTTTTTTTTTTTTTTTTCATGATTTTTTTTTTTTTTTTAGGGGGGGAACTGGGAAAAAAATCAATTCACATGATGATGATATTTTTTCTGTCCTGAACACAACAACTTGTACCCATGTTCTTTTCTTTGGATTTTGACCCAGGGCTGTTTTGACACACACACACACACACACACACACACACACACACACACACACACACACACACACACAATAATACTACCACAGGTTGACAGGAGGACCACTGCTCTGTCTTTTTTTTTAACCCTCCCCCCTGGGGGTTGGGGTCACCCCATTCAATGACATAATGACATTTCATTTTTTTTATTTTCATTTTTTTTTTTTTTTTTTATTTTATTCAAAAAAAAAACATGATGATGCATTTTATGATGATGCGTTTTCATCACTGTTTCCACCGTACACTTTTTATTTAATATAACATATAAATATTAACTTTTTTATTTTATATATAAACAAATAATAGAGTCAACAAAAACAACAACAATATCTCACAAATAAACAAATTAAAATTATTTAATTCATCAAATTTATTGAAATTTTTGTTTTTCATGGTGGGGGTCAAATAGAAGAAGAGGGTAGAAGGGAGAGCAACAGGAGGGTTAAGATGTACAGTTTCACGTGTTTTGGGCACACCTAGCTTAAACCAATGCAATCTGATACACACATAATAGTGAAAAACAAAATGTCCTGATTTGGTTATTGCTATAACATTTTATAGTGCTTTTGATTTGAAAGTTCAGGGTCCTTCTGTAGGCTGACGTTATTTCAGGGTTCGTACGTTCATGGAAAACCTGGAAAAGTCATGGCATTTTAAAATGGTCATTTCCAGGCCTGGAAAAGTCATGGAAAAAACTTAAATCATAAAAGTTTGGGAAAGTCATGGACATTCGTTAAAATCACATGTTCATTTACGCCGAGTTTGAAATAATTCATATGTTTTTTAAAGAAAGACACAAAATATAAGCCGGCGTACACTCTCAATACGCAACATTTTCTAAATGTTTCATGTTTATACCGTGATTTTAGTTTTGTAATGGAAATTTGATTAAAAGTCATGGAAATCCATTGGTCAAAATGTGTAAGAACCCTGGTTAGTGGTGCGTTAAAGCCCCCTTCCTTACTAACAGGTGGTTTTAATGTCGTGCTCCTTTTATTCTCCTAACGACTGTTCACTAAATACTATAATCACCTCTCAGTTTATTGAAACTACTCAAATTGACTTTTTTAGTTTTCTCTTGTTGGTCTGATCTCTGCTGTATTTTCATGTTGGCTCCCATCTCAGATTGATACTTGGTGTAAAGAAAACAATTACGTCATTGCCGGATATTATCAAGCCAATGAACACACTAAGGATTCAAGGTACAGACTAAATAAAATGGAAACCAGGAAAACAGTTAGCGATAAAACCCTGCCCTAAACTACCTTGGTTCATCTCTCTTGCAGACCCAACCAAGTTGCAGAAAAAGTGGCAGCCAGGATTTCTGAGAACTTCAGTGATGCAGCAATTGTTATGGTAATAGTACATGATTTAGACTGGTGTCAATGAAGAGTGTGTGCATTTTGAAAGGGATGGTGTGAGTTTGGTATGTCTATGCATTGATTAGGCTGCTGCCATCAATCTAAATGATATATATGTGTAATGGTTAGCAACATTGTAAAGTATACAGTATTAGAAGTAAGTTCCATAAAGCGTGTCAGACACTGGTCTAGTTCTCCAAAGATATCCATAACATGTCTGTTTGCCCTTGTGGTTTCTCTGTTTTTTCTCTCTCAGGTGGACAACAGTAGATTAAAAATGAGCTGTTTTGAGCCCATTGTGCACATCTATGACCATCATGAAAACAAGTGGAAAAGCAGAGAAGTAACTTTGTAAGTTGCTCTTTGTTTTGAGCCATTTCATTAGAGACCGTGTTATAAGTAAAACCTCTACCACAGCCGGCTTCTGGCATCCACGCTGCCTCTATTCTTCTCTTATTAACTAGCAAAATAGTGTATTGTTTCTTCACACCATTCTTTTGTTGTCTTCCAGTGAATGTTTTGAGGACTGGAGCGAAGCGCAGAAGATCACATCTGCGCTGTTAGAGGGAAGGTCCTACGAGAGCTTGATTGACTTTGACAACCACTTGGATGATCTGAGGAACGACTGGACCAACCCTGTGATCAACAAGTCCGTCCTGGATCTGTGCTAAGCCAGTCGGCCAGGAGTACCCTCACATAGATACACATTTCTGACGTTTCAGCATGCATGGTGCTACTTGCCTTGTAGCACAGGAGTACAATAATGCTGAACACATGATCTTTGTTCCATGAAAAGCTCCCTGCTACTGAGAGGAACTTGCGGAGCGCTGACCGTTTAGGTCAACTTCTCTCACAGGCAAGAGCCATATGTGCTCTGTTGGCATGTGTCGGCCTTTACAAGGCGATGCTGAGGTGATGAAGGCCATTATGTGTTTGACTGCAACTTCATGTTTCTTTTTTCCTACAATGGTTTGTGTTTATTTATAGTCGTGTGCATAAACTTAAATTCTAGAGTTTTTAATAAATTCTTTCCTCTTAAATATTGCAGACATTAGCCATAAAGAGATGATTAAATTTAAGGAGATTATTGTACTACTAAGATATGATATAGATACATGTTCTCTATTTTAGGTGTAGTTTGTTTTAAGCCCTTTCAATTTAAATATAGAACTGTAGTCTGAATATTTTTGTGGGCAGTTTATTTATGAACAATATAATAATATAGAACATGAGAGGCAGTTAATATTTAAACATGATTTCTTATCTCTGCCCTAACTTTTAAAATATATAATTTTAAAAAGTGTAATTCTTATGCAAATATTTCTATGATGGGTGTCTCCTGTTATAATTTCTAGTACACTTCAGAATGTCATTCTTCTGATGATACACATGTTGGCGTATTGGCTTTTGATTCTTGCCTTGGAAGATGTGTTCATAAATGCAGTCCGCCCAATCAGATCACAGGAATCTTGGGTATCAGTTGTAAGAACAAGGTAATAGTTTGTATTTATACTTAATTAACGGATCTAAATACTATTTAATGTGTAATGTTAAAATATTTGAATACTTAATGTTGGCATACAGAACTGCCTTTGTATTTCAAATTAGAATGAATCAGTAAGCTATTAAATAATGATGTTGAAGTCACCTTTTTTTTTACATCCATTTTATAAACTGAATGTACAATGAAATCCCCTTTGGAACCAATTGTTTTGTCAGATTTGTGTTATTTAGTACATGATTTATATTTGTTACTAGGTATACCACTGCCTTTGAGGGCTTCAGGATTTGGTTAAATTGTATATGGTTTAGAAATGCTCAAGTTAATGGCTTTACTGCATCATCAGTAAAGGGTCAACCAGAGACGGCCATAGGTTATCTGCTCTGAAACCATAGAATGGAAAGTAAATATTAAACGTATTTCTTATGTCAATTTGTAATTTATAATAAATGTTGTAACTAACATGTTGAAGTAGAAATACTATAGAAAAAGAAGGGTATTCAGAGTACTAAATTGCATTACATTATGTCACCAGGTCAAATATCAAATAACTCTTCACTCTCCACTGCACTAACCGGTTATAAACAGACTGGCAGAACATTACTGATAAAAACCTATAATATGTTGAATTGCTGTAGATCAAACTGCCAGAGAGTAGTAGTTAAAATAGTTAATACAGAAACACCATAAATATGTTTATCTATAGCAGTATAAGTGAAACCTGAACCACTGACCTGATTGTACTGACTTGACCTTCAGCAACACAACAGAGCAGCAAAAAGAGATCAGACGTTTATCTTAGGAAACTAACTGTTTTAAGAATACAGTGAGGAACTTTAAACTTCTCTGAAACATTCTCACATGAATATTGATGCTTCTTTATGGCCTTCATAAGCAAATGAGCGAAAAGATTGGCTATTTGTACCTAGTTATTGTTATTGCTTTGTTAAACAGTGGCACCGGGTTGGAACTCAAGCAGCTGTCAATGTGTTGGTCAGAGAGAGAGTGAGAGTGAGAGTGAGAGTGAGAGTGAGAGAGAGAGAGAGAGAGATTAAGGGCCGAGCGAATAAATGATTATGAGATTTGACGTGCAGCTCAACAGAACTTCAGTTTGACGACGCCATTAGTCCAACTCGGGTCTTAATAGTGTTTTGATTATCAGAATAAATCTGGACCATATCCTTGATAATAATGCTTGCCCTCTCGCAATATATAATCTTTATCCGCTTTAAATGTTTCACAATGAGGAACTAAATAGTTACGACAGAACACCGGTCCAACAAGTAGGCCTAAAGTAAATCCAGACGACACGATTTAAGGTGCGTTCAAGCACTCCAAACTGTTAAACTGAGCACTGGGCAAAGGTCAAGTATAGCCATAAACTGTAACATCATCATGGTGTTGAAATGTGTCTTGTGGTAGTTTTCAGCGAGATACTTATTGTTATTGACATAGTCGTTTGAAGGAGATAGATTAAGCAGTATTAAATATAAATTAGGGATGGGATTAGGACCTGTTTAACTTTATAACATTAACTTTAAGCATCTTATGATAATAATTAAAACTACAAATACCAAAGAACATCGAAATAAAAGTACAAATATTTGTTCACCAATCATTTGAATTGTGTATTTGTATGCAAATACCACTATCGATGTGAATAACAAGTAACGACACTTATAGCACTTATAGGCAAACACATTGTGACTGATCATTTATAAATGAATGAGTTATTGATTACATTATTGCAGCACTGTATCTGTCACAGTTTAGCTCCACACCTTACTTTTATTAGTTGTTTTCATCCTGTCTCCCTGTTTCACTAACTGTCACGACATTCCAGATCCTGCCTCCCACCTCGTCAGTCCAACTCACTTCACCTGTTCTCTCACCGGCCTCTGGCCACTCCCACCTCGTCAGTCTCATTCCCTTCACCTGGTCCTCATGCCCGTCTCACCTGTTGCCCGTTCCCTCGTTAGTCCCTGCCTACTTAGGTCTCCTCACTTGCACTTGACCTCTGGCAGATTGTTTAGTTTTTTTTTACGAAGTCCTCGAGCGTTCCCCATTGTATTTATACATTTCTGTCTGTTCTGTTCCTGATGTTACTCTGAGTAAAGCATCATTATTTGCAGTTCTGTCTGTGCATGTCTTTCTTCTTATGCAATGTAGAATGAAATCAGGATAAGTACATACTATGTGTCAAATCTAATGGACCACCATGTTTTCATTATTTTAAATTTGTATTTTATTCTAGTGTTTGTTGATTTTGTTATTGGACTGACAGCAAGTGAAGGTCTCCATTTGATAATTATGAGTCATGGGAATTATGTGTGTTTCTCAGAGTTTAGTCATTTCGGGGCTTCTCTCTCTAACTGGGAATGTTAGTTTTGACTAAAAGTGTTTTATGAAGTGAAACTTAAAACTATAATTAGTAAAACTATACTGAGTAAAAGTCCTGCCTTCAAAATGTTACTTCAAGTGAAGAATGTACTAAAGCCTTAGCTTTTAACTATAATATGATGGATTAAAAAAATAAGAATGTATTAAAATGTATTCCTAAGCAATTTACTGTATTTTAATTTCCCACTTTTTTTTTACAAAGTGCTTAGCTGGTTTTCTTTGGCTTATTTATTCTCCCCATTGTCATCATAGTCATTAGCCATCCAGCAGCAGGGCACCATTATTCACGTTTGCCTTTAAAACAATCCTGAATGAACAGAGCACAGAGTTCTCTGTATGCAGCGCAATACACCTGACGGCTGACCCATGATAGGGGGTTGCCACCCAGTGTACAACATAGGTATTACATGAGGTTAACACAGGAAAACATACATAGAAAATATTTCCGAGAAATTAAGCTACTCAACAACATCACACTCCTACTTACACTAATAAAATGATAACATATAATACATAACATTTCGAAAAGGGTACATTCTGTATAATTTAAGTCAATTTTGATGGTATGTATATTTACTACTGTAAAGTTAACTTGATTTGCAGGGCACTCAATCAATGCACACTATATCTGTAAATTCTGTATACTCCCTACTCCCTGTGTACATGTTCCCCCTATGTGTATTGTTGTTTGTGAGTTAAGTTAAATGTTAAATGTATAAGCTACTGAATGACCTACATTTCCCTTGGGATTAATAAAGTATCCATCTATCTACCTATCTATCTATCTATCTTCATCACTCATCACTTGGTCAACAGTGCCATCTAGTGGCGCTTATTTGCAACTGTTGTTGATGTCACATGACCTACTTCTTCTTTCCGGTCAAAAATTAAGAAATGGACAGCATCGTCACTGAAACTGACACGTTGTCTACACATCCAGACAGGTATATTTATCATGTATTTTACATTTAAATAATCCGAATGGTAGAGTTACATGCAAGAACAAAACAACAAAACGGCTAAAGTCCGCAATGGTACGAAGTGGCCACCACGTGACTGTTGGTGACGTAGCTCTCTCTTCCTACGTCTCCCTGGTACGTTCATGCACGCTCCAGCGCGGGAAAAAGCAGACTGGTAGACCTGAGCTCGGGTTAAAGTATTGGGAAAACAAAGTTATCGAGCCAAACAAGGCAGCCATGGACCCCTCGGAGGTGGAGTTCCTCGCCGAGAAAGAGATGGTGAAGATAATACCAAACTTCAGTTTGGACAAGATCTATCTGATCGGGGTAAGGAGCGTTACGTGTGTTTGCCAACACGTTGTTTTACGTGAAAGCTACTGTTAGTTATGACGTTAGCCGCAGTAGCTCAGTAGCTAACGCCAGCATAACCCAGACTCTACAGTCCGGTGATGAACAGCAGCGAGCTTCTGTTCTAACGTCCATAGGTCAGAAGCGTCAGTGTCGCCACATTTATATTTCACCTGTTAAGCCGAAGCACCAGCTGTGATCTCCTCGACGTGTGTGTGACGATGAAGATGAGGATGAAGACGTGTCTCTGTCCTCAGGGGGACCTGGGTCCCTTCAACCCGGGGCTGCCTGTGGATGTCCCGGTGTGGCTGGCTCTCAACTTGAAGCAGAGGCAGAAATGTAGGATCGTTCCTCCTGCGTGGATGGATGTCGGTGAGAATGAGATCCGCCGTTTTCAAGCGGCTGAGACGCATGACTATCAAATATCAAATAACGGATAACATGTGTATCTTTTCTTAAGAAGTTACTACTCTTTATTCAAGATAATTCGTGTCTCACATTAAAATATGTCTGTGAGTATAATTTGTACACTTGATTAAGACGTTTGGAACTTTGTTTAATACTTAACACACAACGTGTGTTTTCTTCTTCTGTGGTGTTTCAGGAGGTTCAACCTTAAAAACCTTCTTCACAGCGTTCACACACTAAACAATAAAGTTATTTACACAGAACAATTAGAATCACGTTGGACTATTTAGCGATGTTTGCATTACACATGATGATCTGAAGAAAACAAATTGATTTTAAGATTACTACATTCAGCCATAATCAGAAGTATACATACATTAGCTTTATTATTATTATTATTGACACTTTGATTTGTTGAATGGGGTATATTAGGATGGAGCCTGTATTCTGGACTTTTCTTATTATCAACAACAACTAACAACCCGTTTTCTCAGCCCCAAGCCAAATGCACATTTCTTCCATCTTGCAATGTTGTTTATTAAGTTTAGTTTTTGACTTCCCTGCTGTTTTATAATGTGCAGAGAAACTGGAGGAGATGCGAGAGCTTGAGAGGAAGGAGGACACCTTTACTCCGGTTCCCAGTCCGTACTACATGGAGCTGACCAAAGTGCTGCTGAACCAGTGAGTCAGAGGAACTTAAGTGATCCCCATCCAGGATTACTGTCTTCCGTCTTATTGTGTTTATAGTAATGAAATGCTCCTTTATGGTCCGTGTGTGTGGATCTCTACTTCACATGCCTGTTTGTGCGTCTCTGTAGTGCGTCTGACAACATCCCCAAAGCAGATGAGATCCGCACGCTGGTCAAAGACATCTGGGACACACGTATTGCCAAACTCCGCCTCTCCGCCGACAGCTTCATCAGTCAGCTGGAGGCGCACGCCAAGGTACAACTGAACATGAATATTCACACACTCGGATATTGTCGAGCTTTTAGCAATTAGTCAAACAATTGATTAGGCAATTAACAGAAACTAATCCAGCATTTTTTCAAATTCCCTAGTTTTAGCTTCTTGAATGTGGATATTTGCTCTGCTGTGATCTTGAAATAAATATATAGGTCTTAAAAGAAAATCCTGGGAACCATTGATGGCTGTTTTTCACTATTCACTGAAAGTCTTTCAATTTAGACTAAACAAATACATAATCGATAGATGAATCCACAATAAATACAATGTGTTAGTGACAAGGATGCAGGTAACAGCTGCATATGTGTACAGCCTGTTTGTGCTCTAAGTCTAAAGAGCATCTTTAAGAGATGACAAACTCTGAACATTCATTAGTTAGATTGAACAAGATTCACAGTCAGCCTCGGTGTCCATTACCCTTGTATCCCCTCATCTGGAGGCCGTACGGCTTTCTGTTTCCCTGTCGTTATATTAAGAGTCAGCCGATGACGCAGCACTCATTAGAGAAAGAAGGTTAGATCTACTAGTGTAAAACTGACCTGGTGTCATGTCTCTGCTTGCGTCCCTCTGTAGCTGGACAACCTGACTCTGATGGAGATCAACACCATACGAGCATTTCTTCTCGACTCTCTCAACTGCATGTACAAACTACGTTCCAACCTGCAGCCAGGTTCAAGTAAGAAACAGTTCACGGACTATTGAGGCCCGACAACCGGTTTGGACCGCAGACCGAGACTCTGATCGTCTTTGGACTAAGGCTTGACCGTCTCCCCAGGCTCTGGCATTACTGATTTATGGTAATGGTGATTGAAGCTAATGGAATTTTACTCGGCTTCTTTTAAGGTGTTATATATATATATATATATATATATATATATATATATATATATATATATATATATATATATATATCTGTGTGTATATATTTTTTTTGGAGTCACCATTTCTGTGTCTGTTTGTAAATAAATGTATTTGAGTATTTTGTAGTATTTCTATTTCCTATAAGTATACTTTTCTTCTCCCGGGGAAAAAGCTGAACATTTAGAGAATTCACTGGCTTTTTATTAGGTATTTTGTTTAACTTTGTATACAGTTGTATAGAGAAGAAAAACATCTAAATGTATTTGCTGTAGTTCAGTGGTTCTCAAATGGGGTTATGTATGATTAAAAACAAAAAGAGAAATTTGTTTTTAAATAAGCATCATTATCACAGGATGAACTGATCAAAAAAATCAAATAACTTAATATAGAAACGGAGACATCATCTGAGGGAGGAGCTATATTTAAAATCTGAACTAGTGAATTGGTGGTTTACCACTGGTTCTCAAATGGGGGTACATGATATTTAAAATAAGCAATTCAAAAATATTTCATAAATATTCAGTACAATAAGTGTAAAAGGCATTTTATATATTGTATATTAAATCAGACACTGATGGCACAGTGCTGTGTATTCAATATTTTATTGAATCCAAAATGTTTTTTCCTGGTTGCGGGGTACTTGCCCCCCCCCCCAAAAAGGTCCATAGGGGAAGCACTGCTCTATAAAAATTAAATGGCTGCCTAGTTTAGCATACTAGGCGTTTTAAATTCCGTAATTAAAAGTATGAAAATAAAATGTCTGTAGTATATCTCTTAATGATAATGTATAAACAAATCTGCAAATGTAAGCTCTTGTGGGAGCACTTGCCCTATATTTGACCCATCCTAAATATTTAAGGAGCAACGGGGAACCTCAGCGCAGCATCAGGACCGACTCCAGCTCTCAGGTCAGTGCTTAAGAGGAGGGCGACTAAAGAAGCATTCGTAAAAATGTTTATCTTGTGGGGTGGAAGGACGACTCATTACATTTCTAACGTAAAACCAGTGGCAAGTTAATATTGTTTAAGGTATAATGTTTCTATACTGACACGTATACCAAGAACATTTGCCAACACCGGTCCAACAGCAAGTATTATTAGCCGTCCAACGACAGTCCACCTACCAGCACCACAAACAACGGTTAATATTTAACATTTTTGAAATATTTTATTTTCTTTTTTGTCTGAAATCACAGCCATATATTCATAAATACCTAATTACTACATTCAACAAAGAATATATTACATTACAATGAATTCAAACAAGTACATTTCTTTAAAAACAGGATTTCACAGCATCTAGACATCCTCCACCGAGTCATGGGGCTATTGCATGGGCGTGCGTGGGCGGGACACAGGAAGGCCTCGGGCAGCTGACCTCAGCGTGACCTCAGCGTGACCTCTTCTGCTCTGTAAAAATGACAGACTACGCTCTGCATCCACCTGATCCTCAGAACTGGGCCTCGTTTATAAAAAAAAGAAGGTGTGGCGATTAAATTGGTTCTCAGAGATGCATTTGAGATAAAAAGGAATTCTGTGTCGTTTCTTGGCATGCACATATTTGAAAGGTGTGAGACGTACAGTAGACACTTGAAGGTGACATGTTGAGTCCCTGATCACTGGCGGTGTGTGTAGAACGTCCATCATGTGGACTGCAACTCGTTCACATGCTCCCAAATTCTTGAGGCACTTGTAATTAGCATATTGTATGTAGGGGGTGTGCTTCAATACTTATAAATTAACCTTCTGCACATTTTATATATATATATATATATATTTTACGATGAAAGTGAAATCACTAATTGTCCCACCCCTGTAACTTGTGCAGCCCTGTACATTCAAAATGATGATCTCCACCTCCTTGCTGGCCTTTGGGGTCTTCAATCGCACACGCCACCATAATGCTGAGTCAACAGTTACAGGGTAGAACGTGTGTGTGTGTGTGTGTGTGTGTGTGAAAGGCTATGTCAATTAAACCATTCAGATTTACTACAAAATGCCCAGTTTGAAAAATGTCTCCGTTATTTATACACGTTGGGAGCTTTGGATGGTTGGAGAACACAGGGGAGGAGATGCAGGAAGAAGAAGCCGAGTGCAATCTAAAGGTATCCGCAGTGGAAGATGGCTACTCTGGTTTGAAGGGTTGGCTACCTAATTGCAACTTTAATTTAAAATTAAGAATCCAAAATGCAACCTTGTTTTTTTTTTTTCCATTTTGGCACTGTGTCCTCATGACTGCTGATAAGGGCTCGTAAGGCGTGACTTTATGCAAACCGTCGTATTATTTGAGTCTAATGCTAAATGATGTCATACAAAGTGAAGTGAAAGGTCCAATGGTTGGATAAAGCATCACAAAACAGCTTCACCAGCTGGCGGCTTAAGAGACTCTTCATGTCTTTACAAAATCAAGTATGTCAAGTGACCAAAGGAAAAATGAAGAAAAATAAAAGAAGCTCATTATATCGTCACGGTGGATCTCGACTGGTTTCTGTTAGAGAATAGCACGAGCGGAGCAGAGGAGTTGGTGATGGGAGACACGTGTTGCTGTGAAGGAAGCGGGAGGAGGGGGCGGGGCCGAGCCTCGGGACCTCGGGGCTTCGCTGAGCTCAGACGCCAGACGAGGTGTGGCTGGGTCAGGAGGAAGAAGAAGAAGAGTGGACCCTCTTCTCTCTCACTCTCCCGATGCCTCAACATGAGCTGTTCTGGCCAGCAGCAGTACGAACATCAAAAGCAAGGCTTTCATTTCCAACCCCCCCTTCCCCCACCCCCCCAAAAAAAGCATAAACATATAAAAATGGCAGGCTTTTTTTCTTTAAAAGAACAATGATTAAAGTAATAAAAACATACAAAATCTTTTAAGTCTTCATATTATTTACAATACAAGGCTGAAGCACCTTTTTAAAATTCTCAAATTTTTTACTATTTTGTCGAAATAAAACATTTCCTTAATTCTTTCCAAAAATGTGCATTTGTCTAAGTTCTTCCCTAATTTAAAACAGCTCTTTGTTGTAACGCAGTACCACCAGGTAGTTCTTCAGCTTTTATTCTTAAGTGCATTTCCAGTTCAAAAGCTCACGCGGCCGCTGTGACCGGCGTCGGCCCCGACTGACCGGAAGCCTTCGAAGCGTCCGAGTGTCTTGGCCACGCCCCCTTTTGGGGCGGCTGCCCCCTCATTGGCAGGATTGTCTGTGTAGCTGTGGCGGCGAGGGATGCAAGGACCGGACAGGAGAGCAGCAGGGACCGCAGAGTGTGTGTGTGTGTGTGTGTGTGTGTGTGTGTTGATCTTCCGGTACTCCCTGCCCCATGCTCTCCCATTGGCTACATTGGCACACGTTAGTGGCTCAGTCCAAAGACCGTCCATCCTCCTCTGAATGGTCCCCTCTCGTCTCTCCATTCGCTCCATTCATCCATTCATCCATCGAGGCCAGCCATGTTCTCCTCCGTGGAGACGCGTGGCCCCGGCCGTGAAAAATAAACTCTGGGTGTCAGTCTGAAGGGGCCGCCCGCTCGCCGTGTCGGGGTCACCTGGGGGGGTAGCCCTTGTAATGGCCGCCTCGGGGCCAGTGTGTCTGTGGCAGCGTCAAACACTTCCTGAAGTGCTCCAGCTCGGCTTGTAGCTTCTCCCTCTCCATCGCCAGCTTCTGTCTCTGGGACATCAGCTCCTACACCACCAGGGGCGCAGGGAGGGAAGACAAATAAGTTAACAACAACAACAACAACAACAACACACATCACAACAATGAGGACATTATTTCTGTCACATGGCATCAATACAAAGGTGGAAAAAACCAAGAAGAGCACGATGTTGTGACGCTGTCATTTATGTCACAAACAACGAGATGTTTGATCATATGAAATCACTTCTGAAAACACATTTTTATAGAACAGCTTTTAAGTGATGTTGTCCTTTTATTTTATATTTGGTTCCCCTAATTTAATTTGTCTGTTTTTTATTTTATATTTGTATCCTACCATTCTATTTGTTTTGACTCTCTGTAGAGCACTTTGTACACTTTGTTTTTAAAGGTTCTATATAAATGAAGTGATTATTTTTATTATTAATATTATTGTTATTAATATTCCAAGAAGCATTATAGAAGTGTATCTAATGCTCAAGGAAGTATGTGTGACACGGGGTAGGTATTTATGAGTTTGGGCTTCAAGATAAAGCAACGTGTATGATCATTCACAGTTACTGGTGTGTGTGTGTGTGTGTGTGTGTGTGTGTGTGTGTGTGTGTGTGTGTGCAGGCGTCCTACCCCCATGCTGTGAGACAGCTGCTCTGCAGTCAGACTGAGGTTGTAGTTCTGAGCTTCTAGTCTTCGACACTGGCTCTGCAGCACCTGTCGCTCCAAACTTTGCTCTAGAGGACGACAGTGAGGAAGAGAAGATGGGGAGGAAACGCGTTAGTTTGGGTACGAGAGGAAAATAAACACAGCTGGGAGCATCCTGCAGACTTCACCAGGTTCTGTAGATTAATACGTCTTCATGTTTAAAAAGGGTTATACAATAAACCAGGGATATTGTGTGTTTTAAAAGACGTCTATTGATGAGATGATCTCCGGTCGACTATATTTCCAGTAAAAATCCAAATCAGGTCTAATTCCAACCAACAAACTGATTTAAGATGAAAACTCATCCCCCCCCCCCCCAAGGAATATAGGGAAACACTGAATTATGAACCTATAAAATGAGATACTGATGTCTTTTTCAAAGGAAGACGTGATGAAACGCCATAAATAACAGGCTAGAAGAGACGTAAACACCCGAGCGTGATGACACCTGTACCAGCATCCCTGCGTGTCTGCAGCTGCTTACCTTCAACGTATTCCTGATAAGCTTCAAAGATAGATTCGATCCCCTGCCACTTGGAAGCGGGAGCCTCCTCTTCCTCCTCCTCCGCCTCCTCCTCGGAGTCATCCGGACCGGAGAGCTCCTCCCTCGTCCCCGAGGCCTCCCGGTGAAGCGCTACAGAGAAGTGCTGCCCGTTGGGCTGAGGGTGAGCCAGGGAGAGGGGGTGGGGAAACAAATGTGCGTTGGGGTGAGACTGTGGATGCGGCGGCGGCGGCGGCGGCCGACCGGGCGCGCTCTGAAGCTCCGGGATGTTGTAGTGAACCGAGGACTCCTGGAGGTGGGACGCCTCCGACATTCCCGTGGCACCGCCTGCAGGACGAGATGGGAGAGAAGGCAACGGTTTTATATTTCACACATTTGTATCGGTTTCCATCAGGGCGGAGGGATTAGTGGATCCATCTAGCGATAACAATAACAAATACTTCTATTATCAGTTCATCTGCTGATTATGTTCTCAAAGAACTGGGTAATGGTCTGGTCTCTAACTTGTCAAAGAATCAGGGTTCCCCGTATCTAGAGCTTGTATATCAAATCGTCTCTTACGGGCTTAGAAATGATGACATGTGATAATAGAATAGTAAAAATAAACAAAACTGCCACAGTTACCAACCAGCAGTGACTGATGTTTACCCTTTTAAGGTGTGAACACTTAAGTTGTAGCAGCATGTGCTAAATGTGACATCTTCAAACAGCTAAATTGAATTTAGTCTACCGTCATCGATTCCCAAGAAAACACAGATCGTTCTTAAGTGGGGAATCTTTGGCAAAAAAGTCAATTGATAATCAATGAAAACAATAAATAAATACAAACAATAAAGATGACAGATTTATCAATCAAGTTGATTTATCACGCACACATGTCAATCAATATCAATATCAATATTGGTTAAACAAACACACCGTTTGAAGGCTGATGACATTGCCCAGACATGTCCTAACAAAGGGAGGTATTGTTGTTGTTCTGGCAACCTGGAGGCCCCCCCCCCCCAGGCTTTCTGCTGGGAGGGGCTCTCCCCTGGACGTTGGTTCCCGGGGCTCACCTTTGTGTTTCTGCAGAGCCTTCTGAGTGGACTGCAGCACCGACTCGTGGAACTGCTGGGCGAACTCCTCGGGCGTGAAGCTGTCCCAGGGCTTGGTGCGCCCGTTGCCGCTGTGATGGCCCTCCTTGGCCTGCAGGGGGAGCGGGGGCCGCAAGCTGTTCAGCAGGCTGCAGCTTCTCTTGGCGGCCGGCCCCTCTCCGGGCCCCCGGGCCTTGTCTGGGTAGACAGCTGGAGAAGGGGGTTCCTTTGGTCGTAATGTCTCCCCGAGGGGCTTCGGGTGACCATTGGGGGACGCTGGGCAACGCGAGGAGGAGGAGGAGGGGCTCGAAGGTCTGACGCTGTGCTGGCCCTCTGATTCAGAGGAGGGCGGGGCCAACGCAGAATCTGCAATCGGTTGAACATAGGCGAGTCAATACGAGGTCACGCTCCACGTCGCTAAAGGACGAAACGCGTCACACAGATGAACGATGATCACACGGAGCCAACACTTTGGGGATGAGCGAGCGAGCGTGTGTGTGTGTGTGTGTGTGTGTGTGTGTGTGTGTGTGTGTGTGTGTGTGTGTGTGTTTGCGGGTCCGTTAGCGCGTGCCTCACCAGATCTCTGTGCTGGAGGACTCTTACATAGCGGATGAGGCGCATGTCTAATGGTATCCAAGGTTACGCTTTTGTCTTTAACGGCGTGAAGCAGCTCAACCACCCTTTCATTATCTAGGAGACAGAAAATGAGTTAGTCCCGCCTGCGCGTAACTTCACTCGCAACGCGTGTGCGTAGAAGATGCGGTTGAGGCCGAGCGGTAAATCGAGAGGATCGGGCTCTGACCAGTCGACCCGCTGAGGCCACGCCCACCGCCTCGTCAGTGCGTGGGCGCGTATAAAGAAAGTGTCGACCAGCAGAAGCGTGACCCGAGTCCCCCCGTGTAGCGGGGGCACTGCAGCGCATTACATCACACAGTGAATACGCTGCGTATGACACGGGGGGTTGAGCGCGGCACGATCCTCGTCTGACCCCTCGGTGATTTCCTTCAAGCAGTCAAAGCGCGCCGCCGGCAGAGCTCGGCAGAAGTGAAGTGTCAGCGAGCCGAGAGCGGCTGCTTTCTAAGAGCTCGGCGAGCGCTCACTCAGCCAGGCGTCCTTTAACTTGACAGGAATGAGATGTCGGAGAGACGAGCCGCGATGTGGGGATGTGGGGATGTGGGGATGGCACGGGCAGGGCTCTTACACATGTTGACCGATGGATTTCAAGGACTTTTCCATGACTTTTCACCAAATTTCCATGACCAAACTGAGATCTCGGTATAAACGAACATTTTAGAAAATGTTGCGTATTGAGAGCGTGTGCCAGCTTATATTCCGAGCGGCTTTCTTTAAACTTTTTTTTTATTATTTCAAACTCGGCGTAAATGAACATTTTAACAAATGTCCATGACTTTTTCCAAACTTTTATGATTTAAGTTTTTTTTCATGACTTTTCCAGGCCTGGAACATACCATTTTAAAATGCCATGACTTTTCCAGGTTTTCCCTGACCGTACGGACCCTGAGGGGGGGGCCTCTGGCTCACGTCTGGAGCCAGCTGAGGCAAACGGACACCGCATCCATCAATGTTTCTGATATTTCAGTGGAGTCAGCCACCTGGGCCCACCGGTTATTTTCTTAAACAATAAGAGCGCCGTAGCTTATTTAATTAAGAATGGCCTAGAAGCATTGTTACGCACGGTTAAGTATTCCGCTGGTTAACTCCTTGAAACATAATCAAACAAAACGATGGGTGAGCGCCACTAACGACGTCGGGCAGTGGACCGCCTCACCTCTCCGCTGCTCGATGGTGACGTGGGACAGCTTGAAGGTGGTGAGGAAGCGCTTCTTATCCTCCAGCTCCGGCGCTCGGTCCATCTCCTCCGGGGTGAAGCGCGTGCTGAGCTGGGGGGGAGGAGGGGGGGTGCGTTTGGAGTGCGAGAAAGGCGGCGAGGGGCTGCGCTCCCTGAGCCGCCTCCTCCGTTTCCTTCTCTTCTGCTGCACCAGGTCGTCTCTCCGGCCCACGGTGGTCAGGCCGAACGCTCCCAGGAAGTCCAATTTCTGTGCAAGGGAGGCAAGATAAACCGTTATGTTTCGCCACGAGTGTTTACGCGGAGAGAGAGAGAGAGAGAGAGAGAGCACGCGTTGGCGGCAGCTTTACCTCGGTGGAGTCGTCCAGTTTGAGGGGCGGCTGCTCCGCTACTCTCCGGAGATGGGCTCTCACCTCCTCCTCGTCACTCTCGTCGTACGAGTCGTCCAGCTCATAGTAGTAACCTGCAGCGGGCAAAGAGGTCACTACTGACACCTCACTCTGAAACACTCTCATCAACTTGAGTGTTAAAGATAAAACAAGATAAATTCTGTGATTTCTTTCCAAAGAGTGCATCAGAGTGTGTTCAGGTGGGCTTGGGGCGAGTACCTTTTTCCCTGGCCTCCCTCCTCCTCCTCTCCTCCTGGTCCAGCTTGCTGACCGGCCTCCGGTGCTGCTGAAGGACGTCGTCGTAGATCAGCGTCGCGTCCGGACCCGGACCCGCCGTGGCCACCGGGGCCGCCCCCGGCCCGGGGACCGCCCCGAGCCCCGCTCCGTGTCGGCCGTGCCCCGGGTGTCCCTGGAGGCTCTTCAGCCCGGCGTTGCTCTTCATGGCCCCGTCCAGCTCGTACTGGCTGGACAGAGACAGCGACACCCTCTGCTGGCTGAAGAAGGACTGGGTGGATTTCTCCAGGTCGGCGAGGAACGTGCTGGGCTCCGGCAGACCCGGAGGACCTCTCATCGGGGGGTACTTCTCCATGGACCCCCCGTCTCTCCGCCGCGCTCCGTCCTCGTACTTCGAGGGGCCCGGGGGCAGCCGGCTGAGCTCGTAGTGTCCCATCCCTGAGGGCTCGTGGTTGCGTCTGGACTCCGAGGGCGTTTCGATGAGCGAGGCCGGGTTCCACAGGGCGGTGGGGGGGTGGTGTTCGCGTGGGGGCTGGGGGGGTTTCGGGGAGATGAGCGGCGGAGGGGCGCCCAGGTGAGGGTGGAGCTCCCGGCTTCCTGGGTCGTGGTGATTTGGTATGGATCTGTCGGGACGCAGATGGGACGGGGGTCATGTTAGAAATACTCTCTCCTCTGAGATATATGAATAGTGTTCTCAAGGTAAACACACACAAGGAGACACAGCATCGCCGATAGCCCCTGATCCCTGTCAGTGTGTCTGTGAGGTTGTGTGTGCAAAGCAGTGTTATCAAGCCCAACCAGAGTAGCCCAGAGCGGAGGGAGGATGTGGCCAAGACACACACACACACACATGGAGAGAATAAGACCCGGGGAGCAGTGTGAGAGAGGCCAGGAGAAGTATTCAGGCAGAGAAGGAAATAATTCACACGGTTAAGGAAAATTATGGATTGTCAGGAACTGAATCAGAGATGGAGAAGAAGCATATTTATGTAAAAAGGGAACGAGGGTCAAACTAGATGCTTGATTCAAATAATTGATGGCGGTCGCGAAAAATAAATGGCAACACTGAGGAAGATAGAAAGGCAGACGGCTGATGGACGCTGTCGCCAACGCCTTTCAAACCTGGCAGGATCGCACACGGCATGACCAGTCAAATCATCTGTGTCTCCCTGTGTGTGTGTGTGTGTGTGTGTGTGTGTGTGTGTGTGTGTGCATGTGCGTTATCTGCAATCTGCAGCCTGTGAGCTGTGATTCTGCGATTATACCGCTGGGTCACCGGTAGCGGGCGTGTGTATCTCTCCTGTGCGAGCGCTTCAGAATTAACCGCAGCCTCACTTGTGAGCGCACACAACAACACAAACACAAACACAGGCCCGGGGACAGCGGAGGGTAAGCAGGGGGGCTTACGCTGAACAAGGTTGAGAGGATTAGCGGAGAATTAGCCTCTGTGTACCTTCGCCCATCCCACTCACTGCCTGTTGGAAACCCCTCCTCACGACACATGAACAGCATCGGGACACCATCCTCCTCCTCCTCCTCCTCCTCCTCCTCCTCCTCCTCCTCCTCCTCCTCCTCCTCCTCCTCCTCCTCCTCGGCATGCCCTCACTGTGTCGCCTCACCTGTGTGGGTCTGTCCTGTGGTCCGAGGCGTCAGCGGGCCGGCCCAAGTCCAGGTGCTGCTCCAGAACCTGCTGGCGGAACTCAGACACCTGGTACTGACGGTCCTCTTTCTCCTGCCGCAGCTTTCGTTGCCGCGCCAACCACCTCTCCTCCTCATTGGTCCTCTGAGCGATCATCGAGGCCGAGAGCCCCGTCATTACGCCGCCGGACCCCATGAAGAGGCCGTGGCCCGGGATGAGCCCAGGGATGGGGTGATGGGACTGGACCATTGAAGGGTGGAGGCCCGGCAGCACTGGCTTGGGAGCTGGAGGGGCGGAATCTTTGGTTTTCTCTGTGGAGGGGAAACATTTTCACATTTAGGGGGGCAACTTATTGTTTTTCATTCGATTATCTTCTCAATTCATGGACCATTTGTTTAGCGTGGACAACTATGTGACATGAGGAGACACAGATAAGAGCACACGTTCTTCAAACTGTATGTTTTATCTGACCAAGAGATGCAGTTTAAAATCATAGAAGAATTTTAAGGCCTTTTTAGGCGAATAGTTTAAGAAATGACTTAAACAATTAACTGATCCTTATCTATAGTCGACTTGTTTATTAATTGCCTCATTGCTACAGCCAGGGTTCTTACACATGTTGACCAATGGATTTCCAGGACTTTTCCATGACTTTAAATCCAATTTCCATTACAAAACTAAAATCTCGGTATAAACATGAAACATTTAGAAAATGTTGCGTATTGAGTGTACGCCGGCTTACATTTTGAGCGTCTTTCTTTAAAAAACATATGAATTATTTCAAACTCGGCGTTAATGAACATGTGATTATAAAAAAAAACATGACTTTTCCCGAACTTTTATGATTTATTTGACATTTCCAGGCCTGGATGAGGCCTGATGGAGAGTGTTTATGAGGACGTGTGTTTACAAACAGGAGGATTGCAGCTTCAGGAAGCGACAGAGGGAACCTCGGACACGTACCGGCCCGGTTCGGGGTGAGCCTCTCGGGCTTGGTCCGGTCCTCCTGCCCCCTCATGGCGTGCAGCTCAGCCAGATAGTGGTTCTCCAAGGCTTTGGAAGCCTGCAGCTCCTTTTCCCTCAGTGCTCTCTCCTTCTGCCTCTCCAGCTCCTTCTCTCTTTCTCTCTCCCTCTCCCTCTCCCTTTCGTGCTCCCTTTCCCTTTCCCGCTCTCTCTCCCTCTCCAGCTCCTTCTCCCGCTCCCTCTCCCGCTCCCTTTCCCTCTCCCGCTCCTTCTCCCTCTCGGCCTCGCGCTCCCTCTCTTTGTCTCGCTCGCGCTCTCGCTCCCGCTCCCTCTCTCTCTGTCGCAGCTCGTCCTCCAGCTGAAGCCTGAAAAGCAAAGGATGGACAGAGAGGTAGAAGCAGAACGACGTCAGTCACAGAAAGAAATGATGGCACACACACACACACACACGGCAGTATTGTATGAATGCGTGACGTAAGGGGACTTCACCTCTCAGACTGCAGCGCGGACATGGAGGGGTGCGTGAAGTCTCCAGGGTAGCGGACCCCTGGGAGGTGCATGTGCACAGCAGAGGGGTGGATGGGAGGTAAAGCTCCCCCTCCTGGCAGCTGATAGAAAGGTGACCTCAAGGCAGAGAGGCAGAATGGGTCATCCATCCTGGGAGATAAGCATTGCCATAAAGAAAAGAGAGAGAGAGAGAGAGAGAGAGAGAGAGAGGATTCAGTCCCCCCGTGTGACAGTGAAGCATTCCCTTTCATTAACCTGTGCGCCTCCATCTCCCAAAGAGGCAACATCACAGGGTCTCCCATATCTCACCAAGGCAGCCGCATCTGTCAGCGAACCTCAATCACCACACAGCAGCGAGCGAGGGACTGGGCGCTGTGTGTCGATGCACAACTTGTGTGTGTGTGTGCGTGTGTGAGACATCCACTGCACATCCCCCCACCCCCACCCTCATTAAATCCATTACAGCGCAGTGTGTGATGGGCGCTGCAGTCCTCTGATCTCGCCGGCTTGACAGACCAGGGGCACGGCGCCGTGTCACAGCCCGGAGCGAGCCGGGTCTTTCTCCACGCCGGAGCCCAACATGATCCAACGTACTGTACGCTTAGGATCAATGTATTTTCAAACAAACATTGCACATAGAATATCTGCTGTGTATTACCAATGCGTAACACTGTCAATGACCTGAGATAAAGCTAGTTTTTTATGTTGCGTGTGTGAGAGTGAACTCAGTGGTGAACAGGAGCTCAGCTCAGATGTGGAAACAGCTCGGGGATTATTTGATGGCCATTTCTCACAAACGAGCCCCAGATATAGAGTTCAGTGGAGAAGCAGCCACGGCTCTCTTTTAGATGTTCATATTTTATTCATAGGCATAACTTAGCGTGGGTAAAGACAAGGACAATAAATGGTTCTTGTTATTAACAGGCTTGGTTTCAGAAGCTCCAAAAGGGACACAACTCCTTCATTAATAGAGGAAATAGTTGTGTTTGTCTCATTCTACAATATATATACGCGAGGTATCCATAGAGAAACTGTCACATAAGTGCAGTGCTTCTCTCTGTTTTATAAGCACTCTGATTTAAGCAACAAAGCATCATTTCAGCAGATATGAAGATTGTAAATTACATTATCGCAACTTTTGGCAACAAACTGGGATCTCTATGTGTTTTTAATCAATCTCTTAAAAGCATTTTGACACAACTGACCAGGATGTTTTTCAAACAGAAGCTTCTTAGCAGCAGCGGCCTGTCAGACGATACAATACAGAAAGCTGTAATTTAGGACTGATATAATAAACTCTGCTCTTATGTGTTCAAAGAGGTACCTCATAGTTCAGTGCAAGGATGAAATGTTTCTAAATAATACTCTGTGGCCTCGGTCTGACCAGACTTTCTTCCTGTGTATGATGAGACTAGTGTTGGTTATGTTGTGTCAGGTTTGAGTATTGTTGGATTACTTTTGGTTTACATGGAAGCAGCTTGTTTTCCATTTTCACATTCCTCTTCCACTCCCTTCCACTTAAGGAAAACCCTGCCACAGTTAAATAAATAAATAAATGAAGAACATCAATATTTTACCTCTGGGAACATGAATTCAAGGTCAGCTATACGCTAATGCGTTTACTGCTGACTCCAAACATTACACGTACTTTGCTCACTCATATGCACCGGGTTTGCACAATTTGCTCCCGGAGGAAAAGGGTGCCAAGTCAACAAAACAACAAAACAACAAATTAACGGGGAGGCTCACCTGTATGGCGTGAAGGAGGGGTGGGGCAGGTAGCTGGGGTGGTAGTAAGCCGCTGCGGCAGCTGCGGTGGCGGGGTCCAGGCCCAAGGGCAGGGAGGACATGCGCAGGGCGTCCTCCGTCGTGGCGTAGGGCCGGAAACCACGGAGGTACTCCTCTGGCACATGGCCAGGGGGCACGGCGTTGGACATCTGTCTGGGCAGACTGAAGGGGGCGCCGGAGAGGAAAACACGTTAGTTTGATCGGCATGTGTACTCTGTTACGCTTCTAATTAATTGTTTCTCAGCACCAACATCAACAAGACAAGTTTGTCATTTTCTCATTCAACCCTGCTGTTAGGTTTGTTTCTTACACACAGCCATGATGTTCTTTAATGTTGAATCAATGTTTTGTTTTGTTTTGTTTTGTATTGTTTTGTATATTTTGTGTAAGCACACCGAGAGTCACTTTATCACGTCAAATTCCTTGTTTGTGTGGAACTTACTTGGCCAATAAAACTGATTCTGAGTTGTAAGAAACCAACAAAGCCTAATAACTATAGTTTGTACCACAACATCAATGTCATTACTAACAATACAATCAGTTTTTAGTCGAATTGAGTTATTCACACTCCATTGATCAAGTTCATTGATTGAGTTCAATCAGGAGAACTCACTTGTTTTAATGAAAAATAAATGTTCAATCTTTTTTTTAAGTACATTGGAAAGATCTAGATACAAAATGCATTCGTCTACCACAACATGTATTTTCTCCTAAATTTTTATTTTAATTTTAATACTTTTTTTTTCATGGGGTGATACATAGAGATGAGACACCTGTGGTGTTCAGGGTCATATTGACATAAGCCAAATGAGTCATAAGGATTTCAGAATCAGAATCAGAATCAGAAACCAGGAATGTTTACACAAAAGAGGAATTTGCATTGAAAGTAAACTTGAGTTCTGTTTATCTAGAATGTCAGCATTTTTGAATACACCCCAAGAAGAGTGTGTGTAGAAACGTCCTTTTGAATTGAAACGTGAACTCCAGAGACACGGGCAGAGCGGCGCGAGACTCACTTGAGAGAATGGAAGCGTGAGTCCTGCATGACAGCGCCGGGGGTGAGACCGAAGGCATAGGGGTTTCCCAGGAGGTGGGCAGGGACCGAGGGGCCACCCTTTTCCTGTGGGAGGTTCCCCTCTGCACCCAGACGCTCCCTGCTGGCCCCACGAGGCCCCGAGTCCGCCTGGAGAGAGAGAGAGAGAGAGAGAGTTAGTCATTGTTCGCCCAGACCTGTGACCGTCACGCTCGTCGGCGCTCATGGAGCCGGGGGGGGGCACTCTTCTTCCTACCCCTGCACTCTTTTTCCTACCTCAGGCCCCATTAGTCACTTTCTCACATAACTACTTTCCGGTAGAAAAAGAATAAGATGCACCAACATTTCTCTGGGGGGGGGGGGGGGGGGATGAAAATGGTGACGCAGATAAAACCGCCTCACCGTTTTCTCTCTCTAATTGTATCCAAGCGGTGTCGTCACGGCTATGATTGATGACGATGCGGTAATGCTGGAGGTACAACGGCAGTGCTTCTAAAGAGATGATGACTTTGAACTTGGCGACGTGTGTGTGCACATAACTTAAACACTAACATTTACAAGGAAGACAACAGAGTCACAATAGCACCCCCCCCCCCCGTCTCTGTTTCTCTTTCTTCCCTCTCCTCTGTCTCTTCCCTCTCTCCCTTTGGCAGCGAGCCTGGTCTCACTTATCCAATCCCACAACAAACACACACACTCAGCGGGCGCATGCACTGTTTCGGAGCCACAGAGACCTCCTGCTGAGCGAGTGGGAGTGCATTTTTCTGAAGTTTTGGTTTCCCTCCGCCTACAAATGCCATCGCAGAAAAGAGAAACGCACACAACCGTGTAAGCTGAACAAGGGCACTGTTTATGGTGGGATGCACAGTCGAGGAGGATTCCTCGGATGTTATGATGGAACAGTTATCCCAAGCTGGCAAGACATCAGCTTAGGTAGAAGAACAGCAATAAGGAAGAAAGGAAATCCAGCGATGAAGACGTTAAAAAAGAAGAGGAGAGAGGAGAAGGTGGTCCTTGCCCCGCTAAATTAACCTGTGGGCTCCCTGGGATTAGAGCGAGACCTTACAGCAGCACTGTGCTCTCTCTCTACCGCCTCCGAAGAAAATAAATCCAATTTAGGGAGCCATTACCTCCACGTCCTGCTCTGCAGCCACTGACCCGGCTGACACTGATGCGCTAACATCCAATCCTAAACGCCTCCGATGTTTAGTCTCCCCGCATCCCCCTCCGTGCCTCGAGACGCCCCCACCTCGCCGTAGTTTAATGTTACCGTTTTTCCCCCCGTGTTGTTTTTTTTGCGCTTCACTAAACAGTAAGGAACTCTACTCCCTCAGACCTATTGCCCCTGTAACCCCCCCCCCACACACACACACACACAGACACACCACTTCCATCCTTTCTAAGCTTTATGAGCACGGGGGAAGGAGAAGGTGGACTTTCCCTCCCAATCAGCAGCCAACTGGATAAGAGGTTCACACATGTCAAAAGAGGTCAGTGTCAGAGTGTGGCGAGGAGGCGCAACACGTCTCTCTCTCTGTTCGCTCCGTCTTGTTGCACAACGTTGTTTAAAAAATAATATCTGCGTGGTTGTCCAACACTACCACGAGCAGACGGGATGCTCTCTGGGAGTCTTTATAACACATTGTGTGAATCAAGCGGACAAACGGATATTCACGTTTGTTATCTAGAGCCGCATGAAGGTGCAAATGGAGTCATGTGCTATCGCTGTGTGTTGATCCCTCCTGAGCGTCGAAAAGATGCACTGCTATTGACATATGTCGTATGCACATAGGACAACTCAACGAGCTGTTGCATTGGAAAGGGACTCAATTAAAGAAAGGAGAAGGAAACCAACAACAAACCGCTGACGGCATAACAACACGAGAACCTTCTTAGCTAATGCAGTCGCGCATGGTCTAGTTATATTCTATTTATAGCAGTTGTTGACTATCTGGTATTTATCTGGTTGGAATAAATCAAATGTGGGTTGAACCTGCATCGTCACAGTGTGTGTGTGTGTGTGTGTGTGTGTGTGTGTGTGTGTGTGTGTGTGTGTGATAGGGGCATGGTTTTATAACCATGGCTATGACTCAATAACTGTCAATTTGAGCAATTGCCAGACAAATTATCAGGGAAATTGAATCAATGGTTTCAAATTTTACAGAAATCCCATCATAAGAGGATGGAGCAACGCTGCCAGTAAAACAACAACGTATGGAGGTGCTGACGCTATTAGCTAGCTAGCTTCTGCAATAATATTGTCTTCTTAGGTGATGTAATTAACGAAAAAGAAACTTAGTAACCTGTGTGTGATGACAATGTCTACATGTGGCTGTCGCGCTGGATGCAGATATCTTTTTGCCGGAGCTCGGTCCCCGTTTATGTACGTCTACTCTGTGCACACCTGGAGAAAAATATGCAAAGGTGTGGGTGTAACAGGTCAGCACCTGGAGAAAAAGCACATCCACCACAAAGATAGCACCTTCCAACCCCATTAGAGGGAAACCTCCGTCACTCAGGCACCTACACATCCAACCACCTGCCAAAAAAAAACGCCTCGTATACAACAACACACACACTCTTTACAGCACCGGGCCGTATACAAAGTACAGGGAGCACAAACACAAGCACTCAGACTCAAAGACACGTCCATTAACAGCCATCTTCCTCTGCGAGAGCCAGGCCCCTGTAACCCCCCACTGAGGGTGGGAGACCCTGCGCATAGTAGAGCACTCGTTTACGCCTCTCAGATGGAGCCATGAATCCAAATTGCCAATTAAAAAGCAATTACAGGCAGCAGCGGGAGCAGACTCCTGCAGTCATTAAAGCAAAATGCCAACGCACCAAGCCCTCCCTCCTTCGCTGCCTTGCCCATCACCCCCCCCAAAGACAGACTCACAGCTCCGCCTGAGAGACACCAATCAAGCGTGCTAGCACACAAGAAAGCAGAACACACACACACACACACACGCACACACTCCTGCCTCTCTATACAAGGTGTTTTCGTGTATTTCTCCTCTCCGTCAGTCTGCATTGACAATCAGGCCTGGCCATTACATGGCGCAATGATATCACGCTCAAAGGAACATGTGGCATACAGCTTGAATGATTATAGGAGACGTAAAGGGTGACGAGGGTAAAGGCACAAGGAACAGCGCCAGAAGGTCACCCTTTCTTCCTCGTTAGATATTTCCTGATCAGTGATCAGGAGGCATTTTGATGGCATGTATGGATGTATTTATCTATGTATGGATGTATTTATCTATGTATGGATGTATTTATCTATGTATGGATGTATTTATCTATGTATGGATGCATTTATCTATGTATGGATGTATTTATCTATGTATGGATGTATTTATTTATTTATGGATGTATTTATCTATGTATGGATATATTTATCTATGTATGTGTGTATTTATCTATGTATGGATGTATTTATCTATTTATGGATGTATTTATGTATCTATGTATGTATTTATCTATGTATGGATGTATTTATCTATGTATAGATGTATTTATCTATGTATGGATATATTTATCTATGTATGTGTGTATCTATGTATTTATCTATGTATGTGTGTATGTATGTATTTATCTATGTATGTGTGTATGTATGTATTTATCTCTCTATATATATCTATCTGTGTATGTATGTATCTATGTATGTGTGTATCTATATATCTATGTATTATTTATGTATCTATGTATGCATGTATCTTTGTATTTATCTATGTATGTATTCATCTATGTGTGTATGTATTTCTCTATGTATCTATGTGTGTATGTATGTATTTCTCTATGTGTGTGTATTTCTCTATGTATGTATTTTTCTATGTGTGTATGTATGTATTTCTCTATGTGTGTATGTATTTATCTATGTATGTATGTATTTCTCTATGTGTGTATGTATTTATCTATGTATGTATGTATTTCTCTATGTGTGTATGTATTTATCTATGTATGTATGTATTTCTCTATGTGTGTATGTATGTATTTCTCTATGTGTGTGTGTATTTCTCTATGTGTTTATGTATTTCTCTATGTGCGTGTGTATTTCTCTATGTGTGTGTGTATTTCTCTATGTGTGTGTGTATTTCTCTATGTGTTTATGTATTTCTCTATGTGCGTGTGTATTTCTCTATGTGTGTGTGTATTTCTCTATGTGTGTGTGTATTTCTCTATGTGCGTGTGTATTTCTCTATGTGCGTGTGTATTTCTCTATGTGTGTGTGTATTTCTCTATGTGTGTGTGTGGCCTATACGACCAGAGTTATATGCGCTCGCTGAAGCGGCTCCACAGAAAAGGGAGATGCTGTTACGCCGGTGTTCGTGACGCGTCCCTCCACCGACCCCCACCGACCCCCACCGACCCCCTGCTCCCTCATCCCGACCCCTGTCCGCCTCGCCTCCCTTAACCTCCTGACTCTCTGGCTGGGTGGCCCCGCGCTGCTGCAGGCAACCTCGATCCCAGGGACACAGCCCTTTTAATTTGAGCTTGACCTCTTAACCACCGTGTAAAAACAGCTTCTGTCTCTTTATTTCTTTTCTGCTCTTTTAAACTCAAGCTGAAGGAATGGCACAAAGGTGACATCATTGGGAGAGCTACCCTGTCTCTGCAGCTCCTCCCAGCTCTGGCTGACCCTTTAGCTGCTGAAGGATCATTTCACAAAGGGGTCAGGGGGGTTGTCCAGGGGAGAGGACAATAGTCTGAATGCTACCACACATATAGCTGGCTGACCTCCTTACTCGCCCTTCGGTTTCCTCCTTCTTTCTCTCTCTCTCTCGGGAACCGTCAGAGTGTCTCGGAGAGTTTCCGTGTGTTGCCAAGTGCTGTTCGGTACTGGGCGCTTGGCCTCGGAAATTAGCCCTGAGCTGAGATAAGAAGGCTTAGAGCGAGGCCATAATCCATAATCCACTCCTTATCAAAGCAAGCAGCTCTCCCTCTCGCTCGCTCCCCATTTACTTCTCTCCCCCACTACGTAACGGAGAGCGGGTGTCAGGGTGACGAGGCAAGGGATGCACTTGACTGCTTGGGTGAAGAGGGTGAGGATGGGGATGGGGTGTGTGTGTGTGTGTTGGGGGGGGGGCTCAAGATGGGCTGGGCCGAGGGCAAGAGGGCTAAGTGGGAGGGGGACTGGAGGGGCACAGATGTTAGCTGCCGTTGAAGCTGTCACCTCGACGCCCCAGTGTGTGTGTGTGTGTGTGTGTGTGGGGGGGGGGGGGGGGGGGAGTTGACAGGGTGGTGAGGGAAGCACACATTCACAGAGCTGCAAGCCATGTCACGTGTA